>CM074727.1:97920346-98547886 GCA_037306005.1 Rhinophrynus dorsalis
TGACTGGAGGACATAATGCCGGATTAAGACAATAAGTACCTTCACTGCATGCCTTAACCCTTTAGTGACTAGGGCTTTTTTGATACTAGAGGACAAGAGCAATTTTAACATTTGTAGAATGCCTTTGGGTCAACCACATTTTCCTCTGATTCATTTAGTCCACTCACACAAGTTATATACCATTTTTGAAGAACAAAATAGTGCTTTCTTTTGATATAACATTTATATGTATAATGCACCATTTCATTTGAGAATACATTAAAAATAAAATAAAGTCCAAGAGAAAAAGTAAACACACTTTTTTTTTAAGTTTTCATGTGATCATTTTTGCTCAAATGATTCACTTTTAACAGTGACTGGATAAAAGTTATGAACGTTCATTCATACACCCCCAGATGTCCCTTTTTCAGGGGCACTGTCCCTCTGAGATGAACATCTCTATGTCCTTTTTTTAGAGTATCAGACTGTGTGGTGTGTATATAAGTGCATCACACCTCTACAGCAATACAATGCACATGAATCTTAGGTTAAACTTCAGTATAAGTGTTTACAATGCAGTCTGAATAAAATACTTTAGTCTTGGTCTAAATCATTTATTCAGTTACACAAAAGGTGGCAGTAGGTCATCAAGTGACCAAACTTGCTCTCTCTCTCGTTCTGCCCTCAACACAATCAGTTAAAAGTGCCCCCCTCTTTGTCAATTTTCCCAGCTGGGATGTGTGTTCTCTGCTTCTCTTCCTCACAATCACAGTGAGGAGGAGAAAGGCAGAGAACAGTGCATATAAGTAGGAGTCCCCTCAAAGAATAACCATAACACAGGAGCCTCGTATCCTGAACAAGCAGAAGATATCCCCCACAAACTGTGCCAGTAACAAATATAGTGTCTTCTCTAAATACAGAGGGGGAACCAATGCATGGCAGAATGCAAGAAACTGGAGCATTTGCCATTTTTTTTTTCAAGCCATAAATGTATGCGCTATTTGCGACTGCTCACGTTTTGATGCAAAGAACATAACACCTTGATCCTTAATAGCAGCAGAAAAAAAGAGACGTCCTAATGCCACTTCAAAGATTAGTTTGAGCTCACACAGAATATGGTGTGCAGTTCTGCAGACCATGTCTCCAGGAAGACATCAATAAAATAGCATCTAATCAAAGAAGGGCTACTAAAATGGTGCATGGTCTAAATAATAAAACAAGGCTGGAGATAGTCCTCGTTGAACACTCTAGCACTCAGTCTTGAGAGACAGAAGGGAGAGGATGATCAGAACTGAAACCTTCAAATATATTAAAGGGATAGTAATACTTTGTTTTACCTTTACTTTATTTTGTAGGCATTAAAAAAACTGAAGAATGATATGTCTTATCTCTCAAACCTTTATGGTTTGAGAGATAGTCACAAGCAAAGTTTCCCTTCACTGACCAAAATGGGCAAGTCTGCCATCTAGCTGTCAGATTTGGAATCCGGCCCGCAGATCAACTGCTGGCTCTTCAGCAGAGCTGAGATCGCAAGATATAAAAAAACTACTTCATTGGAAGGGTCGAAAAAGTGTGCTTGCAAACCAGGACCAGACTATTCAAATGAAGTAGTTCTTTTTATATCTCACGATCTCGGCTCTGCTGTAGAGCCACGGCTAGTCCGCGGACCGGATTCCAAATCTGACAGCTAGCTGGCAGATTTGACTGTTTTGGTCAGTGAGGGGAAACTTTGCTTGTGAATCTCTCTTAAACCATAAAGGTCAGAGAGGTAAGGCTTATATCGTTCATGTTTTTTTAATGCCTACAAAATAAAATAAAGATTAAATGAAGTATTACTATCCCTTTAAAGTTTTAACAACATTCAGGAGGGATATTTTAAAATTTTTTTTTATTGAATAAAACCCCGAATACTAGAATGAGAAGGCAAGCCCTAAATTGGAAGGTGAAAAAATAAGAGGAAATACAAGAAAGTAAATTACAGAAAAGACTAATTTATTAACCTCCCAGCAGAAGTAGTTGAGGCTAAAACAGTAACTGAATGTCACTTTGTAACAAGTAGATGATTTTGAAAGGAATTTCAGAAGCAACTATATTTTGTTATACATTATTCCACACTGCTCTACACTACCAACTGTCACTTCCTGCTGGCCAGTACTAGCTTAACTGCATAAACCAACCAATAACTTAAATTATTATTATTATTATCTATGGCTTAAAAACTAGCAGATATAGGTGATTTTTAATGATTTTTCATAATCTCTTGTTTGTTACAAAGTGAGAATTCATTCTTTGGACAGACATATGGCTTTTCAAACATAAAATAAGTCTGATAACTAGGTAGGGGAAAAAAAAACAAAAACAGACTCGTTGAGTCAAATGGTTTTTATTTGCCAACAAATTCTATGTTTCTACAACAGCTTCTTAACCAAGTGCTTTTGAAAAACATTATGAGACACTTTAGTGCATTTATCACAATAAGATAAGTTTAGCTAAAGCAAACCCAGTATGGGGTGGTAACAGTTTGTTTTTATATAAATAATTTTAGAGAAATTAATCTTAGTGTGTTAGTTCTGTAATCTGGCACGTCATGCTTATTAGTTTCTATGCTGAATCCACAAACACTGAGTATATCTAATAACATATCAAGATAAGTTTGGTCTCAATTAGGACTAATGCGCATACTGTGCCTGGAATTACCATAAGGCGCCAGACTGATAAAACAAATGTTAAAGGGATAGTAATGTTTCAAAATAAAAGCAGCTCCAATTAATTATCATCGAGTGTTATTTCACTACTGTCAGAGTTGTAGTTCAAGAGTAATTGAGTGATAAAATATCCCCTTCCTGCCCCTTTTACCTAGTGTAAGCTGCCTCCCCTCAGATGAGGAATCTGGTCTCTTCACCGGACAGATCACAGCAAGGGACAATCATCTTACTGTGATCATAAGGAAAACCCTGCCCCCCTTGACAGGTTTTTCCTTATGATTACTGAAGATTGTCCCTCTCTGCGATCCATCTGGACAGTCTTACTGCTCTGAGATGAGCAGTGTTACATCAGTAAACATGGATGGGAGTGGGATACTTTATCATTCTGTTACTCTTGAACTACAACTCTGACAGTATTGAAATAACACTCTCCATGGCCTAAATACTAAGATGATTAATTTGAGCCGATTTTATTTTGAAACATTACTATCCCTTTAAAGGGATACTAAAGTCTGTTTTTATGAAAATCTAATATTGTAGCTATTACAACAATAAAATATTCACTATATGTCCCATCTCTCAAATCTTTATGGTTTGAGAGATATGAAGATAAAGTTCTCCCCTCCCTCCCCTGTCACGGAAGTCAATGCTGTAGCTTACAGCAGAATATCCTGGTCCAAAGACCAGGCGGAGGCTCTTCAGCAGAGCCGAAACAGCCCATGCTAGAATCAAATACTTCATTGGAACAGTCTACTGAGTGTGCCTGGTTTGCAGGCATACTTTGTAGACCCTTCCAATTAAGAACTTGTTTTTAGATCGGCTATTTCGACTCTGCTGAAGATCCTCAGTCTGGTTGCATGACCAGAATCTCCTGCTAACAGCTTTACAGCTCATGTCAGTGAAAGGGGAAGGAGTGGAGAACTATTTCTTATTATATCTTTCAAACCATAAAGGTTTGAGAGATGGGACTTATATTGGTTATTTTATTGATGTAATAGCTACAATATTAGATTTTCATAAAAGCAGACTTTACTATCCCTTTAATTTCTCAATATAACATTTATTTTACAGAAAAATGGCTAGTTCAACATATTGATTGCCACATTTTGATTAACTGTAAAACAAACCAAAGTTATCTTAAGATGACAGTTTCATTATAAAGTTTCATCTGAATTCTTCATGTTAACTGTACGGCAAGTAAAAGCCGTTGAGTGAGAAATGCAGAGAGTCTGGGTTTGTTTGGAGGGGTGAACGAGGTGGAGTCTGACTGTTTATTACAACTGCCCATGCAGAGATAGACAGGAGACTTCCTGTGTTTGTATGTTGGATATTGTGATCTGTGTAAGGAAGCCAGCCTTGTAATCAGTGGGGACTGATCTCACTCTACAGGCACTTCCTTGGCTGCACAAAAAGGAATAAGACAGGATCATTCATTCTCTACAGAAGAGAATGCAGGTGCATGTTTGACAGGACCCAGCATCTAAGTGGGCTCATTGGCTCTGCACTTTCCTGTAACCACCTTATAATCAGACCAGTTTCCTACCTTGGACACAACTCGCTGACATCACATACACAGCCACTGCCAGTTAGTAAGATATGATAGAGTAGCTCACCCCCTTCTCACATTTATCAACCATTTCAGCACTAGAGAGGTATCAAACACATGTGCTGGACAACCCTCTGGCACTAAAATGGTTAAATGTCAGCATGTGAGTTATGAGCAATGATCCGGCAGGTACCTGGAACTGAAAACAAATTGCCTTTCCTCTCTGTCTTATCATGGAGACATCTTCTGAGAGCCTCCGGTGCTGAATTGCACCGCATGTCTGTGTCAGCACATGATTCACTTTTCCCCAAGGACCCTTATGTTCTATTAATGCCCCCTGGGAGGGATCTACACATAGATATGATCAACCCTGTCACTACAAGGCTACACAAGGACACATACCACTCAATCAATCATAATACATAGTCATTTGAGTGGCGATGCACTAAAGTTCGATAAGGGCAATATTGTGGAGTATTGGCTTTCGTGACTTCGCGACTTATGGAACAAGATGTCTTCACCATTATATCCCTGCAAAAGTGAACATCGCTACACTTTCACCAGGTTTATGATTTTACAGGGTCTACTTCAACAATGGCTTATTTACATATTGAAATGCAACTTAATGAGCTACTGTCATATTCCTGTTGGTGTGTTTATATGCAACCCATGCACTAAGGCAAAGGGTGTCCACGTTCGGACCCCAAGAGCTACCAACGGTCCACCATTTAAGTATTTTCCTGTCTGAGCACAGTGAGCCAATCAAAATGACTGAGCCACTGATTAACTCACCTGCGCTTTATCAGGGAAATCCTACATTTTGGCCTGTTGGTAGCTCTTGAGGACTGACTTGGACAGCCCTGAGCTAAGGTCTTTTAGTAGCTGCCTGTGTTGCCCTGGAGGTTGCAGAAGTCAGCATCTTTCCATAGTCACCTACGGAGCCATAGGACAGTGTCAACTCTACTAGAGAGAGCAGACAAAAACTGCCCTCCTTAAACCCTTTCAGTGCCATAGGGGTGTGCATTGTACACTCCTGTGACACTGAAAAGGTTACAACATTAAAATCTATATTTCTGATTCATAAACTGAGAGAACCGGCAGAGAAGCTGTTAATATATGATTTTCTGTTACATATAATAGCTTGTCTGATGTGCTGCACTTAGAGAGTGCCTTAGAAGAAATTTGTTTATATGAATCAGCTCATTGGCAGATAGTCCGCTTATCAGCTGTTTCAGTAAGTACAAATGGCAGAGAATCTGACCACGTGGGCATCCCAACATTGTTCCAAAAATAACCAAAGAGGCAGAGAAAAATCGGTAGAACCATGAACTGCATGTTTCAATATTAACCCTTTGAGTGCCAGAATGGTACGCAACGCATTGCAAAGCAGTTTAAACCCATGTATTTTTAACATTAGCAGTGCCCTCTAGTGGTCAAATTCTAATTAGAGTTTCTGTTAGATTCTAATGGAGAGGAAAGTCAGAAAACTCAGAGACATACAGTTCTCCATAGAATGTGATAGAAAGTTCCTGTCACTTCCTGTCAGTTAGAACTTCAGGAAGTTAACCACAGAAAATTAACTTCCTGATTATTTGAACTGCTATAAATTTTGAATAAAACATCTGACAGCAGTGGGCATGACATTGTTTTATTCAGCAGGAAAAGCTCTATAAAACACGCGTTTTCATAAAAATAAGTTTACTGCTCCTTTAACAGCAGAGTTAGCCAGACATATGAAATGTGTGTAACTGCTTTACTGAATTAGGCGCAATTGCGAATGATCTCACAAAATGGCTGATGTTTAGCCACGCCCACTTTTGAAACAGACAAACAAAAAAAGCTCAATTCTGTAAATAGCAATTGTGCACGTTTCTTGCATTCCGCCCCAAGATCCTTGGTTGGAGAAATGGTGGAGGAGGTCATACTCAATGCACCTGTGGTCCAGTTGTTCTTCTGGCCAATATCACTATATACGTCTGACTCTACAGGAGCAGAACTGGGCAATTCAGTATGGGACAGGTGTTGGCCTTCACATACAGGGGTAGACAATTCTGCTTTTTCATCCAAGGTGTCAGGGAAGTGAGAAGAGAAATAAAAAATAAAATATATGGTCTCTAAGAGACCATGCTGGATTTCTATGGAGAAGCAGACACTAAAAACCTAAAGCTAGGCTGAGCAGGGGTTAAAAAGGCTGAACCTTTTACAGCAGCTATTTAAAATGCCCTGCCTCCTAGTGGAACGAGCTTAACACCGCACCATGGTCCCTGTGTCCCCCAAGTGGAGAGAAATGATCATTTCATATCAGACAATGGTTCAAATCACAAACATTCAGCATTAAAAGCAAATAAAAAATAAAATCTTAGAAGATGAGTTCATCTTACCGTAACTGGATCTTCCAGTGGGTTTTCTATCTCTGCCTGGCGCAGGAAGACATTACCACGACACACCCGCCACAGCATTCGCTCAAAGGTTGGGATCCTCTCTCTGTTAATCACTCCAGCTACAAAACTTGAAAAAAGGCAATGATACAAGTTAATAATAAATAAAATCAGTATCCACAATATCTATGTTATAGGAGAGGTGAGAGGTATGTGGCCTGATGTCCTTGTATTAGGAGGTGAGTGGTACCAATCCTGATGGCTGTATATTAGGGGAATGTGAGCAGTACACATCCCGATGGATGTGTATTAGGAAAAGGTGAGAGGAATGACCTTAGAATAAGGAGGAAATTATGTCTCCTGATGGTTTTAGGATAAGGTGGAGATCTATGTGTCCTAATATTTGAGTATTAGGAGAAAGCAAATTTATATGTATTAGTAGGAAGTGAAGGAACATGCACTGTTGACGTGTATTAGGAAGAGGTGGGAGGTACATGTCCTAATGTTGGTGTATTAGGATATGGAGAAACAGGTGTGTCCAGATGCCTGTGTACTAGGAGGAGAGAGGTATGTCTCCTGTTATCTGTGTATTAGAAGGAGGTGGCGATCTGGGTGTCCTGTTATCTGTGTATTAGGAGTACGGGGAGATCTGTGTTTCCTAATGTAAGAGTATTAGAAGGAGGTGAAAGGAATGTGTCCCGATTTTAGTGTATTAGGAGGATTGACAGGTATGTGTCCTAATTTTAGATTAGGAGGAGGTGAAAGGCATGCGTTCAGATTTTAGTATATTAGGAGAAGGTGGAGATCTGTGTTTCCTAATGTAAGAGTATTAGGAGGAGGTGACAGGTATGTGTCCTGATTTTAGTTTATTAGGAGGAGGTGACAGGTGTGGGAACTTATTTGAGCAGTAAATGTAGTGTAACATACCCAAGTCTCAGGGGGGCTCCTCTTCCCATTTCGCTCGGTTCCAAAAGTGATGAAGACTCCTCCAGTAGATCTGGATCCGCCATCTGCTGATGATGATGCAATTGAGCCTGAATTCACAAACCAATTAATAACTAATCAAACCAGTTAGTGGCATGCAGGGGCCATGTGGGACAGGAAAGAGCCAAATGGAGAAAGGTAACACAAAGACCAGGAGATAATGGGATCTATGTATTAAGGCAACAGGGCAATACATCTGTTCCTTCAGAGGTATAGGCCCAAACTAGACTGTAATACCTATTAACAGCCAAGAGGAGGTCATCAAAGAGCCACACTGGTGGTGGAAAAAAGGCCATTAAAATGCTATTTGGATCCAAATAAGCATTATGAACTCTTCCCTGCTATGTAACAAGCATTTAAGCTTCAAAATGGAGCATTTTCTGACACTACAATGGCAACATGACATTAAGCATGGGCCAGGGAATTAAAGGGATAGTAATACTTTGTTTTATCTTTATTTTATTTTGTAGGCATTAAAAAAACATAAAGAACGCTATAAGTATTATCTCTCAAACCCTTACGGTTTTGAGATATTCACAAGCAAAGTTTCCCCTCACTGACCAAAATGGTCAAGTCTGCCATCTAGCTGTCAGATTTGGAATCCGGTCCGCAGATCAACCGGTGGCTCTTCAGCAGAGTCGAGATCGCAAGATATAAAAATAACTATTTCATTCGAAGTGTCTAAAAAGTGTGCATTCAAATCAGGCACACTTTGTAGACTATTCGAATGAAGTAGTTCTTCTATCTTGTGATCTCGGCTCTGCTGTAGAGCCACGGCCGGTCCGCGGAATGGATTCCAAATCTGATGGCTAGATGGCAGACTTGACCGTTTTGGTCAGTGAGGAGAAACTTTGCTTGTGAATATCTCTAAAATAAAATACAGATGAAACAAAGTATTACTATCCCTTTAAGGACATGTATCTGATTAGAGCACAGACAAGGTATGTATGAGCTAAGTGAAAGGGGCAACACATTCTAACTGCAAATGGAGGTATTGTTGAGCAACAGCTTGCTGTCATTCTAGGTGCAGTAATTCAGAGGCACACACATGGAGAAATTGATTTCCCAAAGGAATAAAAGCTAATATAGAAAAGGTATGAAAATAGGACTAGATTTTGTAGTGTAACTAACGCCTAACATCTACCATACTTATTATGGCCGTTTATCATAAAAGGTGAAATACAACCTTTTCCTCAGTTAAAAAAATGGACGTAACACCTTATAACAATGTTGACCCATTTGAAAGAGTTTCAAAATCTATATGTTACCTTAGCAATTTTTATTTAAAATAATTACACTGCTCCCCCTCATTCTCTTCCTCCCTCCTACTTAGTTTAGTAACTTGAGAAAGGCAGTTCATAAAGCCCCTTTCTACATTCAAAAGAAAGATTATAACCAAGTTTATCTTAACCTTTTCAGTGCCAGAGGCATGTTCAGTGATGCCAGAGCAGTTCAGGATGTTGTACCTGGCACACAATTATGTCAGCCTGTACTGTCCAACTAGAAACGTAAATAGATTTAAAATAATGCAAAATGGCTAACATAACACATAGGTACATTTGAAAGCTTTCAAAACCACCTAAATTGTCATAAGGTATTACTTCCACTTTAAGGATATATACTGAAATGTGAATACAATTATAAGAAGGTAATACAAATAATTATTTAAATAGCTAACTTGCTTTAATACATAGACCCTGAGGGGAAGTTCTTTGTATACACCAAGCCTTAGTGTGCAGCAGAATGGGAGAGGGTGTGGCAGCAAAGGATTCTGGGTACAGTTTTGTCAGACACAGAGGGGCATATGTATAAAATAAAAAATGGAGTAGTCATGTGGCAAACCAGCTAACCATAGGAATGAAATAAATCGTCCAAGTGATAAATCTGGGTTTTAGCCCCTTGGATCTTAGAGATCTCTCTAGCAGCCAAAGGGTTAATTTTATAAATACAATTATTTTGCCCCATATTCACTCCAGTTTTAGCATTATACATTTGCCTCAGAATCTTCCAGGCTGCAAATGTTCAAACCTGTTATACATTAAAAATAGTGTTTTTTTCCATCCAAGCATCCATTAACCACAAAACCAACAAAAAAAAAAAAAACACACACCATGAAATGGATGCTTTGGAATGGGGTCCACAATACTGTGGAAATGACTCTGTTTGCAGGTCAAAGTAAATGAGAAACAAAACTCATTATAATCCAAACTGCATTGAGAGAGAGATTTCCAAGACATTTACAGTGGCATGAAGCAAATATACAGGTAAGATGTAGTAATATAAAGTAGAGAAGAGGACATACTTCAAATAAAGAGAACAGTAAAGCAACCATCTATTAAAATTAAGGAATCCAGGATATATGTTAAGAACATTAGTGAATTACAAACAGCAATTTATTATAGGGTGGCAAGGATCATCTGTTCGTGTAGTCCCAAAGATTCTAGGCCCTAAACCGTACAAGATGGAGGTGAGTGGCAGATAAAAATGGTCTCCCAGGAACAATGGGTCTTATAACTAAGAGAAAATGATGCAATTCTAGGGGAAATCAGGGTGAACCCAAGCCTTTTTATGCATTTAAAAAGAGGATTTTAGTGAACTTTGTTAATTCCTTTTCTCTTAGTCCATGTGGAGCACAAGAACTATGGGTAAAAGTTCCCTCCTCCAAAGGGCAGGTCACTCAAAAAAATGGCAGGTCCTTTACCCCTACACCACTCAGTTTCACATAAATTGAAGTATCAGAATGAAAATGAAAGCAGGAAGAAATCCTTGAACAAAGACCCAAACTATATTTTTTTTCTCTCCTTTGGTTGGGAGTCCTGTGTTCCACATGGAAAAAAAAAGAAAAGGATTTAACAGCAAGTTCACTAAAATCTTCTCTTTTGTCTAATATAGAACACAGGAACCATGGAGATACAAGAAGCAATGGTTACTTTGGATGCAGCCTGGCCCACTCTGGGACCCTCAGATATGGCAAGAAGGGTATAAGATTTCCTGAAAGGCTGCATGTGATGAACACTGTACTTAAGAAAATACTCCATGTCAAGCAGATGGAGCTCCTGCTCCCGTCTGATAGAAGGATCAAAGCAAAAAGGTTGATGTGAAAATAGAAGACAACCTTGTGCAAAAAAAACTCTGGGAGTATAAAGAACTGCCTTTTCCTGGTGAAAAACCAGGAATGAGGGTTTGTCCAGCCACTACGTCAACATAAATAATAGCCAAATAGACGTTCACCTTAAGTGTCAGAAGACGCAAAGAAACAGAAGAAAGACTCAAAAGGAGGCCTCTGGAGAACTCTTAACACCAAGTTCAAGTCCCACAGAAGAGTGGGATCCATGAAGGCAGGGTAGGTGTGAGACCCCTCTGAACAAAGGTCTTGATATCAGTCTTGATATCAGAGAGAAAAGTAATCCACTTCTGAAACACAGAGTGCTGAAATCTGAGCCTTAATAGAACACAAAGTGAAACCCTTCTTGACACCGTCCTGAAGAATGGCCAGAATAGTAGGAAGACTGAAGGACTGAGTGGACATGTCCCAATTTGCACACTAACAGAGATAAGATCCTATAAGCCTAGCATGAAACAGATGCCCTAGCATGAACCTGACAGTATCAAAGTGGACCTCTAGTAAGGAGGTCGAAGCTGAGAGTAAGGCAAAATGGTTGTGCCATGGATAGCTTGAGAAGATCCGTGAACCAAGCCAGATGGGGCCAAATGAGGGCTATCAGAATGACTTGAGCCCTCTCCATCTTGATCTTCAGCACCCTGGGAATCAAGGGAAATGATGGAAACACATCACGCCCATCGCAAACGATAGAGGATCCTTCTTCTTGCTGCAGAAGAATGGAACCTCCTGTTTTTTGCAAGACACCACGAGATCCACTGATGGAAGACCCCAGAGCTGTACTATCTGGTTGAACACGCACTGTGTTCCCAATTTCCAGGATCCCGATGCTGGAGACTTAGAAAGTCCACTACCATGTTTTCCACTCCTAGAATGTGAACTACTGATACGGCTGCAATGTGAGCTTCTGCCCACTGAAGTAGTTCTTGGATCTCCGCTCAGGCAGACTCACTTCTGGTGCCTCCTTGGTGAATCATATAGGTGCCTGCTATTGTATCATCCAATTGGACCCTCACCAGTGCATCCGACAGCACAAGAGACCAGCGGCAATGAGCCAGCCGAATGACCCATAGCTCCAGAGGGTCTATTGGAAGATGACTCCCCTGCCTGGTACAGCAGTCCTGTGCCATTAGATGACCCAGGGTGGCTCTCCATACCATCAGGCTGGTGTCTGTGGTGGCTACTATCCATTCTTGTATGACAAAGGGATGCCCCAGAGTTAGGTACGGCAGTAAAGGTCTTCCATCGCTCATTTTAATACGTTACAGTCACAGGTGGCCAGGATATTGCTTGAGTAACATGAAGAGATACAGCCTAGATCTTGTCTTCTGGAAAATATCCTCCCTAGGAGGGTAATGAATCTCATGCCCAAGAAGTACAGAACCTGAGAAGGTACCAGACAGGATTTGTTGAGACTGAGCAGTCAACCATGTTGTTCCAGGATGAGGATGCAATCTTGAATCTGTGAGCTGAGCGTGGTTTCCAAAGGAGTCTTGAGCAGAAGATGCTCTAAGTAAGGGGTCAAGGATATCCCTTGAGCACAGATATGGGCTGCCAAAGTAGCCATGATCTTCACAAACATCCTTGGTGCAGAGGCTAGCCCAAAGTGGAGAGGACTGGTAATGACTGCTCTAGAAGGAGAAGAATAAAAAGTGCTGATAGTCTGGATGAATCAGGATGTGCAGGGCCAGTTTGGGTTAAGACTTTGATGTCTTCAGTTACTTGTATCCCTTTGTATATTCAAGGGTTCCTCTACTCTTAGCCCCCGTGCCTCCTATCAGACATGTTGACCATAGTCTTTAGGGGCCAATCTCAGTTGGTTGGAGATTCCTCTGTGGAGGTTGATACTGATGGGGAGCAAATGGATTCTTCCTTGTGTTTGGGGATGCCTATGACGAAGACCTTTGCCCCATGGCAGAGGGGTTTATCAGAGAGGATTTAGAGACTTTGCAGGTCTCTGAGTCTTCTGATACATGGTCTTCCTCAGTGGAAAAATGGAACACGCCTGAAAGACTCTCTCTTAATAAATGCATTTCCAACTTCTATCCTTTCTCAGCTGAAGTCTTGTCCCAGTGGATTACCCCACCTGCTATTGATCCCCCCATCTCTGACTCAAAAAAGGTACATATCAGTCCCCAAAAAGAAGAGAGAATAGCCTCTGTGTAGCAGATGCAATGGGAGTAGTAAGATGGCTGCTAAAGCACCATTCTGTCCTAAGCAGAAAGCCCAGGAAAAGGGCAATTCTGGGTTATGTAGTTTTCGATAGCATACACCAAGTAAACTGTGGTCCTCTAGCTGCTTTAAAATTGCAGAATTAAGTGGACTGAACACTGTCCACATGCAGACTATGCAATAAAGCATGAACAGTGATTCACTGAGCCTTCTCAGCCCCTTGTAGATAAAACGAATGGAACATAGATGTCCACCATGTGGGCTCCAGTTCTTAAAAGAGCAGTGTTCCTAAAACTGAAAAACTAAAGAATAGAAAAAAAGCTATAAAAAAATGCATAACTGTATAGCGAATTAACAGAAAATAAGAACAGAATAAGACTAACTGTAAAAAAAGAGAAGAGGAAGCCTATAAACAGAGACTGAAGTATTATAAATATGAAGTACTGAGTGCTAGACAGGCAAGAACAGTGACAGTAGTAAGGACCACAGCAGTCAAAGTGTTAACTTACCAGTCTTCGGTCTTCAGACTCTCATTATATCAATGCAGAACCTCAGAAGTTCAATAATGAGGAACAGACTTTTAATTAAGTCAAGTTCCACAGGGAAGTGGTCCAGAAATTATCTGTGAACGAGGCACTCCAACACCAGAGAAGCCAGTTAACAGAAGCCCGCCAAATGGGAGATTATTCAATCCCATAGCAAGTAAAAAATAAAAAAAGAAGATTAAAAGCTTGCCCTTTCCTTACGCCAGATCAATATAAACTGAGGGATGGGAGTAAGCTGGAGGGGAAAGGACGTCTCCTCCTCAAAGGCTCTGCTTTTTTGAGTGCCCTTGCCCTCTAGAGGAGGGAAATTTACCCCATGGTTGATGTGTTCCACACTGGACATAACAGAAAAATATTTTAGCTGCTTTAATGCTAGCGAGAGGTCTCCAAAGCATTGCACTAGAATGCACTGGGAACCTCACTCACTTTCAAAGGCTTAAAATTGCTCCACTTTGGCTTTACGCATTAAGACCAATGACTTCACAATTAACACTGTCCTTTTCGGTTCCTAGAACACAGATACTAGACCTACATGTTCTCCCTTCCTCTTGGTAAAATTCGACTTCTTATCGCAACCTCTTAAATCAGGGGTTGGATTCATGTAGTGCAATAGTCATCGCTGGACCACAACCGTCATCATTCCCCTACTGGCCTCTGGGAAAGTGAGGGTGGCAGGAGTTGTAGTACATTAACAGTTTGACAGGTGCATGTTGCATCTTTTTAACCCAGAGTGCCAAAAAGGTATACAACACAGTAAAGGGTAATGGGAAGGCGCCTCCTAAATATAGGTAATTATCTAACAGCTAAGGAAACTGAATAGCTTAACATACCCCATTCACTAATCAATTGTCTTGTAGGTCTCTGATCAGCAGGACTGGATGTCATCAGCTCCTCACTGAGCTTATAGGAGATTTCTATCTGATTCATTCAAGTCAATAGCAAATTCACTGACACAGTGTTTGAATGGAAAGGGTAGCAATGTTGCTTCTTTTCCCATTTGAGTTCTGATGTCCCCAGCCATGGAGATGGCTAGGAGGCCCCTTTACTTCTCCCCCTTTAACTTAGATGCCTATTTAAGCGGTGATTCTCCCCTAACTTGAAAGGGACACCTTCCTAAATCATTTTATTAATGAAATCAATGCCACTTACAGGGTATAGATTCCCCATAACTGCAGTAATTGACTGTTCTCCAGCATTGAATAGTTCTGAGATCATCTCACAGTATGCCTCTACTTGTTCCCCAGGCTCTGCCCAAATCTGGATCCCGGAGCGAACCTTACCAGCTCACACTAAATCCCTTATGTGACAGACTGGTGTGTGACACAAAGCAATGCATTGAAAAATACATCTGGTCTTCAAGGTGTTAAGGCAAGTAGACACCTGCAATGTCAGTATTAAAAGGGTATTAAACCTTTATTATGGAAACAAACGTGTGTATATTATAGATCTATTTTCTGTTTGGCTTTTTTTTTTATAAAAAAAACCAAGTAAAACAAATGTGCGTCCATTGCCAGCAAATGTATAATTTAAAAATTTACAGGCCAAAACAGCAGTTTCTGAGAGGCTGAAATCCAAAGTCTTTGTGACCAGGAGTTGCTGTCTATGGACGTCTGAGTGTTGTTGACAGTCTTCTTCATACACACTCTGCCATTCAATACTAATTACCCAGTCCACCCGTACTTATATTTGTTAATTGGAACCCTGGTGTAAGTCCTTCAGGATACACTGAAGTTCTAGAGAACCTATTTTGGAAACTATTGTTTCAGTTAATTCCATGTGTCCTAAGATACTAAATCTCACTAAAAATAAATGCCAAGAATAAGGTAAAAAGTCTTGCCATTACATAAGTTGTACAACTAATGAACCTGCATGAAATGAATCCTTAAAATAATAATAAAGTCAAAATGATGATAATGTGCCTGGAAACCTTAATATTAAATGGTAGAAGACAAGACAGAAAACAAGATGGAGGACTATGCTTAGGAAACCAAAATGGATAGTAGCCATAGCAGCAAAGCAATTTTGTTGATCTAACTGGTATGTCAGTGAGACAGATTGGAGAGCAAGGGGATATGGGAGGGAGAAGTGTGACACATTCCCTGTACTAAGAGTAAGAGGTACCAAGCAGAGTTATCTTAGCACAATGCTTTCTCAATACCAAAGTCTTCCATTTAGCAAGTCATAAATTTGGAAAACTAATCATTCTTACTATAATTGTAGTTTCCGGGACTTTGTGTTTGTTTTTTGTTTTTATAAATGAAGACATAACTGCAGAAAATGTGTCACAAGAAAGAATAATTATAAAATGTAATTAAACATTAATTGTAGGTGGGGGAAATATGGCAGAATCACTGGGATCATTTTAAGAAGGCTGCATCCTCAGAAAACCAAACAGCAGTGAATTTCCGTTCATTGTTTTCTAGTCCATACGTATTGTGCTATGTTGCACTTTCAGTGGTTGAAACGACGCAATTTCTGACACACAATGAGCCCTTATGTAGCACAAAAGTGTAATTCTGGTGCAAACCATATGCACAGTAAGGGGGGGGGGGAGGAAATATCCCATTAATTTAAATTTGAGCTTTTAACTCTTTGAATGCTAGAGAGGATTCCAATGTATTACTTCACAAAGCACTGGAGCCCTCTCTAGCATGCAAGGGGTTAAAACATGTTTTGTTTTTAAACAAGTTGTATTTGTCCCCTATCGTGCAGTTGGTGTGCTCCAGAACTATATCTCTTTACCGTCTTTAGTCTCTGCCTTGAATCATAGAAAATACAACAATAAAAAGGAATACAAAGTCAATAACGGGTTGCTTGCTACTAAGAGAAATGGTCATTCAGCAGCTCTTACTTCTAAGATCACTGAACCTTAAAGACAATGTATAAGGGTCTCACAGTGCTACAAAGTATAGACATCCAGAACAAATAGATTACGCAGTGATCTCGTATGGCGATGTAGGAACCTCTCCATAGGCTCCTCCATTGAACACAAATAACAGAAGAATATTGCTCTTGCGAGTACACTGCAAATCTTGATAAGGAGGGACCGATTTGAATACACCTTGCTGCTTTGAATTTGAATGCCTAGAAAGTCTCTCCTCCGTTTGTACGAGATTTTGGAAGCTGTGAAGGTATTTACACTTTTATACTTTGCTATTAATAAAATCATTGTTTTTATCAAGATTTGCAGTTTACACGCAAGAACGATATTCTTCTGTTATTTGCTAGCTACTAAGCCATCCTCATTCCTAACACACTGTTATTGAAGGATGAAAGGAAAGAGGAAAGGGAAAAGAGCAGTTCTGTAGTGGTGATGTTACTGCCGGAGACACAAGACCCTGCTTAAATACCCACTGACAGTTCTATGGACTTTTAGGACTTTGTCCTTCAAGTTAAGGAGAAGCAATTCTGGAGCAAGCCTGATATGCCATAGCATGAAACCTCTGTTAATTCTGATTGACATAATGGTGCTTTAACCCCTTGATGTTAGTGAGGTCCCCAATGTGTTTCATGGATTCACTCAAGGGGTAAAAGTCACATTTAAAATCAATGGGAATATTCATTTCCCCAATATAGTGCAGCTGGTTTGCTCTTTATTTAGCCTGATGAATAAGAAAGGTATAAAAATGCTACATATATTAGTTCTTAGTTCTGTGCCCAGCGTGCCTATTCTGACACTGCAGTTCTGTGCCCAGTGTGCCTATTCTGACATCGTAGTTCTGTGCCCAGCGTGTCTATTCTGACATCGTAGTTCTGTGCCCAGCTTGCCTATTCTGACATTGCAGTTCTGTGCCCAGTGTGCCTATTCTGACATCACAGTTCTGTGCCCAGTGTGCCTATTCTGACATTGCAGTTCTGTGCCCAGCGTGCCTATTCTGACATTGCAGTTCTGTGCCCAGCGTGCCTATTCTGACATCACTGACAATTTTGGATAATCTGTGGGGAATGTTTCAAATGTATTAAATCACTTCCATACAACTAGCTACATGGGATCTTTTTGTGTGTAGTAAGCCAGTCTAAAATCTGTGAATTAAAAAAAAAAAAAAAAGTTTTAGTCAAAAAATTTGCATTGTTTGGGCCAGGGGGAGGGCAGTTTGGGAGTGTATGGGGATGTGTTATTCCCCTGCTGCTTGTTTTACAACATTTACCAAGAAAGTGCAGCTGAAGTCAGTATTAAATGTTCCCAATTTCTTACGTGTGCTAAAAAAGATGGCGTTAGAGAGGGCTATTCTGGCAGAATTGCAAGACTGTCAAGGTTAATATTAAACGCAAAAATAGGGCTGTATTGGAGGATTCATAAATTCCCCCCTATTGAAGCAGATATAACGCAATACATTCTAAGGAAACCAACTGCACCACAGGAGAAATTTAAAGCTTGACATGAATTTACACGTGACTTTTAAGTCCTTGAATGTTAGATGTTTCCAATGCAGTGCTTCACATGAAATTCAAGAAGTTAAAACGCCAATTAAAACTGTAATTTGGAGAATATATGTCTCCAAGGTGGAGTCAGTTTGTTTCAGAATTACTTCAATTCCTCTTCGTACATCAGCCTCACTGTGTCCCCACTTTGTACATCAGCCTCACTGCCGCTCCAACTGTCATTAGCTACAGGGGTGGGTGCAGTCAATAGGAGAAAAGAAGAAGATGGCCTGTCCCACCCAGCAGCACCATCATTTTTCTGTGGACTGAAAAGCACAATTTAGTAAAAATAGAATATATATCCTCACAATATTGGATCATAATAACAAATGGGCTTCAAATCCACAGACAGACCACTGTTGCACACCAGACGGTCAACAAATACTTCCTAAAACAAATGTGTACAAAGGTTATTTTAAGATCTGAACTTAACCATTTTACTTTCCTATACAGAACCACTAAACAACATTGTTAAACCTTTAAGTAACAGAGGGGTGTGCAAAACCCACTGGTCCTTAAAAGTTAAAAAGGATGCAGCCTCCTTATTCTGTATAAAAGATTAAGATACAACATATGAAAAGGGTAAAGAGGGGTAGGAAGGAGGGAATTTGGAAGAAGCAGGTGCCACCTGCATGCCATTAACCCTTTCCCTGCCAGCAATGTAACCTATTCTGATTGGCCCATTAAAACCAGCTTCCTTACCAATCAGAATAGACATCTGCCTGATGCAACCCACAAACAATGCCTTATCACAAATAGCAACCGGTCCAGCAATACATAAAAAGACATTGATAGTTGGTCTGCATTCACGTAAGCCTGCACAGCCAGAGAGGGGAAGGTGCTGGGCAGTGGGTGTTCATTCTGCACTTACCTTCAATTTTAGGAAGTTACAACACACCCACCAATGCTTAAACCTCCCTATACCACATCTATGCATAGAACTGCTTGTTCAGACATTGGGTCCTGTCATGCCAAAGCATAGAAATTAAAGCCCAATGATAGGAGAAAGGACTTATACATGTCATTGCCAATAGTATACTTTGGCCTGATGAGAACTCTTCATAGATCAAACAGCATTTAACACCACATAACACAATATTGTATCTTAAAATAATGTAGGAACATGTATATAACTAACTTCGCACTCCAGCTGTTATCTGTTGTCCAGCTGAGGAAGTTGGGAATTGAATTTGAACAACAACTGGAGGGCTGCAGGTTGCCTGCCATTGCTCTACACACACATTAAATAAGAGCTAAAGACAGAAAAAGAGATAGGCTGGCATTTACCAAGTACTGAAGCCATCATGCAGACAAAACTGTGTACTATTCTCTTGTTATTTGCAATTAGGAGTAAGAAAGCGTGCATCTGCTTAATTAATGGGAGATCTGGCATGCTAGGTGTGTATTACATGTTTAACACTGAAACCAAAGCAAAGATGCACTGGAGAAAACAAATGGAAAACCCAGCACAGAATACCAGCAGAACTTTATTGGTAAATGGGGGTGTTGTAAAGTATGTTATATATTAAAAAAAAAAAAAAAAGTCAGTCAGTTCAGCCCTTAGTAAATGCCAGCCACAGAGACAGAAAAAATGAGTGCATATGCGAGAGGGAGAGAGAGGGAGAGAGGCATGAAAAAAAAAAAAAAAAAAAAAAAAGAGAAATAATGAAAGAGAAAAAGAAAGGAAAATAGAAAAAAAACAGAGAACAAAATAAAGAAAGAAGGGCAAAAATAAAGAAAAAGAACGAGAAAAAAAAGAAAGAAAAAGAGAAAAATAAAGCGAGAAAAAAGAGAATAAGAAAAAGAGAGAGAAAGAAAAAAGAAAAAAAAGAGAGGAAAAAAAGAAAATAAATGAGAGGGAGAGAGAGAATGAGAGAAAGAACAAGAACTAGAGAGAACAAGATGGATTGAGGAGCAGAACGAGACAAAGGGCGCATATGATAGGGGGAGAGAAAGAACAAGGAGATAGTGAGAGGAGTAATGGGGGTGGGAGAGTGAAGGAGAAAGGGGGGAAGAGGAGAAGAGAGAGGTCATTGAGAAGGGGGGAGCACCAAAAGGGAGAGAAGGAGTGCGGGAGAAAGGGGTCAAAAATGTGGAGAGGAAACAAATAGCAAAAGCAAGAAAAAAAGGACAGAAACATGATGCAGATCATCTACATGGATGACTTCTAAGTTGTGATGGTCATTTCAGTCAGCAATGAATGGTCAACTCATGCTGACATTGTGTCAAACACATATGGGAGATGTCAACATGGACCAGAAATCTACCACACCCATTCAGATACGTAATGTGGCAAGCTTCAGCAGGGCAGTATCACTGCCATTATTAAGTGTGAGCGTAATCTTGGTGTCTTCCCCATTTAACCAGGACACCAAGTGGAAAAACTGCACTAGGAGTAAGATAAGCTGATGCAAGGTGAAAAGATTAAGAAAAAACATGGATTACTTCTTTCTCCTAATGCACCATATCAAATTGCGGCCGTGGAGAAGGCACTTTTTTTTTTTTTTTTTTTTTTTTTTTTTTTTTTTTTTTTTTTTTTTTATAATTATGGTTTCTGTGGAAGCACAAATAAACCAACAGCTCATTCAAAAAAACTACTGTTTAAAAACAAGCTGATTTTATATTAAAGATGACAGTTGTAGAATAACAAATATAAACAAAACCTGTGGTGGCTTCATAAATTGGATACGGATATTCCTAGAAAGAAAATGGCTTCTTTTTACGACTAGAGCCTTTAGATTGGCTTGTGATTGCTTTCTAGCAGAGTTATATACTTCTAACATAAGATGCCCAGACCTTACCTTTAAATGGGTACACACAGGATAAATTTGTCTTTCAGGGTTGTAGTGATAGCAAAGAAGCCCTGTGCTGTGCATGTTTCAAGGTGAAACCTGGTCAGTCCATTTTCAGTAGTATTGTGACCAACAACAGACAAACATAAAAACACCAACACATTTCCTAACAATAATCCCATACTCTCCTTAATCCAAGCAGGAAATCCTAATAGCCACTATGAATTAATTCTGAGTGGATTGGTTTTTACACAATTAACTCTTTAAATTAGTACATATATTTTCAGGATGGGCAGAAAAGATTATTTGATGCAGGAATCCAGGACCTTCAATTCCTCTTACTGAAGTCTTCCTAAGAATACTTCAAAGATATGAGTACTTTGGCATTTAGGGATACTTTATTATTTGGTCTAAAACTTTGAGTGCCTGAGGGGTAACCAACCCATTGCTTTGACACTCAGAAGGTTCAGACAAGCTTTTGAGTGATCCAGGTCAAGAAATAATGAGTTCAGTATTGCTTGAGCAGTGGCAGTTGATCTCTTGAAAGAGTGTCTTAAAATAGACTAAATCTAAATAAAAACCATATTTCCAAATACAAAAGTATTCATATCTTTGTATTAATAAAACAGCTACGAAAAATGAATTAATTAATCTCTTAAGGGCGAATGATGTGCCAGGACCATCGTGAGTTACCGGTGATGGTCCCGGCATGTCATGACTTTTGTTATCAAAGTGCTCCTGCGGTTCTCCAATATTAGATTTATGGAGAAATGTCACGCTATATCGGCCTCCTCAGTTCACTCGTTTGACTCCTGCTGGGCAGTTTGGCCAGTTCATTGATCCCTTGACATTGATCGCTCAACTCTCTTGGCTAGTAGTCGTCTCAGCTACAGGCAGGGAGTTGTCCATGCCCCGTCCTACTCTCTCTCTCTATATTCTCTCCTCTTTCCTCTCCCTCTCTTCTGTCTCTCTTCTTCTTTATCTTTGCCATATTCTGATTCTTTGCCTTTATTTTCCTGCTTAGTCTAGACGTTCTCATAAAGCACTGCAATATCACCTCTCTCTCTCATTCAGACATTCATTAACTTTTCAGCAATACATACTCTTCACGTAGGTTGATACCCTATTACTGTTCCACAATTTGTTCTTCTGTCATCTGATATAGATATCTCGGATTCTGTTCCGGATTCTTTGTTTTCCTGGTGGACGAGACCTTGGGTTTCAGTTATGATCCTCCTTCTGTTCAGGAGGGTTTTGGAATTATTACTCCAGCATGTGTTTGTCTTTTACCTTCTCTAATGCATTGTCTCTTATGATATCAGTCTCAGCATTCTACTTTGTATTTAACTTTGCCTAATAAAGTTTTGGGAAATTAAAAAGTGCTTCTGTGGGTGCGCTATGATCATGCTGGGAATTTAAAACTGACCCCAAGATTGCTCACATGTAATGGCTCTATGTGGTTCTTAAAGATAAAACTACCCGTGGGCAGCTGGTCTTAAAAGGGTTAAGAATACTTCAGTCAGAAGAGTTTGGCATCATGGTGTTTGAAAAAAAAATCATAGGCACCTCAGTGGACATGGCATCCAGTATTAGTTAAAATTACTTTTGGAGAACCAAATGCATTCCAGATTGATTCTGTGTGGTTTTTAGTGTTATCTGCCCGGATTAGGATAAGTGCGTTTTTATTATTTGTAACCATTGGTGTTCCTATAAAGTTTCTGCTCTTTATTCCATTCAGTGCAAGAGAGGTTGGATGGGCTGGATACATCTCTAGCACTCAAAGGGTTAATTGTGTATATTACTACCCTAAACATCTTCCAAACAGAATTGTGACCAACCCACACAGCCTGGTGGTGGTATCAGCAGGAGGAAATACATAGACTGACTGGACGCTTAGGCTTGCAAATGGAACCTGTAGATGTGAACACTAAAGGAGCATTTACGGAAGATAAAAGGGTTCGGTTCTGGAGCAAACCAACTGCACCATAGGGGGCACAAATAAAAATGCCATAATCTAAATGGGTCTCTTAACCTCTTACCTTCAAAGCAATGTGCTGGAGACCTATCTAGCATTCAAGGAGGTATAGAACAGCTTAAAGTGGAACTTCCACTTTAATTCAAGTTTGCATATTTGAAAACTAGATTAAGAACTGCCTATACGTCATGTTAGCCAAAAGATCAGCAATCGTACAGTTCAGGAGATATTCACACTTGTTACATATGCTAATGTATGCAAATAGTCTGTGACATTCCTTATGCCAGTGGTTCTCAATCTTTTTTGCTCGAGGCACCCTTACCACACACTCTAGAACATTCGGGGCACCCCTAACATATCTAATGTACTTTATCAAGGGCATAGTGAAGGGTACAGTACATAAGTATACAGTATTATTAGGTCTTATAATCATAATACCATAACTAAACATATTGTGCATATCAATTTCTATAAATCTTTATTTAAAAATCCATTTTTGTTAGTCGTTATAGAAAACACAGGGCACCCTAAGTTGATGTCCGCGGCACACCAAAGTGCCACGGCACCCTGGTTGAGAATCACTGCCTTATGCCAATGAAAGTTTGAATGACAGCTCATAAGTTACTGAAGCTCTGTGCGGTACCAAGAAATGTTCACTTTCACTTTGCCCAGAAATAAAAGTATGAATATCTACTAAACTATACATCTGCTGGACTTTTAGTAACGTGACATATAGGCAGTTTTTAATTCAGTTTTCAAATATGCAAATTTGAATTAAGGTGATAGTTCCACTTTAAACGAATGGGATGTTTTCTTTATCTTTTAAGGCGAGTAACTGGTTTGTTCCAGAATTGCTTCTCTTCCTCTGCAGATAAGGCCCTTAGGGTTCTCTGAAAAGGGCTAAAGTTTTAACCCACAGAGTACCAGAGGGGTACGCAACGCATTGAAAAGCAATGCGTTGCGTACCACTCTGGCACTTAATGGGTTAAACATGTCTATTATTCTTAAAAATGCAATCTTTTTCATAAAAGCAGCTTGTTTTCGCATTTGTGAACCTTCCATGCTATTTCAAGGACTGTGGCCATTAAACTGACCCTTTAAAGTAGAACCAATGATTTTAAAAGCACTTTCAAAATAATATATTCTACACGCATACACATCATTTAAAGCTATAGTTTCTAAGACATTTAGCTTTATTTGTTGGTTTATGCAGATTAGGCAGTACTGGTTAACATGCCCTAGTCTTTCACATATTAGCATTCCACTCTTCCCTCCCAACTGCTACTTTCCACCAGGAAGTACTGGCTAATTTACATACACTAAGAAATAAAAATTCAACATGTCTCATTAAACTATAGTTTTAAATAAAGAATGGCTAACACATAGGGGTTATTTAAAAGAGCTTTCAAAATCACCTAAATCATTACAAAGTTCTAGATCCAATTTAATGGCTTAGCAAGGGCAGTTAACTCCTTCGGTGCCAATTACTTTTTTCTCATTTTGCATTTGACAAGCAATGAGATGAGAAGCTTGCTAGTTTCAGGAATAAAGTAGGAAAAGCTGACCTCATCAAAAAACTGCTGAGTTTTGCGTAGAATGAATTTCAGCTCTGTAAGCTCCAAAAAGTTCCTCTTCAAAGCCTCCTGGTTGGTGTTGATCTCTTTCAGCTCATTCTCAATCTTTTCAAAATTTGCCTGTTGGGGAAAATAGACATAAATGGAATTTGTTACCAACAGTTAGAAACAGAAACAAAAAAGTACAACAGATTTTAAAGGGATAGTAATACTTATAAATGTAAAAAATATATATGTTGTAGGGTTTATCTCCTGTAGTAAAACAAGAGTACTCCCACTACTGAAAGGTTTTATTCAAAAGTTATTACAGCTCAAAGTTAAATTTTTAGGCGCATTATCACAGTGGCCTGAAAATGTACAGTGGCGCTGTTGCTACACCATCCTATGGAGAGTTATGGTCTAAGGACCAGAGCTGTCCATAGGATGGTGTAACAGCAGCGCCACTGTACAATTTTATGCCACTGTGATATTGCACCTAAAAAATTCAACTTTGAGCTGTAATAACGTTTGAATAAAACACTTTCAGCAGAGGGAGTACCCCTTTTTTACTCAGGGGGATAAACACTACAATATATATATTTTTTTACATATTAAGTATTACTATCCGTTTAAGCCACCATCACTAGAAAATACTCGTACATTTGCCTTGTAGAGGAAGCAAATGAAGGGTAATTGCAGGTTTTCAACTGTGTGAGAGAAATTTAACTGCGTTATTCTCCCAGCTAAGAAAAGCGGTTATTACTTCTATTAACACTTTGAGTGCCAGGCAAGTGTCCAATCAAAGGATTAATAATAGGATTTAAGTATTTCTCTCTCAAAACAAAATAAGAGAGAAAAAAAAAGTGTTTTAACCCTGTTGGATGTTTGGTCTCCAATGCATCGTTCTGCAGTGTGTTGAAGACAACAGTAGCATTCAACGGGTTAAATTTCTGAATACTAAACTTGTGACAAGGAACATTTAAATTGTTCCATGATCCCTGGGTCATAACTAAAATGGTGCAATTCCGGAAAGCAAAATTACTGACGCTAATGTAGGAATGAATCTGCTATAGAATTTAGCAGGCTCTATAGGAATGGTGTCCTACCAAGGGTGCAGTCTCTTTTTAGCTTACTAGTGCCTTTCCCAGAGAGAAAATATCCTAAAGCACATCATTCTTATCCTACCAAAATCGGTCCAGCCACCAAGTGCCAGGCAATTACTCTCTGAACAAGGGTAACAGCCAACCCCAGACGTACTTTTTGCCTTGTTGGGCCTCGTCAATGAGGTGCAATGTGATCTCTCTAGTCACCCTGAGCAAGGGGTCCACGTCTGGATTCCCCTATTAACCTTGAGGTGACCAAAATCGAGGATAATTTGATTATATGGAAAAACTACTGGTCACTGAAGCTCAACTAGGAAAGAACCTGCTATACAATTTACCAGGCTCGATAAGAAAGGTGTCTTACACAGGGTGCAGTCACTAGTACCTTTCACAAACAAACCTGTATGTAACAGAAAAGATTGTGATGATTACATGCTGTGTATGTAGTTATGACCCCCAGTCTCACCTCAAGGTCAATCATGTCTCTGGGGAAGGGAACTTCAGGGTTCTCTCCTGTGTCAATGATTGGCATACTTGCTTTCTTGATCTCCTTCTCCACAAACCCTGCAACAAGACATCAGGCTCAAATACTCACACTGAACTGCAGTTATGGATGCAATCAATTTTAAGCTTTTAAAAGTGAAAGTAAGATTTATAGTTTACACAGAGCTGGAAAATATCAGTGATGTTCAGCTGTCAGTGCAGGATTTTTTTCCCAATTATATATATGTATGCAATGTCTTGCTAAAGGCCCTTGAGGTGGCTGAAACTGACAAATAAATGCAATAATTCACTACTTATCTAAGTCCTACAAGTGCACATACTCCATACAGAATCAATATAATTTATCTTTTTTTACATCTATATTTATATTAGTCAATGCTCCATGGCATTGCCCATGGGATTGAGTGCTCCATGCATGTTGGGGAACTGCTGCAACTCGATATCAGCAATTATCATATGGAGGCCTTCAATTCACACACACACCGAGGGCTGGCAACAGGCAGGGAGGGGAGTAGGCATCCTGCTGCCCCCTAACCATATATTTCAGGTACTCCCCACTGTTTCCTCTCTCTCCTTCGCCTCTTCTCTCCCTTCCCCCTGTGTGTCGCTGTCATATACAGGCCACCTGGTCCCACTGCACAATTCCTTGATCACTTCACCTCCTGGCTCCCTCACTTCATGTCCTCTGATGTCCCTACTCTCATCATGGGTGACGTCAACATCCCTATAGATAATCACAACACCCCCCCTGCCCTCAAACTCCTCTCCTTAACAACCTCCTTAGGCTTATCGCAGTGGACCAGCTCTCCCACACACAGTGATGGTCACTCCCTCGACTTGATCTTCACTAACCTCTGCTCGGTCTCCAACTTCTCTAATGTCCCCTTTCCCCTCTCTGACCACCACCTCCTCACCGGTAACCTCATCATACCACGCAAACCCATCAACCCCGCCACAATCAAGCGCATGCGGAGAAATCTACATTCTCTTGATAAGCAACAATTTTCCACCTCCCTGCAGCCTCTTCTCAACCCCATCCTCACACTTACTTGCCCAGACAAAACTACTGCTCTCTACAACAGCACTCTCACTTCAGCCCTTGACATCGCTGCACCTGCAACTCCACGCCACCCACGCACAACCCCACTACAACCCTGGCACACAAGACTAACGCAATACCTCCAAAGGTGCTCACGCACTGCTGAAAGGCACTGGAGGAAATCGCGCTCCACAGCTGACTTCACACACTACAAATTCATTCTCCATTCGTATAGCTCTGCCCTCTCCCTGGCTAAACAGTCATTCTTCTCTTCTCTAATTTCTAATCTTTCCTCCAACCCCAAATGCCTTTTCTCAACCTTCACATCTCTTCTAAACCCACCAACACAAACACCTTCCACTAACTTCTCTGCCCAAGATCTCGCCAACCACTTCAAGAACAAGATTGAATCTATCAGACATGACATTTCATCACTACCACCCCCACCCAGCCAGCCCAGCCCTGTCGCCTTTCCCACATACACACTAAGCTCCTTCCCACCTGTCACTGAGGATGAAGCCTCCCTTCTCCTCACTCGCTCAAACCTAACCACATGCCCTCTCGACCCAATCCCTTCGCAGCTCACCCAAGAACTCTCCCCTCTACTAACTCCAATCCTTACTCACTTATTCAACCTCTCTTTGTCAACCGGTACCTTCCCATCCTCTTTCAAACATGCACTAATCACTCCCATCCTAAAAAAAAAACCTCCCTGGACCCAAACTCACTGTCAAATTACCGCCCAATTTCCCTACTCCCGTTCGCCTCCAACCTTCTCGAGTGCCTTGCATATAACCGGCTCACTAAATTCCTCTGCTCCCATTCCCTGCTAGATCCCTTGCAATCCGGATTCCGCCCTCATCACTCCACTGAGACTGTCCTCACTAAAGTGGCCAATGACTTGCTCTCAGCCAAGTCAAAAGGCCACTACTCCCTACTCATTCTTTTGGACCTGTCAGCCGCCTTTGACACAGTCAATCACCCACCCCTCCTCCAAGCCCTCCACTCCCTAGGTCTCTGCAACACTGCACTCTCCTGGTTTTCATCTTATCTCTGCAACCGCTCCTTCAGTGCTTCCTACTCTGGCTCCACTTCCCCACACCTCCCACTGTCTGTTGGTGTGCCTCAAGGATCAGTACTGGGACCCTTGCTCTTCTCAATCTACACTGCTTCCCTTGGAAAACTAATAAACTCCTTTGGGTTTCACCATCATCTCTATGCTGATGACACCCAAATATATCTTTCCTCCCCAGACCTCTCTCCTTCCCTCCTGTCCAGAGTGTCTGACTGTCTGTCTGCTGTGTCTTCCTGGATGTCCTCCCATCAACTCAAACTTAACCTTAGCAAAACTGAACTAATTCTCTTCCCTCCATCTACAACCAGCCTTATCCCAAATATTACCCTCACCGTTAACAACACTTCCATCACACCAACCCCTACAGCACGCTGCCTGGGGGTCACATTTGACTCTGCCCTATCCTTCATTCCTCACATGCAGTCAATCTCCAACTCATGCCACCTCCGCAACATCTCTAGAATCGGACCCTTTCTCACAGAAGACACTACCAAAATTCTAATCCAAACACTCATCATGTCCCGTCTTGACTACTGTAACTCTTTACTAATTGGTCTGCCTCTCACCCGACTAACCCCGCTACAGTCCATAATGAACTCTGCTGCAAGACTAATCTATCTCACTCATCGGTTCTCTAACACCACACCCCTCTGTCAGTCCCTACACTGGCTCCCATTAGCATACAGAGTAAAATTCAAAACTCTGGTGCTAACTTATAGAGCCCTCACTAACACTGCACCCCCCTATATTTCATCTCTCATTTCCAAATATACTCCCGCCCGCCATTTTCGCTCTGCACATGACCTTCTGCTCTCCACAGCTCTTATCACATCCTCCCACTCCCACCTACAGGACTACTCCCGTGCTGCACCTGAGCTGTGGAATTCCCTCCCCCGCCCCATCAGACTCTCCCCCAGCCTCCAAATCTTCAGACGCTCCCTGAAGACTCACCTCTTCAGGGAGGCCTATCAACTGCCTCCATAAACATCATCACCAAGATTCACCCCTTGCACGGACTACTGCACTCAACGGCACTTCTCACTCCCACCCACTGACTGGCAGTTCATGTGGCAGGAGGCACTTAAACGCAATAGCACTTACTCCTTCTGTATCAAATCTACCTTCCTCTAGACTGTAAGCTCTCATGAGCAGGGCCCTCTGATCCTCCTGTTCTCCACATCTGATTGTACTATTTAATACCTCTGTATGTCTATTCCCCAATTGTACAGCGCTGCGGAATTAGTTGGCGCTATATAAATAAAGAATAATAATAATGCTGCAGCAAGTTGACAGGAAGGGCCAACTCCTGTCAAAATTCCCGGCCCTGTAAACCTCAAACTTTGACAGGAGTGGCCAGGGGACTGATGATGGTGAGTCCCACTGAGACAATTTTCACAAGAGTGGGCAATGGGGCTTTGCCCCCTGCCAAATCCTGTCAAAAATCGCTGCCATGTGCATCTCCTTGCACAGATTTTGACAGGAGTGGTTGGTGGGGTGGGCATGGGATAACAGGCACAATCAGTACCCCATGGAAATTCACTGAGTGGGGGTGACTTTTGACTCCTGCTGGGAGGGGAGAACAGCAAATCAGAAACAGTTATAATTTGATATGTAATGTTATATAGATTATATTTAAGTAATTTATTTCACAGGGCTTTTTTGCTGGAATAAAAGAAATAGGAGATTCTTTGAACAAGAGATATATTATAGATATATTATAGTGAAAACCAGCATTTGTTGAGAGTGAATGAGTGCTATATACAGGGCTTAAAGTGTGAAGTTCTTTTCTACTAGCCAGACCTGAAAAGTTACTCGCCACTGCAAGCCAAAACATACCCACCAGGGCTGAATTTCTACTCGCCAGGGCTAAATTTTCACTCTCAATTGGCTAGTGGAAATTTTGAGCCCTGCTATATATATTCCATGGCTCTGTTATTATTGTAATCTATGGAGAGCTTATGGACACAAAGCTGCACTCAAAAATTCATCAACAAAATCTGCACTGTAATAACAATTCTATAAAGCATCTCACAGCACTGTGACCACCAATGTGTTATACATTTGGAAGCCGTGGACACATTATACACATTTTATTCTCAAACTAAGAGATTTTGTTTTTATTCAGGAGGAATCACAGATATATTCTTTTCAATTGATATTACACTAAGCAAGACATTGTTGGGAGTATGGTAATAGAGACAATAACATATCAGAATGAGTTTAATAAAGCACAGACCTTCAGTTGAACAGAGCACAAAGAAAGAGGATATAAAAGTAGAAGACAGAAAAAAAAATGGGGTTGGGGAGAAGTTTCATGGAAGGACCAGAGTAGCGGAAAAATGCCAGAGTTATCCTCAAGTTACCCTCTTTGAATTGGTTACATACACAATAAGAAACTGGTCTATATTTCTGTTGAAGTCAGGAATCCTAAACATCAAAGAAAGGGGCAGTAAAGGAAAGGCTTTTCTAACAATAGGTATCCTGACCTAACACCTTAACAACCAGCTCCGCGGCCGGTAGTTATGGACCACAGACACTTTTTTTTTTTTTTCCCCCTCAATTTGCAAAATTGATTCAGGGTCCCAGAGCGGCATGCATCCAAATGGGGACACCTGAATTCCATGATGTTCCAGGACCATCATGGGTCCTTAAAGCTAACACAGCTGGCACAGCATGAGCCCTTAACCTCTTAAAGATGCGGTCAGCACTGAAAGCGGAACTTTCACCCTCTATAAAGTCATGCTCCAATAATTAGGCATTTGGCGACTAGCTTCATAATAGTGCTATTAGCTCTCATAATTACCCGGTTCTGAAGTAATTCTTATTCTTTGGAGACTGGCGGCCAGGCTTCTTGTTTTTGTGACGTCTGCGCCGTCAGTCCCTTCCTTAAGGCATAGTGCAATGCCTCCTAGAGGAGACGGGACTCACAGCGCACGCGCAGATGTCTCTAAGACAAGATGTCTGCGATGATGCCTGGCTTCCGGTCTCCGAAGACTAAGGATTACTTCAGAAACTGGTACTTCCATGAGAGCTAATAGCACTATTATGAAGCTAGTCACCATATGCCTAATTATTGGAGGGTGAATTTATAGAGAGTGAAAGATATGCCAGGACAGTCACTGGTGCTTTAGGGAAGTTTTCCCATGAGATGAGGGTCCTGGCACAGCATGGGTCCTTAAGTGGCTAAGGGTTTAAAATGCTTCCATTCCCTCCTCAGTCTCCCTGTAGATCTCTGTAACCTGCAAAGCTGAATTACATCAGAAAATCATTATGTGATTATGGGAAAGGAAGTGTCATCACTTCCTTCTCCATAGAAGTAGTGTAACCGTGAATGGAATTGAACAGAGAGGAGAGAATCTCCCATAATCACCAAATAAAAACTGACATTGCACAGTTTACAAATCATGGAGATCTCCAGGGAGATCAGACAGAGATTGGAAGAGTTATTAGCTATGAAAACTGTTCCAATAGCTGTCAGGATATTACATATGGTTTGAAAGGACTTTACACTGACTCTTTGCGGGTCATTCCACCCCCTGGATGCTAAAGGCAACGCCAGTACTTCATTTTACACTATAAGTAAAGGGTGGTGGTGTTAGCCGTCGAAAAAGCAGGAGACTGGTAGAGTATAACAGATACCTGGGTAGCTGGATAAGCTTCCAAGACAACTAGGGGCTAGATTCTATTACAGGTGTAAATCTTATCACTGCTTTTATCGCCGATTTTCCTCATAGACTTCAATAGGAAAATGTTTGATAAAACAGGTGTTAACATTTAGCACCTGCAATAGAATCTAGCCCTAGGTCTCTTCTTTGGGCATGTTTAGAACGCAGGCTGAATACAAAACACATGAAATGTTATACACTCATGCAGTTTTTTTTTTATTTTGTTCCTTGGTAGTTAGGTTGTGTGCAAGTTTGTATTGTATCTATACCTGTCTAGCTTTCTGGCATTGGGGTCCATGTGGATTTTTTTTTTTTTATAAGCAAGTTGTAGTGGTGATTTACAATTTGCATGAGTGTATAACCTGTCATGTATTTTGTATTCAGCCTTCATTCTAAACATACCTGAAGAAGATACCTAGTTGCCTTGAAAGCTTGCATCCTAGAGCTTCTCAGTCAATAAAGTTATCACTTTTACTCTACCGATCTCTTGCTTTACAGTGAGTCAGCGATTTCTCTAGCAAGAAAGAAAGTCATTTTATCTTTAATGAATGCAATCAGTATCTCCACGAACAAAACATACCAGAGCTCATTTTCCATTTAGAAGATTGATGGTGGTGAACAAATCCAGAATTTTGCTAAATCACACTGACAACCCTCCCCTGGGATTGTAAGCCCTAGAATAAAAGGTGTGGTATTATTGTGAGAATGTAAGATATTTTGTTGGATACAAACTGTATCCAATAAAATATACTGGCATGGAGTAATTTGTGTACACAGTCTATTAATGGTATCCTGTTTTATAATAGAAGTTGTATTAATGTCTGCTTACTGTGGGAGGGGTCTTTATATGATACAAATGGTATATAATGAAATATTATGGGGTTGCATGCATGTCTGTGGTTCTAAATGTATTTACTAGTAATCAATTCAGCACCATGACTCAAACAGTCAGGGTGCCTACATGTACTCTCACAGGCTTCTAAGTAGATGGTTTCTATCTATCATGGAGGATGAGCTTCAGGAGTATGGGGGATACCTACTGGGGACTTTGGCTATATAGAAGTAGTTCAGCAGTGCTTTCTGGTTATTCCTGTGGGGTGGGCATATGCTTGGGCAGTGCCCCCATGTTCCTGTGCTGTACTGGATTTCCTGTGTGTAATGTTTCCTTTTCTAATTAATGGGACTGAATTAATTAATGAAAGGAACCACATGGAGCTGTTGGACGTCCCTGTCAGTTTTATTGGGTTTTAAATAGTAGTGCCCCTGTAAGATAGGTATTTATATTTTTATTTTAGGCGGTAGAAAGTTCTAGTAGTTGTACCTCTTCCCGCCCGACAGCTTGATTGGTCAGGTATACTTGCCTCACATCAGGTAAGTTGTTTGGGCACGAAGAGGAACTATTTATACCATCCAAGTTTTGAATTTTCTTCAACTTTGAGCCAGCGCTCTCTGGAACAGCAGGTCTCTCAGCAATCCCAAGGGTTATTTAAAAAAAGTAATACACATATACATATTTATATAATAAAGATGTATTTTGTTTTAAAGTGATTAAATAAAATAATGTAATAAGTGGTATTTATTGTCGCAGCATGGAGGGTGTTAACGTAATTCTGGTTAAGATTATTAAAGGTAGGCTCATGGCTAGTAGGGCGGAGCCTTGGTAAAATTTTATAAGGTTAATGGTGTTATATTTATTATCAGGCTGGTAGGGCTGATATGAGTGCTATATGTTATCAATGGTTATATTTAATTATTTAGTATTTAATTTTAATAAATGCTGCGGCCTTACCACCATCCTTTGAGTGTTTGTGTGTGTTTATTTATTTTCAGGATCATTTAGTTAATGGGTTAAGTGTTTTGGGTAGGGACATACAGTCTCCATGTAGCTGATGTGCCAATAAAGGAGAGTTGCACCATCCTCCAGCCTGAACCTCTGTCTTCATTCCAAGTAAAGAACCCACAGAGGAGGACTCCTAGATGGGCACAGGGGTCACTTCTCTACACACACACACCCTGCAGCTGTGCAAATTATGGTCATCAGATTAAGCCTCTGGGGCAGGCCTGTCATGTGCCCCCTTCAATGTCATGCTGTAGCCCCCTACTCTTTTTCTGCTACTAACTGCAGTATGGTGCTGTTTCTGGCTTACACATCAAAAAACACAACAATAATAAGTATGGGTCCCTCTCTGCAATTGCCCACACTATAGAAGTAACTTGCTGGTTGTGGTCAACCCTATCCATGTCAGAAGGATGCACAATGCATGGATAAAAACCATGTGTAGGACACCTCACTGGCAATCACAGTCCTCCTGGCTGGGACATTACATTCACTCTGCTATCAGCATGCTGGATATATAAGACCAGTAGGTCTTAAATGAGTGGGCAGACACAGAGTGCATGAAATTGGGTCTTTGACTGGCCACATCCTCTGAAACAGAGATGTAAAATAGCTGGCTAATTTTTTGCATACTTGATTCACTCTGTACTTATCCCCTAGATGGTTGTGCTATATAGAATCTTAACAACTGCTCCAAGATTTTCAGTAGTGACATCCTGACTTTGTAAGCTGACATTTGCACATAGAATACAGTGTTCCTGCTTAGTTCCACCATCTTCAACGAACAAAGACAATGGAGGAGAACTGGCAAAGACATGGAAGACTTCTTTCCTAGGTATGAGGATGCTGCTCCAACCCTTCCCATAGCAACTTTACAGCCTGACCCATCACAGCTGAACTCTGGAGCTTACTTCAGTCTTTGAAGAGTCTCAACAAGACCCATCAGGCCTAAAGAATTGCCAGATGCCTGACATGTCCTGAACTATGGAAAGACTTCATGGTGTCTATTAAAAAAGACATCCAATCCACGGGCAAAGATGTCTGTGAAAAGTCTACAATCTGATTTACAAGGCATGGGAGAGAAAATTGGCTTCAAAGAACATAAGCAAGTAGAACTCATTCAAAGAAGACAGTAATAACATCACACTGGTAACACAAGCTATAAGTGCAAAATGTTAACACTATGATGAAATATCTTGAAGATACGACAACAGGTCTCAAAGAAACAATATCAGTCTATGAGGTACACCTTAAACCATTACAGATCTTGTTGATTTCATTACTGCTATATTTGTCTATGTTCCCAGATCTCCCAGAGGTTGAATTCCACCTGAAAAGTATACACAAAGCATTGCACCCAAGACCCCAACCCACAGAAAGGCCAAGAGACATTTTAAAACTAAAAAATTTTTCCACACAAAAGAAGCACTCATTGTAGCTGCCAGAAGTCATCCTCCCACCTGGAATGGTGTTTCATCAGAGTTCTACTCTCTGGGCACTATCTTCAAGCTCAGAGAGTTAAAAAAACATGGTCTTAAATACAAGTGGGGATTCCCATCTGCCTCATTTTGACTGTGAACAACCACACCTACGCAGTTAAGGATTCCAACAGTGGAGAGAAATCCTGACTTATTTACATATTGCACTGATCCAGTCACATCTACTCCACCGCGTCTGTTATCGGTTTACACCTCCAGTTCCAGAGGTGGATCATCCAGTCCAATTCACCTCATGACCTGCAGCCACTGCTGCACATATTTGTTGCCACTTAACAGACTCTTATTTCAGCCTTTTTGGGACCCACACATACTGAAGCAAGATTTTGATTTGTTGGGACATGGGTCATATTCATGTTGATATTTTTGCTTTCCTGACCATTGTATTTAATAATCATGCAGTCTATGTTATACTTTGTGTTTTATCTTCACAATTAGATTCCAGGAGTGGGGTAATCAGTCTCATAAATGGTGGGGGTGTTTGGTTTCTCAGAGGTTCTGGAAATGGACTACGGAGATGGTTCATTCAGGTACTGACATCTAGTTCGGCCATGACCCATGGGTTCTGATTCTTGGCCTTCACCCTAAGGGCCTACCTACACCTACCTGAAAACTTATTAGCTATATTCTGCTTGCAGTATCCCCAAGCTTCACTCATCCATAGCATGTGAAATATCTTCACAATGGAAAACCTGATCTCCCAAGGATTCATGTGGTCTATTTTTGAACACTTGGGAGCCATGGATGTTTTTCTCCAATTCCCAATCTGATGTAGTTAACTCCCAAGTTCAACCTAGCTGCTTATTACTGATCCCAGTCATGACTCCACCCCCCCCAGGGGGTCTCTGCCTTCTCTCCCTATTTTTCTGATCATGAATCTTGCATCTCTCCCGTCCCTCTCATCACTCAACTCCTCTATTCCCACCAATTTCCCTATATCCCTTTTACAGCATGTCCATATGATGTCACCAAGGCAGCTTCCGTTTCAAACGTACTTACAAGGTTTAACATATTGAGTAGTGTACAGTTTTGGACTATTTTCTTGTTTATTGGATTGAATGGATGATTTATATTTTTATCTCTATTCCCTCTGAGCTCTCCAAACAAAATTCAAGCTAAGAAAATAAATAAATAAAATAGATTGACATTGTAATTCCTGACCAAGATCCATCTCGCATATGTTCATATTTAATTTGTGGATTGTTGGGTCTCTCAAAGAGCAAGTTAAATATAAGCAATGCTCCCAGATATTTTGTCTGAACAGATGGACAGCTTCATATTAGGAAGGAATAACATTTATTTTTCTATGTTAGGATTCCTTTTAAAATTAAGTTATGGCTCAGTAAAATGAACTATAGTTTTCAGACACAAAAATACATCTTGTATAACTCATAAGTATATACAGAACTGTTTCCATACCTTAGTATGAAATACGATTACTATATTAATATAGAGCCACAAGAGTACGCATCACTTTGCAATTTAATAATGCATGAAACGTTTCTCAGCAGGCTGGGGAAAGTAAATTTCCTTTCACTTCTGCTGTGTTTTATACTGCATTATTAAGAGAGAGCGAAAGATTGAAATAGAGTTAAACTCAACTTGGTCTTTGATTTAAGACCAATTTCTACTTTAAAATTAGTTTTCCTTTAAAGTGATAGTAATACTTCCAAAAAAAATTATTTTATATGGTAGCCTTTTAAAAAACATTAAAAATGATACAAGTCTCATCTCTCAAACCTTTATGGTTTGAGAGATATGCACAAGCAAAGTTTCCCCATGAGTGACGTTACTGTTCTAGCTGTCAGATTTGGAATCCGGTCTACAGACCGGCTGCGGCTCTTCAGCAGAGCAGAGTTTGAGAGATATAAAATTAAGTACTTCATTGGAATGGTGTACAAAGTGTGCCTGGTTTGCAAGCACACTTTGTAGATCGTTGCAATGAAGTAGTTATTTTTATATCTTGTGGTCTCAGCTCTGCTGAACAGCCGCCGACTGGTCTGCGGACCAGATTCCAAATCTGACCACTAGATGGCAGACTTGACCGTTTTGGTCCCTGAGGGGGAAACTTTACTTGTGAATCTCTCTCAAACCATAAAAGTTTGAGAATAAGACTTATATCATTTTTATGTTTTTTTAAATGGCTACAATATAAAATAAATTTTTTAGGAAGCATTACTATCACTTTAAGGAATCCGTCAACAATATCAGTAAAAGAGTAGAATCCATAGCTATATAATCTGTATTCTATGAACTAACAAAACAAAAAAGGATTCTCCTGTACCTCCTCTCATACCGAGCGTTAGTGATTTGGTATGGCTCAAAGTGACATACTTAAAGGGCCTTATGTTCAAAAGAAAACTGGAGTTATTTTGGGTAAAAATGAATTGCCCCATAGGGGACATAAATTAAAGTGATGCTCACTGATTTAACCCTTTGAGTGCCAGAGGGGTGCACAACAGTATTGTATCCCATTGAGTGCTAGAGAGTTCTTCTATGAATTGTTTCACAATGTGTTGGAGGGCTCTCTAGCACGTAATGGGCTAAAAGTATAATTTAAAGATATAGGAGTTTAATGTTTATTATATTTTGTAGATGGCCCAACCCAGAATTGCTTTTCTTTTAAATATAAGGCTCTTTAGAGCATCAAGCATTTGATTTAATAATCTATATGGAACAGGCTTCAATTTTACGCATTTTGATGCTTTATTTTCAAATAAATGCTTCATAAATTATATTAAATCACAACACAGAGGATAAAAGTTTCTTTGACATGTACAGGAACAGTAAACTTTTTATGAAAACATATATATTGTAGGACATTTCCTTTTAAGTAAAATAAGTGTACTTCCACTGCTGTGATATGCATATTTCCAGAGTTATTACAGTTTAAACCTGTTTTTTTTACATTAGCAGTGCCCTCTAGTGGTCAAATTCCAATTAGTTTTTCAGTTACATTCCAATGGAGAGGAAAGTCAGTGACTTACAGTTCATCATAGAATGTGAGAGAGACTGCCATTTCCTGTCAGTTAGAACTTTTAGGAAGTAAAACAAACAGTAAATTCACTTCCTGATTATTTGAACTTTTATATCTTTTGAATAAAAAACTGACAGCAGTGGGATTACCCTTGTTTTACTCAGCAGAAAAAGCTCTATAACATACACATTTTCATTAAAAAAAAAAAACAAAAAAAAAAAAAAACTTTACTGCTCCTTTAAAGCTATATAACATAATAAATGTACCTTGGAGGGTGTGACAAACTAGGTTCCATTATACATCAGGATGTAGCAACACGGAATGGAAATCCATTTTAGATATAAAGGTTAAAAGCTTTACATTTACTTTGCGTTTCAATATTTTGTTTATTAACTTTTCTGCTACTTCAGTGTGCCAAGAATGCAAAGAAATTACTTAAAGCAATCAGCCCGATATAGTAAAACCGTCATACGTACGTAGTTTGCGGTCCATCTCTTCACACCTTCGGACTTCATTGACAAATTTCCGTTGGAACACATTGACGTCAGGATTTAACTGTATAAAAAGTAAAGCATGTTTCATATCAAAAATTAAAGCACAAAACATACAAATCATGTGATCCACTACAGCCAACCAGAATATAACATGTCAGTCCACCTGACCTCCTTCAATAAATTGAATTGGACCCAACGAAGATATTCTATTGTAGAAGTGAATGATCTCCTTGATTAAGGCACTACCATAAGTACACACTGTGGGAGACTGCCATCATAGTAGAAGACACAATACTCAACATAAAAATACCATTATTCAGCTTTAAATGGATAGTAATATTTAATATTAACTCCTTGAAGACCAGATGGATGGTCATCACATTGAACTGGAATGCACGGCACACCTGTCTGGTCCCTCCCAGGTTTACTGCAATGTAATTACATACTGTATATGTTGTATTTCAAAAAGAATCAGCTAGTTCAACCATCCATTTCCTTCTATTGTCAGTGGTATGACCTCACTCTACTTTCATTCTGTTTAAACAGCCAGTAACTCAATTGTATCTGCAGAAGATCACAAGAGCCCTGTCTGTTTGTCTCTTGTTTGACATTATTATTCTGTTTATAAATAATCACAACTGCAAATTGTCAGTTTGTGCAACTGTAATGAAAGTTCCCAGTTGTCTTGATGTGTGTTGCTGTTGTAAGACCTAGCACGATGCTACAAATCACAGAGGAATTGATTAAAGGGATAGTAAATCTTGCAAATTACTAATCCCCATATTGTAGCTTTGTTAAAAAGAAATGTTTTGCCCCCAGTGTTATCTCTCAAACCCTTATGGTTTGAGAGATGATGGCACTCAATGTTCCCCCCTCCACCCCCTTACCTGACTGAGCGCTGACTGCAGGGGAAGCTGTTGTATGGCAGGCAGGGTTGCGGCTAAGACGAGATCGAGTTTATAAAAAAATACTTCTTTCACTGAAACGGTCTTCTACGTGTGCTTGGTTTGCAAGCACGTGTAGAAGACCGTTTTAGCGAAAGGTTTCTTTTTCATAAGCGCAATCTCGGCAATGCTGCAGAGCCGCCTGATGCAAGTAATACCGGATATCCCTACAGTCAGTGTTCAGCGTTCAGTCAGGGAAGGGGGAGGGAGGGGGGAACTTTGAGTGCTATCATATCTCAAACCATAAGGGTTTGAGAGATGACACTGGGGGCAATAAGTTTCTTTTTAACAAAGCTACAATATGGAGATTAGTAATTTGCAAGTATTACTATCCCTTTACACAGCAGTTGACTATTTTGTGTGTCAAGAAGGGGGAGCTGTACAGAAAGAAGGAAGTCTGTTTTTTTTTTTGTTTAAATAATCCTTTAACCCTTTAAGGAGAGGATTGCACAATACATTGTTAAGAAATGCTCTGTGCACCCTTTTGGACCTTAAAGGGGCCCAAATATATATAAATAATAATAACAATAGAAAAAAAAAAAAAAAAGTTCAAACACATAAATATGTAACTTTTTTTTTTTTTTTTTTTTTTTTTTTGCAAGGGGAGCTAGCTGGTGTCCACAAGACAAGTATTTTTTTGCAATGCACTATATGGGAGAGCTGCAGTCAGATTACAGTTCCCCACAGTAAGTGACAGGGGCAGCACTAGATATTGACCAAAACTGAAAATTGAAAAGATGCAGATTTTAACAAACTGCTCAGGAGATAATTTGGTCACTGTTTTATTAACCACCAAGACATCTTTAACATATATTAAATGCTTTGCATCAAAGAGGTTAACATCTATTTGCTTGCACAATACTATTGTTGCTTGGTCATTGTGGTGCTGATGACCTAGTTCTGGGGATGTCCATTCTGTTGCAAGAGCTTTTCACACACAAGTAGCCGATGAGGGAAGTCTGAGAAATACTTCAGCAGGGTTTACAGAATTGCTTAAAGGAGAACTAACACCTAATAGCAATGTCCCACTTACCTTACGTAAAGGTCTGAAAATCCCAATAGCTCCTATGAACATTTCCCTTGTGTAAGAGAGCATGCTCAATCAGTAATGGATGTCATGTCCTTGGAAGCGGACATAATAGTTGATGGAAGTTTGTTCAGACTGACACATGCAGTGTTCATAAGCCCAATTAACCCTTTAAAGACTAGAAGGGTACACAATGCATTGTGAATCAATGTACTGTCCATCGTGTAGCCCTTGCCATGTGCACTGAGAAGAGGATAAGGTTCTGTGGTCCCAATAGGAACCATCATATCTGCCTCCATAGACCTGATATCTTCCCTCAGTCCTGAATGTCACATTTTGAAGCAAGGTTAAAATTCAAAGTGTCAGTAGGTTTTTCTGACCATACTAGGTGGGGTCATTTTTATATGTTGTTAGTTCTCTCTTAACCATTTCACTATTAAGCCTTTTCACCCCATCCCCCAGTGTGAAGAATGTTTTCACACCTTTGTTGCAGCACCTACCATATCCATATTATTCAGCACAATTTCAAGAGTCAATGTTTGTTGATATTCCCCACCAACTGCAAAACTTTTACCCATAGTGCAAAATGATTTAATTTCAATAAAAATAATAATAATAATGTGTATGACAACTGTCCTGGCATGCACCATTTCTGTGTTACACGTCTTCATTCGGTTCTGGATATCACGTACACTTTGGAGGATATGACATTTGTTAGCAGGACCACAGGACACAGAGTTAAGCAGGGTCATGAACTCTGCCGAGTTCAGTGCCAGCAACAGTGATGGCCTCGTCCATGGACATGACATCCAGGTATGACTGAACATGTTCTCTTTTCAATAAAGGCCCAAGGGGAAAATTCATAGGGACACAAGTATTTTCTGGCCATAAAAGGTAAAACAAAGGGTTGTCATTAGCGGTTACTTCTCTGACAAATGCATCTTGAGAATGGAACTTACATCGCGGAACTGCACTTTTCCCAGCTCTCCTAGTTCGCTCACGCAGCAATATGCAGCTTCTGACTGAAGGAACAGCTGCGCCAATGTCATCTCCTCACTTCGAAAAAGCTCCCCCATCTTCTTAGATGTGTCTGTGTCTTAACCTTAAGGGAAAAAAAGGGATACCAAAGTGAATGCAGTTGAAGGGTGGTCACACAAACTTGCAAAGAAACAGCTATAATGCAGAAATAATAATAATAATTAAAACATTCCTAAAACCAAAGATTTGTAGATATGTTTCTCGTATTAGGCATGCTGCATCTATCCATATGTACAGATCCAAGTCTTACCCACCCAGATCATTGTTACTGTCACACAGTCAGATTGGCAGGAATGAGACATAAGGTGAATGACAATGACTAAGCAGTCACACTTCTGACAACTTCACGGAACAGCATTTGCAAAGAATTGAGAGTAGCAGCTCTGGGGGATAAAGTGCTTTAACCGTTAAACCAAAGAGGAACAATTATGGAGCAATGTGTTATAGAGGTAGGCAGATGCAGAAGTTGTACTGACTGGTCAGTTTATTAGGTACACTGCCTCATAAGAAAAGGACCACTCCATCAGGAAAAGTGCTGCATGTCCATAGCAGGCTATATAAAGAAAGTAGTAGGATAAGGAGGAATATTGTGAATGCATATAAAAAGACTGTGCCAGCAGTGGTATACAAGTGACTGAGCATGTTATAAAATAATCAGTGCCAGAAGTCACAGTGCACGTATTATTAAAACTTCTACTTTTTTTTCAGGTGAACACAAAAGTATCTAGAGTTTAGAGAGAATAGTCTCAGCAAACATCCAGTCAATGGCAGTCCTATGACAAATCAGTTTGCTTATGAGAGAGCCTACCATAGGGTGACAAGAATTATGCAGGGACCTACTGACATCCATTCTGAAGCAACTGCAGGTGCAATCAAGTCTCATGGGTCAGCGTTGCTATGAAACACTTCAGGCAGTTCATGCAGTCCTCGACGCAATAACTGCAAGCTGTTCCAATGGTCAAAGGAGATGCTACTCACAATTTGGTCAGCGCACCTAATAAACTGGCCATTTAGTATATGCATGCCACTTAGGCAACATAGGTAATTATTTTATTTTGATTTATTTTGTTTTGTTTGTTTTTAACACAGTTGCAGTTAATTGCAGGGTCTTAATTTCTGTATTTTTTGCTTAATTTTCTTTTGTTTCCAAATCTCTCTCAATCTACAAAATCATCTATTGGCTGGCTAAGGATGATGTGCCTCAGTCTAGCAATGATTTTAGGGCCACAGGTTGCATGTTCCTGCTGTCAACATTAATATGCTTTGGCATGGTTGTTCAAAGACATCCCCATCAAGGTAGTTGGCGGAATGAACAACTCTGCCACAGCTTACTACACTGGAGGAAGCAGTAATATCATGATTACTAATAAGATCCAACAAGTAGGAGATGGGAAGGAGAAATTCAAAAAAAATGCATCCCATTGTCAGCAACATAAGTTGGAGGCATGAAATGGAAAGCAGGTCTGAACCACAATCAGTGGCCATGTAAATTTATCTGAGAGTACTAGGCATAAATTACCAAATTGAGGATATCATACAAATCTGTTTATCACTGTGCTGCTCCTGCTTCTGTTCTTACACAATGACTATGTTAAACTGCAAAAAGATTTTCGATTAAATATTCTGTTGATATTCTCTAGTATTAACATAGGCTTCCACTGGTAGAAGAAAGGCAAACTAGAAATTAGGTCTTGGCTCCTTCAGTTAGAAAAAGGTCAGAAATGGAAAGCTTACATTCCATCAGAAAGATGACACTGGGGAGATATGGGCACCATGGCTAAAATCACAAATAGTGAAAGGCTTCTCCGATCCAAACACTAGACCAGGAATGAGCAACGCGAGGCCCTTCAACTCCCATCATTAACCAAATGACTGGGGTTGTAGTCTACCAGTAGCTAGATGGCCTAACACTGCCATTAGATATATAGCACTCCCTCAATCCACAGCACCATAGAAGGCCATTAGTACCTACTACCTCTGATTTCATTGCACATCTTGCATTCAAATACCAAGATGGAAGTTGTGGAGTTATTCATGTTAAGAACCTTTTCCTTTCCCGCACACACCCTCGGTTACTTTTACTTTGTTTTTAATGTATATGACATGTCCAGTTCTATATTTTTTTTACCCCCCCAATAATAACCACATCAAAAGGACTTCCTCCCAGAAGCTGTATGTTCATATTTATTTGTCACCTCACTCACTTCAATATGATTCCCCAGTCAGGACCCAGAGTTGAAATTGTGGGTACTCCGCTGGAGTATCTTTGTTCTTGATAAACAGGCAAGTACAATTACATTGAAAAATACCTTGATATACACAAGCAGGTAAATACTGGGACTTTCCCAGAGAATCTGCCTCTAGCATTTAAATAAAGGAACAATTAATCGATAAATCCTAGTTGTCCAAACCTGTCTTCAAGGGAAGTATATAGGCCAGGATTTAAAGGGATAGTAATACTTAAAATGTAAAAAAATATATATTGTAGGGTTTATTCCCCCCCCCCCCCCGAGTGAAACAAGGGTACTCCCACTGTTGAAAGGTGTTTTATTCAAAAGTTATGACAGCTCAGATTTGAATTTTCTTAGGTGCAGTATCTCAGTGACCTGAAATTGTAAAGTGGCGCTGTTGCTACACCATCCTATGGAAAGCTCTGGTCAGCTGACCATAAATCTCCATAGGATGATGAAGCAATAGCGCTACTGTACAATTTCAGGTCACTGAGATACTGCACCTAAGAAAATTCAAATCTGAGCTGTCATAACTTTTGAATAAAACACCTTTCTTCTGTATTCAACCAACAAACCAGACACGTGAGGAGCATATCTAAGGGGTGGCCCGCTTGAGTTCCAGTCAAATATTATTGGTTGGTATCCATGTGGGTCAGCCATTCATTGGACATTGCAATGAGCATCACAGCTTCCATATTCACTCATGTACAATGTCTCCAGGAGGCCCCGTAGGCCACTGTGCAGGCCTTACTTTCTGCATCCTTGCACATGAACACAGTAAAAATACAACTTGTTGGACTTTGACATGTTCACATGAGGCAGTAACCATCCATATGAGAGGAACCATAGGCCAGAGTAGTAACTTTCACAATAAGAGACACCTACACGGGGCTGTATTGTTATGTTGGTGATCCCCATGTAAGGGATCTTAAAGGGATAGTAATGTCAGAAAAAAAAGTAATAACTATATGGTAGATACAATTAAAAGAGTACTTGCACTTATTCGTTTCTCTCAGAGATATAGGAAAAAGTTCTCCGATCCCTCCCATTTCTGCTTGACAAGCTGTAAAGCTCTCAGAAGCAGATTCTGGTTCCTGGATCAGACAGCGGCTCTTCAGCAGCACTGACATAGAGATACCTAAAAATAAATACTTCATCGGAACGGTCTACAACATGCGCCTGGTTTGCAAGCACACTTTGTAGACCATTACAATTAAGTATTTCTCTTTAGATATCGTTATATCGGCGCTGCTGAAGAGCCGCATCTGGTCAAGTGACCAGAATCTGCTTCTGACAGCTTTACATCTCATCAAGAAGAAAGGGGAGGGAGCGGAGAACTTTATTTTCCTATATCTCTCAAACCATAACGGTTTGAGAGATATGAATAAGTGCAAGTACTCTCTTTTAATTGTATATAACATATAGTTAATGCTTTTTTTCCTGACATTACTATCCCTTTAATCACAGGTGGGTTAGTGAAAATGAATAAGCCAATTAACAACTCCCTTCCTTGTGCATTATCAGGGTTATCTTTACATCCTGACCTGTACAATGAAACGGAGGACAGGTCTGAACACTCCTGTTATAAATAATCATTGTTTCTATGTAAATAAAATAGATATATATGGACATAAATTGAGCACCACTGATCACTCCGAGGCTACGAGAGAATATGCATGGATTGATTAAAAAAAAAAAAACAAAAAAAAAACGTGTCAGTCTATAAAATCGTAAGATGTTCCCCCACTATTCATTACCCCTAACTTCTACCTGCATACACTTCAGTCATACCAGAATATACTGACTGTGACCCCTCTGGTCCTCAAAGGGTTAACAAGAAGGAATCACCCTTTTCTCCTCTAAGTTGTTAGAGAGGAATAGTGGCCCACCAGCTATTGTTGTACTACCAATTGCAGTTATCCACAGGCAGGCCCCAGCTGTTACTGTACTACAATCTCAGTCATGGGAATTTTAACCTAGCAACAGCTGATGTCAGTTCCTGCTGTGGATAATGTATTAATTCTATAGAACACAAAAGTGACTGAGCCACTGGTTAACTCACCTTTGTTTCAGAGATATGATCTTTGAGGACTAACACTGTGCACCTCTGGATAAAAGTAGTTCTTTAAGGGATTGCTGAATACGCAATGATAGAACAAAAAGGAAGTCAGTGGAGGAAAATTTCCTCCTGGCTCATCTGAAGCATCACATGTTCAGCAGCTGACCACATCCAGAGACAAGAAAATAACGATCATCTGTTGGTCTAAGTCTGAAGCGGACTATTATCTACAGCTAATAATTACAACATGCTCCTTTACCAACTACTGAAAAATAAATACTTCTTAGGAATGCCTCTATTTTTATTCTTATAAAAGATACCAGTTTGACAGCAGTTTTATGATTCAATTAAAAACAAAACTTTTTCAAATTTAATTTTTGTTTGTAACACAAATTTAAAATGATGTTGTACAACTATAATATAATATCACTGAATTAAAAGCATCGTATCAACTTTACCAAATCTCAGGTATAATACGCACTTGTGTATAACATGAGGTGTATTGCTTGCGGGTGAACATTGAATCTATGGTAGGTCCTGACAGGGCAACCGGGATGATCAAAGGTGTTCCAGGAGCCGGAAGAAGCGGGCGGCAAATGCAAGAATGTCGCCCGCTCTCTTATTTCACGGCTGCCTCCAGAAGAGGGGATCCTGGTTATACAGGTGGGATTTACATTTTTATCTCAGTATGGGAGCACAGAGGAAGTAGAAGGCGAGTGCAGGAATGCACTCCCCACTTCACATAAAGTGAAATGGGGTAAAAATGTGCATATTATATCAGAGATTTTATGGTACAATGTAAATCAGTGTAGCAAATAATATACAATGCATCAAATATAATTCCAGTTAAATTTTGGCAATCATGCACTAACACAAACATGTGTGTTAAAAAAGGAGACTGAATATCTCCCAATAATAAACCTCTCCCCTTATCGTACTATGACCAGAAAAATCTTAATGGTATCCACAAAGTCTATCCTTGTACTTAGGTTCTTTGCTCTAGGCCCAATTAAGTACATTCACCCCCCACCCAAAAAAACAACAACAAAAAAAAAAAAAAAAAAAAAAAAAAAAACAAACAAAAAAAAAAAAAAACAAACATACTTTGCCACACCCTCACTTTATTTGTTTTCTTTCACAAATTAATGGGAATTTGGAGATTTTCATTTGTTCTCTATGGCTCAGTTAGTGAGACCTAGAATTGCTCCAGTCCTTCTTACTACATTAGGCTCCCAGTCTGGGGTCAAAGTGGCGACTGCTACAGCTGTTTGACATACAGATGCCTGCTGCACTGTGCTTCTAGGACTGCTCAGTCTGGAAGTGACTGAAATGTCCCGGTTGTAGGTTGTCCATATACAGTACAGGAACACAGCCTGTGCACTCATAACTTTAAAGGAGAATATATCCAAATAAAACACACACACACACACACACACACACACACACACACACACACACACACTTGCCTTACAATGAGCAGAAAATATTAATGGCCCTGTTAATGTTTCCCTGCTCCCTGGTTCAAGAGATATGGTTTAAGACAGGCGTCACCAACAGGTGGATCGCTGTCTACTGGGATCTCTTAGGCCAACAGTGAGTAGCTCTCTCCATTACAATTAGGTGTCAAGCTATTTGGCCAGCCAGAGTCAGGTCCATTGTTTCTAATATGTGCCGAACGGCTACGGATAATCTGAACAAAGCTTTCATCTGTGGTACCCAGCAGCAGCCAGAGAGCAGACAGTATTGCAGATAGAGAGCCTCAATGCATTTTCATGTTTTTCCTTCCCACTGCCATAATAGCTGCTTGCTGATTATTATACAAGCTTTGTCAAGATGACTTATATAGTAATTGTTGTTAGAAATATGTGGTACCAGAGTTTGTAAGATCCACAGTGGGACTCCATAGTCACCCACACATTATAACAAAGCACTTTTGTTTATAGCCAGAGTTATGTTAACACTGAGACACACAAAAGTCAGGAAACTCAGGTTAAGGTCTTCCAACCTAACTTCATGCCTTCACATGATTTGATGATGACATTGGACATATCATATGTGATATCAGTATGTAATATGTGAAGCCATCAAAATGGAATCGCTAGTGACACGAATTACAAATAATCACCGATATCCAAAATATTCTCAATGACAATTGACAGTTACTCCCTGACTCAATCAGCACTGTGCGATGTTATGAAGTGCTCTTAATCAGTTAGGATTTGTAGACATGTTATGCTATTTTTGCATAGTTTTGCTATTGGGTGACAAGATGCAGTGTTGATAGTTAAGCATTTTGGTTGTATATCTTTCTTGACAGTAATGGTGTTTAATAAGGTAAATTCAACTCCAGTTTTTTTAATGTGTTAGTGCTGGTAGAGAAGTGCTGCTGTTCTATGGTAATGCATACTTTTAGCAGGATAATTTCGAATGTTACCAGTGATGAGGTTATTTGTGATGTCATATGTGAGGTCATCCGTTGGCTATTGATGGTCTAATTTGTGATAATGTTTCTGAAGCCATCAGCATTCCACAAGGGGGTGTGGAATTTAGTTGGATCAACTTAACATGCATTTCTCAGGTGAGACAGAACTGGTTAACAGGAAATGGCAGTTGGTAAAGTAGACCAATGCACTGACAAATTACGCTGAAAATCTCAATCTATTGTTTTAAATGAAAACTGGATAACAATTTTAAATTATATTTGCCTGTGAAATGTCTTTCTAAAATCATCTATTTGTAAATAAATTACATTTACTTTAAATCCTGCACAGCTTTCTCCCTGTTGGAATGCAATATGACACTACAGTTTTGAGAGTCTGAGGATTGTGCAATAGCTTACGGAGCAATGAGCTGCACAACCCACTGGCATTAGTGAGCTTGAAGCAAAGCTTGCAGAGGCAATCAAATCTCAAGATGTCAACAATCTTTTAGATATCCCATATCTGATCAATTAAAGCATACTACCTCAGGAATACTGCTGCAAACCCAAATGTCCAAGGGCTTGTACCGTTCTATAAATTAGTGGGCAGAGCCAGACAAAGACTTGGTTAGCCCCTTAAAGGGACAGTAATTCTTAAAATGTTTAAAAAAAAAATGTTGTAGGGATTATCGCCCTGAGCAAAACAAGGATATTCTCACTGCTGAAAGGTGTCAAAAGTTATTAAAGTTAAATCTTGAATTTTTTAGGTGCAATGTCACAACGGCCTGAATTTATATACACCATTCTATGGACAGATCTGGTCAGGTGACCATAAATCTCCATAGGATGGTGTAACAACAGCACCACTGTACAATTTCAGGCTATTGTGATACTGCACCTAAAAAATTCAAGTTTGAACTTTTGAATAAAACACCTTTAAGCAGTGGGAGTTCCCTTGTTTTACTTAAGGGGATAATCCCTACAACCTATTTTTTTTGTTACAGTTTAAGTATTACTATCCCTTTAAAGACCAGGGTTGTATGCAAACCAAGGTGCCTAACACCTCTCTAGTTCTTAAGTGGTTTACACACAACTGCATTAAACACCACGTCAATAATTTAACCAGGTTCCAGCCAAGATGGTCTGCAGCACAAAGATGTATTGAAATAAAAGGTTAAAATAAGCTGTATATTGATTTTACAGATATACAAATCACTATGAATAAATGCTTCTGACTAGGGCTATCTATAGACCATACAAATTCATCTTGAAGGCACAAAGCTTTCAAATTGCACCCCCTCCCCTTATGAACATACATAACGAAACACAATATAGAGCTTTTCCTGCAGAGTAAAACAAAAGTACTCCCACTGCTATGAGATACATCATTGTTAAATTGTTACAGTTTAAACTTAGAAGGCCATTATCACATGGACACTGCCCTATCAGCATATCTAATACCCAGGGAGCAGACCTGCCAATGAAGCCAGGGCTGTCATGTTAACCCAGTTGGACCAATAGGAGAGCAGAAAGGGGGTCTGAAGAGTAACAGCCTTCCTTGTTGGTCCAAAGATAAGAGAGATAACCGTAAAACTGAAATCTCCCAGTTCAGTCTCGTTTGCCTATACAAACAATCCCCATATACTCTCTGCGCAACGCTTGGTGTAAGGTATTGGTGTCCTGAGCCCCTACCCCCAACAAGCAGCTGACAGCCTCCATTTTGGAGTTGTACAGTACATTTCCTTAAAAAAAAAAAAAAAAAAGTTTTCTCTCACAGCAGCAGACTTGGTAAAGCATGATAACTGTCTTTTAAAGTGGAACTTTCACTATGTAACATAGCGCCGCAAATTATTATTACATTAGCAATATGCACACACTTACTTTTATTTTCAAGTATAATTGCTCCTTTAACGAAAAATATAACCTTTTATGTAAGCAGGCACTGGCTGGGATCTTTCAGTAGGCGCTCTCTGCGCCTGCGCTGTCAGTCCCTTGCGGTGCCTTTTGGCATTCAACTCACCAATAATGGAGTTGAAGGGTACGGACAGCGTACACACAGATGCCGGCTCTGCAAGATGTCTGTGCTGTTCCCCAGTGCCTGCCTGAATAATAAAAAAAAAAAAAAAAAAAAAAAAAAAAAAGTTATATTTTTCGTTAAAGCAGTAATTATACGTGAAAATAAAAATAAGTGTGTGCATATCGTTAATGTAATAATCATTTTATGTTATTGTAGTGACACTTCCGCTTTAAAGTGATAGCAATACATTGATTTAATGACATTTAATACTATACCTAGTAACAAAATAAATTAATTTTGCCCTGTCCAATTCTCTCAAACCTTCGTGGTTTCAGAGATATAAGCTTACAAATTTCCCCCTTCCCTCCCCTTGCACGGACGTTAGCTTCCTATCGTACAGAAAGAGATCCTGGTCCGCAGACCATCCTGTGGCTCTTCAGCAGACCCGAAACTGCACAATTTAGAAAGAAATACTTCATTTGAATGGTCTACAACGTGTGCTTGCAAACCAGGCACATGTTGTAGACTGTTCAAATGTAGTCTTTCTAACTAGCGCGATTTCGCACTGCTGAAGAGCCGGAGGACGTTCTGTGTATCGGGATCTCCTTCTATAAGACAGAAAGCTGATGTCAGTGCAAGGGGAGGGAAGGAGGAGCTTTGTAAGCTTATAGCTCTCAAACCTTAAAGGTTTGAGAGATCGGATAGGGAACAATTAATTTACCTTTTTTTTTACTAGTTACAGTATTAAATCAATGTATTACTATCACTTTAATATAAAAAGACACAGTACCTGATGTTCAGTTACAGTATTGTATTCTATGGGAGAGAAAAGGTAATGATTAATTTTCCATAGAATGTGGTTGTAACAGCTGAATCACTTTGTGAGTTTCAGTGGTTATAACTTTTGAATAAAGCAAAAGCAACAAGAGGAACTATTGTTTTTTTGTTTGTTTTTTTTCTGAATAAAACACACTGTCCAAAATGACCTTTGTGACAGTAATAAATGTGCTCATATGACCTCTAATTCACTTAAAGAATGCATTAACCTGAGGGGCAAAGGGTTGAAAATCAGTGCGCTGGACATCCTGCTGCCACTAAAAGGCATTACAATAATTTTAAAATGTTTCACATTTAAAAAGAAAAAAAATAATAATAATAAGCACACATGCTAACCATTTTACCATTAAAAGTACTGTGCAAAGTAGATTGCTATTGAGCATGTTTCTTCCATTCTGCCTTCATTACACTTGTGATTAATTTCCTTAACATTTTTGTATAATGAGGATGATAGTTCCTCTTTTCTGTTTAAACATGTTTGCCTAGTTCCTCCTCTCTGTAATCTTCTGTTTGCCTGCTGACAACTGTACAGTGTTGAATTAGATTAACTCTATTCATGTTCCTGACAGTGAGGAAGAAAATAATTTAAAAAAATAGTAGTAATGTGAGATTATAAACAAAATACTTAAAAGCTTGGGCATATTTTCCTCATCACTAAACATACATTTTGGCAAACCTTATTGCTAAAAGGAAGATATTATTTTTTTTTGTTTTAAAACAGTTACCTAGATATTTCATCAACAGCTTCCAATGGCAGCAAGGGGATAAGGACACAAGACAATGACATGTATTAAAACATTATGATATCAATCACCTAGTTATTCATTATAACACCCTGCTGTAGCTTAACCCCTTAAGGACCGGCCGCGCATGCATGTTGTGGTCACTTAAGGACCACGGACCTTTTTTTTTTTTTTTGTGCATCCAATTCCAGGAACGGTGTGCAGCCGCGAGGGGAGCCTGGAATTCCATGATGGTCCAGGACCATCATGGGTCCTTAAGGGGTTAAAGAAAAATAGCTGGATGCCCTCTCTAAACATTATATGCATGATCCAAAATACTAGCATTCTGGAAGGGCAAAATCATAGCCGGTCACAATCAAGAACAAGGACACAGGAAATATGTTAATGATAAAATATATATAGTTCTTAAAAATTTTATTTTACATTTTTTAAATGTCTATTCTATTAAAAAAAAAAAAACTCAAGTATAAAGAAGCTTAATAGCCATCACATTCAATATAATAAATATCTTATCAATGTATCTGCTTTTTCTTTCCATCACAGAATTTATACTGAATCACATTTTATTTTTGTGTAATTTATAGGCAAGTTCACAGTACTGAGAAGGGCACCTGCTTTGCTCCCAACTAAGCTGGGTTTTTCAGCTCACCCCTCCTCTTTGACCGTGTGTTCAATTGGCTTTGATAGATGACAGATTATGGTGTTGCATGGGACAACAGGAAAGCTGGAGGTCTTTTAGAGTCATCTTAAAAAAGGTAATAATTGTAACATTTATCTGGTTGGCACAACACCAGGCATAACATTTTTGGATCTGGAGTTGGAGGTGTTAGGGGCCAGATGGTTACCAGAAACCTCTTTTAGGAAGCTGATGTTAATTCCTATTTTGAGAGGTAGCTGAAATATCACTAAGTGGAAATACAACATGCCCTATGGACAGATGAAGGGCCTCAGGATAAACTGTGCAGACAAATCTACTTTTCTACAGCAAACTAATATTATTATCATCTTTCATTTACATAGTACCAACTTATTCTGCAGCACTGTACAATAGGGAAAAGACAAACAGAGATATTAAACAGCACAAATGAAAGATAGAAAACAAAAGTATCAGAGGGCCCTGCTTTTGAACTATTACAGTCTACAGGATAGTAATTCGGGCTCAAAAGTGCTATGGGGGTGTTAGTACCTCCTGCCACACAAATTGCTGGTCAATGGGTGGAAAAAGGAACTGCTTTTCAGTGCAGTGGTTCAGTCAAGTTGTGGGTCTCTATTGGAGAACAATGAAGTTATGATGGTTGTAGGAGGGAACAAGAGTAAGTAGAAGTTGGACAGATTGTTATCTAGCCTTGCTCAGAAGAGTTATCGAGGTAGTTGATAGGTTTCCCTAAAGAGGTGGGTTTTCAGGTAGCATCTGAAGGCTAGGAGGAGTCTGATGGGATGGGGAGGGAATTCCAGAGGTCAGGTGTAGCAAAGCAGAAGTCATGTAGGCAGGAATGTGAGGATGTAAGAACAACAGCAGAGAGAAGATCCTGTGCAGGGTGAAGATGGCGAGTGAGATTGTATTTGGAAACAAGAAATTAAATTAAGAGGGGTGCAGTGTTAGTAAAGATTCTGTAAATTAGCACCAGTATTATGAATTTAATTTAAGTGCTAAAGGGAGCAAGGGTAGGGCTTGGCAGACATGCATGTTTTTAGAGAAATGAAGTGTAAAGAAGATTAGTCTGGTGGCAGAGTTCATTATGGACTGTAGTGAGGTTAGTCTGGTGAGAGGAAGGCAAGTTAGGGGTCAGTTACAGAAGTATAGACAGGACATAAACAGTTTTGGATTAGAACTTTGGTAGCCTTTGGGTGAGAAAAGGCCAAATTCTAGATGGAGACAAGTTAGTTAGAGATAGCCCTATGCTTCAAAGGTGACCCCCAGGTAACATGCTTTGGAGGTTGGTATGAAGGTGCTGTTCAAGGAATATTAATATCAAAAAATAAACGTACATCCGATTGTTCAGTGTAATTTTCTGTAACAAATAGCATGTTCTGAAAATCCTTTACCTTCATATTTGGCTTGAAAATCCAACTAAAAGTTCCCCCTACTGCCCCTTTTCAGCACGTCATGCTGACTTCCCTCAGATCGGAAAGCTGGTCCAGACAGATCACAAAGAAGGACAATGTTGTGTCAGCATAAGGAAAACATGCACTCCTTTGTCAAGGGGGCAGGGTTTTCCTTACACTGACACACACAATATTCTCCCTCGTTGTGATTTCTCTGGTCAAACGACTGGCTTTCGGATTTGACATGATGAAAGTGGGCGGGAGGGGAACTTTTAATTGGGTTTTGAAGCCAAATTTGCAGGTAATGGATTTTAAGAACATACTATTCATTATAAAAAAGTTAAATTGAACAAATCGGATGCACATTTATTTTTTGACATTTACTATCCCTTTAACAGTGAGGGAAATATCCTGGTTAAGGCTGACTGGAGAGTCAGGGAGGTAAAATTCTAAATTCAGTTTTGGTTAGGTTACATTTTATATGACGGGAGGACAAACATGAAGAAACAGCAGAAAGACAATTAGATACATGGGGCAGGAGAGAAGGAAAGAGGTCTGGGAAGGATAGAGAGATTTGGGTGTCATCAGCATAGAGATTATGGAGAAACCCAAAAGGAGTGTATTAGTTTACCAAGGGAAGAGGTGTAGACTGAAGAGAGGAAAGGGCCCAAAACTGAACTGTGGTACTCCAACATACTGCAGGAGGGGTGTAGAAGTGGAGCCAGAATAGGAAACACTGAAGGTGCAGCTGGATAGGTAGGATGAGAACCAAGAAAGGGGTAGTGTCAGAGGCCTAGGGAGTGGAGAGCTTGGCAGAGGATCAGGTAATACACTGTGTCAAAGACAGATGAAAGGTCGAGGAGAATATTAAATTTGCAATCCCTTGTTCATCACAAGCTTTACACACAAAATAAAGCAGATCTCTGTGGTGCTCCCCATATTTTGGCATGTATTATAGGAACCAGATATTAGAGAGCACTAGGGAAGAGACCCAGAGTTACATACAAAGCATCAACTATCAGCTTTAATGATCAAAGTAAATTGAAGTGTAATATTTCCCTTCTTCCATAGAAGTTAGAGACTATTTAAATACGGGAAATGTAAAATCTATCCTTTTATGATTTACATACTTGATGAGCATGTCTAATATGTTCAACCATTGCAATTTCACACTTTTCTTTAAATTGGTCTAATGATTAACCCCTTAACGACCCCCCCCCCCCCCAGCTGCACGCCGTTCGGGGAGTCCGGAACAGGAATCTTGGGGGGAAAAAAAAAAGCTCCGGCCGATCGTTAAGGGGATAAAAGGACCTGTCACCTTGATTCAAGTTTGCTTGCTTTAAAACGTCATTAAAACTTCCTGTATTGGCCAAAACACTAGCAAATGTACAGTTAAGGAGATATTAATATTTTGAACTATATGCTAATGTATGCTGATTGTGGTTACAGTGCAGTACCAGTTTAATATGCTAATCACGCTTATCAATTACTTTTTATATTCTAATGAAGCCTTTTCAGTGACATTTCATATGCTAATTAAGTACTGTGCTGCACCAGGAGACTTTGACTTTCACTTTTCCCAGAAATAAAAGTGTAAACATTTAATAGAATGGAAGGTGGGAAATGTGACCCCCTCCCCCATATGTTTTTAATCATCTATGTGACGTTAGAAGTCTTAGCTGTGTATTAGGGATTTCTAATATATACTTACAGAGCTACACCATAGAAGACACATAAAAGCCCCTTAATTCCCATTTGTTTCAATTGGGCTTTAAACCCCTTCAAAGGCAAGATATGTCTCTAGCATTGGAAATGTAGTCCTCTCTAGCATCCAAGAGTCCGAATTAAATGATAGCTTAACAAAAATTACCAATGATGCAATAGGTTTACTCCAGAATTACACCTCATTAACTTCCTGAGTAGGACTCATCTAAACTTGTAAAATGACAGTTCTGCATTCTACAAGCTGCCAGAAAACTAAATAAAGATGTATTTAAGGATATATAACGCAAACAAGACAATGTGGTTCTTTGGAATAAAAGTCACTACTATTTGTGTATTCTAGGCATGAATAACTAGTTAAACATGACACTTCCATTAGTACACTTTTTTTTCCAGGAAATGGTTCTCAAAAAACCTGAAAAACCAGGGGTTGACAGAAATACTCAAACTTTGGAGATCTAGAAACATGTCTAAGAGCCAACTATAAGATTTAGTGGCCAGTTTATAGTTGTGTGTGTTTTGTTTTTTTTTGTGGGGGGGGGGGGAGAGTTATTACAAAGATATATATGGATGGATGGATAGATATAGACAGATAGACAGATAAAATGCCCCCAAACAATAAGGAACCAGGAGCGAAATTTTAGGGATCTTCTCCTCCTGTGAAAACCAACACCACTGAATTGTTACAATGAGACTAAATGAAGTGACTCATAGGTGAACTGTTGGCTCTGGTTTCATTGACATGAGGTGTATAAATTATATATGACGGTTCTATTGTATTGTCAACTCAGTTTGTGTTCTGGAGTCATATTATAAAGGAATTAGCAAACAGATTGTTGCATTATACATACATTATATATCATACACACACATACCCAAAGCAATGGTCATTCCTATCATGTTTGTTTGTAAATTTGCAAAAACGTATAACAGTTTATTTGCACAATTACTTCTGCAAACACTCACAGAGGATTGAGGGGAAACATTGGTTTACTCAGACATCATGGATGCATCAATATCAAACTGGTTGAACAAAGATTTTCCCAGATTTTTAAAAGTTTTTTTTTTTATCTATTTTATATATACATTATGTCTATAAAAGCAGCATGTTGGTAAGACAAGCATTCATCACTTTTGAGACATACTGAGCAAACCAGTCCTGGATCTGAAGCATTGAGTACTGCCCACAAACTTCATCCTAGATTCTACTTAGTCAATGTTTCAGCCCCAGTCTGGCCTTTTATTAGGTTCAAAACAAACTATTAACATGACTATGTTTGGACTAGAGTATTTTTGTTGCTACAGATAAAACAGGCAATCCTGCATAGAACTATTAGTGGTGCTAGATACTACAGACTCAGCCCTATACAGTAACATTAGTGATATCAGATACTACATAGATCCCACAAAGACAATCACATACAGAGCCAATTATGCTGCCAGAACCCAAAACTATACATAACCACAGGTCATGTCAGATCCTACAGAAACTTAAGTATATTGAACTACTGGCAGTGTCAGATCCAGGAAGGAAATGCATCATAAGTGGTTTCAGATCCCACAGAGACAGCCTTATATAAAGCAACTCCTAGTATAAAAGATCCTATAGAGGAAGTCCTGTAGGGCACCAGTATAGTGGTTCGGGTCTTATTGAGGAAGCACTAAACTAAAGCTCTACAGTGAAGCACAGAGTAGCAGACCCTAAAGAGACAGTCATTATATATTACATATATGCATGGGGTAGAGACCTCTCTTCTATTGTTTCTATGACTGGGAGACTTATTTTATCCCCATTAATTTATTGCAACGCACTACCGCTGTAAGGCTCTGTGTACGTGTGGCACCATAAAAAGATATCCATACATACTACAGAATTAACGGGATTGATACATTTTTCTAGTTTATATTTTGTATTGTATTGATGTTATCAATTTGGATCACTTTATCATAATCGGGACCTTTATGGGACTTATTTAGTGTCACTATTGCACATACATCATATTGTGTGTGTTTCACTTAAATTGTATGTTACCAAATATTTTTGGAAATAATGCACCCAAGGTTGAACTATAGTAGGTTCTTTTATATTTTTAAAATCCGTATTATATATTTTTCTACCAGTGTAAAATCCCTAAAAATAACAGATTATTTGTATCTTAAACAAATATGTAACAGTGTATAAATGTGTTGTATCTCAATGTGTATATTGTTTATCTATTTGTATAAATATGTATCTTTGTTACTTTAAAAGCTCAATGTATTCTTCCACGTTTAACATTTTCTAAATAAACAAATAAAGGGATCATATTAGTATAAGCCTCATTGATACCTCCATTGTAATAAGATCACATTCTGTGTAGATAAAAGGTTCACTTTAATGGTGTCAGATCCTACAAGGGCTGCCCTATAAAGGACCCTTAATGTCAATTCATACAGACAGCTTTTACAGAAAACAAATGGTGGAATAAGATCCTAAAAAGACAGTGATATATAGTGGTGTCAAATCTACAGAAGGAGCCCTCTACAAAACCATCAGTTGTATCAGATACCACAATAGCAGCCCTACAGCAGTATTACACAGAACCAATACTGGGGTTATATCTAGAAGAGACAGCTACGCACAGTAGACCATTACTATGTCAAGATTTCCATCTGGGTATACATTTATGTTATAATACAACCACTAAATAGAATCATGAAATATAAATATGGCAGCCATGATCATATCCAATACTGGAAGTAAGATCACATCCATGTATCAGCCTTATACAGATCCTGCGTACCGACATTCCATAGACAGCCCACGTCCAGCCTCTTACAACTCAGAAAACTGCCGCTAATTGCATTGAATTAACGAAACCCCATTTTCGGTATATAGACTGACTTACCTTTTAAACTCACTACACAGCATCAGCTGCTTCTTCCTCCTCTCTAGCCTAGAACACAATCCCTGTGACGTCACCCTCACGCTCTCTGGAACCACCCACTCGCCATCTTCAGTGAGGGCAACTGGCAACCTGTTTCTCAGTTACACCCAGCTACTTACACTTCTGTTTAAATGCAACAGCCTTCGCAGTATCAGATGAATGCGTAAACATGACAACATTTGCCGCGACTCTTGCCGATAGATAGATTCTCAGATTTATAGCCATACTGTATGTGTAATCGTGACCTTTTTGCCCACAACTAAAATGGAAGCCGGTTACAATATCACATGATGAGCCCAATTTCCAATGATAGGAGAAGGGAATGCCGCAGTCAGGAGGAATGATCATGTGACTTACACTGCGCTAGTAATGGCTTGTTACCTGCATTACCAGTTAGCAAGTGATTGTCAATGAATGATGTTTGTGTGGAATTCGTGTACAGGTTAGGGCAGGGGCGGGAAAGCTGTGTGTGCACCTCTCTGAAACCCAATTCCCCTTTCACAGTCTGGTGTCCCTCCCTTTAGTAGAGCGGACTGTGTGGTATGAAAGTTTACCACAAGCTATGCTAACATTAAAGGGATAATAATACTTAAATGTTAAAAATAAATTGTTGTAGGGTTTACCTTTCTGAGTAATATGAGGGTACGCACACTACTGAAAGGTGTTTTATTGAAAAGCTATTCATTAATTAGATTACATACCTCCCAAGTGTCCCTCTTTCTGAACTAAATCCCTCTGTCCCTCTTTCCCACCCTGGTGTCCCTCTTTTTAGGAGATCAGATTGTGTGATGTGTATATTAGTGTATTAAATTGCTCCACAGCAATAAAACATATATATATATATATATATGTTTGTATATACTTCAGTATATATGTATAGAAATTAGTCTGTGTGATTAACATAGTAAATTAACATAGTAAATTAGGTTGAAAAAAGACACAAGTCCATCAAGTTCAACCTTCGCTTCATACCTCAGTAACTAAGAATTTTATAGCTTTCCTACTACCAATTAAATTAGTCTTTATCAGACCTTCCTGATCAGCCTACTGATAAACAGTATAACTCTGTATGTTCCCTTTTGAAAGAAATGTATCTAATCTTCTCTTAAATGTGTCCATTGTATCTGCCATAACTACCTCCCTGGGCAATGAATTCCACAATTTGACAGACCTTACCGTAAAAAAACCCTTCCTCTGCTGAAGTTTAAACCTCCTTTCCTCTAATCTCAAGGGGTGTCCCCTGGTCACCTGAGCAGGCCTTGGAATAAATAGCTCACCGCAGAGATCCTTGTATTGACCTCTCATATACTTGTACAATGTGATAAGGTCTCCTCTTAGTCGTCTTTTCTCTAGAGTAAATATGATTAAAACACTTTGGTCTTGTTCTAAATCATTTATTCAGTTACACAAAGAGGTGTCAATAGGTCACAAAATAACCTAAAAATACTCTGTAATGCCCTGCTTACTAGCCACACCCCCAGCTACACCCCCTAAAACACAAGTGTCCCTCTTTGGCCATTTGAAATGTTGGGAGGTATGAGATTGTAAGCTCCTTGTGACAGGGTCCCTTTCCCAGTGTATCTTTCCCTTGCTGCACTTTCCCCAAAAAATAATGCAATGATCGCACTTTAGCTTAATGCTCTTAACCCTGTTCTGTATTGTTGTATTTCAAATTCTGTTAAGCGCTGTGCAAATGTGTGGTGCTATATAAATAAAGATACATACATACATTACAGCTCAAACTTGGTTTTATTTTTATGCAGTATCTCAGTGGCCTGAAATTGTACAGTGGCACTGTTGTTACACCATTGTATGCACAGCTCCAGTTAGTTGTCCATAAATATCCATAGGATGGTGTAGCAATAGCGCTACTGTAACATTTCATGCCAATGAAATACTGCACCTAAAAAAAAATCAAGATTGAGCTGTATTAACTTTGAATAAAACACCTTTCAGCAGTGGCAGTACCCTTGGCTTACGCTACAATATATATATTTTTGCATATTAAAGTGTTAGTAATGTCCAAACAAATTTTTTAACAGATTTGTAGAGGCTAAAAAAAAAGAATTGCATTGCCTGAAACCCCATCTCTCAAACCGCTATGGTTTGAGAGATATTGGCAATCAAATTCCCCCCTTACCTCCCCTTCTCTTGATGTCAGCTGTAAAGCTGACAGAAGGAGATCTGTGTGGGCCGACATGATGAGGCTGTAAAGCAGAGACGAAATCCAGTTTTTAGAAAAGAACTTCATGGGAACGGTCTACAAAGTGTGCTTGCAAGCCAGGCACACTTTGTAGACATTTCCAATGAAGTAATTATTTTTTAATAACGGGATTTCAGCTGTGTTGCAGTGCCGCTGGCTGATCCTCGGACTGGGATATCCTGCTGTCAGCTAGACGCTGACATCAGGCGAAGGGGGGGGCTTTGATTTCAAATATCTCTCAAATCATAGTGGTTTGAGAGATAGGGTTTGTGGCAATGCAATTCTTTTTTAGCCTCTACAAATCTATTAAAAACATTTTTAGACATTACTAATGCTTTAAGTATTACTATCATTTTATTGTTTTGTTATAAACTTCTTTATATGTTTATAAATTAGGCTGTGTAAATAAATAAATTTGGCTTTCCAAATGGCTACACCACCAACAATCCCATTCACCAATCCTTGGTACAGAAATTACCCTTCCTTTATAATTGTGCTTTTAACCAGGGTGTCTTGGTAGTTTTGTGCAACAGACATCCACTTCAGGTACCACTTTTTTCCTACAAAAAATGAGAATGTTGAGTTTTAAAAATACATATGTACTAGTGATTTGGGACGGTGTTGCCCGTCATGTACTCAGCCTCACATTAACCCTTTGAGTGGCAGAGGGGTACACAATGAATTGCGTACCCCTCTGCCACTCAAAGGCTTAAGCATTGGTTAAAAATAAGCCAACAGATGGCCAATGTGTCCCACACTGATAATATCTCCTAAAGAGGGATAGTTGGGATGTATATACCCATGCTATCTCCTAAAGAGGAACACTTGGGAGTAATGGATCCCTACTATCTCCTAAAGAGGAACACTTGTGAGGAATGGACCCCTTCTATCTCCTAAAGAGGGACACTTGGGAGATATGGACCCCTACTATCTCCAAAAGAGGGACACTTGGGAGATATGGACCCCTAATATTTCCTAAAGAGGGACACTTGGGAGATATGGACCCCTAATATCTTTTTTTGACAATAGAATCTCTCTTCTCCACAATACAAATTCATACTTCTTCAGAATGTACTTTTCAATTTGCTCATATATATATATATATATATATATATATATATATATATATATATATATATATACACATTCTGTGATATGGAGTATTCTGTCTTTGGTATGATCTACCAATATTGTTGGCATGAGGTAGGTAACTTTTATTCTCTACAGCTGTGGGGGGCTACAACTCGTATGATGGAAGTCACAGTAATATTCGTATACACCAAAAAAAAAACTGTTTTGTGATAAAAAGATCTAATAGTGCAAAATGACATATAAGTTATGGGTGCAATCTTTCATCCCTTGAAATGCTATAGAGGTCTTCAGTGCATTGAAGACCTCTGTACCTTCAAGGAATTAAAGGCGATATAAGCTCCCAGTGAGTTCCAGTTATAAGGAGAAAGGATTGGTGGCTCCAGCCTAAGGAGTCTTTCAATTTCTAGCTAGCATAATTGCATTCTTTTTCTATTACCTTACTTGGCACTCCAAGGATTACCGTGTATTGTGCCATAATATTGTACAACATAAATGCCTCCATGTATTTACCAATGTTTAAATATGCATTATAAATAATATATATAGAGAGAAGAGAAATATATAATGCAACAATGCTAAGTAAATGAACTTAGCTTAATGTAGGAGTCTCCGCCGCTTGGTGTGGCTATGGAAGCGGCGGAGACACAGAGCAGCCGCAACAATTCCCCCAGTCCTCAACAGGCCGATGCCCGTTGCATACTGAGGAATCGGAAGTGAGCCTGCCTTTATATATGGGCAGGCTCACTTCCATTTCCCTCACAGCCATTGGCTGGGATGTTCTTATGCACATCCCAGCCAATCAGATTCAAGAAAATGTTCTTTAAACTTGATTGGCTGGGATGTGCGTAAGAATGACCCAACCAATGGCTGTGAGGGAAATGGAAGTGAGTCTGTCCATATATAAAGGCAGGCTGACTTCCGATTCCCTCAGTATTCAACGGGCATTGGCCCGTTGAGGACTGGGGGAATTATTGCGGCTGCTCTGCGTCTCCGCTGCCGCCACTTCCATGGCCACACCAAGCGGCGGAGACTCCTACATTTAAGCTAAGTTCATTTACTTAGCAATGCTGCATTATGTATTTCTCTGCTCTCTCTCTCTATATATTATTTATATGGCATATTTAAACATTGGGAAAATACATGGATGCATTTATGTTGTACAATATTATGGCACAATACACCATAACCCTTTGAGAGTCAGTGTGGTACGCAATGCATTGCTTTGCAATGCGTTGAATACTCCGCTGTCACTCAGAGGGTTAAATGATATTGATGTTAATGCTTTGAAAGACTAATATTTGTTTTATTCTACAGGAAGAAAGAAGAGAAGGACAGAAGAAAGAAGACTGAAGAGAAGGACAGAAGATGACCAGGAAGCTGAGGACTCCGCTGGATATCAGGAGTAATGGTAAGTGTTACTTGTAATGCAATGTTTTTTCAAGTTAGTCGGGTTAACCCTATGAATGCTGACAGGGTAATTATTCCCCACTGGCACTTAAATGGTTAATTCTACCTACATTTGAAACATTTTTCATACTTTGGATGTATTGTTATCGGTTTAAACATCTGATAAAAAAAAAGTAGGTCTTAACTTTCCTGCGATAACTTGAGTCTCTTAAAGGGATAGTAATGTTTCACAAAAACAGCAGCTCCAATTAATCTTCATAGTATTTGAGCCATAGAGAGTGCTATTTCAATACTGTCAGAGTTGTGGTTCAAGAGTAATTGAAGGATAAAGTTTCCCCCTCCCGCCCCTTTTACCTAGTGTAAGCCATCTCTTCTCAGATGTGGAATCTGGTCAATAGACCAGACAGATAACAGCAGGGGACAATCTTCTTCCTATGAGAACAATGAAAGCTCTGCCCCCCTTGACAAGTTTTTCAGCTTTTTTCCTTATCTTAATTTAAGATTGTCCCTCTCTGCAATCTACCTGGGCACCTCCCTTCTGCTCTGTCTGAGCAGTGTTACATCAGTAAAAGGGACGGGAGGGGGGATATTTTGTCATTGAATTACTCTTGAACTACAACTCTGACAGAATTGAAATAACACTCTCCAAGGTCCAAATACTATGATGATTAATTAGAGCTGCTTTTGTTATGAAACATTACTATCACTTTAAGGGGTTTTCTTGGCTAACACAGGCATTTGAATTGCTATTTATAGTGTTTTCATCATTTTCAATAAATGAAAACACCTCTTAACTTTATCACACAATTGCTCATTTTTTTGCTGGTATTTTTTCACAGCACAGACATTTGAATAGCTTACTGTGCTGGAAAAAATGTTGTTGGCAGAAAAAAACAGCCTTCTCCAGCATTTGGAGCGAGCACTTAATCTGGAGTGTTTTTTGCGACATACAGCCGATAAGTGGAGGCTCCCTTAAGGATATAAGGATTCTAGCCTGATACTATCCAGGGTAGCAATCTAGGACTTTCGTGGTCTTCAGAAGTGGAAGCTGCAGAGTAACCAATCCCCAGAAGACTGGCCTCACTCATGTAGCAGTTAGAAAGTCCACCAGACCCCCAAAGAATAGAGGATGAATGAAAGTGCAGTTAGATGTCCATAAAAGAGAATGTGTTGCCACATTGTATCTATATAATAATGATGGATCTATAGTGGGAAGATAAACATTTGGGATAAATAGTTGAGATAAGATAACATTTACTAGGTCTGTAAGATAAAAATATCCGGTTACTAAAAAGCTGTAGCCTGTAGCCTAATTTAAATTGATGTGTAATTAGGCAGGTTTAAAAGTGGACAGGAATTTATGAAGAAAGAAAAAAGATAAAGTAATAGTTAAAAAAACGGACTTTGGGCCCTAGACAGCGGGTCTGTACCAGTCCCTCTCATCCCACCATACTCCATACCTTGAGGGTTTGGAGGAAACTTTCCCCCCTCCCTGGTCTTCTTCATCACCCTTCTCCTCTAATGTCTCTCGCCCACAACTCTGACTTCCCCCAGGTGTCCCTGCAAGTTCATTCCATAGGCTTCTCCCAGGGGCAGCAGCTCCCTCAAGGTTGATGGATGTTTTGCAGGACGGGCGGATTAAAACCTTGCCGGCTTTCTTGTAGACCCGTCCAACCCACCCATCTTCAACATTTTTCTACCATGAGCTTTGCCACTATGTTCAATCTATATCCAGGGATTCTCTGTTGCCCACAGAGCCCACTGCCTTGGAAGCTATATGCCTCTCCTCAGGTCCCCCCCGAAGACTCGTTTCTACTGTGCATGGTCTTCTTCTGTCTCTTTCTCACTATTCCAAACCCCACTTTGTACGAAGTTGGGAGGCAGATTGTGGTACTGTGTTATCTGATGCACAATGGTCCAAAATCTCACTTTTGGCCCACAAATGTTCCATATCGTCTCGCGTTCAGGAAAATGCCTATAAAATTTTCACTCAATGGTACAGAGTCCCATCTTTGTTACATAAACTTTACCCTGCAGTCCCGGACACCCGCTGGAGATGCCAGCTTCACCCAGGTGACTTTCTACACATCTGGTGGTTTTGCCCAAAAATAGAACCTTACTGGACAGCGGTGGTTGACACCATCCGGGAGGTAGCGGACTCTCAAATTCGGAGGGAACTCATGGTTCTACTCTTACACCATACTACACATCCTATACATTCCTACACTCACTCCCTCACTGTTCATCACATAAATACCGTAAAGCTGGTTATACCTAGATTCTAGAAGCAACCCTATGCCCCTACCTTCAAAGACTGGATAACATCTGTGGCATCAATACGCTCTGCAGAGGACATGTTTCACTCTGCTGCCGGTAGAGGTATGACACGTGACCCGCTGGTTCCATTGGGATGAATTTGTTGGTGGGGTGGCCTTTCGCCTTAGGTTGTGAGATTCCTAACTTGATTTTTCCCACTCACCTCTTCACTACACCTTAAATTATTGTAAACTGCTACTGATGGCCTATATCTAGTGGTTGGCCTCTTGCCGTGAGCATTCGGGCGGAACCTATCTCCTTCTTCTTTTCTCTCTTCCTTCTTATTCTTTTCTTCTTCTCCTTACATGCTTCTGGCTGAGCTGCTTATACTGTGTAACCTCATGATTATCTCTCTGGGCTATATGTACTGGAAAACTTATCTGTACAAAATATCTGTGCTTGTTTTCAACTGAATGTTCTTTATTTCAAGTATCAAGGTGTACATGTATTTTTTGCTTTGTATAATTCTGCCCTTGTTATTAATGATGATCAGGTGCTTAGTCACTGGACATGTTCTTTATTTTTCTTTGTCCTTTCATTTTCCCATGTTTGTATAATTATTCTTATATTCAAAACCAATAAAGATATATTAAAAAAAAATGGACTTTGGGTTAACTCAAGTGTATTTCTTAGCAGATTCCCTAACAAGGGGTTAATGTTGGTGTACAAAGGTTCACGTCACAGGGGTTTTTTTAAATTTGTGTTTGTGTAATGGGAGTTGTCTCAGGTGTGACAGAGTTGTACGTCACAGGAAATACATATGTATCCATTTGTTATTTGAAAAGGTATAAAAGAGTAGTGTTAGAAGTATATTATTGTATTGATAAAGGCTCAAGGAAGGGCCAAAACGTTGACCTGGCTGAATAAAAGTTTTACTTTATATTGAGAAAAATCCGAGAGTGTGTATATATATATATATATATATATATATATATATATATATATGTGTGTGTATGTGTGTATAGTGGTTGGTAGATACAATACAAAAATTTAACACACCAGTCAAGCCTTAAGACTTGCTTTTCTCATAGAAAGCTCACATTTGCAGTGTTGTTACTACTGCAAGGGATTCTGGGTAGGCATATGCAAATAAGTTTAACAAGGAATCAACTTTTTGCCTCAGATTCCACTTTATATATGGATTCCTTAGAGTATGTGTATGCTGAGCAACAGCTTTAAGACACAACTCAGGAAGGGATGCAAAGCCAGTGAACCATTCATGGACAGCCGTTAGGTGCTGTGCAGTCTTGGTGCTATTACTCGTCTTCCTGATCCCGTCGTGCTCTGTGTCCTCTCGTGGATCCAGTGTGCTCGTGGGGCCAGGTCATCCTTAATCCCCCCTCACCTTGAAGGCTTGGGGAGTGTTACAGTTTCAGCTTACTTTGTTTCCAGCAGCATCTACAGGCACGAGGCTTCTAGCATGCAGCAGGCCTCTGTTTTATCTGTTTGTTTCCTGTAGTCTCCTCCTACCTACTTCCTCCCTCTGAGCTGCTCCTCCTACTTCCTGTGGAGGGGTTTAAAAGGCAGACTGAGTCCTGACTCAGTCGCCCTTGCGTTGTTGTTATTAGGTGAAGTACTTGGGCTCTGTGTGTGACCTGGCTATCTATGAAAACCCGCACTGTGTATGACCTGGCTATTTATGAGAACCCGCACTGTGTATGACCCGGCTAAGTAAGAGAACCCTTTCTGTGTATGACCCAGATAAGTACGAGAACCCTCTCTGTGTATGACCCAGCTAAGTACGAGAACCCTCTCTGTATATGACCCAGTGATCACGAGTATCCCTTACTGTGATCAGTTTGTGCAATTGGCTTAAGACAGACCACTGTTGTGGACAGGGTCTGATTGGTGACTGCAGGCAGAGTCACAGGGTCTGGTGTAGTGACTGCAGGCGTGAGTCACAGAGTCTCGTGTGGTGGCTGCAGGCGTGAGCCACAGGGTCTTTATATGTGACTGCAGGAGTGAGTCACAGGGGTCCGATATAGTGACTGCAGGCAGAGTCACAGGGTCTCTTAGCGGTGACTGCAGGCGTGGGTCACCGGGTTGCTGCAAAGGTGTGGTGTTGCTGGTTTGACTGATTGCAGGCGTGGGTCAGTTCTCCAGTCCTGCAGTCCTTGTGTTCCTGTTTGTCGGATCAAGATTGCTGAGCCAGTGTTCACAGTGGTCGCCTGTTCCAGTGTTCCAGTCAACGGATCAAGAGTTGGTGTTCCTGTATCCTGCTGAGACTAACAGGGGCTTCGGCCCAGTCTCTCGCATTGTGGTCTAGCAAGAGGCCTACTATTTCTGGTAGTAGTGTCGCCAGCTAGTAACCCTTTGCTTGTTGTACCACTTATTTATGGCTGTGATTTATTCTAATAAATATTTTGCATTATATTACCGTACTGAGTTCTGAGCATTCCTGGGTGCCCGTGACAGGGAGCCCTTTAGCTTCTCCTTCTCTCCCCTGAGGTAGAGAAGGGTCTTCACCCCAGGGTGTACTGCAGTATAGCTTCCAACCCTGGGGTATCCATCTTCAGCTCCCTCCGAGGAGAGGAGAGTCGAAGTCATAAAGGGGAGGTGGCAAACCCAACCAGCTCCCCCACCAAAGCCAAGTCTTCGATCTGGCCCCACTATGGCGATTTTAAGTGTTCAAGTGCTCTGTGTCTGTGAAGTGCTGTAGTCAATAAATAGGTGCAAAAAATCCATCAAATCATCAGTGCAAAATGTGCAGTGATGAAAATAAAATGAAAAAGTGTCTGTTAAGGCCCCAGCCTTCTGGCTTGAATTATAAAAATTCTTCGCTGCCTCCAGCCAGAAGACCGGGGCAGAAGAAGCGTATAAAATAACAGAAAGTCCTGTGCAGTGCTCCACCGATGCTCATGTGCATGTGTTTGCAGAGCAGTCCCTGCACTTCAGGCTTCCTGCCCCCGACCTCCGGTGTCTGACCAAGTGCAGCATGCCACCCCTGCCCATGCATCTGCCACCTGCCTGAGCAGGTACTACACTTGATTTTTTTTTTTTTTTTTTAAATAATCTTTATTTTGACATGTAACATGCAATACAACATTTCTTTGTACAGCAATGCTTTTCAATACAGAGTGCATTCATACATTTAATACAATAACATTCTTAATACCTGCGACTCAGTGCAGTTTGGCAGCACACAGGTATATTTGAACTTTATTGTATCATTACTTTATTGAACTCAACACTTGTACTTTATTTCACTGTATTAAAGTCTCTGTGGGCATTCACCTGGGGGATTGGGTGTGTGTGTGTGTGTGAGGGGGGTGGGATATGGGGCATGGGTCAGGGTGGGTCAGGGGGCTGAGGGGAGGTGACAGTGGTGCGACTCTTACCGAGTGGTACGACAAGTGTCTCTTTGGAACAGAGTCTTTTGAGTTCATTTTCCAGGTCAATCAACAGATCTTGGGCAAAGGGGCACTGCCAAAAACATGCAGGGCAGTTTCTTCTGCCACACATCCTCTAGGGCAGTGTCTATACCTGCATAGGTTCCTTGCATGCATGAATGACCTGAGAGGCAGACTCCGCTGAATGGCCATCCATGCAGTGTCCTCGTGTCTGTTGGTGAGTCTCCCTGATGACACATTCTGTCATACCATCTTGGAAGTGGCAGCTGGGAGTTCTGAAATTGTCTTTATAATGTCTTTTGCTCTGATGAGCTTATATATGACCTTTGGGGTCCACAGATCTGGTTTAACACCCTCCAGTTGGTTCTCCCTCACAAATTTACCAACATCCTGGTAGAAACAGGGGGTAGTCCAGTTGTAAAGGATGGAGCTGTCCCACCTGTCCTAACCAAGTCCCCTCCAAAGAGGAACAAAAACTAAAAAGATGAAAGCGCAAAAAACATCTTTGAGAGTAGCATCTGTAAATCACTCACAAGTGAATCTACTCACAGAACAGGAAGTAAAAATGGGCTCATCAATAGGATGACTGGAAGTCAACTTCAGTGGCAACTGGGAACATTCAAATCTTCCTTCCAAAACAGGTTGAGAACAGCAAGATATTCTATGAGAACAACAGAAGCACAAGAGGAAATCCTCTAAGGGTAACACCGTAAGGTAAGCTAAAAGACTTCCCTCGTCGGATAAATCAGTACACTCACCAGATGTGCCGGTTGAAATTGCATATATCCAAAAATGTTCCAAAACACTCGTAGATAGACAATAAGTATAAAATCTTTATTTCAACGGGCACATCTGGTGAGTGTACTTCTGTTGTTCGCATAGAATATCTTGATGTTCTCAACCTGTTTTGGGAGGAAGATTTGGATGTTCCCAGTTGCCACTGAGGTTGACTTGCAGTCATCCTATTGATGAGCCCATTTTTACTTCCTGTTCTGTGAGTAGATGCACTTAAGTTTATTTTGAGTGATTTACAGATGCTACTCTCAAAGCTGTTTTTTACGCTTTCATCTTTTTAGTTTTTGTTCTGCATTGCACTTGGTCCTGAGTGGTGTTAGCTGGACACCAGTCAAGAAAGCTGCATTAACATTGGAGAGGCACATTTAAAGGACTTATTGATTGTGAGATTTTTTATTTTTTACTTATCACCCTAGAGTTTTTACTTTTGCGCTGTGTATATTTGTATGTTGTCCCTCCAAAGAGGAAGCAGGAAGAAACGGGACATGGTCGCTCTCTCTTAAAGTCCTCCACACACAGTTGCACAAAAAAGAAGGCCTGCAACATGGTGGGGATGTCTGGCACCCCCTTTCCTCCTTTGTGGGGCTCCTTGTACATAACTGCACGCTTCACTCTGTCCATTTTGGAGCCCCAGATAAAGTGAAACACTACCCTTGTGATGGCTCTGCAAATTGTTGCCAAGAGTGGCCAAGCTTGGGCCATATACTGCAAAACTGGAAGGATCTCATTCTGCATCACCAGTATTTTTCCCTCTATGGGGAGGTCCCTGAGGCTCCATACTCCAAATTTCTGTCTGAATTTCTCTAGTCTTTCATCCCAAAACTTCAGGGCCGCGCCTTTTCCACCGAACTAGACCCCCAAGATTTTGATGAGGCCTGTCCTGATGGGGAAGGGATCAGAAGCCAGATGCCACTCCCTGAAGAGCATGGTCTCTGACTTCCCGCAATTGACCTTTGCGCCCGAAGCTTTGCCAAAGTCCTCGCAAGTCTGGACAAGCTCTTTCACTGATTGCTGGTCAGCGCAGAAGATGGTTACATCGTCCATGTACAGCAAGCATTTTGCCTCTCGTCTGCCATGTATTGGTGCAGTGATCCCCCTGATGCATTCAGCGAAAAGCTCTATAAAACAGACAAAAAGGAGAGGTGAGAGAGGGCAACCTTGTCTGACCCCAGAAAGCATTGGAAAGGAGTCAGTCTTCCAGCCATTCACCAGCACCTACTGAAAATGTCAAGGTACATTAGGTTAACATATGAACAGAACATTTCTCCCAACCCAAATCTGTGCAGTGCCCTGCCCATGAATTCATGAGAGACATGGTCAAAGGCCTTCTCCTGATCAAGGCTGCCCAGGACTGTCTTTATATGGTACTACACTTGATCTTAGCTAAGTTAATGCTACACATCAGTATGAGGTTGGTTTTACTGGCTTGCTATTGAGGCTTGGTGTACTTGTGGAGCACAAACTGAAAAGGTTATGGTGAGGAAAAAAGTGAATGAAAACCCCTTCCACCTGAATTTGGTGCGTGGTAGATACAATGTTAAAAAAAAATTTGACACACCAGTAAGCCATAAGACTTGCTTTTCCCACAGAAATCTCACATTTGCAGTGTTGTTACTATTGCAAGGGATTCTGGGTAGGCATATGCAAATTAGTTTAACAAGGAATCACCTTTTTGCCCCAAATTCCACTTTATACATGGGTTCCTTAGAGTATGTGTATGCTGTGCAACAGCTTTGACACAACTCAGGAAGAGATGCAAAGCCAGTGAACCACTCATGGACAGCCGTTTCGGTTTTTTTTTTGTTTTTTTTTAAATAATCTTTATTTTGACATGGAAAAAACAATACAACATTTATTTGTACAGTAATGCATTCATACATTTAATACAATAACAATTTTAATACCTGAGATGCAGTGCAGTTTGGCAGCACACAGGTACATTTGAACTTTATTGTATCATTACTTTATTGAACTCAACACTTGTACTTTATTTCACTGTATTAAAGTTTCTGTGGGCATTCGCCTGGGGGATTATGTGTGGGGGGGGGGATGAGATATGGGGCATGGGGCAGGGGGCCGAGGTGAGGTGTCAGTGGTATTGGGCCAATGGAGGGGATGCTGGTCCTCCTCCTCTTCAGAGCTGTCCAAGATGGTATAGTCTCTTAGCAGGCTGTGGATCAGTCTGCGACAGTCCTGTGTTGTCACCTGTTCTCTCCTCAGCACCAGACGATTTCTTGCAAACCACAGAGCGTTTTTGACACAGTACATGATGTACCATGATTCCTGGATAGCACCATATGAGTGGGTCCCTGGAAATAGTCCATGCAGTACAGAGTGGTACGACAAGTGTCTCTTTGGAACAGAGTCTTTGAGTTCATTTCTCTGGTCACTCTCTCTTAAAGTCCTACGCACACAGCTGCACACAAAGAAGGCCCGCAGCATGGTGGGGATGTCTCGAACCCCCTTTCCACCTTTGTGGGGCTCCTTGTACATAACTGCATTCTTCACTCTGTCCATTTTGGAGCCCCAGATGAAGTGAAACACTACCCTTGTGATGGCTCTGCAAATTGTTGGCAAGGGTGGCCAAGCTTGGCCCATATACTGCAGAACTGGAAGGATTTCATGTTGCAGGACCAGTATTTTTCCCTCTATGGTGAGGTCCCTGAGGCTCCATAGTCCAAATTTCTGTCTCATTTTCGCTAGTCTTTCCTCCCAACACTTCAGGGCTGTGCTTTTTCCACCGAACCAGACCCCTAGGATTTTGAAGAGGCCTGTCCTGATGGGGAAGGGGAAGGGGTCAGAAGCCAGGTGCCACTCCCCAAAGAGCATGGTCTCTGACTTCTCGCAGTTGACCTTTGCGCCCGAAGCTTGGCCAAAGTCCTTGCATGTCTGGATGAGCTCTTTCACTGATTGCTGGTCAGTGCAGAAGATGGTTACATTGTCCATGTACAACAAGCACTTTGCCTCTCTCCTGCCATGTATCGGTGCAGTGATCCCCCTGATCCCTGGATTCTGTCTGATGCATTCACGAAGAGCTATATACAACAGACAAAAAGGAGAGGTGAGAGAGGGCAACCTTGTCTGACCCCAGAAAGCACTGGAAAGGGGTCAGTGTTCCAGCCTTTCACCAGCACCGTACTGAAAATGTCAAGGTACATTAGGCTAACATATGAACAGAACATTTCTCCCAGCCCAAATCTGCGCAGTGCCCTGCCCATGAATTCATGAGGGACACGGTCAAAGGCCTTCTCCTGATCAAGGCTGACCAGGGCCGCCTTTATACATTGGTCTCTGATATAGTGGACCTTGTCTCTAATTAGGGCAAGGCTATCTGCTATTCTGCGACCAGGAATGCCGCAGGTTTGGTCTGGGTGAACAATCTGACCAATAACCCTCTTTAGCCTGTTGGCAAGTACCTTGGCGAGGATCTTGTAGTCCACATTCAAGAGAGAGATGGGCCACCAATTTTTAAGGTTGCATCTCTCTCCCTTCTGTGTATACAAGATTGTGATCATCCCCTCCCTTAGTGTCGGAGGCATTCTGCCCTCTGCCACCATCTCCTTGTATAGTTCAAGCAGGTCCGGGCCTATGAGGTCCCACAGCTTTATATAAAATTCAGCTGGGAGACCATCACAGGCCGGGGTCCTGCCTGACTTGAAGAATCTGGCAACAGAGAACAGCTCCTCCAATGCCAGGGGAGAGTCCATAGCTGCTCTACCTGCGGGATCAACAGAGTTAGTGATACCTGACAGGAACTTATCAGCTTGGTGTGTGTCTTTGGGGGAGTAGAAGTTTCTGTAGAAGTCTGTGACCATTTTCATGACCCTTTCCTTCCCCTCTTGGATTCTGCCATCTCTCTCCCTCGGTTCTGTCATGGGAGTGTGTACAGAGTGGAGCTTCTTGAAAAAGAAAGAGTTACACTTCTCACCCTTCTCCAGGTACTCCACCTTGGAACGGAAGATGATGCGTCTGGACTCCTACTCAAAGTGCCTTTTCAGGCCCTCTTTGGTCTCATCCAGCTCCTTTATCACATCCCAGCCACAGAGTTGGAGGTCGTGCAGGGAGTGCAGTTTCTTTTGCAATCACCTGAGTTCGCTTCTCCTCTCACACTCCTGGCGTTTGCCTTTCTCTTGAAAGAAACTGCAGAATTTAACTTTCATAAACTACCACCACTGGGCCACAGTGGGGAAGTACACTTTATCTAGTTTCCACATTTTATAAGCACCCCGCAGCTCCTCTACAATCTCCTCTCTTTCCAGCAGGGCACAGTTCAACTTCCAGGAGCCTGGACCGGGAGGAAACCCTTTGTCCAGGACCCCTTGGAAGTGAATGGCCCTGTGGTCAGAGAAGTAGAAGGGGACCATAGAGTGCTGGTTGTGCTCTACTGTTCTGGAGGTGAACGGATAGTTGTAACGGTTTTTTAAGACACTCAGACCAGTTAGTAGAATAAAACACAGTTTTATTAAATAAAAAATTAGGTGAAAGATCGCCCTCTACAGGCAACACAAAATAATAGAAAAATATGGACAGATATGCCCCCACAGGCCCAGTATACAGAACCAGAGTATCACATATACTGTCTCAGGACAGGCACACAGTAGTGAAACACATCAAGGGTTAAATGCAATAATCAGTCAGTCTCTGTTGTGGTGTTTGGCACTCCCAAGGTAGTGATCGAGCAGCTGTACGGTAGATAGTAAAACACCCAGAGTTCTAGAGGCTGGGAAGCTGCTAGGCAATACGTGACCAGAGGTAGAATCAGCAGAAAAGTTGCACAGAATAGCCCCCACGGGCGTAGGCATGGATACAACTAAATCTGCAAGTGCGTGAGTCGGTAGCCCCCACGGGCGTAACAACAGTAATGGCTTGCACTGCAAGAGCTGGCTAGTAGCCCCCATGTGCGTAATAACGGAGACCAACTGTACAGGGATAATTGAGCCAATGGCCCCCACTGGCGTATACCGGAGACAACCTGCAAGAGCTTGAGCCAGTAGCCCCCACGGGTGTAACAACGGAGACCACAATACGCTGCTAACGGTGAAGCCAATAGCCTCCCAGTGGAGACCGCCCTTTGCTGTAATAGCTTGAGCCAATAGCCCCCACGGGCATAAACCAGAGAACAAACGTATGAGTATGAGCCAATAACGCCTTACCGGGCGCGTTAACGAACGCGACTACTCTGCAGTTGACAGGATGAGCCGCCGACTAACCCAGACATATACGCGGCCGACTCAGCAGAAGTAGTGCGATATAGCTTAGGCTCTGTACAGGTGTTAGAAGGCTCAGCTAAGGAGGCGGCAGCACAGCAAGGGTTAATATGCAGCTTAAAGGATCAAAGGCTCAGTATAGAGGAATAGCTCTGCAAGTACAAGGAGGCTCAGTAATGGACGCACAGCTCTGCAAGTGAACACGGAGACTCAGCACTGGGGACTAGGCACAGCAAGGGTTAAGGAGGTCACACTATCCGCCTGGTAGGCAGTTGCAGCGGAAGTCAGAATGTCGCCACAATGACAACAGGAGCAGGAGCAGGAACAAGCAGGTCACTGGAGAAGGCCGGTTCGGGTCACGGAGCGGGAAATCAACCAGGCCGGGTCGGATCACGGAGGTGGTACTCAGACTAGCCGGGTCAATCACGAGCAGGAACGTCAGCCAAGTCGGGTCAGATCACGGAGGTGGTTCTCAGACAAGCCAGGTCAATCACAAGCAGGAACACAGGAGAGTAGTCAGAACAGGCCAAATCAGTACACAGGAATCCGGAACACAGGTACACAGCAACAGCAACACTGGCTCTGAAACACCACGAAAGGGCACCTGACAGATGTCATGGCCCGGCATAAACAGGTCACCAGGGGCGGGCCAAACCAACTCAGCAAATCAGAGCACACCACAAGCGAGAGTGACAGAGGAGAATCACAGGCACTGTGATAATAGTCAATCCGGGAAAGCTTTGAGCCATCGGGGCTGCTCCAAGTATAATTAATGGAGCCCGCCCCAATGGAGCCCACCGCATCCTGCATGGACGCCTCCCTGACCATGTCCATTAGTAACCTGGATGTTTTATCCAGCTTTGCGTTACTGCAGGAGCTGCGCCCATCCTCGTTCAATTGGGCAATTAAAGTCCCCATCCATCACCACTGCCCGTGTGGTAGCGAGCTGGGTCCGCAGGCTCTGGAAAAGCTCCAGTCGCTCATTTCTCTCAGGGGAGGCGTACACGCTGATGAGCCTCACAGGCTCACCTGCCCAGGAGCCATCTACGACATGAAGTCTACCGGACAGAATCAAACACGAAACGCCCCCCTCAAATCAAAATGGCTGCACCTGCAGACTTAGAGCTACCCCCACCTGACCAGTACGAGGAGCCATGGGGCCATTGCCGCATGAGATACCTGTAGGATTGAGAAAAAGGTAAGGCACATTCCTGCAACATATATATTGCTTCCCTGGGAAGAGAGAAAAGTTAGTATTCTCTGTCGCCTGTACTGGTCCCTAATGCTCCTCACACTAATGGTAAATGCTGAAAGAGATGCCATTAATTAGGAGAAAAAGAGGTTAGATAAGACATATAGACAGTGACACTAGTTACCACTCTGCACCGTTGGGTTCTCCCCTCCTCCTTCCCAATCTGGAGGTTCATCAGTCTGTAGGACAGACTCCAAGAAGGCCATGATTTCAGCATAATACTGCCCTTTTCCATCTGAGGCTGGGTCTCCAGGGGGGCTCACTGCTTTTTCCATGTCCTCTAGGTTGTTGTCCTCTTTTGTCTCAGGGAGGGTGCTGTCCTTTGGAGGCACTCTTTTCTGTCTGGTGCCTTTATCAGGGTTCTCCTCCTTGTCTTTTTTCCTTTTTCTGGATTTTTTCTTTAATTGCTCCTTCAAAGGTGGGCCTGAAATTGAAGACAAGGGAGGGAAGGAATCTGAGGCAGATGAGGAGGTTGTTAAAGCTGCTTCTGGGGGATTAGTGGTGAGCTGTGGGGAGGTGTTATTTTCAGTGGAGGTGTCAGAGGAGACAGACTTAGAAGAGGACTGGGAAGGGAGAGGTTTAGAAAAGGTTTGAATATTAGTGGCATTGTGAGCTGGGAGGGCCAGTTTCACTGCTGCCTGGGAGAGAGGGGAGGTGGTCTGGGGAGTTTCAGTCTTACCCTTTGAAGTTTTCTCTGGTGCTGGGGTTTCTTTTTTTTTTTTTGCTACTAGGCAGTTTTGGTGGGGGACCAGCTTTTTGGAGGCCTTTTCCTGCCGCTGCTGCATAGCTTTTTGCTCTCTGTGGGCAATCCTTGAACGTATGATTGGCTTCCCCACAGAGGTTGCAGGTCATCTTCCTTGGACAGTCCTTCATTTCATGCCCTGCCACTCTACAGTTTTTGCATGCACTCTCCTTGCAGTCCTTCCCTTGATGTCCGGTCTGGCTGCACTTCCTGCATGTTTGGGGCTGGTCCCGATAAAAGAGGATGCCTGCAGAGTTGCCTAGGGTGAAACTTGCAGGTAGATGTTGCAACCCATCTGGAGATCCCTTGTCCTGTCTGAGGCGCACAACAAGGAACCATTTTCCTGTCCAGAAGCTGTGTCTGTTTTTTATCTGGGAGGGATCTCTTATCACAGGGCAGAACCGCTTCAGGAGCATAGAGATGATATGTTCTGGGGTGTGCGGATTTCTCATTGAGTGTTACGGCTGACAAGAAAAGATGTGCAATTACAGAAACAGAACAAACCCTATTCACTGCAGTGGACAAATAAACCTCCCCATTGATTTCAGTGGGGCATGTAACTCCTGGGAGGTTGTGCACTAAGGTGTAATAAAGAGGTGTTAAATAGGAGATAACTTCTCCAGGGAGATCTCCAATAAGATCACTTATCCAGTTACTATGTTATTCTATGAAGCCTATGTACTAAGGTCTCTCGCACTTGACAAATCTTAGTACACAGGATCCATAGAATAACACATGAATTGGAGAAGTGGTATCACTGGAGAAGTTATCACCTCTTTAAGTCATTGTAGTGCATCTCTCCTATTGAATTCTAGAGTGGTCTCAAACATTCAAGGGTTTAAAAGTCCAATTAAAATCAGTGGGAAGTTTTGTATGTTTAATTTGTCCCCTATGGTGCCGGTGGTTTGCTCCAGAATCCTGTATAATAAAATGCTAGGATGTTTGTCATAAGCCATCATGTGCAGTAGAGAAGACTGCCCATGCTGCAGTCATGCGCAATGCAGACTGCCCGAAAGCGCCACAGCTGATATGGAGCAGGGCGATCCGAATTCAGACCGGAGTCCTCTTTGCGCACCTTCCTGGGACTGCTTGGTAAGCAGAGAGGCTCCGGGGCACCAGCCGAGGCTGCTGGGTGGCACCGTGGCCCGTGTACACGGGCTTTTAAACTAGTTTCACATAATTGTCTTTGTGCATAAGGCCCACATAAGGACTCAGGAACCTGAGCCCTCCACCACTTCATTGCTATAAGTTAACCAGTGCTGTCTGAAAGTGGTTTCCATTTATGCTCAGGATACAACTAACTTGCAAACACATGCTATCAATCAACACCCACACCTCATGTCATTTAGATTTTCAAACATTAAGCAAAAAAAATAAAAGAAACATCAAATATAGCACCAGACCCTCCCCACTTTCCTTTCTACATTGCATTTGTATCTGTTTATTTGGTGCTCAACCCTTATGTGTGGAACACATTATACACACACACACACACACACACACATACACACACACACACTATACATATATATAAAACACACACACAAAAACCATATTCATACAAAGACTCATACATAGAAACACAACACACACACACATCACATTTCAAATGGCCAGAGAGGGAGACTAGTGTTTTAGGTGGCTGGTATGAGGGGCATTACTGAGAATTTTTACACATTATACACACACCATACGTACAAGCACATACACAAACACCATATACCATACATACACACGCAACACATTTCAAATGGCCAAGAGCGTTTACCTTATTTCATGACCTACTGCCGCCTCATTGTGTAAATCAATAAATGATTTAGGACAATACCAGTGTATTTTATTTACACAGACTAATTTACAAACACATATACCGAAGTTTAAAGGGATAGTAATATTTCATAATAAAAGCAGCTTTAATTAATCATCATAGTATTTGGACTTTGGAGAGTGTTATTTCAATTCTGTCAGAGTTGTAGTTCCAGAGTAATTCAATGACAAAGTGTCCCCCTCCCGCCCCTTATACTGATGTAACACTGTTCAGCTAGAGCAGAAGGGAGGTGCCCAGGTAGACTGCAGAGAGGGACAATCTTCATTTAAGATAAGGGAAAAACCTGAAAAGCTTGTCAAGGGGGGCAGGGATTTCATTGTTTTCATAGGAATAAGAGTGTCCCCTTCTGCATTCCACATCTGAGAAGAGATGGCTTACACTAGGTAAATGGGGCAGGAGGGGGAAACTTTGTTTGTGAATGTTTCATAAACCATAAAGGTTTGAGAGATAAGACTTATATCGTTCTTTATGTTTTTTTAATGCCTACAAAATAAAATAAAGTTAAAACGAAGAATTACTATCCCTTTAAGCAAACAATCTATTGAATTTTATTGCTGTGGTACACTTATATACAAAGTACACATTCTGATCTCATAAAAACAAGGACACGAGGATGGAAAAGAGGGGCAGAGGGATCTGGGTCTCAAAGAGGGACTGTTCCTGCTAAACAGGAACACTTGGAGGTATGTAAACAAAACACACAATTTGATTTCCTAAAAAGAGGTACAGTAGTGTAGGAAAGAGAAACAAAGGGATTTGGGTTTCAAAGAGGGACTTTCTCTCCTAAAGAGGGACAGTTGGGAAGTACGACACGTTACACCATACACACACATCATACCTATATATCCTGGCAAGCAGTGGGTTAACTCATGGAAATGTTTTTAATTAAATGTAACTCAATGCATTGGGTACATTTTTATCATCCAAGTTAAACATAGAACCAAATGACAATGAAGCCAACATAGTTTGCAATGTCAAGGTTTCTGAAAAGAAACTGGTGTTTATTTCAGCTTAAAAATAGAAATATGTGAATTGTAGACTTGAAACATGAATACAGCATTCAATTGCCTTGCATTCTACATTCTAGGATCACAATCGGTCAATTCTGGAAGTTCTGAACTCTAGAAATTCTCAGTAGAAGATGACATTTCAAATTAATTTTAACAAATTAGTGTCTTTGCAAGGCATTAGATACTTCTCTGACATCAAAGGGGTTAAAAAATCAGGTGAAAAAATTCAAATGTGGAAAACAGAACACCAAAGGACTACATTTAAATGTCCCCACTAAAACAGCAGGTAGGGCAAAATTGGATAACAAAGTGCTAATGGAACTATTCAGTTGCCCTACCAGCTGAAAGCACAACGGACATTAGGCCACAGAAAAGGACTTGTGGTCAAAAGTTAGTTGTTTTCTGTTAAGTTCCTAAAACTCTGCTAAATAACGGCAATAATGGGAACATCAAAGAAAAACTTAATGTTCAGTACCCTTCACTACCCCTAGCATTAAAGTGCACCAATATTACCCCTAACACTATCCTAACACCCAGATGTGTATAACACTTACCTGTCATCCACTGTCCATCTTCTTCTTCTCTCTTCCTTCTTCGTGTTTCTCTAATCTTCTCATTCTTTCTTCCCTCTTCTTTCTCTCCATCTTCTTTCTTCTGTTTTGTCTTGTTATTCCGTCTTCCATTCATTGTCCTGTAAAAGAAAGAGAAATATGAATAAAATGCCAGAATAAGAACTCGTACATACTCACATAGTTTAAACCCTTGAATGCTAGAGAGGAATGCAACGCATTGCAGAGCAATGTTTTGCCTAACTCTCTGGCAATGAAAGAGTTAAGCAGGAAATGCAGACATAGGCCCCCCTCTAAGAACCTGACAACAGGGCAGTCACTGTTCAAAATTCCCACACAATGGAACAGGCATCGGCCCGTCAAGTACTTAAAGGAGGGCTATGTCTGTGTTTCCTTCCACCACCACCACAAACAGCGGAGAACAAAAAAGGAGTCATATTTACAATCACTTCACCCACACAATTATTTTTCAGTTTTAAAACAAAGAATAATTTAGAGCTGAAAAATGGAGAAAGATGTTTGGAACCTTTTGTGTCTTTTATTATTTTCACTTGCACATATGTGCAATGCTTAACCATTTGAGTGCAGAGCATGTTGCGTACCCCCTAGCACTCAAGGGGTTCAACTATGCACATATGTGCGAATTCTTTTTTGTGGCACTTCATTAATATTTCTCTTTCTTTTACAGGTCTTTGAATGGAGGATGGAAGAAAGAAGACGGAAGATGGAGAGGAAAAAGAGGGAAGAAGGAAAAGACTAGCTAGAAGAAGAAGATGGACAGTAGCTGACTAGGGTGCTGAACACTCCTCTAGACATCAGGATTAATGGTGTTTCTTCTCAGGGGCTGTTGCTTTGTAACTTAGTCAAATTAACCCTGTGAGTGCCAGTGGGGTAAGCATACCCCCACTGGCACTCATAAGGTTAATTCTACTAACATTGGACAATGTACTTTGGATGTATTGATATAGGGCTTAGGGCCCCATATCAATACAGCCACTGGGGACTTAGGTTTTGCTTAATTTTTTGAACAATCAATTTATGCATCGGCTGTTTAAAGTTGCATTAAGGGAATCTGCTCCCCAAAAAACTGGCTGCAGATTTTCCCATGTTAAAGTGAGTCCCTTAGCTCATCTTGCTACCTAACGCGTTCAATTGAATTTCAGATTGCACCATTTGGGGTATGTTTCTATGGGGTCAAATGGGCGCTAACTTTAGTGCCCAAGGTGTGCTTGAAAAAAATGCCGGTGGGTTTTTTTTTTTTTGGAGTCAGGGACATTTAAATCTTGGCCAATATGTTTTATTAGAAAATATGTGCGCTTAGTCCGTGAGTGGTATATCAAAAAATTAATGTTGATATGTGTTTGTTCATGCAGCTATGATTTGTGGGTTATCACGATCCTCACCGCACATCTCCGGAAAACTGCAGAAGACATAGGGAACAGTGCAACAGACAACACACTTCTAAGCGTAGTAGTCTTAGTCTTTGGACATGTGAGTAGTTTACCATTGGGGTACAGGGGATAAAATCTACTATACTATATACACTAAGACTACTACGCTTAGAAGTGTGTTGTTTGTTGCGCTGTTCCCTATTTTTTCTGCAATATGTTTTATTGTCCAAAGCTAATGTGTAGTGGACTTTCCAGCGAAGGAGATATATACTGATGGGGGAATTTAAAAACAATTATTGGGTCTGACATAGGACCATTATGAGGCCACCTTAAAGGCCATGGAACAAATGAGGATATCTGTTTTTCAGCAGACAGACTGGGTGGTCTGCTTGTTATTAAAAATTAATGAGATTGTGCACTCTCTAGTGCCATAGTACATACCCTGACTGTTGGAGGTATTCTTAACGTCTTTACTTAAATCTTCAAGAGTCGGTGTAAAATTTCACACTCCTCTTCTACATACTGCATTAAAAGGATTTAATGTTGTGAACAGCTAGCCATATATTTATGTAATACAATACTTTAAATTAGTAGTCAGTGATTTTGTTATTTTAAAGATAGGATGTATATTTTATTCTGAAAAATCAATGGCCCTCAGATCTATTCTGACCTACCCTGAAATTACTTCTGATTCATAACTGGTGTTTTCTGCTATTACAGTTCACAAGAAAAATGGCTGCCCAGTCAGGTTCAATCCAGTGATAAAGACACATTTGTAATTGGTTGTCATATACCTTTATAAATAATCTCCAATAAAAAAAAATCTAATCACATACTACAGGTAAGTGAAATAATAGATAAATGATACTAACAGTTGAAAGTAAAATCATTTTTCACAGCATCTCATGCAAGTCATATAGTAATCAAACTTTATTTAAAAAATGTAAAGCAAAGACAGTGCCACCTTATGAATTTAACCCTTTCCGTGCCAGGGTTTGCAACACAATGAGTTGCAAATATGTTAAAGAAAGATCAATGTTCATACAAGCAGTAAGCAAGATCACGGTCAGCTTTTGAATGCAGCCAAGTTTTTCCAAACTGCCAAGTGTAAAAAACAAAGACTTATATAAAAATATTGTATGCATTGAAAAAATATGTATGATTCAAGATAGTTATTACAAATGCACCAAGTTGTCAGGGCCGGATTTACATCTCAGAAGCCTGTAGGCACAGAAACCTGAAGCGACCCCCCACACACACACTGGCCATCTCCACAATGCTCCAAATCTCCACATTACCCCCATCTCCATATTGCCCTCACATTGCTCCCATCACCTCCACATTGCCCCATCACCTCCACATTGCCCCCCATCAGCTCCAACTTGGCCCCCATCATCCCCATGTTGCCCACACATTGCCCCATCATCTCACAGAGGTACCCCCTCCCATCTGTTTCCTACCTCCCTGGTGGTCCAGCAGCAGGAGTGGTCTGTGCTTTTGCACAGACCTGTAGCTGTTGGAGCTCCTGCACGGTCGTCTCTTTAGTAATGCAGAGCTCTGGGAGATGATGTCATCTCCCAGCGCTCTGCATTACTAAAGAGCTAGGGGAGCTCAGCAGCTTACAGGTGTGTGTCGAAGAAGGCACAGACCTTACTATGCGGCGGGTCGGAACAGCACGCCACTTAAAAAAAAATTAAAAAATAAAATATTGATTCCAATGGCAGGCGCCCCTCTGTGGGGTGCGCCTGTAGGCAGATGACTACTCTGCCTATTGACAAATCAGGCCCTGCAAGTTGCACAGTATATTAAAATTAACAGTCAGCAAAACTAGAGCTGCAACCCATCAACATAATGATTCAAATAGTGTCAGTGCAATACCTGTTGCAATAGCACCCGCCAATATACTTTTATTTCTAAAATCAACACCATGTCCGCATCTGTATCATATTGGAATGACTCCGCCTAAATGCCGAGCGTCAATACAGAGAATTCAAAATGTTGTCTGTGTCAGAATGGTGTGGAACTGTCTGCAGAACTGTGATCCTATGTATTATTATTACAGTCTGATTATATCAAACCTACATATCCCCCAGAACAATTAATATTGACCCCTTGGCAAGCTGGGTAATATCCTGATATTTATCGCATCACATCTATGAATACAATATTGGCTTGAATGGGCACCATTGTGATCCATATTGGATGATAGCAATGAATTAAATTAATAGAGATTTTGAACGTGGGACCTGGGATTTCTGTTTGAATGTAAGAGTGGGCAAAGTGTGTAAAAACATTAATTTCAATAGCTGACATGTATGAATATTAACATTTGTACACATTGAATAGACTGATATATCGCAGTATATGAAGATGCATGATCTTGCTGACTTTACTGGCGTAGTTATTCCTAATTCATATAGTGACCACTTATATGTATAAAAACTGCATCACTATCAATACAATATATGAGATGGTCAATATAAGGATATCTGTGGTGAGCTATTTATTCCAAGGCCTGATCAGATGACCAGGGGACACCCCTTGAGGTTTAGACTTCAGCAGAGGAAGGGTTTTTTTTACAGTGAGTTCTGTTAAATTGTGGAATTTTTTTGCCTAAGGAGGTGGTTATGGCAGATACAATGGATACATGTAAGAGAAGATTAGATACATTTCTTTCCAAAGGGAACATACAGAGCTATACTGTTTATTAGTAGGCAGACCAGGAAGGTCTGATAAAGACTAACTTATTTGGTAGAAGGAAAACTATAAAATTACTGGGGTATGAGGAGAAGGTTGAATTTGATGGACTTGTGTCTTTATTCAACCTAATTTACTGTGTTACTAATAGTATCTGCATCATGTATTAACTATGTTTATTGAGCTACTTTGGCCCTTTAATTATAGTCAGTTTTCTTTGGGAAGCTGCTTGATGCCCTACAGTCATTACACTGTTTATATTAGTAGCAGCTACTTCATTACATTGGCCCCTGAGAGCCATCTATTTTACGTTTGCTTTTATTTTTCCCACTTTTTTTCGTTAAGTGATTTTATTTATCGCTAATAAAGGTTATATTTTGTCTCCCCTTCCCTCCCATTATGCTGTTCCATGATAATTCTGTGTTAGCAATATGAATCCCTTGGAAGTTATTCTATATTATGGGTTTCCTTTGCTTTTCTTTATTCATATTATGGTGGTTATTCCTCTCATCTTATATAGATTAAATGTGGAAAAATATATACCAAATGTTGTGTTGGTCCAAATGCAGGGCAGTAGTATACATTTTTCATAGAAATACTATATTAAAATGGATTTAGGAGTTATTCTAGTGACAGATCTCTGATGGAGTACTCCCTTAGCTGCAGGCATGACTTGTTTTCAATAAAGCCACAGGTGACTGGATTTTCTTGTGAGCACCATTCACAACATGGAGTCTGTGACATACCAAAACAAGAGTTAAACACATGTATCCTTGATAATAACCTGGTCTCAATTCTATACCTCAGCAGGAGGTTAGGGGGAGCAAATGTATGGGGATGAAGAGATATATGTCTCAGCTATGCTGCCCAGATCAAAAAACCTCCACTTACAGTCCAACAATATAAAATACAACAGAAAAATCTTGGCGTTTAAGCGGACAAATGGATATATACTGTATATCAAATAATTCAGAGCTACAAGAACCACAATAACTGAACCTGTGACAGTCAACATATTAAAAAGTACATCTAGAATATCAACCAAATAATAATATTACTAGCTTTATAATGAAAAATACTACATGAAATAATGAAGTGATATTTTAAAAATAAAAATGTACATGAGAGCGAGCAACATGCTGGATGATTAATCCTCATCAGAAAGTGGGATATAAAAAAATCAGTCTTAAAAATGATTGCTATTTAAAATTTTAGATGTAAAGGAAAATGGCTGCTGCAATGTACCCACATTACAATGTTACCAAATGTAAAGGGACATAAGAAATGTCTGTGTTACACTATTCCCTAATTTACTATCATATACTTTGTAAAAAAAACAGATATAGCACAAACACAATTAAAACACCAAAAAATATGATAATCGACTCCCTATTGTTCTATGTCTCTCTTACACAATATAAATAAATTGTGATAAAGAACATACAGCACCCAGAAACAAGGCTATTCTACCTGTACAACCCCTTCTATAGTATAATCTATAAATACGGGAGTTTCTAGGAACACAGAAACCTCCCCTGGTCCTGGGGCTTGGATTAGCAAGGCAGTCTGGTAATGCCAGAATAGTTATGTCCAAAATATTCAGATGTACATCTGGCATATAGATACACTCATGTATCTATGCATAACTTATATTGTTTTATACAATTAGTTAAGTTAGTTATAATTTGGGATACTAGGAAGTTGAACCTATGAGACTAAACAAGAAAAAATTTTCAAGTGGCAAATATATGGTTCATCGTTATGTTATTTCAAGGGAGGGAAGAGTTGAGAGGATTCTTATGGGGTAGGAATCGGGATATCCAGAATTAGTCATTGAACTTTTCATTTTCCCTGAAGAAGAAATCAGAAATATTTTGAAATGTGTTGGATACTTATAAAAAGAATATTTATGAGACGGAAGAGTCATGTAAATATACCTAAACTGGCACCTTTCATCCATTACTGGCTAAGCTTATTAGTGAAGTTCCTGACAGACACATCTACACCATAAGAGCAAGTTGATCACTCATATAAGGAGGATGAATAAGATCTCAGGCACCAAGATTTGCTCTTGAAGGTGGTAAGATCAAACACCAGACAATTAAGTCATAGAAGCAGATGTAGATATTAAACACAGAACAGCAATTTGGATAACAAATTATTAGTGTTATGGACCGGTAGGATATAAGGTATTCATGAAAACTTTAGTGTACATTGCTTCTAAATGATATAAGTTATGCATAGATGCATAAGTGCATCTATATGCCAAATTTACATCTCAATATTTTGGACATAACTATTCTGGAATTACTAGACTGCCTTACTAATACAAGCCCCGGTACTATGTGAAGTTTCTGTATGCCTGGGCACTACCCTATTTGTAGATTATACTATAGAGAGTAAGGGTTGTACAAGTGGTATAGACAGTCTTGTTTATGGGTGCTGTATATTCTGTGGGTTCCATATCACAATTAAGTTATATTGTGTAGGAGAGAGATAGAGCAATAGGGCATCCATTATCATATTTTATGGTGTATTTGTTGTGTTTGTGCTAATCGGGTACAATTTATCCTATTTTTTTTTATAAATTAAATGTGAGCAAATTAGGGAATAGTGTAACACAGAAATGTCTCATGTTTATCTTGTGACACACCATTTATCCCTTTACATTTGGCAACATTATAATGTGCATACATTGAAGTAGCCATCTTCCTTTGGGTTCCACTCTATAATTTTAAATATCAATTATTTTTAAGATTCATTTGTTTCATATTGTATATATATATATATATATATATATATAAAGAACGTGGTGGGATGGTAGCACTCGCTCTATTAGATTAAATTGCCCAGGTGCACAGTCCTCAAGGGAAATCATACACGGATATAGAAAGGAGGCAGCACCAGTGGGACTTCTTCTTAAGATTTATTAAAGTAGATTCATAGGAAATTACAAATGGTCGACGTTTCGGTCCTACAATATGGACCTTTCTCAAGAGAAAGGTCCATATTGTAGGACCGAAACGTCGACCATTTGTAATTTCCTATGAATCTACTTTAATAAATCTTAAGAAGAAGTCCCACTGGTGCTGCCTCCTTTCTATATCCGTGTATATATATATATATATTTCTATTTTTACTATATATGTTACTATATATGTTATTGGGTTAACAAAGGCCTCTAACAACAAATCAAACAAATCATCTTCTACAAAATACTCTATCAAGTCAAATATCAGTCCACCCCAGTGGCAGATTATGTCAGGGGGTTCCTGTCTCTATCACTTTACATACAAATGTCTTATTTTATTTTATTGATTTAGTTTTTTACTAACTGTCTGTAATGGTTTTATGGACACTCAGACACGGAAGGTTAGGTAAAAACACAGTTTTATTGAAAAACACAGAAATTAGAATAACCCTCGCGGGTCCAGTATATATATACAGATATAATACTGACATAGGTCAGGTTACAGTAGAAATCAATAACCCGCACGGGTCCAGTATATATATATAGACAAATATAATACTGACACAGGTCAGGTTACAGTAGAAATCAATAACCCACACGGGTCCAGTGAGACACGAAGGTACAACACTGCCACAGGTCAAGTTATAGTTCGTGTGAATCCAAAACAGTGGAGAAATGGTTGCTATTAGGCCAGGAGGTACAGACAGGCTCTAATAGCGCAAAGGCCCACAGGACACTCACTACGCAGAGAGTGACACAATAGCGACTGAGGCCACACATGACTAAACGAAGGCCCTGGACAAGTGACAGACTGACGGAGCAGTAGAGGAGGACTGCACTGTAGGCACAGAGTAACGCCAAACCGAGACTGCAATTGACTGTGACCCAATGTGCAATGGCACCAACCCGCAAGGGGTTAACGAACGCTCAGACCTGAAATCGACTGCCAGATAGTGGGGACAACCTGAGGAACCCTGGAACAAAGCAACCTCAGCTTGTAAGCGGTGAACAGGTCAAGCGTACCGTGGAGCAACTTGATTGATCTCCAACACCAGGGTGTAGGATCACAAGGCACAAACTGGGTGACCGGGTCACAGTAACAAGACTGCCAGAGCACAAACGAGGTAACCAGAGGATCTGTCTGTAGACAGAGAGGACACAGGAGGATGGCCCCTAACCGGATCATTGGATGGAGCAGTGAGCTGGGCCAGATCGATACACAGAGCAGGAATGTCAGCCAATCTGGGTCGGTACACAGAGCAGTAACGTCAACCAGGCCGGATTGGTACACAGAGCAGGAACGTCCGCCAAACCGGGTCAGTACACAGAGCAGGAACGTCAGCCAGGCCGGGTCGATACACAGAGCAGGAACGTCAGCAAATCCAGGTCAGTACACAGAGCAGGAACGTTAACCAGGCCGGGTCTATACACGAAGCAGGAACGTCAGCCAATCTGGGTCGATATACAGAGCAGGAACGTACTGTAACGGTTTGTTTGACTCACAGACACAGAGTTAGGATAAAAACACAGTTTTATTAAATACAATAATACACAAAGAACCCTCACAGGTCCTGTAATATACAATGTATAGTACAGACACACGACAGGTAATATTTAGGCCCACACAGGTCCAGCACAAGTATAGGAGACAAACAGTTTATGCTGACACGGGTCAGGCAGAGGATAAGATTTCCAGGTTACAGCAATGAAGGAGTTAAAGTTCATCAAGGGAGGAAAACAGTCCCGTATGTGAAGTTATTGAACTGATTCTTAAAGGGATAGTAATACCTAAAATGTAAAAAAAAATATGTTGTAGGGTTTATCCCCCTGAGTAAAACAAGAGTACTCCCACTGCTGAAAGATGTTTCATTCAAAAGTTATTAATTTTCAAAGTTGAATTTTTTAGGTGCAATATCACAGTGGCCTGAAATTGTAGAGTGGCGCTGTTGCTACACCATCCTATGGAGATTTATGGTCCTGAGACCAAAAGTCATCCCCTCTTCAACTAATTCTTTCCCCACACTCCACCCTCCACAGGCACCCTCATGCCCCTTTTATACTCTGCCTTTGGGAAATAAAATAATGTTTGCTATGTGTTGTGTGTATCTTCTATGTTCCCATTGATTTCAATGGAATGAGCTAGGCGAAAAAAGCGTAAAATCTGCACTTTTCGCAAGAAATTATTCGTCAAGCGGAAAGTGCCATTTTTCGCCGATTTCAGTTTGAGGCGGAAATTTTCACTTGTTCCTGACATCGCTGATTTCTGTGTTTCTGACTCTGGCTTGGCTGACTACCTGCCTTGGTTCCTGACCCTGGCTTGTCTTTTGGTTTTATGCTCCTGGATCACCATTCTGTTTTGTTTGTTTTTTGTTGCTTTAATAAAGGTGTTTTGCATTTTATATTTTTTGTGTCTATCTGGTTCCTGGTCCCTAACAGATAATGAATGTAATGCGAGCCTGGTGAGAAGCATAAGCCTCAGATTGACTCAGAATATGCAAACAGCATTGGTTCTGCAACCCGCATAGTTCAGAGGGAAAATCATCATAGCAATCAGGCAAAGGTAACTTAGAGGGCAATGGACTCGTGGCAGACAACATAGTAGCTGGAAGCCCAGTAGAGCTACTCTGATGCCTCAGAACTTTGTAGCATATGTTGAAGCATGGCAGCAATCAAATCCAGCTTGGAATCCATTTCTTTGATCTGCGTGGAATGCTGCTCAAGCCTAGCCTCTTGTTGGACTACAACTCAAGAGACCTCTGAGGGATCAGTTGTCACGGCGTGATCAAAATGTAATGATTTGACAAACTAAGCACCCAGTGTAAGCTGCAGGTAGACTCTGAGAAGTAGACTTCCCTGAAAGAGGTGACAGACTGTTATTTGCTATAAATAATATGATAAAAGCACAACAACAGACAATACAGATATACTGCAAGGCATGCCCCAGTGGGTCAGATGCTTGGGAGCAAAGACTAGAGTATGTAGCTAGCTGACAGTGGCTTCTCTCTGGCTTACCTTGTTGCTGTGTAGGCCGAGTTAGATGCTGGCTACAAAACTAGATTAGTGCCGATCAGAGAAGCCAGCCCGCACCCCAGATGACATGATAGATAACAGAAGCTATAAACTTAGGTAGGAGAGGATACTGAACAAAAAACACATCTGCAGTACAGTTGTAGTTATTGTTCAGGAACACAGAAGCCTGGAGTTTGAATAAGAAGACAAAGAACAGGAGAGTCAAAATTTAATGAGTGGTCGAGGTAATCTATGATCGTCTGATGGTCGAGGTGTTAGAAGCCCACCAGGGTCAAAACAAACCAATTCGCTCAACTGGAGGGAAGTCGCAGGAAGAGCCAGGTCAATATACAAGAAAACACTCAGGAACCTGACAGGATGAACAAAAAGTACAATGGCCTGTTCTACAGCTAAGCACCACTAAGAAGCATCATGTTTTAGCTCTCTAATGCCATTACAGAGAAGAAATTTCAACGTACATGTTAGAGTTATCCCACTCAAAAGAGCAGTCAAGTTCCAAATTGATGTACAAGCACCCTCTGCAAGGGAACACCAGCTAACCCCAGATGCACATTTTGGCCTTGTTGAGCCTCATCAGTGAGGTGAGGCTGGATTCCCTAGGCAGTGAGAGCAAGGGGGTCCATGTCTAGATAACCCTTCATTCTTACAGTGACCCCCTAAGAGTATTTAAAGTTCATATGCAAAATGCGAGCAGCTCAGAGGATGAACAAACAGCATAAGGTCCTGTTCATGGTTAATCACCAATCAGAAGCATCATGTTTTAGCTCTCTAATGTAATCAAAGAGGAGTAATTTCCACATACATTTCAGACTAATCCTGTCCAAAAGGTCAGTCCAGTTCCCAAATGACAGGCAGGTCACCTCTGTATGGGAACACCAACTAACCCGATGTCATACACGAGGGACAAGCACTGAAGAGAGCGGCAGAAGCAACAGAGAATGATGATAGAGAGGCTCCTCCAACAAGGGATAGCTGAGCTAGATGCTAGGGAGCAAAGCTTGGGAGCCGCACTAGGGTACGGAGGTTGCCAAGAACAGGGTCTTGCTGTGGTTAAGCCGTTTAAAGGTGCTGGCCGCTAAGCTAGATCTAGTGGTTCCCAGCAGAGGAGCGAAGGGTAACCCAGGATAACCCCAACCCTGGCAAGCTATACTAAACTATCCCCAGGGAGAAAAACAGAAACTCCAACAGATAAGAACAACAATAGGTACACTTACAGGAGTAGGCAGAAGATAGGTCAAAGGGCAATCCGGGTCATACACAGCTTAGCAGTTCAAGGAGCAGGCAGAAGAGCGGTCAGAGAGCAATCCAGGTCATACACAGCTTGGCAGCTCACTTACAGGGGCAGGCAGGAGGGAGGTCAAATGGCAATCCAGGTCATACACAGGAGAAAGAGTCAGGTACAAAGAGACTAGACAGCAGGCACGAGACACTATAACAACGCGTCTGCCTGCGATGCAAACCAGGCTCATAAAGCCCAAAACCGGAAACGGGAACCAGATCGAGGCGTGGATGCCGGCAGCATCCGGCAGAAGATACAGGAAAAGACGACAAGAGGCAGAGATGACAGAACATCGGACAGTTCCCAACGGGGAAGGCACCGGTTCTGACACCCCACATGTACATTTCAGCCTTGTTGGGCCTCAACAGTGAGGTGCAGTGGGATTCCTTAGGCACTGAGAGTAAGGGGTCCACGTCTAGATTACCCTTAACTCTAAGGGTGACTGCCTAAGAGTATTTAAAACACATATCCAAAATTTGAGAGGGTGAAGAACCAGCACAATGGCCTGTTCTAATCGCCACTCAGAATCATCACGTTTTAGCTCTCAAATGTCCTTACAGAGGAGAAATTTCCACATACGTATTAGACTAATCTAACATCTAATATGTTTTGAATACTCTTAGGGTGTCTCCTTAAGCGTAAAAGGGTAATCCAGACATAGACCCCTTGCTTGTAGTACCTAGGGAAACCAGCTGCACCTTACTGATGAGGCCCAAACTAGGCCAAAATGTATGTCTTAGGTTGGCTGTTATTGTAAGTGGGATTGCCCAATGTAAGCTGCGCAAATCTGTACTTTGTGGAGGAGCAACTCCACAGAGAAATAGCAGACTTCTAGTATATATATATATATATATATATATATATATATATATATATATATATCAAAATTTCCACTCGCCACTAGCCAATGGCAAGTGAAAATTTAGCCCTGGTGGGTATGTTATGGCTTGCAGTGGCGAGTAACTTTTCAGGTCTGGCTAGTAGCAAATGACTTCATATTTTAAGCCCTGTATATGTGTGTGTGTATATATATATATATATATATGGAATAACTACAGCTAGCATTGGAAATAACACAGCAACTAGACTACAACAGCAGTAGGGGAGTTCCCAGCAGGAAAAGTGCTGGAGTACACATAGTGGGGCTTGGAGGTGGCTGGCATTGGCTACCCCCCTAAGCTGCCTTTCTGGGATGGATGAAAGATGGTGACCACAAGGTTGGTTTAGTGCTATCCCGCATCCTCAGATCCTCTGACCTCCTCTGGCTTGTTGCCATGCTATGCAGAGCCTGGGATAGCCCTGTGGGATCCATGTTGTGACTCAGTTATTCTGTCAACATCAGCCAAAAAGTCATGTGAGTGAGAAGTACCACCAAGGAGATGCTAGTGTGCAATGAATAGGGAGTGATGCTAGGTAGTAGAGTAGTCCTGTTGGGGGAGTTCTTGCTGCACAGCAAGGATGAGCTTAAAGTTGCTAGAGAGCACAACTGTATAGCATCATTCCAGAGCTAGGTCAAAGAATAGTTAAGACAAGCTAAACGGCCAGGCAGGTGGACAAATTGTAAAGTCAAGGAACAAGCTGAGGTCAAGACAAGAAGAGAATGAGCAGAGTTAAAGAACAAGCTGAGGTCAAACCAAGATATCAATAGCAACAGCAGGAACTAAGTCTTCACCAAAACGGCTAATAACTGAGCAGTGAGGAAGAAGACAAATGCACAATAATAAGCACACAAATCCAGACATGTAAAAGAATGCTATTTTACAGCAGAAATGTGCTCACTAGAGTGTCCGTAAACAAAAGTGCAAACAAATTTGCACATGAGAGCAAGAAAACAATCGCAAAGCCAAGGAGATTGGCCAGCAAGAACCTGTGAGTCATGACATGCCCAATAGAAAGAAAGCACAACAGGAGGCACTCCTAGTGTAGTATGTCAGTTATCCTGTAGTATAGCATAAACATATGAGAATTTTCTCACAAATGAGGTGCTCAGTGCAACACATATGTATTCACTGAGATTATAGCTTTGTGGGAACTCAGACCGGCCACCAGGTCCACTCCACTTCAGAGTGCTCAGGATTTGGCCTGCACTTCTTCCACATCCACACCAGGGAAGCACATAGAAAACAAGACACAGAAATAGACGTCGCCCAATCGTGCCTGTAAATGTCACAGATCACTGATGTATAAATTTTATATAAAATATACTCACAAGTAAAGTCACTGGTTGATGGCCTACACCAGAACCAGCTATTAGGCTTGGGGGGAGGATAAATCTTGCCCCACTCAGATGTTTCCAACGTTGTATCAGATGATCACCAGTATCCAAGGGGTTAAAAATTGTAAAATGACCTAGGATGCTGAATGTCTAAAAACTTTTTATTATATAAAATACAAAATAACAAACTAATTATAAAAATAATATAGAGTGTAACGTTTCGCAGTGCTATGACTGCTTCTCAAACAAACTGGTTGTTACAACATACAATACACAGCAACCATACCTATTTTTAAAATTTTCCTTCGAACATTTTCATTGGATGACCCCAAAAAAGGTTATCAAAGTGTATCCTGGTTCACTAAAAATATATACATATATTTAAACATATGAATTAATATAGATTTCATAAAAAGCCCAGCAATCAGTTCACATAGTATAAAAAATACTCTAAGATTACCTGTTTGATATTATAAAAATGCATACATAAGAAGACTTTACCTCTACATTAATATCCTTAAGGTCATCATAGTGCTGTTAGCGAAGATATAAACGTTCACGTAGTATCTAAAATTTTACCCTACATCCAGACACTTATGCGACCTTTGTGGCAATATTAAATGTATTTCAAATGTAGAGAATAGTTTCTTCCCACACTGCAGTCTCCTTGTGGGGGAATGGAAGCGAGAAATCTATATGCGTTTCAGCGTTACCTTGCTTGCGTTCCACCACAGAAAACAAAGCTACATCCCTTGTTGTGATAGATAGTATAAATAACTATTTCGAAAACTAACCTATTGTAAAAGAAGAGAGCTCATCAAAGCTTCAGCTATCCAAAACTTGTCCCCAAAAACAAAAATCTGTAGAATAAATGAGATATAAAAAAGGCTCTAAAAATAAATATGTAAATACATGTGTGTGTGTATATATCCCCAGATGTGACGTGATGACTGTCACTCACATATACCTGGGAGCCTTAAGACCTAACACCGTTCTTATTGACGGTGAAATGTCAAAAATCTGGCACCAATTCTTGCATGCTTACAAGCATGCAATTCGCTACAGGATCACGTATGTGCCAAAAAAAACTCCCTACTACGAAGACAGGCCACAACAAAATGGGAGCGTACACATATCATAGACATTGTATACAACGTCCCATTAAGTCCCTGCTTTGAGCCACAATAAGATGAAAATAAAATGACATATACAAATCAGTATTAACCTAATAAATAAAAAAATGTAATAGTGAATGTGATAGTTAATCTAACAGATGAATATAATATTATATACTTCCCAAATGTGTATAGAGAATAATATAAAATATGAGTGATAATAAAAGAAAAAATAAATATTAAATAAATAATAAAATAAAATAAAAAATAATAAATAATAGTAACAAAAAATATATATATATATATATATATATATATATATATATATATATTTATATATATGAGTAGTGAATGTAAAATGAATAATAAATGTGGTAAAAAATGTAAACTAAAGTGATGAATTTTGCATATAAAACTAAATGTGCTATGGAATAAAATGTGTTTCTAATCTCCCCAATTTAAGTCACAGATCTGAAAATCTGCTTTCTGAATTCTCCCAGCCTGGTTCCACTGCCCTCAATTAGTTGCAGTCCCCTGCATACATCATCTCCCAGCGCTCTGCATTACTTGAGAAAGGACTGAGCGGGAGCTGCAGCTCTTCATAGAGGACTGTGCCGAAGGAGGCACAGTCCTCTCCTGCTGGACCACCAGAGAGGTAGGAGGTGGAGATTTGGGGGCAGTATGGATAGGTGGACATTGGGGGCAATGTAGAGAGTTGGGGGCAGTGTGGAGAGGTGGACATTGGGGGCAATGTGGAGAGTTGGGGGCAATATGGAGAGGAGGACATTGGGGGCAATGTGGAGAGTTGGGAGCAATATGGAGAGGAGGACAATGGGGGCAATGTGGAGAGTTGGGGGCAATGTGGAGAGGAGGACATTGGGGGCAATGTGGAGAGCTGGGTGCAATGTGGTGATGTCTAGTTACGCCTCTGATTGCTCCACAGCAATACAGCTCACATTAATGCTTATTTAAACTTCAGTATATGTGTCTGTGTAAATAAAATATTTGGTCTTGTTGTAAATCATTTATTCAGTTAAACACAAGAGGTGTTGATAGGTGATAAAATAACCTAAACTTTCTCCATAATGCCCTGCCCACCATCCACCGCCCCAGCAACACCTCCTAAAACAAAAGTGTGTCCCACTGGCCATTTGAAACATTGGGAGGTATGAAAACTTGTCTCCAAGCATATCTCATCTACTGCATTAACTTCATGGAATGTTGCTAAGCTCTGATAGCTACAGTAAATTGACAAAATACTTTAACTTACTTTTAACACCCATATTAAACAATGCTGAGTTTTCTCACCCATCTTCACCCAATGCTGAGTTTTCATTCTATTTTCACACAATGCTGAGTTTTTCACACTTGAGAAAACTGTATTGTGTACCACAGATCACTAGGTAGAGGAAATCCAGAGTACCTTGTATAGCTGTCCATTTTGTCCTATTATTAACATTTTGAGTGCTGGAGTTCAGGCCTTCAAAGGGTTAAACTGGCCTGTCTGCTGTAAGAAGGCAAGCGGGATAATATTAGCAGGAACTTTGTTATGAAACTTTTGATATGATGGTGCCAGAGCCTGTGCAGCTGCAATGTCTTGAATACAGAATTGCTTAATCTCTTGGGGACTGGGGGGGGGCGCAGCTCATTGCTTCACATTGCATTGCTCAACTCACTGATCCTTAAGTGGTTAATTTATGTGCTCTGTCCTATGTTTGTCCCAGCAGGGAATGCAGGCATGTTCGTTATGGCTAAGGGCTATCCTAAATATAGAAGCAGGTCAGAGTTTAAATAGGGTCTGAAGTTTTACAATACATAAGAATCTGGAAGACCTGTTGAGACATGCAAGTTAACTACTGTTCACTGTGTAAAAATTAGATTAATTTTAATTAATGAATTAAATTGAGTTAAAAAATTTAGGAGAATAAAAAGGTAAAAGCAAAGCCACTACTTTGAACAAAGGTGCACTGAACTTAGTAAAACAAAGGAACTGTCCCACAGAAGGAAGTCATTGACGTTTCTGAAATGGAAGATGCAGGATGTTCGGTTCATATTAAATATGATCGAGGTCACAGCTCCTTCTAATTTCATTGTTTTCTATGTATGCTACTTCCTTTGACATCCACACAATGGCATAATGGTATAAATCAGTGTTACCCCAGAGGACACAGAACATCAAACCAAGCAGGTTATTTGTACAGTGGAAAACAAACTTTATTATTTGTGTTATTAACCCATTTGAGGCCAGAAAGGTCTGCAAAATTTTCCTACATAATGAGGTACAGGCCCTCTGGCAATTAACCCCTTGAATGTCAGTAATGCATTGGCGAGCTCTCTGGCATTCACGGGGTTAAAGGTAGCAAAATATGATTGAGGTCAGAGCTACTGCTACTTTCATTGTTTTCTATGTACTCCACTTCCTGTGACATCCACACAATGGCATAATGGTTTAAATGAGTGTTGCCTCAGAGGACACAGAACATTAAACCAAGTAGGTTGTTTTAACAGAGAAAAGCAGACCTTATTATTTGAGACATTAACCCTTTTGAAGTCAGAAAGGTCTGCAAGATGTTACCACATAGTGAGGCACAGGTCCACTGGCAGTTAACCCTTCAAGTGCCAGAATGTGCACCTCTCTGGCACTCAAATGGTAAAAAGGTAGCAAGGTAGCGAAGTAATGTGTTTTACCCACCTCTACCACAAGCATAAAAGTTCATTTGCTTTAGTACATTTGTATATTTTCTCCCCTCGAGTACCAGATAGATATCAGGCACATTATGTAGACACATCTCATACTCAAAGGGTTAAAATCCATGAGCTGAGTTGAGTATCACTGTACACCCATCTTGGTTTCCCCTTACAATTCATGACATCAGCAGAAAGGGAATTAAAGGATGGAATCCATTTTTATGCCACAAAACAAAACAGGGGAGATGTTCTAAGACATTGGTTCTCAACTCCTGTCCTCAGGACCCACTAACAGGCCAGGATTTGATTATTTCCTTGTTAGAGCACAGGTGAGTTTATCAATGGGAATGAGCCTCTGATCACCACACCTGTGCTCTAACAGAGAAATCCCTAAGTCCTGGCCTGTTAGTGGGTCCTGAGGACAGGAGTTGAGAACCACTGCTCTAAGACATGAGTGTCTTGATTCAATTACCTCGTTATTAAAACTAAACTACCTCTTGGTAGTTTTAAGTCACAGTTAGGTTTTCTATTATCTGCACTGTGACAAACAAAAATGCACAACGGGTGCTAAATTAGCACCCATTGAAAACAATGGAAAAAAAAACTGTTGAATTTGTTATTCAATTGCATTCAATGGCTAGTAATACACAGAACATGGCTTTGATATGGTCAGTCTCTGTTCAAAATTGTTCCCATGCTCCCATTGGCTGGGATGTGAGGTTATGCAGGGAATGGAACGTGCCGTGTGGTAACCACAGCTCCCAGCCAATCAGCTTCTAGTAGGAGGGGTCACGAATGCATGTTTCATCTTCCCTCCAGCTATTCAATGATTGGCTAGCTGGAGGGATGACGAAACACACATTTGTGGCCCCTCCAGCTAGAAGCTAATTTTCTGGGATATGGGGTTAAGGCAAGGCAGGTTCCATGACCTGTGCAACCCCACATCCCAGCCAATGGGAGCATGGGAACAATTTTGAACAGAGATTGGCCATATAAAAGCCAGTCTCTGTTCAAATTTCCCTCAGTCTTGGATCGAGAAATGTCCCAAAAAGTAGAGCAACGGGTATTTTTTTTTTTTTGTTCTGCTGGCGGTAGCGGCTTCAAGACTTTACAGGGACACTGGATTTACTGATTACTCTTGTTTTATAGGGGCACAAGAAACTTTAAATTAGAAGATAGAGAAGAAACGAGCTTACAGAAGACAAAATAAAGAGGAGGATCAGGGTGCAGAAGACTCCGCTGGACCTCAGACTTCCAGATATGGTATGGGTGATGGGATAGTCTTAGGACTAGTATTTTTATAGTTTATTGTTAATGTTAGGTGTAGTCTAGGGCCAGGGGTAGGGTTTGTGTTTGGGGGGTGACTGTTAGCTCATTCTTGATGTTTGACACTGTGTCAAACATCGAGCGTTAGCTAATTTCTTTTGATGCACTGTGGGAACAAAAACCTATGACAAATGTTGGGATGCAAGTCAAATTCTGTTGGTTGTTGTTGTAGTTCATGTTGGTAGGTCAGTTGAATTTCGATGGTACAACTTTGTGTGTGATGACTGGAACTAATTTTGTCCTTCCCGTTGCTTTTACAGTCTCGAACTGAATCGAGCCGGAGAAGTGTTTTTTTTTTTCTTGCATTGTCAAAAACTCTTTAATTCTTATGTTATTCTAAATAGCCTCTTTTTTAATTTAAATATTTCAGCCACTTCAAAGAATGCAGGCTGGTAGAAATTAGAATAAGTTTAATGTACTAAAGAACTTATATTAATAGAAATATGGACTCATCGTGAAGAAAACAAATAGCGTCATAGGGAACAAAATACCCCTAAATTCCCATTGATTTAACTAACATTTAACTCCTTAAATACTAGAGAGGTCACATTGCAAATACATAATGAAATCTGGTTATGCAATAGGCACGCTTGTCATCATGATCATCAACCTGCTAGCCACAAAAGGACATTTAAGGTACTAAGGGGAAATTATTAACCCAGCAGATATGTACCACTCTGAGATGGATACATAAACAACTAAGCAAATAAATGAATAAATGCAGCTTTGTATAACAACGTATTGATATGAATTACAGGGCAATCTGTAACAAATGGACAGAGAGGGGAAGGAAATTAGAATGGCACAGAGAGAATGAGGGTGAAAGAGAGAATTAGCCTAAATACATAAAGATGCAGAGATACAAATTAAACCAGGAAAAAAACAAAGAACAGCGCAAATACAAACCCCAATTTGAAGGGTAAACAGAGATTTTCCCATTTTTTCAGAATCCCCCATCTCTTATACCCTTTAACAGCTGTCAAATTGGGATAAAGAGGGCCGTAGGTTACCTAGTGTCTGAATATAACAGCACAAACTCATTCTACGTATTTCCATTAAAGAAAAAGAAGAACGGAATAGCGGCGCAAAGGAATCTCTCTGAGCGTAGTATATCAGTCACAAGGAATTAGTCCTTCACCAGAACACCGTGGGATAAATCATCAGAAAATTACTCACATTTCACAGAGGCATTCAACCTGCCTCTTAGTTTCCTCACTTGCACTGGCTTGCACCCCAGTATAGTGATAATCTTCACCCAGGGTTACACACAGGTCCAGTTCTTCTTAAGTTCTTCAATAGGAGTAGTAGATTTGTATGTGGAATGTGCCACCTTAAGCAGAGGATATTAACAAATCCAATGCTGTAGTAGGCCAAACCTCATTTGTTCTCATGAAAAATAAACTCCTTTGACATTAAAGAAACTGCTACTTATTGTATAGCAAGCCAATGCTTCAAGAAAAAATATATATATATGTGAGAAAAACAGTTTTATTTATCCATAAATTTGAAAGAGAAAGAACACAAAACTACATCAATGACTATATAGTCAAAGAAACAAAAAAATAATAAAAAAATTAAAAAATAATATAAATAAATAAGATGCGCATATAATTGGATAATATTAAAACCAAATAAAATGGATATGCACCAAAGAATAAAAATAATACAGCTTTCTTGAAGCATTGGCTTGCTATACAATAAGTAGCAGTTTCTTTAATGTCAAAGGAGTTTATTTTTCATGAGAACAAATGAGGTTTGGCCTACTACAGCATTGGATTTGTTAATATCCTCTGCTTAAGGTGGCACATTCCACATACAAATCTACTACTCCTATTGAAGAACTTAAGAAGAACTGGACCTGTGTGTAACCCTGGGTGAAGATTATCACTATACTGGGGTGCAAGCCAGTGCAAGTGAGGAAACTAAGAGGCAGGTTGAATGCCTCTGTGAAATGTGAGTAATTTTCTGATGATTTATCCCACGGTGTTCTGGTGAAGGACTAATTCCTTGTGACTGATATACTACGCTCAGAGAGATTCCTTTGCGCCGCTATTCCGTTCTTCTTTTTCTTTAGTTTATCTAGTCTGGAGTGGGAACCCAATCTCCTGGTGAAGTGTGCAGCATTGGATTCAAAAGAGAGCAATATAAGTCAAAGAAGGACTATCAAGTGATCTTCATATTTGTGTGTTTTTTTGTTTTTCCCTTTTTGTTCTTTTCCCTTTCTTCTTCTTTTTTTCTCTTTCATTTAGCATAGTTTTCCTACAATATTAATAATATCTTTAGGTATATTCTGTTTTGAATATATACTGTGGGAAGAGGCGCAGTTGATTGGGGAGTCAGTTTTCCATCTGTTGACCCCCAGTTTGTATATTTATTTTCTACGTATTTCCATTGCAGAATTATTTTATTGTTTTATTCCCATTTCTAGAAATTGGGGGTTTGCCCTCTGAATTCAGTTCCCAGAACTGATATTAGGATATTAGCTAAATTTTTCACTTTTAGTTAAATAAGTTCCTTATGCAATTATCCAAGATTATAAGTTTATTATCAATATATTCATTAATCATGCTAAATCAGCAATAACATTTTAATCACTTTAGTTAAGTCCTGATTTGTGGTTATGTATGGCTTTTTTCTGATTCCATAGGCCTGGCAATGGCTACCATCATCTTTCATCTAGAGGAATGGGCACACCGAATGCTTTTTCCTAAAGTAGGCACTCTGTTTAGAACCAAATCCTGTCTAGGTCCCCTGATGAAAAAATCATATTGTGAAACAGATGTTAATGCTAGTCATAGACTACAGGGATGTAGTACATGCTTCTGCACCACAAATCCATCTTTGAAAACTCAACGCTCTGAATAATCAACAATCTGTTTTCTTTCCAATATAATTGCACTGTCCATCACTGTGATATGTTTAAAGGGATAGTAATACTTAGTTTTATCTTTATTTTGTAGGCATTAAAAAAGCATGAAGAACGATATAAGTCTTATCTCTCAAACCTTTATGGTTTGAGAGATATTCACAAGCAAAGTTTCCCCCCCCCACCCCTTTTACCTAGTGTAAGCAATCTCTCCTCAGATGTGGAATGCAGTCCATAGACCAGACAGATAACAGCAGGGGACAATCTTCTTCCTATGAGAACAATGAAAGCCCTGCCCCCCTTGACAAGTTTTTCCCTTATCATAATTGAAGATTGTCCCTCTCTTCAATCTACCTGGTCACCTCCCTACTGCTCTGGCTGAGCAGTGTTATATCAGTAAATGGAGCGGGAGGGGTATACTTTGTCATTGAATTACTCTTGAACTATAACTCTGACAAAATTGAAATAACACTCTCCAAAGTCCAAATACTATGATGATTAATTAAAGCTGCTTTTATTATGAAACATTACTATCCCTTTAAAGAACTAGATGTGCTAATACTTGAATCCAGATTAACCCTTTACTTTTTGCCTATATCCACTTATTTGGGAAGCTATCCTGGGCAGCATGCCCACTCTTGCTCTGCATATTAACTGTAACCTCTGCCCCACTGCTAAAAACTCACTGAGTATACCACACAAAAAAAGAAGATCAATCTGCCTTCTCCTACAGATCTCCAAACGCCAGGAATAACTTACCAGAACAAATAATATCTTCTCCTGGACTAAAATCCCTAAAATAACTGCCTTTTGTATCTAAAAACAAAATGTAACTGTATATAAAAGGTAAAGTTATTTTTATGTTTCTTATTTTAAATGTGAAAACTTGTTTTGTAAATGCACTCAAGGGCATGCTTGAAAATAAGAGATATCTCTATGTATAGTCCTGGTAAAATGAGAGAGAGAGAGAGAGAGAGAGAGAGAATGTCTATAAGGGACATTTTGTTAGACAATGAAAAGTTGTTTGATAGTCTTAAAGGGATAGTAATACTTAAGTATTACTAATCCCTATATTAAAGTCCTATTAAAAATAAATGTATTGCCCCCAGTGTCATCTCTCAAACCTTCATGGTTTGAGAGATGATCACTCCTAAAACTGCCCTCTCCCTCCCCCTTCACAGTAGTCAGCATTCTAGCTGACTGCAGGGAAGCAAGTCGTACGATTTTCAGGCGGCTCTCCAGCACAGCTGCGATCGCCTTAATAAAAAAGAAAACTTTCACTGAAATGGTCTTCTACATGTGCTTGGTTTGCAAGCGCACGTAGAAGACCGTTTTAGTGAAAGATTTTTTTTTTATTAACGCGATCGCGGCTCTGCTGCAGAGCCGCCTGATGATCCATGACTGGATTTCCCTTCAGTCAGATACATCACTGACTTCGGGGAAGGGGGAAGGAGCGGGCAACTTTAGGAGCGATCATCTCTTAAACCGTAAAGGCTTGAGAGATGACACTGGGGGCAATATATTTATTTTTAATATGACTTTACTATAGGGATTAGTAATACTTAAGGATTACTATTCCTTTAAAGGAGAACTATCTATAGGGATCAGTGGATCATAATTTAGTAAATGGAATTATGCATTCCTTCAAACAACAATCTGTTGTATCGATTTTTATGTTTTATGCACTGTGGGCTCGATACTATTAGCTGCGCTAAAACCAGCATTACAGTAAAAACAAGCAACGTGTATTTTGCAAATATGTGTTTTACCGGCTTTCTATTGTAGAACCACGGTAAAACAAAACTGGAGTAGGACACACATGTTGCCATACTAACAAAAATGGCAATGTCTACTTTTATCCAACTACGCCTTAAACTACCGCCTAAAAAACACGTTAAATGTCAAAGTCCAAGGAAATAGACTTACATTTGATGGCAGAATGGTCAAGTTAAGCATTAGATGGTCTAGATTCACTAAAGGTCAATTTTGTGGCAATATGGTTTTGTCGATGTATTCGAAACACTTCTACATTTCATATATAAGCAGGTCAGAGTATCTTGAATAAAATTAGAGAAAGAACAATGTCGAATGGGAGCACTATATGTCAAAATAAAAATGGAGAAAGTTAGTATGTCGAATGGGAGCAATATATGTAGAATTTCTAAGAGGGGGGTTAATATGTCAAAAGGGGTCACTGTAGGTCGGATCTCTAACATGTTGTGCAGCATGGGGAACAACACCATTGTGTCTTAGCCCCATATGCACTGCCTGACTCCCCCAGCCTTCTTCCCTTGCCCACTGGTAGCCACAGATCCCCATGTACACTGTCTGACCCTCTGCAGCCTTTTCCACTTGCACACTGCTAGTATCACGGTGCCCGTGATTTGCTGCAGTTCCTTGTCTGTCACCACTAGGGGGCTGCTATTGGCTGTCTGCAGTTAGCCCGCCTCTTATTGCCTATTTAAACCTGGATTGGGCACCCTTTGAGTTCCCTTTCGTGTTGTTTCTGACCTTCTTGCTATCACTATGCTAGTGATAGCTGGGCCCCTGTTCCAGTGTTCCTGAGTTCCTGATCTACTGTGTTCCTGAGTTCCTGATCTCTACTGTTCCAGTGTTTCCTGGATGTTGAGTTACTCCAGTCCTGGTTCCGGCCTAGTCTCTGGTGTTGCAGTTACTGCTGAACTCCTTCTCTGCTGTTTGCTGACCTGACTGAGGGTTGCTGGTTCCTGTCATCTCATCACCTGTCTTCAGTATCCTGGCGACCTTCTGCCTGGTCGCGTTGGTGACATTGCTCAATTCCGTGTTGGTCCCAGCGTGCGGACGCTGGTTTGCTCCTAAGCCTTGCGGCTATACAAACTCACTTGTTACACCAGTGTGCGGTCACTGGTTTGCTCCAAAGCCTATCAGCTATACTAATCTGTGTTGGTCCCAGCGTGCGGACGCTGGTTTGCTCCTAAGCCTTGCGGCTATACAAGCTCGCTTGTTACACCAGTGTGCGGTCACTGGTTTGCTCCAAAGCCTATCAGCTATACAAATCTGTGTTGGTCCCAGCGTGCGGACGCTGGTTTGCTCCTAAGCCTTGCGGCTATACAAACTCACTTGTTACACCAGTGTGCGGTCACTGGTTTGCTCCAAAGCCTATCAGCTATACAAATCTGTGTTGGTCCCAGCGTGCGGACGCTGGTTTGCTCCTAAGCCTTGCGGCTATACAAACTCGCTTGTTACACCAGTGTGCGGTCACTGGTTTGCTCCAAAGCCTATCAGCTATACAAATCTGTGTTGGACCCAGCGTGCGGACGCTGGTTTGCTCCTAAGCCTTGCGGCTTTACAAACTCACTTGTTACACCAGTGTGCGGTCACTGGTTTGCTCCAAAGCCTATCGGCTATACAATTCTGTGTTGGTCCCAGCGTACGGACGCTGGTTTGCTCCTAAGCCTTGCTGCTTAACGATTCTGCTATTTGCCAGTTTCATCTGACTGCTGCTATTATCTCTGGGCTGCCCTGCCCGGTATTGGTAAGGCCGGTAGAACCTTTTGCCACATTCCATCTGAGGTTGCCTTACCCGGTATTGGCAGGGCCGGTAGAGCCTACATTGTGTATCCATTGAGGCTGCCTTGCCCGGTAATTTGGTAAGGCCGGTAAAACCGTTATGCTATTCCATCTGCAGGTTGCCTTACCCGGTATTGGCAAGGCCGGTAGAGCCTAAAGACTGTCCTGTCCGGTATATTGACAGGACCGGTAGAGTCTGCCTTCTGTCTGTGCTATATTCTGTATATATATATATATATATATGTATGTTATTGCCATCCTAAGTTATCAAATTATTATTTCAATAAAATTGATTTTTTTTACCTAAAACTTGTGTCTGAGAGTCATAATAAACCGTGACAGCTAGCCACAAATCCCCACATCTACTGTCTGGGCAAGAGAAGAAGACTCGGGGTGTCAGGCAGTGTATATGTGGCTAACACACAATGGTGTTGTTCCTCATGCTGCACAACATGTTAGAAATCTGACACACAGTGCCCCTCTTTGACATATTAACCCCCATTGGTAATTCAACAAATGTTGCTCCCATTCGCCATACTAACTTTCTCCATTTTTATTTCGACATATAATGCTCCCATTTGACATTCTGCTTTCTCCAGTTTTATTCTACATATACTGCCCTCGTTGTATATGAAATGTAAAAGTGTTTTGAATACATTGACAAAGTCATATTGCCACAGCATTGACCTTTAGTGAATCTAGGCCATCTAACACTTAACTTGACACTTTTCCATTTGATTTGTCCTTAGAGAACATGCGTGAATGTATTCTGTGCTGCTTTTGTTGAAACAATGATGGTTTAAAGCGGAACTTTCACTTACTAATAAGTCGCCCTTGAATTATTAAACATATGGCGACTAGCATCCTAATACATGTATTACCTCTGTGCCACGTTCTAAAGAAATCTTTCATCTTGGGAGGCTGGCGGGCAGGTTAGCGCAGTCAGTGAGCCTGTGCCATCAGTCTTTCCGGTTACCATGTGGTACAGTGCAATTCTTCTTACAGGAGACCGGGACAGACAGCGCAGGAGTGCAGACAAGATGTCTGCACTGATGCCTGGCTTCCGGTCTGCTAAGATGAAAGATTTCTTTAGCACTTTACAGAGGTAATGCATGTATTAGGATGCTAGTCGCCATATGTTTTATAGTTGAAGGGTGACTTATTAGTAACTGAAAGTTCCGCTTTAAAACAGTCATTGTGGCTTCTAAGCCTCAACTCTGAGGTGCAGGATTCCCTGCAGAAAATGTAACCACAAAACATGCGGTAATACTGACCATAGTTAATAGTATGCTACTTGCGCTTTGTTTTTAGTTGTTTCTTATTGGCCTTTTTTTGACTGGCGGTGAGTGTAATGACAGCTGGTTTTGTTTTAACAGCTTGGGTAATAGGAAAACAAAACCTGACTTAAAAAAACTCAAAGCCTGTGTTTTTTAGCGGGGCTAACAGTATCGAGCCCTGTATCTACAATTATCTGTATTTGCTGAGCTCAGTTGTTGAATTTGACATTAGTTATTATTATTATTATTTACATAGCGCCAACTAATTCTGCAGTGCTGTACAATCGGGAATAGACATACAGAGGTATTAAATAGTACAATCAAATGTGGAGAACAGAAGGATCAGAGGGCCCTGCTCGCGAGAGCTTACAGTCTTGCCTCTGAGACATCACAATCTTTCATGATTTTGGACAATTCACCCACGGCAGATCTTGCAAGGGACAGTATTCTTCAGATCTCATCAACATAAAGACACTCACTTGTAATAGCCCATCGATACTCCTTTCTCCTCTATCATGTAGGTCTATTTATTCTCTCCTTCCTTCCTCCCCAGTGGTCGTTCTTGGTATTCTGTTCAGTCCAGTCCTAGTTGAGTTTATTAATTGATTTGTTGTAGACCCTGCTGGGATTATGACCTTCCTATTGCCTGCTGATTTCAGCGTTTGCATTCTTGTATTGCCGACCCTGCTTGGACACTGACTTTCCTCTTGCCTGCCAGTTTCACTGTTATTGATCACTAGTTGCTGAACCTGTTTGGATACAGACCTTCCTCTTGCCTGCTGATTTCACTGTCTATGATCACAAGTTGTTTACCCTGTCTGGATTCTAACCATGCTCATAGCCTGCAGATTACAGCTTTCTTTGTCTCTAGTTATAGACCCTGCTTGAACCTTCATCCTTCCAAGCTGGCTGATTTCATGGGAGACAGTCCATGCCTATTGTTCTGGAACATATACAGAAGCAGGAGTCTGGTACTTGGTTGGGAATATTAGGTTTAACTGTGTAGTTCCTCACTGTATCTTCCTCTTGGTTATTGCTATCTTTGTGTCCTAGTGTTGTGCTTTAGTGCTGTTCCCTAGCCTCATCCATCTCCCATTGGAGGCATACACTACTCCTACGTGGATCAGCTAGAGTATACTATCAGCTTCTCTGACAGGTGCTATTCAGCCTTGAAGCTAGCACCATTAGTATGGCCCTTGCTGTAGAAAGGTCCAAGTAGGAGTAGTCTTTGGACTCTAGCCCCACACCCAAGCACCCTAGCCTTTGCCTTCCTGTGGGGTTCCCCATTGCTATGTTGCATATATATGCACCAGGCCTTCCAGTCTCTGGACACCAGCACCAGACCTTCTAGCCTCTGGCCTTCAGTACCTGACATTCCAGTCTCTGTCTCAAGATCCTGATATGCAGCCTCTGGCCTACAAAACCAGACTGTCCAGCCTCTGGCCTTCAGTACCCGGATCTCCAGTCTTGGTCTCCAACTCCTGGCATTCAGTCTCTGTCCTTCAGCACCTGGCCCTCAGCGCAAGCCATCCAACCTCTGACCTACAGTACCAGGGATTCCAGCTCCTGTCCTCCAGCAACATGGCCTTTCAGCCTCTGACCTCCATCACCAGACCTTCAAGACGTTGGCCTCCAACACCAGGCCTTCCAGCATCTGGCCTCTAGCAACATGCCTTCCAGCCTCTGGTCTCCCGCACCATACCTTCCAGTCTCTGGGTTTCCAGCTCTTGTCTTTTTAGCTCTTGGCCTTCCATCTTTTGGCTTTTCCAGTCCAGTCTACCAGTACCTGTCCACTATCTCTTGGCCTCCATCCCTTAGCTTGCATTTTTTTTGTTACCTTGGACATCAGGATTTTCTGCTGTGTGGACACTCATAGTGTGACTCTCTGCCTTTGCTGTCAGGCCTTCCACTACTGAGGTTTTGCACAGATGTGTGCCTTTCTACACCTGGACATCATCTCTCATACAGTCCTGGCTCTAAGATACATAGTTACAGAGTGAGTGTGTGTGTATGTGTGTGTGCTTGAGAGAGACAGTGAATGGAAGAGAGAGAGAGAGATAACATGAGGTAGAGTATGAGCTTGGAGAAGATGAGGCCTGAAAATAGAGTACTACTGTTGATAAGGAGACAGAACAAGGCCAAAAGAAAACACATTTAGGTGGAAGATAGAAACTAGAAAAAAGAGAAATCCTATAAGAAACTGTGCGGTTAGAAGAAAGAGAGTTGGAAACTAAAAGAGCAAGACCTGAGATTGTCAAAAGTGTTCACCTCATAAGTGAAACATGAGGAAAACAATACTTTTCACCTTCCCCAGGATTACCATGAAAAGTGATTTATTTATTTTTTATGTTTTGTTCTTTGCAGTGAAATTAATCATTATAATATAATTTCCCACATGTTAAGAGCTTCTCCAAGTATTCCCATTATGCAACTCTCCAGTATATAAGGGGTGTCACTTTACCTCATGTTTTCAGTCTGTACTTGGAAGAGAGGGAAAGAGCCGCTGACATTTTGATGCTAGATAGTGTAGAGGCAGATAAGCAAAGAGGGACATCTGGAGTTGCATGATTTGATAGGTATTGGCAGTAGCCATTTGTTTTCTGGACAGGTGGGGTGTGGGCATAATGAGTGTGAAGGGAGAAAATTCCCACAAAAAGAAAACTGAACTTTTTCCCCATTCCTAAGTAGGACATCATGTAAAAGAATGAGAGATTTACAACAAAATGAGGGTGGTACCACAAGAGAATGGGATGGGGGTAAGAGAGGTAATCAGTAGAGAACGTGTTTGATTTACAAGAAGGCCAAAAGAGAGAGGAGGACGGGCAGAAAAAACAATGAGGTTAAAGAAGGAAAGGGAGGCCAGAAACAGCAATGATCGGTATGTGATTATGTGGCAGTGGAAGATTTAATAACTTATTTCAAACAGTCCAAAATGCCCTCCAGTGTTATTTATTTTTAATGTACTTCTGTTATGTAAAACTGGTTCTGGAAGCTGAAGATCTACATCATTTTTTCCATAAAACATAATTATTCACTTAGAGATCTCCCTGTCTACTCTACCTTATCTCCCTCTAATGCAAACATTCATCAGCGGGGCCAGACCTGCTCTGGGATTCTGATTCACAAGGTGGAATCCAGGAATAAACACATTTATTGCTTCATCCTTTCCATTTTCCTTATGTTGTTGTTGGAGACCTGATATTCCTGGGCTGGTAGCCAAAGGGAATGCCTTCATACAGATTTAACCCCATACACATTGGCTCTAACCTGTACACACTGAACTTATTTTGTTCTCTACTGAACAATGGGTAACAGTAATTCACATTCATTCTTGGGTGTGTGCTGCAATGAAAAAAAAATAATTTTCCTTATAATTAGCTGATAGCACAACTTTTACTAAAACATTTTTTTATCCACTGTAACTTCTGCCACTTGCAGCTAGAAGTAAATTCACATTTACATTTTTTTCTAGTCTGTTCTTACTGTTTATTAGCATAATGCCTGTTGTTCTGTCTCTACTCTCTTTATATAAATATATCAGGCCACAGGCCTCGCTGAGACATTGATTCAATAAAATGTACATATGCTTCATATAACTCAGTCACTCTATGTTCTCCTCTTCATATAACACACTCCTCTTGCTTCATATATCTCACCCATATAACTCCTCCTCTTGCTTCATATAACTTATCCATATATTCATACTCTTGCTTCATATAACTCACCAATATAAGTTCTCCTCTTGTTTCATATAACTCACCCATATAATTCCTCCTCTTGCTTCATATAACTCAACAATACAATTCCTCCGCTTGCTTCATATAACTCACCAATATAACTCATCCTCTTGCTTCATATAACTCACCCATATAACTCCTCCTCTTGCTTCATATAACTCACCCATATAATTATTCCTCTTGCTTCATATAACTCACCAGTATAACTCCAACTCTTGCTTCATATAACTTACCCATATAATTCCTCCTCTTCCTTCATATAACTCACCCGTATAACTCCTTTTCTTGTGTCATATAACTCACCCATATAACTCCTCCTCTTGCTTCATATAAATCACCTGTATAACACCTCCTCTTGCTTCATATAACACGCCCATATAATTCCTCCTATTCCTTCACATAAAACTCACCAATATAACTTCTCCTATAAGTTCACATAGGCATACCTGGGAACTTTCAGTTGAGGGCTACCCGGAGTGTAGTCCTCTGTTCAGCAGGGGGTAACAAAAATGACGCTAATCGCGTCAAAAAGGGGCGGGGCTTAACTCGAGTGTGGGGGGGGGGATTTAACCCTTTGAGTGCCAGAGTGGTACGGAATGCATTGCACTCTGGTACTCAGAGGGTTAAATGTGTCACACAGAAGGCTGGGGACGGAGGCACAACGGGAGCAAAAGCAGATGTGGCAGAGTTTCAATAGAAACTCTCCACATCCGGAGGAATCTGCCTCTGCCCCGGAGACCCGGTAAAGCTCTGTCAGAACCGGAGTCTCCGGGGCAAATCCGGAGAGTTCCCAGGTATGCACATAGGTCCCCCATACAAGTCCTCCTCTTGCTTCAAAACTCTTTCTTTAAAGGGATAGTAACACTTAATATGTAAAATAAATATATATTGTAGGGTTTATCCCTCTGAGTAAAACAATGTACCCCCATTGCTTAAAGGGATAGTAACACTTCGTTTTAACTTTATTTTATTTTGTAGGCATTAAAAAAACATGAAGAATGATATAAGTCTTATCTCTCAAACCTTTATGGTTTAAGATATATTCACAAACAAAGTATTGCCCCCCTGTTCAACCAGCTCAGAAGGGAGGTGCCCAGGTAGACTGCAGAGAGGGACAATCTTCAATTAAGATAAGGGAAAAAGCTGAAAAACTTGTCAAGGGGGGAAGGGCTTTCATTGTTTTCATACAAAGAAAATTGTCCCCTTCTGTTATCTGCCTGGTCATACAACCAGATTCACATCTGAGAAGAGATGGCTTACACTAGGTAAAGGGCGGGGAGGGGGAAACTTTGCTTGTGAATATCTCATAAACCATAAAGGTTTGAGGTATAAGACTTATATCATTCTTCATGTTTTTTTAATGCCTACAAAATAAAATAAAGTTAAAACGAAGTATTACTATCCCTTTAAAGGTGTTTCATTCAAAAGTAATTAAAGCTCAAACCTTTTTTAAGTGCTATATCACAGTGGCCTGAAATTGTACAGTGGTACTGTTGCTACACCAACCTATGGTCGGCTCTGGTCAGATGACCAAAAATTTCAGGTCACTGTGATACTGCACCTAAAAATGTCAAGTTTGAGCTGTAATAACTTTTGAATGAAGCACCTTTCAGCAGAGGGATAAACTCTACATCATATTTTGGTTTACATGTTATGTATTATCTCTTTAAAGTAATTTCCTTCCCTAAATCTACTTGATGACCTTATAACTCCTATGTCTTCATATAGCTCTCTCTCTAAATGTTCCTACTGTTCCATAAACACTCCCTAGTACTCTTTCTATTTCTTTACTTAACCTCTCCCAATAACTCCTCATATAGCCTCTCTCTGTTATTGCTCCTACTGTTCCAAATAAATCCTCCCTACAACTTAATCTATTGCTCTACTTAACATCCCTTAAAACTCCACCTATTGCACCATATAGCCTCTCCTTAAAATTGCTTCTATTATTTCATATCAATCCTGCCTAGACCTATTCCTATTCCTCTATTTAACCTCCCACTAGAACTCCTCCTTTTTAGTCCTATAACTCATCCCATATAACTCCTCATTGTAACTCCTATTGTTCCATATAATCCATTGAGCTAACTCCTCCTATCAGGGCTGGTTTTACCAGTGGGCAAAGTGGACATTTGCTCAGGACCCATTCTCAAAGGGAGGCCAACCAAGAGAGGCACCATTACTAACCAGAAGAAACAGAGAAGACAAGTAGGCACTGTCTGGTCTGGGCTGGCAGTACTGGCTGGCCAGTGCGAAGCTCAATGCTCTTATAGTCCCATAGTGTTTTTCAGTCACTGTGCTCTTGCTGCCACTGAAAGTCACTGTCAGACTTTCAGTGGAAGAGTGGCAGAGAGATGAGTAGGACAAAGAGAAGAGCACGGTAAAGTGGGTTTTGTTCCTGTCCTGCTCAGGGCAGTACAGATGACAGGAAGCACTTCCTGTCATCCAGCTACCACATGACCTGCCAAAGTCTCATGTTCCACCTATATCAGCATCAAACAGTGCCAGAGGAACCATCATAATTCCATCCACAGGCTGGTAGGCACAGACTTCCTCATGGTATGGATACAGACATTTGGATTTTCTGACATTTTAAATCAGAGCATAGTGTAACTATCTATCTTTTACTTAATAGTAGTGTTGTTTTGAATCACATTTTGTAACAGTTACATTGAATTTTGATTGGTATTTTGTGCATTTACGTTTTTTACGAGCTGGACTGTAAGGGGGGGCTATCGTGAGCTTTGTCCTGGTCACACCAGTGTCTTAAAGCAGCCCTGCCTCCTATTGTTCCATTTAACCCCTGTCTATATCTCCCCTACGCATAATCTCTCCCTAACTTTCCATTTTACTCCACGTACTCTCTTCTTTCAGTGCTTCATAAAATCACTCACTACAACTCCTCTGTGTTGAACTTCAGCAGTGATAGTAGGAGTGCAAGGCACAGCTATGCCCGGAATGTGTCTAATGGCAGAGCTACACCCTTCTTGCCCCCTCACATAACTGGCACCCTCTCTCTACGGTACCTGGAGAGTGTTGAACAGAGCAGAAGTGTCAGGAATTCCATTCCCTCCTAACATTCCAGTGAGGCTCAGTCACCATGGAAATCTCTCCAAAGTGGACTAGGAGTGGCTGTGTGTGATAGAATCCCAGGGGCATCGCAGTTTCTTACCGTCAAGGGGACAAGGGGAGAGGGGGAATGGAAAGGATCTTCCAGTACTAGAAAACAGAGATTATTATAAGGAAACTAGGAAGTGTGCATGTAAGTACTGGGGCTATAGGTTTCCAAACAGTAAAAACGTACCTCCATTATCGCTCTGAAATATATACAGCTGAGCTAACTCATGTTGGTCTCTGCAATTCTTCCTTCCCTGTACTTCAAAGCCTGCTTCAGATTACTGCTCCATATAACTCCCGTTGCTCCATATGATTTGTCCTCTTGCTAGATAACATCTCTATAACTTTTCGTGTTTCTATACTGAACAAGTTTCCATTACTGATGCATTAGCTCTCTGATGGCTCTTGATCCAAGGACTTGAGCTAAAGTTCACCTTGAATGGGCCTTATATATAAAGTCAAAGAGGTGCAAATCTGGAGCAAATCAACAATAGGGGAGAAATAAAAATGCACCTCAATTTATATTGGCCTTTTAACCCCTTTGAATGCCAGTGGGGTCTACAAAGCAGAGCAATGCTTTGGAGACCTCTTTAGCATTCAAGGGGTTAAAATTCCAATTTAAATCAATGGGTATTTGAGGAATGTGAATTTGTCCCTTATGCTCCAAATGGTTTTCCCTACACTGTATACATAGGACCTAGTATACCGAGACAGTTACAGCACTACAGGGTATATGAATAAACTTAACCCTTTGAGTGCCAGAATGGTACACAATGCATTGCAAAGCAATGAATTGCGTATCCCTCTGGCACTCAAATGGTTAAAGGGATAGTAATGTTTCACAAAAAGCAGCTCCATTTAATCTCCATAGCATTTGGGTCACGAAGACTGTTATTTCAATACTGTCCGAGTTGTAGTTCAAGAGTAATTGAATTATAAAGTATCCCCCTTCTGCCCCTTCTACTGATGTAACACTGCTCACCTCAGAGCAGCAAGACTGTCCGAATGGATCACAGAGAGGGACAATCTTCAGTGACCATAAGGAAAAACCTAAAAAAACTGTCAAGGGGGGTAGGGTTTTCCTTATGGTCAAGTGACTAGATTCCACATCTGAGGGGAGGCGGTTTACACTTGGTAAAAAGGGGTGGGAGGGGGATACTTTTTCATTCAATTACTCTTGAACTATAACTCTGACAGTATTGAAACTACACTCTCCATGGCCCAAATACTATGAAGATTAATTTGAGCTGCTTTGTTGTAAAAAATGACTATCCCTGACTATCCAATGCATTGCTGCTTAATGAGTTGCACCCCCCCCCCCGTCTGCACTCAAAGTAGAGCAATTCTGGTGCAAACCAGCAACACCATAGTAAACAAATGCAGTTTCCCATTTATTTACCCTAAAATCTCGGGTATAATACACACAGTTTTGCCACTCTTCATCTTATGTGAAGTGTGTGGGGGGTACGTATTATAAACAAAACAATTTTGTATATATTTTTTATTATTATTACTAGCCCACCTCAATCCGACAAAACAAAAAAATAAGAGGGCTTCCTGATTCCTCCCCCCCAGCACAATAAGCTCTCCGCAGAATCTGTTACTTGCACTGAAGTTCACTGAAGTCTCAACCCTGTAAGATTCCTCTGTGACATCTTCACTATGGGCGGCATGCTTGCATTGCTGCACACAACAATCAATGCCCTGTCAGGACCTTTCAATATAAGCCAATGGTAATGCTCTGTGAGGACCTCAAGGTTCTCGCAGGGCAATAACATAGTTCCAATGCTTAGATCTCTAAGGGGAAAACAAGGGTGTGTATTATACATAGGCACTCTTGTTTTCCCCTAAAATCTTGGGTATAATATACACCTGAGTATTATACACAGGTGCATATTATACCTGAGATTTTACGGTAGGCATGACTTTTAACTCCTTTGAATGATTTGGGCAATTTATTCAGGCAGATATCCAATTGCCTTTTGGATGGAGAATATCATTTTTTACCTATGTGGGTCATAGTTGGGCATGGCTTCATTGTTGTTTTTTTTGGCTTTTTTGTTCTTATTATAATTTGTGTATTAAGTGCCAGCAGATTCCGCAGTTCTGTACAATAGGATAACACAAACAACAGGACAGTGTACAGGGAGTTTAGAAGAAATTAGCATAAGCATACATGGGAACTCTCCAGATCTGCCCCAGACACTCCAGTTTTTACAATTAATTACTGTGTCTCCGGGGACAAAGTCTGATTCTCCACCAGTGCTGAGTGTCTTCTGAAACTCTGCCCACATTATCTCCTGCCACCCTGTTCCTCTTGCTTCTCACCCACTTCTCCTCCTTCCCACCCTGTGTTGCCCACTTCCCATCTACTTCCCGCCAATTTTATGACACTAGGTTGGTAAGCTCCACCCATCTGATTACTCCGCACCCCCTTTATGACGCGAATAGCATTATTTACATTCCCCCTGGCCTGCAGCACATGAGGCATCTCTGGGTGCTCAAGGGGAGGAAGTTCCAAGGTATGAGGGTAAGGCTTGACTTGAATTTGTGGGAGAGGCTGTATGCTTTTATAAACCCCCCAGTCCGGCCCCCCACTATTCATGTAATCATAGTTAAGCGAACCATTTGTAGCTGCATTCAGTCTACAACAGTGGAAAGATCTTGAAGAGCAAATTTGTATCTGGATTCCACTCAAGATCCCCTCCCATACACACCTCCCTCACACTGTCTGTAAGTCTCCCTTTTTTAAAGTTCATTCCTCCCCCCCAACACACACACTTTATCACACTGTCTCTTGTCTTATTTGGTTCTATCACTCCCTAACCTCACTATCTCCTCTGGACAAGCCTCTGACAACCTGCAGTGCCCCCTTCCTTACCTCTCTCTCCACAATACTCTACCCAGTTAGTCAACTTCCATCTTTCCCTCTACATTGGGGTCTGACAACATCGCAGCAGCCACCCATGTCCTCTGAACACTACCCTTTACCCCTTTGGAGACAGAGGTCTTGCTTGTGGTACCATAGTGCCACCCCTGTTACCTAGCAGCTGGCTCACAATTCACTTCAGAGTCAGCTGCTGGGTCCTATTGAATGGTTCTTGGTTCCAAGCAACTCCTCCAGGCACTTTTTGGTCTTCTATGGCTGGCCTTTGCCCAGGCTTACACATGTATGGAAATAAAGAATGTTAATATGTTTTAACTCTTAACTACCCCCCCCATGGTACCTACTTTTCTTAGTCACTCACAACTATTTGTTTCTGCACCTTCCCTCACCTTTTGACGCAGAAAAGCTAGATTTCTCTTCCCCCTCTCCCTGAAGGCAGTATATTATCACACCCTTCTTACAAAGGACTAGCAAACTCTCCTTACATCTTCTGCAAAGGTCAAAAGTCCAGCACATGCTCCTTACCTCTTTCACAGAAGTTGAAAGTCTAGCATATGCTCCTTACCTCTTTTGCAGAGTCTGAACAACTAGCAACTGCTCCATTCTTCTTCCCAGAGGCCGATGGAGAAGCTTACATTCCTTACCTCTTCAACAGAGGCTGAAGGAATAGAAAATGTTCCTTACCTCTTCTCAGAAGCCAAAGGACTAGTACACACTGCTTACCTCTCCCCCAGAGCAGAAGGACTAACACCCATTCCTTAACTTTTCATACCCCCAACCCAAGTTCACTGCATCAGTATTTCACAAACCTGTACTCCACCAATTTTCTGCTTACTCATATTTATAGCACAAGAAAAGTCCAAGAATTGCAGAACATACTGCCACAGGTTCTGAAATTTCATCACCAGGGCCACCTTCTATGCCTACTTCTACTGATCAACACAGTCCACAGTCACTTCAAGACTGCACCATACTTTGAATGCACTTATTTCCTCTGGAGCAAGCTGAACTGTCTCAAATCCACCAACTCCTGACCAACCTCACCTCTGTTGTCTCTAACATCAGGTCACGCCTATACTCCCTGGAAATAAAACACAACCAGCTGTTGCAACCTCTAAGACTCATCCACCACCTACAACGCTAGGTATGCAACAGGTCAACCCCTATGGCTCACTCCTGCTTACTTAGTTTCCAACCTCCTCCATAAGGACATAATAGAGGCCAAGGACTTAAATCTCATCTCCCTCTTTTCATCTCTCAAGATCTTACTTACTGTTAAAAAGAAAAAAGTCTCCATCTCCAAATTCTTCTTAGCTTTTAGCACATATAGGGACACCAAAGATTGGAGTTGAAGCAATACATATTCCTAATAGTAGATCTCAGATGCAAGTTTGGGTGGGTGGGGGGAACCAGCACTCTATGTGGAGAACACTATTACTGTGTGTCATTCAGCCCTGTGGACTTTTAGGAGTGTTTCTACTGTTATTAAATTTTGCCCATCTGGCATGCTGCTTGTTTGTCTCCCAATCAAACCTGTGGTCTCTGAGTACAATTTGGGACAATTCTTATGCAGAATGGACTTTATGGAGTAGTACCATGTGGACCATTTTGGAGAATCCACCACCATCAGGATGGTTTGATGGTGGTAGATCCACAGTAAAGTCCATAGGAAGATGGGACCATGGACAAGGAGGTACTGGACATGGCTGTAGGAAACCAGAAAATGTCTTAGGAGTCTTCACAGCAGCACAAGTCTTTATATAGTCTGCTATATATATATTTCCTCTAAGAAGGCCACCAGAAGCATCTGGAAACCAGGGCAAGGGTACAAACTACTCCTGGGTACCTGGAAAGTTTTTAGGCATGATTTGAAGCCAATATGTCCTCTCTCTTCCAGAGGTAAATGGAATCTGCAATTTGGAAGAGCTAGAGGAATAGCTATTTGTGCTTGTAGTAGACAAGGAGAATACATTGAAGTCCTTATGGTAGTGATGATCCTTTCCTTAGAATAATGGTTACCTCACATTGCCTCTCTTCTTCAAGAGCTGTAAACATGCGAGATAGGGCATATGCTTTTGTTCCTTGAACCCAGGAGATATGAAATGATGTAGTTGAACAGAGAGCCTTGGGCTGAGTCATTTAGTTCCACTGATATATTGTAGGTTCTTATGATCCATGAGTATAGTGATATGCATATGGTTCTTGAAATATTTCTTATCTGCTTGAGAAAACAGTTTGTGAAATAATCCTCAGGAATGACTGCTGTAAGAGCTTCTCTTTGACAATACAGCACCCGCACCAATCTCAGAGAAGCCAACTTCCAGAATGAAAGGCTGTTTAGGATAAGGGCATATATGGACAGGAGACAAAAATAACTTTTGTTTCAAAGTGTGGAAGGAGGTCGTGGCCTCAGAAGCATTAGCCCCTTTCTTTGTAAGAGCTGTCTGAGGAGCTACGGGTGACAGCAGGGGGGAACACTAGGGGGCACTTGCCCGCCTCCATGCACATACACTTTCCCCCCTCCGGATAAACATAGGGGCTCAAATGGCCTTGACACACACACAGCCCCCACCTGAAAATTTTCTGTAGACACCCATGTGAGGAGACACAGTCCAATATATATGATGTAAGAATTTGCAAAGCCTTAAAAAGCACGTACAGGTCAAAGCCCTTTAGGTTGGGGCGATTTTAGTATGGCTTTTATTTTGGTGGGATCCTTCTGAAACCCAGTGGACTCTATGACATAACCCAGGAAGGTGACCTTCTCAACCTCAGAGACATTTCTCTAATTTGGTGTAGTAATTATTCTGTAGAGCACCTTTTTTACATGGACTTGGTGGGTACTGAGAGCTGGAGAATAAATCAGGATATTGTCCAAGTAAACTAGGATGAATTGTTGGCAATAGTCTCTGAAACTCTTGGAGAATGTCTGGCGAAGTACAGAGTCCAAAGGGCATTACCATGTACTCAATGCCCAAAAGAAGTATTGAAGGCCAACTTCCACTTATCTTCTTGTCAAATCTGCACTAGATTATATGAACATGGTAGACCCCCTAAGTCTGTAGAAAAGCTTGCAGATAACGGGTATAGGGTATGTGTTCTTGACCAGTATCCATTTCAATTGCCAGAAATCAATAGAGGTATCACGGTGCCCGTGCTATTCGGCGACATTCTGTCTGTCTCCACTCCTGCCTAACGCCTATTGGCTGTACTGTGATTGTCCCGCCCAGTATTGTCCTTAAATACTGGGTTCTGGGACATCTCCAGTGCCCTTTCGTGGTGTTCCAGTACCAGCGCTTGTTCCTGATTCTTGTGAGCTCCCAGTGTATCGACCCGGCCTGCCTGACTACTCTGCATCTCGTTTTCTGCCTGTGCACTGACCCGGACTGCCTGACCATTCTGCTTCTCATCTCCTGTGTACCGACCCGGCTTGGCTGACGTTCCTGCTCCGTGTACCGACACGGCTTGGCTGATGTTCCTGCTCCTTGTACCGACCCGGCTTGGCTGATGTTCCTGCTTCATGTACCGACTTGGATTGGCTGAGGTTCCTGCTCCGTGTACCGACTTGGACTGTTCTACGTTCCTGTGCTGTGTGGACTCCGCCCAGTTGGGCTGCTGCCTCCTCTGCACGCTCTGACCGGTCTCCGGTTAAGGGTAGTGCTTGTCTCTTGCTGTCTCTGGACAGCTCTGAAGATTGGTCTCCGTTACCTCCGTGTCGCCCCGGCGACATTCCTATTGGTCTGCCTTATGACCCATTCCCGGTTGGGTGCCTCTCAGGGTGAGTTGCTCAGGTTTCCGTTTATGCTACGGCAGTGCTCACGCTGACTAGATTCTGTTACTTCTACGGCAGTGCACAAGCTGCTCAAGTTTCCGTTACTGCTACGGCAGTATCCAGTTGCCTAGTCTCTGTTACTGCTATGGCAGTGCTCAGGTGGCTCAGTCTCCGCTACTGCTACAGCAGTGCTCTTATTGCTCAGTCTCCGTTACTGCTACGGCAGCGGTTCAGTTGCTCAGTCTCCGTTAATGCCACGGCAGTATCCATTTGCCTAGTCTCCATTACTGCAACGGCAGTGCTCACGTGACTCAGTCTCCGTTATTGCTACGGCAGCACTCAAGTTGCTTGGTCTCCGTTACTGCTACGGCAGTGTTTAAGTCACTCAGTCTCCGTTACTGCTACGGCAGTGTTCAAGTTGCTTAGTCTCTGTTACTGCTACAGCAGTGCTCAAATTGCTCAGTCTCCATTACTGCTACGGCAGTCCACAATTGTCTGGTATCCATTATTTTGGGCGTTACTCGAATTAAAGCTCTCACCTCTGTTTGAGCTTCTTAAAGGGATAGTAATGTTTCATAATAATAAAAGCAGCTCTAATTAATCATCAAAGTATTTGGACTTTGGAGAGTGTTATTTCAATTCTGTCAGAGTTGTAGTTCCAGAGTAATTCAATGACAAAGTGTCCCCCTCCCACCCCTTTTACTGATGTCACACTGTTCAGCCACAGCAGAAGGGAGGTGCCCAGGTAGACTGCAGAGCGTGTTCTCACGCGAAACGCGTTGATTGTGGCGGTTTGAGAGGTGTCTGCAGTGCGGTGCCCATCTTGTATCATATACACCCGTTTAAGAAATATGAGGTATGATTTGTATGTTTTTTGTATGGACATAAAGGATTGATGATTTTACTATATACTTAGTCGTATCCTCGATGTGAAGACTTGGTGCACCAAACATTATCGTGACTGCAGAGAGGGACAATCTTCAATTAGGATAAGGGAAAACCTAAAAAGCTTATCAAGGGGGGCAGGAATTTCATTGTTTTCATAGGAATAAGAGTGTCCCCTTCTGTTATCTATCTGGTCTATAGACTGCATTCCACATCTGAGAAGAGATTGCTTACACTAGGTAAAAGGGGCGGGAGGGGGAAACTTTGCTTGTGAATATCTCATAAACCATAAAGATTTGAGAGATAAGACTTATATCATTCTTCATGTTTTTTTAATGCCTACAAAATAAAATAAAGTTAAAACGAAGTATTACTATCCTTTTAAAGGCCTGGCCACACTAGGGCCTGTCAACATTCTCTGCCTACCATTATCCCATGCAGTACTGATAAACTGGGGCTCACACAAGATCAGCCTGACCTGTGTCAGTATATTGTTCTAGGGACTCTCTAGTTATACTGGACCTGTGTGGGCTTACCTCTGTTTAACCTGTCTAGTGTCTGTACTATATTATGTATATGTTACAGGACCTGTGAGGGTTATTGTGATCATTATTGTTCAATAAAATTGTGTTTTATCCAAACCTGCTGTGTCTGTGTGTCGAACAAACCGTTACAAGAGGGCCACAGAGCTCCCTCCTTCTTTGACAGAAAAAAAGAACCCAGTATCAGCAGGAGAGGTGGTGCTCCGAATAAAATCCTAACATAAATGTATTACTCCATGACTTGAGATTCAGGTATGGACAATGTATATACTCTACCATGAGGAGGAATCATCCCTGGAAGAAGGTCTTTGGGACAGCCATAAGGTCTATGGGGTGGCAATTGTTCAGACTCTTTCTTGTTGAACACTTTGGCATACACGCAGGATTTTTCATGCAATGCTTCGAGCATTATCATGAGATAATCTGTTCAGCGTCCCAATCTATGCTGAGGCTATAAAAGCAAAGCGAGGTGTAGTCCAATATAACAAGGAAAGAAGGTGAGGATATTACATTAAAAGAGAAATGCTGCTCATGAAACAATCCACACCTTCTACTAAGGGCTGGATTTCTTTAGTTACAGTAGCTGGTGTCTCCCTTCGATTGCCTCCAGGGCCAGTGGGCACACCTTGAACTGAAGCTGAATGTAGTGTTTCCAGCAGAATGTATCATAGATGAAGCCCCCAGCCATAGCCATAGTCAAGAAGGGCTGTACTGCCAATGGAAAAACCAGATCAGGACAGTTAGACACAGCCATACAGATGTCTTGTTATCCAGGGGATACAGATATTTCACCCAGAGTAGATCCCCTGAGCCTATGTGTGGGCATTTCCCAGCTTATAGGGACAAGAGAAAGCAATATGCCCTGGTCTACCTCAATATAGATATAGACCTTGAAGTCTGCTGTGTTGCTTCTCCTCTTCATTGATTTCAGTGACATGGGTTCATTGTGTGGCTTTGCAAATGGCTCAGGATTCAAGAACCTTGTAGGCAGTAGTACATTTCCATTTTTGATCTCTCTGTATCTGACACCACCTGAGGCTGATATCAATGTGACGGACAAAAGCAATCAGGCGCTCCAGGTCTGGGGGAAGATCTCTTGCCACTATATTATCCTTCAGTCTTTCAGAGAAGACGTTCATAAAGGCTGCCACCAGGGCATTATTGTTCCAAATGACCTCCGTTGCTAGAGTCCAGAACTCAATGGAGCAGTCAGAGAGTGTTCTGAATCCCTAACATAGAGAGAACAGAGAAGAAGCAGTGGGGGGCTCTCTCAGGCAGGTCAAAAACAAGGCAAAGGGCATGAATAAATTCAGAGTTGTTATTCACCAGCAGAATGTTTCTCTCCAATGAAGACCAGGCTAAGGCTTGATCAGTTAACAATGATATGACATATCCCATCTTGACACAATCAGATGGAAAAAGGGAGGACATCATCTTGAAGTGGATGGAACACTGATTAAGAATTCCCTTGCAAGCAGCTAGATCACCTCCATGGTGGTGTTAGGTGAGGTAACTGGGCAGCAACTGGTTTAGAATGCAGCTGCCGGGGGAGAGTCTGATGGGATGGGTGAAGGGAATTCTAAAGCTCAGGTGCAGCACAGGAGAAGTCCTGTAGGTGGGAGTGGGAGTGGGAGGATGTAATAAGAGCTGTAGAGAGGAGAAGGTCATGCGCAGATCAAAGATGGCGAGTTGGAGTGTATTTGGAAATGAGAAATGAGGTGCAGTGTTAGTATGGGCTCTGCAACTTACCATCAGAATTTTGAATTTAATTCTATATGCTAATATGAGCCAGTGTAGGGATTGGCAGAGGGGAGTGGTGTTAGAGAAGCGATGAGTGAGGTAGATTAGTCTTAAAGCAGAATTTATTATGGACTGTATTGTGATTGGTCGGGTCAGAGGAAGGTCAATTAGTAGTGAGCTACAGTAGTCAAGACGAGACATGATGAGTGTTTGGATTAGAATTTTAGTAGTGTCTTGGCTGAGAAAAGGTCAGGTTCTAGAGATGTTTTGGAGGTGGAGAAGGCATGATTTAGAGTGACTGAAAGTGGGGAATGAAGGATAGGGCAGAGACAAATGTGAGGCCCAGGTGGCACGCTGTAGGTGGTTGGTGTGATTATGGCACTTTTAACAGTGAGGGCAATATCTGGGGCAGGGCTGGTTGGAGAGGGAGGGAAAATTATGAGTTCGCTTTTGCTAAGGTTACATTAGAGATGAAGGTAGGACATCCAGGAAGACACAGCAGACAGACAGTTATATACCTGGAACAGGAGAGAAGGGGAGAGGTCTGGGGACGAAAGACAGATTTGAGTGTCATCAGCACACAGATGATGGTGAAACCCAAAGGAGTTGAATAGTTTGCCAAGGGATGAGGTGTAAATTGAAAAGAGTAAGGGACCCAGGACTGAACCTTCTGGTACTCGGACAGACAGATGGAGGGGTAAGGAAGTGGAGCCAGTGTAGGAGACACTGAAGGAGAGGTTTCAGATAGCGGTTGACAGGTCCAGAAGAATGAGTAGGGAGTAGTGGCCTTTTGACTTACTCGAGAGCAAGTCATTGGCCACTTTAGTTAAGGCAGTCTCAGTGGAGTGATGAGGGCAGAATCCACGTTGCAAGAGATCTAACAGGAAGTAGGAGCAGAGGAATTTAGTGATCCGGTTATATACGAAACGTTTGAGAAGCTTGGAGGCAAACGGGAGAAGAGAAATGGGCCGTTGGTTTGAGCGTGAGTTTGTTTCCAAGGAGGGTTTCTTTAAGAATGATGTGATTAGTGCATGTTTGAAAGAGAATGGGAAGGTGCAGGTTGTAATTGAGAGGTTGAATAGGTGAGAAAGGGTTGGAGTTAGTAGAGAAGAAATGTTTTGAGTGAGCTGAGATGGGATTGGGTCAAGAAGGAATGTGGTTAAGTTTGAGTGCGTGAGGAGAAGGGAAATTTCGTCCTTGGTCACAGGTGAAAAGGTGCTAAGTGTGTAGGCGGGAGAGTTGACAGAGCTAAGCTGGCGGGGTGAGGGTGGAAGTGATGAGATTTCATATCTAATAGAGTCGATCTTGTCTTTGAAGTGGGTGGTAAGATCTTGGGCAGTGAAATTAGTGGAGGATGTTTGTATTGGTGGGTGTAGAAGAGATTTAAAGGTTGAGAAAAGGTGTTTTGAGTTGGAGGATAGGTGTCACAGCTTAAGTATATACAGCGTTGCCGTTTCGGCTGGCGCTGAAGTTGTATAGCTCTATATGACGCTTCTGCGTCATCCCACACTTCACTGTTTGGACTGGGCTTGGGCGAGCTTGGCGTCAGCAGAGGACACCCGTGTCCTCATGCTAAGCGAATGGGAGGATCCGATTGATACAGCGGTTGTGAAGGCGTACAACGCATCTCACAGCGAGATGCGTTAATTTCGGGCAAGCGGAAATATATCTGACACAGGCTCCTTCTTATACCTTGGGTTCTGGTCTGGCTCCTCCTAGCTACTTCCTGGCGTCTTGTATTTAAAGGGAACTGGAGCTTCATCCAGTTACCCTTACATTGGTGTGCAGTACAGTTCTCTAGTTGCTCCTGATCTTTTTGTATGACCTATCTTGTCTGACCATCCATCCTGGTGCTGACCTGTGGCTCTGTCTGACTACTTGCTCGTGTTGCCCCTTATAGTGGGCACCCAATCTGGTGCAGACCTGTGGCTCTGGCTGACTATCCGCTCCATGTATGACCTAGGCTTGTCTGACCATCCATTCTAGTGCTGATCTGTGGCTCTGTCTGACTACTTATCATGGTGCCCGTGATTCTATGTCGACATTCTTACTTCCGGGTTTGTGTCTGGCTGACTCTTATTGGTGCTAGCTGGCTATTTTTCACCATCTCCCCAAAATACATAAGTCACTGGAGAGCCCAGAGGGCAGCCCAATTGTATCTGGGATAGGGCCGTTAAATGAACCCTTAGGGGAATGGGTGGATCACTACTTACAACCGTTGGTACTTAGGCTGTATAGCTATTTACGAGATAGTACTCATGTTATGCAGAAGAGAAATGAAGTTGTATGGTCTAAAGACTATACTTGGATATCTTGTGACGTTAAGTCACTATATTCTTGCATACCCCATCATTTGAGCTTAAAGGCTTTGCAATATCATCTTAACAGATATAGTGCATATACTAATGAACTCAAAGAATTTCTTATTGATGTGGTAGACTATTTGCTTTCACATAATTTTTTTCTTTTCAATGGTGTCTCCAAAGATTCGGGACTTCAATGGGGGCCAAATTTGCACCCTCTTACGCCAACCTATATATGGGTTGGTGGGACGAGTCCCGCATCTTTGGAGATGACAGTCCATTTAGAGATAGTATTTTATTTTTTGGTCGTTATAGTGATGATCTGCTCATCGTATGGTAGGGAGAAAAACAGGATATCAATTCTTTTTTAATCTATCTTAATGATAATGATTTAAATCTTAAATTTACTATGGAGGTTAGTTGCGAATCTATTTCCTTTTTGGACTTAAAGGGATAGTAATACTTCGTTTTATCTTTATTTTATTTTGTAGGCATTAAAAAACATGAAGAACGATGTAAGTCTTATCTTTCAAACCTTTATGGTTTAAGAGATATTCACAAGCAAAGTATCCCCCCCCCCGTTCAGCCAAAGCAGAAGGGAGGTGCCCAGGTAGACTGCAGAGAGGGACAATCTTCAATTAAGATAAGGGAAAAAGCTGAAAAACTTGTCAAGGGGGGGAGGGCTTTCATTCTTTTCATACAAAGAAGATTGTCCCCTTCTGTTATCTGTCTGGTCTTACAACCAGATTCACATCTGAGAAGAGATGGCTTACACTAGGAAAAAGGGGCGGGAGGGGGAAACTTTGCTTGTGAATATCTCTTAAACCATAAAGGTTTGAGAGATAAGACTTATATCATTATTCATGTTTTTTTAATGCCTACAAAATAAAATAAAGTTAAAACGAAGTATTACTATCCCTTTAACGTTGACTGGTAGTCCTGAGGATGGTACTATCGCAACAGACCTCTATAGGAAGAGTACTGCAAGAAATACTATACTGCATGCAGAGAGTTGTCATCCCTTCCATACTGTGAAGGGAATTCCGGTCAGTCAATATATTAGGCTGAGAAGAAGCTGCTCTACGGAAAGTAGCTTTGAACTACAATCATCAGCTTTACGGGAAAGACTCTTACAAAGAGGATATTCACAATGGATGATAGATTGTGCATACCACATAGCTAAGAGTAAAGATTGCACTGACCTCATTAAATATACGAGAAAGGAAAGAAATTTAGATTACACTAAAGTGGTCTTTTCTACTCCATACAGACAAGAATATACCGATATAATAAAGATAATTAAAAAACGTATACCAATGCTGAATTGAGACGAAAAGCTACAAAAAGTAGTATCAGAAGGATTCAGGTTTGTCCCTAAAAGAGCAACTACTGTTGCCAACCGAATATGCCCTAGTATGTTTATGAGAAAAGTTGATAAGGAGAGAAGTTGGTTGGATGTTAAGGGATCCTTTAAATGTGGAAGCATGAGGTTGTTGTAAATTTGTTGATATATCAAAAACTTTTTCTTCATTTAAAACAAAAGAAGAATATAAAATACACAGCTACATCAACTGTGCGACTAAAGGTATTGTTTATATGATAAGTTGCACAGAATGTAGACTTCAATATATTGGTAAGACTTTGAGAACATTACATGAAAGATTTAATGAACATCTAAGTAACATTAGAAGTTCTGAATTTAAATCGTTTGTGTCATCGCATTTTAAAGGAAAACATGTAAGTCGATATGTTAAAAATTCAAGGTATAGAACGAGTTAGGACGGGAGTCAGAGGGGGCAATTTGGATGCACTCCTTTTAAAACGAGAGGCATATTGGATTTTTCTGATGGGCGCTCGATATCCAGAAGGTCTCAATAATGTGTTATATTTAGTAAGTTCATGGGATTGTCCCTTGATGTATGTCCTGACTCATTACTAAACAAAAGATCGTTAAATAACATGTTCCAATTACTGTTAGATTTATATTGTAAGATGATATATTGTATATGTTCGTTTCCTCTGAAGGCAAAACATATATATCCTTTTTTGATCTTCTATAATGTGCTTATATATATGGATTCTGGTCTTTTTTTAGTTTTTATGGTTTTAAGTTTTGTATTCTGTATAGGAAACACAGGTGAATTACATGGGTGGCTATGATTAACTTACGAGTTGGCTGAATAACTATCGATGAAGTCGGTCCCTTATACTGACTAAGCGGTGGATTATAAGTATATTTTTGAAGGATCTTTTGAAGATTATATAGCATATTTGTATTGCTAAAATTATTTAATAGTCCTATTCAATCGGATTTGTAGTCGATCTGCCGCTGGTTATGATGTGATTCTGACTCCTTCGATATTTAACTCATTCATTTGTTTTGATGTTGAAGATCTGTATAGAACTTTTCATATCTTGTGTTTTTTCAAGTCACCTATGTACTCGCTAATTGCTTTATACGCTGATTATGATTACATTTACTTACTGTCTTCAGTTGAGGAAACGATAGATAGTTGGCATGGAGTTATATACTATTAGAGCGGACTGTATGTAGTGGATGACTGATTTGGTTCACGCTGATTTATATTGGTTAGCTTATCTCCTCTTATTGCTTTTTTGCGCTGGTTCGCTCCATGCTAAGCCGGTCAATGTATCTTTAAGTGTTTCCTTTAAGCACATCTTGTTTTCGGTGTGATGACGCAAGATCTGAGAACATAGGTGTATGCTGATAGGTACACAGTGTTTTAAAGTGATTGGATAATCAGAGTTTAAAAGCAATGTCTGTAAACCTGATACTTTGTGTGTTTGATCATGAGTAAGCGCCGTTTGGGCGTGAAACGCGTTGATTTACACCACTGTTTGTAACCTGCTTATACCCACTCCGTAAGACTTGCCACAATGCTGCTGAGATCTTATTGACTGCAGGTAACATGTTTTAAGTTTCATAATAAAGATGCTGATTTTAAGAAGAGATACGTTACATTTGTGTTCCTGTGATTGAGAGCGGAGATCAAGAAGTGCAATGTTTGTTGTTGTCTGAAAGCTGGCTAGCCCCTCCCAGGGCTAGCCTTTATATACGCCCTCCTGTCATTGGGCCGGTGCCCTTTCGTGGTGTCTCTGACCTTACGCTTTCCTGCGCTCCTGTTCCGTGTTTGATCCGGTTTTTGTCTGACCTCGTTCCTGTGCTGCTCTTGTGTACCGATCCAGGTTTTGGCTGACTACCACTCTTGTGTACCGATCCAGGCTTTGGCTGACTACCGCTCTTGTGTATCGATTCAGGCTTTGGCTGACTACCGCTCCTGTGTACTGATTCAGGCTTGGGCTGATGACTGCTCTCTGTATACCGATCCAGGCCTTAGCTGACTACCGCTCTTGTGTACCGATCCAGGTTGTGGCTGACTATCGCTCTCTGATACTGATCCGGGCATTGTCTGACTTACACTGTCTGTGCTGCTCCCGCTATTGTCAGATTTGTTGCCCCGATTACTTTACGCCTGTGTATTAGTGTCGCCTCCGCTACGTACATTCAGTCTGTACTGTCCAGTCACTAAGCGGTTAACGTAGCCTATGCATTATACGCCCAGCCTGTGCTTCTCTGTGGCCTCTGATAAGTACACCAGTCAGTGCTATCCAGTCACTAAGAGGTTAACGTTGCTTATCCATTATACGCCCAGCCTGTGCCTCTCTGTGGCCTTCAATACGTACACCAGTCAGTGCTAGCCAGGCACTAAGTGGTTAACGTTTCCTATCCATTATACGTCCAGCCTGTGCTTCTCTGCGGCCTCCGATAAGTACACCAGTCAGTGCTATCCAGTCACTAAGCGGTTAACTTTGCCTATCCATTATACGCCCAGCCTGTGATTCTCTGTGGCCTCCTTTATGTACACCGGTCAGTGTTATCCAGTCACTAGCAGTTACGTTGCCAGCCTATTACTTCCTATCTGCCAGTATCACGGTAGAGCCGCTCAAGTCCTTGTTGCACCAGATTACGGGCTGCCTTACCTGGTATTCGGTAAGGCCTGTAGAGCCTCCTCAGTTCCTTGTTGCACCAGATACAGGCTGCCTTAGCCGGTATTCGGTAAGGCCAGTAGAGCCTCCTCAGTTCCTTGTTGCACCAGATACAGGCTGCCGGTATTTGGTAAGGCCGGTAGAGCCTCCTCAGTTCCTTGTTGCGCCAGATACAGGCTGCCTTACCCGGTATTCGGTAAGGCCGGTAGAGCCTCCCAAGTCCTTGTTGCATTTGCCTTCAGGCTGCCTTACCCGGTATTCGGTAAAGCCTCTCATATTGTACTGCGATTTGTATGCCCTGTCCTGTGTCAAACTTGCTTACTATTGTTGTAAAGTTTGGACCCATGAGGGGCCTTGTTGTGCTTTATATTGTCTAATAAAGCTTTTTAACCTACCCAATTGTCTGAGTGTTCAATAAAACCGTGACACTACTTTCCCGTGTTGCCCTTGTTGTGGACACCCAATCTGGTGCAGACCTGTGGCTCTGGCAGATTCTGACATTACTGACTGCAGGCGTGAGTCAGTCATCTTCCTATTCCATCACTGGGAGAACCATTGGGCTTACACTTCCTCTCTACTTAGAGACTATCATTGGCTTTGACTTAGTCTCTGCAGTTCTGGGATCAGGAGGCATACTTCTATTGCTGACAGAGTCCCTGCCTCTTGATTACCCTCTGCGCAACCCTGATCTTTGTTATTATTCGCTTACATTAATAAAGGTGAATTTTACCTTACTGTCTGACTCTTGTATTTGCTAGCAAGCCGTGATAATAGGTTTGAAATTAGAGAGGAGAAATAAGACTGTTTGGCCAGGGAGAGAGCAGAGGTATAAGAACGAAGAATGAATTTGTAGTGTATGAAGTCTGCTGTGGAGCTCGATTTAGAATGTGTGGGTCTATGGCTACCGTGGGACTGAGTGGGGATAGCCCCAGCATTGGTGTGCAATGTGAGGCCCTTCAGCTCCTGCTGGACTACAACTCCCATTATTCCCTACCAGCTGTTGTCTGGGAGGAAACAATGGGAATTGTAGTAAGGAAGCAGCAGGAGGCCCTTATGTTACCCATCCTGATTACCAGATAGTGCGACAAGGTTGTGTGTTCAGTATATGTGATTCTATGGCTAGCATGGGACAAGGCTGTGGGGTTAGTATGTGTAACAAACCATAGGCTGTTACTAGGGGCTCTTTTAGGAGCCATGGAAAATACCACAAAAGAGCCTGGAAGGCACTGGGTGAAGTCCCAGCTCTGGACGTCTGGACAGCCACAAAATATGGCCAGGCATGTTAAATTCCATGCTATACATGTTGAAATGTAGGCATCATTCTGATCAGCTGCCTACCATTCTATGTTAAATGTTATGTGAATGTTTAATGTTTTGTCATGTAATGCAATACATGCTGGACCCCTGTGTTACTTGGGGGCCTACAATCTTACATGGACCAGAAGGGGTTACACTGTTGGATATTGGCAAGGCCAGCCAAATGGTAGACTTGTCCCACTCTGGTCCAGATGTTGATTAGGTTTTCACTGTACTAACCCCCTCACCTCTGTTGTGTATAAACTAATGTCTTCTGTGTGATAGGATTAGTCTGGTGTCATGATTGTCTATATTGTACTGCTGTTGTTGATTGTATCAATCCCACTGTATTGTCCCATTGTCTTGTGTGTACACTCTATTGTTCCATTGCCTGGCCCAGTGATTACTGTATACACCAATATTGTTCACCATTGTTGTATTGTACCTGGTTTTCCCATAAAACGTCCATTGATCCTTCAATAAAGTCAGTAGTCGTTTTGGACTAAGAGTTGTGTGCTGTTGTTTTATTCCTGGATGGTTTAAAGGGTCCCTTTTGACCCCCATTCAGGAGAGCTATGTTCCAGTGATCATTTACCAGGACCAGCTACACATCTTGTAGCTGACATCGGGAGAGCTATGTTCCAGTAATCAAGCCTGCTTCATCCATCTACTGGACCAGCTACCCATTTGTAGTTGCTTCAAGGAGAGAGGACCCTGGAACGACGGCTAAGGACAAGCTGGTGTCCTTAGCTTCTATTACAGTATGTGTGGTACTATTTCTACTAGTTCAGGGGTACAAGGCTGAGGGGTCACTATGTGTGGTTCTTTGACAACTGTGGGACAAGACTGGGGGTCATTATATCTGGTTGTAGTGCTGCGGAACAAGGCTGGGGGTCATGGTGTTTAAAAAAATCTGGAAAAAATACACTTTTCACAAGAATTACTGCAAATGGCAAAAAGCGTTGTTTTTCTTATTTTTCTCTTGATGAGAAAGTTTTTGCCCCTCCCTGCTCATAGTGCCGGGTGAGTATTGAACTCTTCCTTTAACTAGTTTCCTTATTCAGTCCTTATCAAGTTAAAGTGAATATCCACAGGGCTCAAAATGTATCCCTGGTGAGTAGAAATTCAGCCCTGGTGGGTATGTTTTGGCTAGCAGTGGAGAGTAACTTTTCAGGTCTGGCTAGTGGCAAAGGACTTCAAATTTTAAGCCCTGATATCCATCTTGGTGTCACCTCTAAAAAGGTCATACAGTTCCATAATAACAGGTAAGGGATACGAGTTCCAATTCATAGTACAATTCAGGTCCCTGTAATTGCTGCACAAACTTTTTTTTTAAGGAAAATCTGTCTCAGTAAGAGAGGTCTGATAAACCCTTGCGCCAGATTTTCTTCTATGTGTTCCTCAATTTCAGTAGCAGAAAGCGGTATGTGCGAACTCTGGGGAAATGGTCCCAGGAAGTAGAGAAGGCTTTTTATTGTGGTACTTAAGGTACCTTATGTCACGGTTTGTTAAGACTCTCAGACATAAGGTTTAGGTAAAAACATAACTTTATTGAAAAGTTAAGGCAATCCCATAGGGTTTTCATACACATACAACATCACATATATATAAGCAATTGACAATTGAGATAGGTTCTACCGGCCTTGCAAATAATACCGGCAAGGCAACCCAAGCGATTCTGAAGGAATAGAGATAAGTAGGCTCTACAGGCCCTGCCAATACCGGGTAAGGCAACCGTAAGATGGTAACGTACTGTTTCTACCGGCCTTACCAATACCGGGCAGGGCAGCCTGAGGAATACACAAGGAATAGGCTCTACCGGCCCTGCCAATACCGGGTAAGGCAACCGTGGACTGGCAATGTAACAGGTTCTACCGGCCTTACCAATACCGGGCAGGGCAGCCCAGAATGGATACCCAAGGATAGGCTGTACCGGCCCTGCCAATACCGGGTAAGGCAACCTAAAGGTGGCAACGTGAAAGGTTCTACCGTGCCTTACCAATACCGGGCAGGGCAGCCCAAGAAGGGAGACACCACTAAGACCAGTGACTGTCAGATGACAATGACAGTAGGATGGTAAATAGAGTATGCGGTCAAGCTGTCTCACCCAAGGAGAGGCTAGTGTCGGTACACATCTGAAACAAGTGCTGCTAGGACTGGACAGCACCAGGACCCTGACTGCAAGTCAGGGAGTAAACCAGCGTCTGCACACTGGAACCAACAACTGTACCTTGAGCCGCAAGGCACATGGAGTAAACCAGCGTCCGCACGTTGGAACCAACAGGCAGTAGAATGAGCCACAAGGCCAATGGAGCAAACCAGCGTCTGCTCGCTTGGACCAACTGACTGTATTGTGAGCTGCAAGGCTAATGGAGTAAATCAGCGTCCGCACGCTGGGACCAACAGACAGTATTGTGAGCCGCAAGGCTAATGGAGTAAACCAGCGTCCGCACGCTGGGACCAACAGACAGTCTTATGAGCCGCAACTAAATATTAATCCCAATGTACATAGCCCTCTATGTTATGCTCTTTTAAATAAGTATCCAGGCCCTTTTTAAAGGCATCTAATGTATTTGATAGCACCACCTCCTCAGGCAGTGAATTCCATACCTTTATTGTCCTTACTGTAAAGAAACCCTTCCGCTGTTGTAGATTAAATCTCCTCTCCTCAAGTCTAAGCGGGTGGCCCCTTGTCCTTTGTACTGGTCTTTGGAGAGCCCTTTGCATGGGCCCTGAATATATTTATATAGTGTTATGATATCCCCTCAAAGACGCCGTTTCTCTAGTGTGTATAAGTTTAACTTTTCTAGCCTTTCTTCATAACTAAAACTTTACATTCCCCTTATTAGTTTTGTAGCCCTCCTCTGCACTCTCTCTAGTTCCATAATGTCCTTTTTCAGAAAGGGCGCCCAGAAGTGAACAGCATATTCTAGGTGGGGTCTTACCATGGACCTGTAAAGAGGCATAATAATATCTTCCTCCCTTGAGTCAATACCCCTTTCAATACATGCCAATATCTTATTGGCCTTTGCAGCTGCCAGCTGGCACTGCATGCTACTGTTGTCTACCATTACTCCCAAATCATTTTCATTTGTAGATTTCCCCAGAGAAACACCATTTAAACTATATGTTGCATTTTTATTATTATACCCAAAATGCATAACTTTACACTTGTCTATATTGAATCTCATTTGCCATTTGCCTACCCAGTTACTCAATTTGTCCAAATCCTCTTGTAATGAAGACACATCCAGTTCAGACTTTATTACCTTATTTAAGTTTTTGTCATCGGCAAACACTGACACATGGCTCCCTATGCCCTCTGGGAGGTCATTAATAAACAAATTAAAAAGAAGACGACCCAGGACAGATCCCTGAGGTACTCCACTTATCACGTTTATCCAACTGGAGAACTTGCCATTTACTACCACTCTTTGCATTCTATCTTTCAGCCAATTTCCAATCCACACACAAACATTTTCCCCTAGGCCTATTTCATTCAATTTGTACAGTAACCACTTGTGTGGAACCGTATCAAATGCCTTGGCAAAGTCTAAATAGATCACATCAACCGCCGCTCCCGCATCTATATTATTACTCACTTTTTCATAAAATGCGATCAAGTTAGTTTGGCAAGACCTGTCTTTCACAAAGCCATGTTGGCTCCTGCTAATGATATTCCTGTTCCAGCAGAATTCTTGAATATATTCCCTTAGCAACCCTTCAAACAGCTTCCCTACCACAGATGTCAAGCTTACAGGTCTTTCAAAAGGGAACAAACAGGTTATACTGTGTATTTGTAGACAAAACAGGAAGGTCTGATAAAGATTAACTTATTTTGCAGCAAGAAAGCTATATGATCCTCATGTCTCTGGGCTACTGTCACCTTTCGCTCCACTCTCGGTGCATCTGCTGCCTCTCTTCCGGGTTTGCTCAGTTCTCGGTGCTTTGTGCCTCTCTTCCGGGTTGCGTCACATGTGCCGTGACGTCATCCACCGGCGTCTATTTCTAGACACTCTGTACAGACATGGGTGCACTCAAATAGTGTTCCCCTAGCATTAGTAACGTCCCAGTCTGTATTAGTTTGCTCTTGTCTCCTGGTTGCCGATTTTGCCTAGTATCTGTTTATCCTCTCTGCCTGCCAATTCTGTTGATCTACAGAAGGACCGTGTATGATCCTGGCTTTGAACCATCACTGTCCTTATTGCTTGCCGATTCTGCTGATCTACCGAAGGACTGTGTATGACCCTGGCTTTGTACCCTCACTATCCTTATTGCCTGCAGATTCTACTGATCTACTGAAGGACTGTGTATGACCAAGGCTATGTCTGACCATCCTTTCTTCTGGATTGTTCCAGTGTCTGTTTCCTGTTCCAGACTCCACGATTCCAGTTTCGTCTGATCTCCTGTTTTCTCTCTTCGTCTGCTCTTCTGCAGCACAGGTCTGTTCTCTCCCTCTGTGGAGAGTAATTCTATTTGTATTTAGTATCTCTTTCTCTAAAGCAGAGTTACGCCTTTAGGCCTACGTTCCCTATCCCTGCTCACTACTCTACATACCCAAGCCTTCACTCTCCCCTGCAGGAGAGAAGGTGCTGCCTGAGGAGATTTCCATCCAGGGCTCACTTCCAGCTCCTCTGGGGTTTGTCATCCAGCCTTGCATCTGGCACCTATACCCGGCCTAGACCGCAGCACGGTACCTTTGCAGACAGCCAACGCATGCCAAGCACCGCTCCCTATCGTCTCACCCAAGCACTCCCTGTCCTGTGGGTTCAACCACTAGCAATGGGATCTTGTGACAGCTATGAGGCAAAGGTTGAACCTGATGGACTTGTGTCTTTTTTAAAGTTTACTATGTTACTATGTTAACACTATCCTGTTTTGGACATTGTTTAACCCAGTTATGAGTTTACTTACCCAAGCTGGGCTTGGAGTAACCCAGTTTCTGTGTCACGCTGATCCTGGTTTTATTGTACCAAAGCACGCTTGCAACCAGATTTTAATTTTATTTTTTTCATATCTATTTGTGAGTACTACTCTAATATTTTTACTTTGTTTTTAAACAAATGTATTACACTATTAATTTTACTTTCTGTTTATATCTTTGAAGTATACAAGATATGTCTCCATTTAGATTTTATAAGTAATATACCAATTTTAGCCATTCCCCTTCACTTCACTCACTTGAGGTTGCTGATTGTTTTTCTTTTCTGTTGCTGACATTGTATGATCTGCCTGGTACCTATAGGGCTCCCATGCACAGTAGTAATCTTGACTGGTGAGGTTTAGATCACAGGGAATACTGTGGAAAGTAGAAAATAACTGATAAGTTAAAATGCTTATAGCTTCTGAGCCAGACCAGGAGAGTCAGGGTATGAGGAGCTGGCTCTGACATGAAGCAGAGATGCTTAAAAGACTTACAGTTGTTCCCTGCGAGTCAACTAGACCTTCATGTTTTCCTTCGTCACTGTACAGGTATAGGTAATATGTATAGGTGTTTCAAATATAAGCAGAGTGCATCTTTTAAACTTTTCAGGCCCTGTAAGTTGATTTACACATTCTTGTTCAAAAGGCTTTGAAGCGAACTATTGAAAAGGGATGTATAAAATGTCCAGGCTCCAGGTGAAGATTAGGCTTGGAATAAGGTGCTAATTAAATGGATGATCTCTGTGTTGGTTTACAGGTGGCACACTGGTTTAATAAGCCCCTGGGTCCTTTTGCTATCCAAGCATACTGGAAGCAGCATTTTAGTAATAGATAGGTTTAAGTGTAGTAGAAGCAGATGTAGAAAGGGAGGCTGTGGTCAATACAGAAACAGTTTTAAGCTGCAAGGCTTGCAGAAGATCAGTTATGAAAATCAGCTTCTGGCCATTCTTCATTGTCAGTGAAATGTGCTGTACCAAGAGAGTTCCTGTTGCATTAGAATCTTAAAACTTCTGTAAGGTCTGTCACACTAACTTGCATACCAGGCAAGAGACCTGCAGGAGAAAAGAAATACCACACAATGACTTTAAAGCAAGGAGGTCTGGGACTTAGCCAGCATGTGATAACAAAGGACAAAAGTGGCACTGAAAATGTGGAACTGAGAACTGGATTCTTGAAGCATAATAGAGGGTTAGGAGACACTTAATAAGCATGCTACAAGCAATACTTGAACACTAGTAAAGTAAGAAACTTTGTTCTGCTCCAACAGCTGTGCTCATAAGAGTCACTAGAGAGTAAATGCTAGCATGTTCTAATGTGGGGACTGCTCTCAGGAAGGCCTTTAGGGTACACAGTTAATCAATGTGGGATTGAATATAACTACTGTGAAGACAGAGGAAGATTCTGGAGAGTAGCTTAGAGGTCAAGAGCAGAGGACCAGGTGTCTAAGATATGGCTGACAGCAGCCATGTTGTGGTTGTTTCTCTGAATTCTGTTGGTGAAGGCTGAAGATAAGGGTTTGGTCAGGGCAAGAGGCAGACAAGCTGTGTTTATTTAAGAGCTTTAGTCAGGAGTCAGTTAAAACATATCGCTATGAATGCTAGTCACTGGAAAACTTGGAATGAGCCCAGAAGCACATATAATGGATTGACATAGAGCACTGGCCAACATCAGGAGGACTGAGAACACCAGACATCCAACACAGGGCTAGTATATAAAATACATTGACTAATGTCACAAAGAGGTGCAGAAAGAATCAAACCAAGCTTCCTTTCTTCAGTGTCAGTCAATAGTTATTAACAAAATCATGTCCCCATATCTGGCCTAATTGTTGATGATGACTTTGCATTACAATATGTTCCGTACAGTAAAAATTAAGAGCTATGATGTAAAGCCAAAAAAAGCAGAACAGCAGCATTGGAAAAGTGCAATATGACTGTTTATAAACTCTTTGAGAGCAACTTAAAAGCCTTAATAATCCTCTCAGTCATCATCATAGTCACCTCTTACAAGTCCAACCCCTACCCAGTCATATTCACTATTACTTACTAAGTTACAACACAGGGCAGCATCCCCAACCCTAGCTACGAGATCTTCTTCTGCTCTTGAAATAGCAGTTCCACTAATCCCTACAGCTAGTACTTAGGCAACATCTACTAGTAGCAGTAGTAGTAGTAGTAGTCCCTCAGGAACCACTCAGCCTATGAACGCCATTATGGAAATACTTCACTCACAATCCAAAATCTAAACATGTTGCTATCTATTGTCTGTAAAAAAACATTTGAGCAGGAAGAAAGCAAGAACCAGACACATCCTTACTGATATCCCACCTGAACTACAGCCACAGGTTTGAATGGGAGATATACCAGTAACATTTCAGAGGTGTAATAACTAGCAGCAGAAGCACTCCTAAAAGTGCACAAGACCGAGGGCCATTATCACGGTGCCCTAGATCTGGCCTGCTGGTGGCGTACCTGTCTGGTTTCTACGGGTGGACTAGCAGTGGCATTGCTGGTCGTTGCTGGCCTGACTGTTGGCCTCTCTGTTGCGAGCACACGTCACTGATGTCAGTCCCCTTTTAGTGGTGTACCAGTGCAATAGCCTGTTGTATTCTATGCTCCATTGTGACCCTTGCCTGGCTGTTGACTCCACTCCATGTATGAACCTTGGCCTTCTCTGACTACCCGATCCGTGTATGAACTTTGGCTTTACCTTACTACGTGATCTATGTATGACCCTTGGCGTTGTCTGACAACTCACTCCTAGCTAGTCCTGGGCCTTGTCTGATTACCCGATCCATGCATGAACCTTGGCCTAGCCTGACTACCCGCTACGTGTATGACCTTTGGCCTTTCCTGGCTACCTGCTCCGTGTATGAACCTTGGCTTTGTCTGACTACCCGATCTGTGTATGACCCTTGGCGTGGTCTGACAACTCGCTCCTAGCTAGTCTTGGGCCTTGTCTGTATATTCGCTAGATTGTACCCCGGTCTTGTCTGACTACCTCTCTGTGTGGCCTTGGGTTAGTCTGTTGCCTCCTAGGTACTGCCATCATTCTGGGTATTCCATGGGCATTGGCCTTGGACCCTAGCATTCTAGGGTATCTCTTTCCTGCCTTGGATCCTAGCGTTCTAGGGATCCGTGTAAGCCTCCTATCAGCCACCCTCGCTCCATCTTGGGTTGGCTGCGTTCACTCTCCTGTAGAGAACTGTAGGCTAGGTTCTCTTCTGTCTGCTTACTTTTCCTAGTAGTGCAGGCTAGGTTAGTGTTCAGCCCTTGGGTAGTGGGCTGTAGCGCTGTCCTCACACCTGACTCCGGGTAGGGTTGGGGAAGTGCTTGATTTGTATTTTACCTTAATAGAGTGGTGTTAATCTTACTGTACCTGTCTTGTGTTCTTATTTACCTGAGCTACCATGACAGCCACATAACAGTAGTGTTGTATGTGTATCAGAACAATCTTTTCCTCAACAACAACAACATCCATTTCTCATGCTGCTGTTGTGCACCTTAAAAACATGGAGTATGATTGAATTAGAGTCATGGTGTGTCAACACTTGTGGCCACCCCCCCACCTCCACCTCCAATAGGCATACTTTTAAAGCAGTTGTTACACAGCCCTTGCATGCGTTACAAACCATCACTCAGTCCTCTATCTCCTGGGGTTGTTTCCTCCCCTTGTTCTGGATTGGCTACTTGACCTTCAAAACCTGCATCCTTACCATCTCCTGTTCACGATCTTTGAGCTACCTACAGTGCTTGTTCTGTGACTTTGCTTGCTGCATCGTTCCTGACCTTGGCTTTAACTTCCTGATTCTGCTCCTGTTTGTTCCTGATTGCTGTGAACTCCAGTTTCAGCTTTAATCTTTGCTTGTTTCCTGACCTCTGACTCCTCTTGCAGATCTGGCTTGTTTATAACTACCTGGTGTGACCTGGCCTGAACTCCGACCATCCCTTTGTCTGTTGATCCGGTATCTCTGACTGATTACCTGGCTAGACACTTGCTATTTCTGACTTCACCCATCATTCTGTTCAAGCATTGAGTTCTCTCTGACTCCCTGGGCAGCCTTCATCAACAATCTGCCAGGCAGATTGATTTCTAACAAGCATCAGCCATTTGACCATCAGATTGATCTCCATGAGGTCCTACTGACATCTGCTATCAGTCCAGTGAATTGACCCCCCCGTTCCTGCTATCTCCTGTAATTAAACCGGCAGATCGATTTCTGTAAGGTTCCTGCAATCACCAGAGGTCAATCCACTACTTGGTCGATCTTCAACACACTGTGCTCTTTGCGGTAGGGAGATCATCGTCAGCTTCAGCATTCTTCAGTAGACTCTCTACTTCCATGTGGTCAGTCTTCGTCCTACTGTGCTCTTCATCTTTCTACTCCAGTGAGTTCTTCCTGTCTTAGGAACTTTGACCTGTGTGGCATCTGGTTCCCAGTCCGCAAGGGTGTATTGTTCCCCTTAGTGCCTCCTATGGTTCTCTGGCAACCCATCCTGGTCCACTGCCCAGCTCCTCTGGGGGTGGGGTATCTGGCCTGCAAGGGTAGTATAGGGACCTTCAGCTCTTACTATCCTCGCAGCCCTCTCTAGCATGTTTGGTGAGTTCTTAGGAAGATGTCAACAACTACACAAAAAACACAAATTTAAGAATAGTAAAGTTGCTAACATGCTGGCAGTTGACAAGCTGTCCTATTCTTCTGTTAGATATTTTAAAGAGGTTTTAAAGAACTGATGTCATTTGTTGCACCTCTCTGGCATATTCCAAGCCACAGCTATTTTTCAAGGATGGATGTGCCAGAGTTGTACAAGCAGGTGGTTAATATAGTGGGCAAAGAGTTGGAAACCTCATATGGCAAAAAGTTCATCTGATTACATATATGTAGACAACTGGCCAGAGTACAAACTATATGACTGTCACTGCATCAGCAGGTCACCACCATGTTGCCTCTGGCTCTGGCACTAGAAGTAAATGTCAGATGCAGAGCAGCCCATCCAATGGGCATTTCAATTTATACATGCAGAGCTTTGAGAGACAAACCCACAAAGCTGAAGAGGTGCTAAAGAAACTGAAATAGGTCATAGATGAATGTCTTTTACCCCACTTCCTTAAAGCTGGCTTTGTGTCTGCTAACAATGTCTCCAATGTAACAGCTGCGTTCATAAAAATAGATTTGGTGCATGTTCCTTGCTTTGTCAATGTCCTTAACTTAATTGTTACTCGATTCCTCTCAGAATCTGATACCCTCAAATAAATGCTACGTATCATAGCCTTGTAGTGCACATTTTAGCTGGTCCTTTAGTCCTCACAATGCATCACATGCTGTGCAAGAACACAGCTACCTGCCCAATCACCAGCTTAAAAGGGAGAATTTGTATGTTATTTCATGACCTATTGACGCTTCTTTGTGAAAGTTAAAGCGAAACTATCACTCAAATTAAAGTGCCCACCAAATAATTATGCAAGTAGTGATACGCATATCCATACTAGTATTATCCTAAATAAGTCCGGTGTTATTGAGAAATCCAACTCGTTCTGAGATGTACAGGCAGGCATCTTACTGTATTGCCATCTGTGCACATGTGCCGTCAGTCCCTTCCTGTGCCTTAAAGGGATATTAATACTTCGTTTTAGCTTTATTTTATTTTGTAGGCATTAAAAAAACATGAAGAACGATATGTCTTGTCTCTCAAACATTTATGGTTTGAGAGATATTCACAAGCAAAATTCCCCCATCCCGCCCCTTTTACCTAGTGTAAGTCATCTCTTCTCAGATGTGGAATCCAGTCCATAGACCAGACAGATAACAGTAAGGGACAATTTTCTTCCTATGAGAACAATGAAAGCCCTGCCCCCCTTGACAAGCTTTTCAGGTTTTTCCCTTATCTTAATTGAAGATTGTCCCTCTCTGCAATCTACCTGGGCACCTCCCTTCTGCTCTGGCTGAGCAGTGTTACATCAGTAAAAGGGGCAGGAGGGGGATACTTTATCATTCAATTACTCTTGAACTACAACTCTGACAGAATTGAAATAACACTCTCCAAAGTCCAAATACTATGATGATTAATTAGAGCTGTTTTTATTATGTTAAACATTACTATCCCTTTAAGGTACAATACAACTACCACCGGGATAGTGCAAGTGCACAGATGTCTCTTTAGCTAGATGTCTGCGCTGATGCCTGCCTGTTCATCTTGGAACGAGTTGGATTTCTCAGTAATGCTGGACTTATTCAGGATAATACCAGTATGGATATGAGTATCGCTATATCCATACTGATTTGGGGGGCACTTAAATTTGAGTGATAGTTTCACTTTAATAAATAATTTAGAACAAGACTAACATATTTCATTTATAGAGACTAATTTACAAATACTGCAGTGTCAACAAACATTAAAGGTGCAGTAAACTTTTTTTATGAAAAAATATATATTGTAGGGATTTTCCTATCGAGTAAAATAAGAGTACTCCCACTGCCTAGACATTTATATTTCCAGAGTTATTACAGTTTAAAGCCATGTTTTTTTTACATTAGCAGTGCCCTCTAGTGGTCAAATTCTAATTAGATTTCCTGTTAGATTATAATGGAGAGGAAAGTCAGAAAAGTCAGTGATATACAGTTCTCCATAGAATGTGATAGAAACTGCTTGTCACTTCCTGTCAGTTAGAACTATCAGGAAGTAAACAAAGTAAATTCACTTCCTGATTATTTAAATTGCCATAAATTTTGACTAAAACATTTGACAGCGATGGTAGTGACCTTGTTTTATTCCGCAGGAAAAGTTCTATAAAATATGTGTTTTCATAAAACAAAGTTTACTGCTGCTTTAATGTGAGTTTTATTGCTGTGCAGAAACGTGATACACAACACACAGTCTAATCTCCTAAACAGAGGGACACCAGGGTGGGAAAGAGGGACAGAGACATTTTGGGTCTCATTGAGGGACACTTGAGAGGTAAGCTATGGTGTCTTTCCCATACCACCCAAGTGCCTCACTTTAGGGCTACTATGTCTTTTCTGAGACCCTAATCCCACAGACTGTGTGGTGTGTATATAAGTGTATCATACTTCTCCACAGCAATACAACTCACATTAACCCTTCGAGTGCCAGATGTGTGTGCATTGAATTACTATTCAATGTGCTGTGTACCTTTCTGACACTCAAAGGGTTAATGTTTGTATAAGTGGAAGGCAGGGCATGAATTTGTGGGAGGGGCTGCAGGCCTTAAACACCACTTGCCGTCTATCCCACTGGGCGCTCCATCTTTGTGCCTGTACGTCGGTTACTTCGGTTTGTAAGTAGTCTATAGCTGTAACGTCACTTCCGGTTCTTCGATCAGAGTCAGGTAAGCAAGAACTGTCAGCTAACACCGAAGGAGCCCGTTTCATTGCGAAACTTTTGATAGCATCTCCTCCTAATATAAGACTGGCACTTGGTAAACGATAAGCACTTGATCCATATACGCAGTATACTGACGAACTCAGAATGTACTACAGTTCACAAATACTCTAATATTAAAAAACTATCCACGCTTGTTTCCCTTGGGGCATTTCCTCATCTATAAATTATGTGTGTGCTGCATGATTGTATTTATAAGTATTATTGCTTAGAACTATACAGGAGAAACATTTGTTAAGTTTATATTATTGTTACTGTGATCTAATGTTGTCAGATCACAAGTCTATCTATTTGGGTTTTTCTGCATTTTAAGAAATCACTAGTTGAAGAGCCCGTTACATGGGCCAAGGTGCCACAGCCAGCCGGTCAAGGGGCAGTCATGTGCAGTGGAGACTGCCCACGCCGCGGCTGATACAGAGCTGGACGCTCCTTCGGGCGGTCTCTACTGCGCATGACTGAGGCGTTACACACGCTTAACGAATTATTATATAGGATGTGGCCCCTGGCAGGAGGGACAATAGCAAACACTACAGAGGTAGAGGGTCCTCTTTCCTTGTCACCTGTTCGGAGAAGTTAATTGGTTCATATCTGTGGAGTACAATGGATCATTCGCTATAGTACTCACAATGTTATACTACAGTCATCTCAAATTTCCATATTAAACCTGCAGTTTAACCCTGCTGATTATTGTATGCTTTACTTAAAAATGCTTAAATAGTTTCATATTTTTATGCTATTGTTTATCCCTTTATGTGTTTCATGCCCTGTTTAATAGTTTACATGCATGTGAAGTTTCATTGTAGGATCCCTTGAACTTTGACTGTTTGAACACTAAGTAAGCATCTATCGTTATTTTAGTGGAATTTGACACTATCAATAGTGAACAGACATCAGCACAGATTTCTCATTAACTCCTCTTTTTCACCCCTTTGTTACCCCCACCCTATTTTTCACCTAGCAGGCTCTGCTAATACTAGCAGTCAGCAGATCGTCCAGATTTATTAAATCTGCATGCCGGACCTTCCACAGCGTCTTTAACGCTTAAAGGGTCCAGCTTTCTGCAACAAGTAATTATACTCCAGGTAGTTTGCTATACTTCTCCCTCCTATTTTAAACATCTATGCTATAAATGACGGTTTAATCTAATATTATTTTATGTTCTCAACACTAGTTCATCAGACTCATCCTAAGGTAAGCTATTATATATTTAAGTCACTCCCCCTCATGTCACATCCTAAGAGGCCTTGCTGCCTATAGTTACTCACTTCCGATCAGGCCAATGCCAGACGCTGCGCTATATTGCACTTCCATCCCTCCCCCCCATCACCCCATTCACTCACTATATGAAGTGAAGGTTCAACCACACTTAGAGGTTGAAGGTTCACTGCACTTTCATTAACTCTGCATAGAGGTCAAAGGTACTACTACATTTGCCTTGCCTCTTTGTAGAAGCCGAAGATAGCACAGCACTTACCTTTCATCTTCATAGAAGCTGATGGTAAAATCACTCTTACCTTACCTCTTCGTAGAGGCTGAAGTTATCACTACATTTACCTTACCTCTTCATAGAGGCCGAAGGTATCACAGCACTTACCTTACCTCTTCACAGGGGCCAAAGGTACCACTGCATTTGCCTTACCTCTTCGTAGAGGCCGAAGCTTCCACTGCACTTACATACCGCTTCGTAGAGGCCGACGTCTCCACTACACTTACCTTACCTCTTCGTAGAGGCTGAAGGTTCCACTGCACTTACCTTACCTCTTCGTAGAAGCCGAAGGTTCCACTGCACTTACAGTACCTCTTCGTAGAGGCCGAAGGTCTCACTGCACTTACCTTACCTCTCCGTAGAGGCCGAAGGTTCCACTGCACTTACAGTACCTCTTCGTAGAGGCCGAAGTTCCCACTTCAATTACCTTATCTCTTCGTAGAGGCCAAAGGTTCCACTGCACTTACCTTACCTATTAGTAGAAGCCGAAGGTACCTCCAAATTTACCCTATTTCTTCCTAGAGGCGGAAGGTTTTTCAGCATTTGCCTTACCTCTTAATAGAAGTCGAAGGTAGTACAGTTTTTTCCTTACCTATTCGTAGAGGTTGAAGGTACCACAGTTAATATATTACCTCCTTATGGAGGCCGAAAATATCATAGCTATTATTCTACCTCTCCGTAGAAGCCGAAGGTACCACAGCTCTTACCCTACCTCTCATTGAGACCGAAGGTACCTCCGCTCTTATCTTTCCTCCTCTTAGAAGCCAAAGGTTTCATAACCTCTATCTTACCTACTAGTAGAGGTCTAGGGTACCTCAGACCTTACCTTACCTCTTCGCAGAGGTCAAAGGTTCTACCGCTTTGTCTCTTTATTTGCGGCTTTAGGCCTCACATTTTTATCGTACCTTCCTTTGTTACGGTAAAGCCTCCCCCCTCTCCCCCCTTGTTTAATATCCTATTGTACCTTTACATGAGGGCTGGAGGTATTTTAAGAATTTTATGTCTCTTTTTATTTTTAGATCAACATGGAAAACGCAGATCAACCCATTCAGTCAGACAGTGAGACTCAACAAGCCAGGACCCCTGCACCTACCCTTCAAAGTCCTTCCCTTAGAGGCTGGACAGTGGGGAAACTTATGGCAGAACTCACCCGCCAACATATTCCATTTCCCGCTTCAGCTAGAAAGGCTGAGCTTTTTAATCTTCTGTTCTCCCCCACTTCAGTTCACATTCCCCCTCCCTTCCCTTCTCTTTCTCCCCCACTGCCTGCACCCTCAGTCTCGGAGCAGTTTGCTCAGATTACCTGTATGTTGGCAGATATTCAAGCTACAGTATCTTCACTGGAGAACTCCTCTCACCAAATTCCACCTGCCTTAATGATGACTGAGCATGTAAGAAAAGGCTAATAATTGATCTTTCGGCTCCCCATTCTACTACTACACCAAGTATTAACTCACTAATTCCATATGAATCATTCTCTCTAACTTACTCAACTATTGACGACGATCTCTTCCTGACTGCTGGTTATTTAAAGCTGATATCAAAGATGCCTTTAAACTACTCCCAGTCCATCACTCTCTCTGGCATCTCCAGGGCATTCGTTGGTTAGGTACATATTATTTTGCCACGTCTCTTACCTTTGGATCACATAGCAGCCCCAAGATCTATGACTCATTTGCTGAGATTCTGTGTTGGCTACTACTGAACCACTGTCGCTGTCCGGGAGTTCTCCATTACCTGGATGACTTCCTTCTTATTGATAATTCCTCCGCTCCAGATAGCCTTTTTAAAGTTAAATAGCTATTTCACTTCCTTAATATCCCCTTGTCCCCAGGAAAGTCTTGTGGCCCAACTAAAGAACTAGAATTCCTGGGCATCATTTTAGATTGCAGGCTCCTGGAAGCTAGAATCCCCCAAGCTAAACTAGGAAAATTATTCTAATTATTACAAAAAGTGAAAATCTAGCAACTATAACTAAAGTTGAACTGCAATCCTTGATTGGATACTTAAAGGGATAGTAATACTTAAAATGTAAAAAAAAATATGTTGTAGAGTTTATCCCCCTGAGTAAAACAAGAGTACTCCCACTGTTGAACTGTGTTTCATTCAAAAGTTATTAATTTTCAACGTTGAATTTTTTAGGTGCAATATCACAGTGGCCTGAAATTGTACAGTGGCGCTGTTGCTACACCATCCTATGGAGATTTATGGTCAACTGACCAGAGCTGTCCATAGGATCGTGTAGCAACAGCGCCACTGTACAATTTCAGGCCACTGTGATATTGCACCTAAAAAATTAAACTTTGAAAATTAATAACTTTTGAATGAAACACCTTTCAGCAGTGGGAGTACCTTTGTTTTACTCAGGGGGGATAAACTCTACAACATATTTTTTTTTACATTTTAAGTATTACTATCCCTTTAAGTTTTGCCACTAGAATCCTTCCCCAGGGTCGGGCATTTCTTGCCAACCTACTCGCTCTGCTTTCTTCCACTTCCGATTCATATTCATCCATTTCAATCAATGACGAAGCTATATCTGAAATACATATGTGGAAAAAATTCCTGACTAATTGGAATAGTAAAGCTATGTTCCCTCCCTCCCTTTCTGTAGCTAGCCCGGCTGTATTCACAGACTCCTCCGCCAACTTTGGCTATACAGCAGTTTGGGATAATAATCAGATTAGTAGCCCTTGGCCAATTGAAATTAAATCCTCTGATTACCTATCCACCCCAGGTGTTACCGATATCTACCCTATAGTGGCTGCAGCAGCTACTTGACTCCGCTATGGGAAGGTAAAGCTGTCATTTTTTATTCCTCTTCTGAATACTCTCTTCAACTCCTTAAAAAAGGTAGATCCTCATTTGCCATTACCAACAAACTGTTAAAAAAGCTTAATTGGTTTTCCCTTACTCATAGATTTTTTATTTATCCATCACATATCCTAAATAATGTTAATTCAGTCACTTTAATTCTCTCAAAACTTCAACTTCAGGTAACAGCAGATCCACATCCAGAAACAGAAATACCTCAATCATTCACAGAAATAACATCAATTTGAATAACCTACCCTCAGAAGCCTCCAACATCATTCAACATGCTCTCACCCCAATACTAAGAAATCATATGACAGAGCTTGGCAATCATTTCAATCTTTTTTGACTTTCAGTAATTCACCCTTATCCTTCTCTCAATCTACTGTTCTAGCCTTTGCTTCCCATTGTCACTTAGGGTTAAAGCTTTCACCATCTACCATCAAAACTTACATTGCCGGCATCCAACACTATCATGCTTTAATGCCCCCCTTATCCCCTTCTATTCTTTCTCTATACAGTGTTAAACTCTTCCTTAAGGGGCTTGCCAAACTACAACCATCCACCGCTAGATTCAGGTTGCCAATTTCAGGTGAAATATTTAGAGATATGAATGATCTTTTGAAATCTGCCCCCTTCTCCATTTTTTTGTTTTTTTGAGGCCGGGTTAGTTCTCCTGCCGTTCAAAGACTGATGTCTTTGTGTGCCGGGATCAGCTTGTCCAGCATTCAAATTACTCTACTCTCTCCCTTGCGCATTCTAAAACAGACCAAACTGGGAGGGCCATCACATCCCATTTTATGCTACCAACGACCCCTGGTGTACCTATCAAGCACTGGTAAACCTCACTTCAAACAATCAGCACCTCTCATCAGAAAGCCCCCTTCTTCCAATTCACTCCGGCCCCCCCTCACTACAGCAGAATTCACCTCCTACGTTAGAATTTTATTATTAAGATTGGGCCTCAATCCAGATCAATTTTCAGGTCATTCATTTAGAATTGGGGCAGCATCTGCTGCATCTAAGAACAATGTACCTGTACATATTATAAAACGTTTGGGCCGATGGCAGTCATAATGCTTCTCCCGGTATATTCCTAATCCCACTGAGGAAATCCATAAAGCACTTACTAATCTAACTAAATGATGTACTATCAAAATTAAATAAATCTTTTTGCATCAAACTGTATCCTTTTTGCCTCTATTTTAGCCTACCTCATCTATTCGACTCCCGAGCTTGCGGTAAGCTCAGGGTTATAGCAAACCCTTATTCATTTCCTGCCGGAAGCCTGGACCACAAGTGGAAGGCTGGGCCTGAATTTGTGGGAGGGGCTGCAGGCCTTAAATACCGCTTGCCGTCTCTCCCATGGGCCTCTCCGTCATTGTGCCCCCCTCCATCACCCCATTTATTATATTTTTAGAAGATGGGCCTCTATTTTAGCCTACCTCATCTATTCGACTCCTGAGCTTGCGGTAAGCTCAGGGTTATAGCAAACCCTTATTCATTTCCTGCCGGAAGCCCGGACCACAAATACTATTATATATGTTTGTAAATTAGTCTGTGTAAATAAAATAAAAATTTGGTTTTGCTCTAAATAATTTATTTCATTGCACAAAGAGGTGTCATTAGGACACATACTAACCTAAAAATTCTCTGTAATGCCCCTCCCACCAGACACACCCTCAGCATCACCCCCTAAACAAATGTGTCCCTCTTTGGGCATTTGAAATGTTGAAAGGTAAGCACTCCTTGTCATTTCAGTAACCCTTGTTTGTACAGTCATTTATTGATGTTAATTAAAGGCTCCTGTACTAAGTGAATAGGAGCAAACAAATTCCCTAAATTCCCATTTTTTTCATGGGCATTTAACTGTCTGAATGCTAGAGAGGTGTTCAGGTTTAAAGTTCCATTTAGCTCAACGGGAGTGTTAATTTATCCACTCAGGTACAATTGAATTGGTACAGTCCAGCACTGGTGTCCAGCACTGTACAGTATGCTCTGAGTGAGATCTTACTAAAAATCTATAGAGTTCACGGACTCATAGGAATCTCCATGATATATTCAGTCAGAATCTAATAGCAGATAGAACCTACTTACTCTCCAGCCTCAGGCACATTTTCCTACCTGCAGTAAAACCTCAGTGCCTATTTGAACCCTTTCCTTCCTCACAGGACAGCCCCTCTGACTATCCCAGGCAGTGTGGAATTCCCTGACAAAGGGAGTGTTTGTAGAGGGGAAACATCTGACAATGATTGCAAACACTTTTCCATTTGCTTTAAGCAAGAATTTCCAGGCTCCTTCCAACCCATCCCACCCACCCACCCACCACAAACTGGATTTTAATACAGACCTACTTAGTGTCAGGAAAAATAGTATAGAAATATTTTCATTTTTTAAATATATGGTTTATTAACTTTTTTTACAAATCCTGATTGTGTACAGAACTGCAGATTAAAAAAGTTTAAAGGGATAGTAATGTTTTGTTTTATCTTTATTTTATTTTGTAGGCATTAAAAAAACATGAAAAACGACATAAGTCTTATTTCTCAAACATTTATGGTTTGAGAGATATTCACAAGCAAAGTTTCCCCTCACACCCCTTTTACCTAGTTTAAGTCATCTCTTCTCAGATGTGGAATGCAGTCCATAGACCAGACAGATAACAGCAGGGGACAATCTTCTTCCTATGAGAACAATGAAGCTCCTGCCCCCCTTGACAAGTTTTTCAGGTTTTTCCCTTATCTTAATTGAAGATTGTCCCTCTCTGCAATCTACCTGGGCACCTCCCTTCTGATCTGGCTGAACAGTGTTATATCAGTAAAAGGGGCGGGAGGGGGATACTTTGTCATTGAATTTCTCTTGAACTACAACTCTGACAGAATTTAAATAACACTCTCTAAAGTCCAAATACTATGATGATTTATTAGAGCTGCTTTTATTATGAAACATTACTATCCCTTTAAGGTTAGGTTCTACATGGTTAAAAGGAAACAGAAAAATATATATTCATCTAATTATATCATCTTGAATCACAGCAAATCATACTTGCAGCAGGCAACCAGTTATGCCAGTGTTATTATTTTCAGAGTTGGACTCACACTGACATAACATTAAAGCAGCAGTTAAAGGGCTAGTATTGTGTAATATGGAAAAATATAAACTGCAGTATTTAGTCATCTAGAAAAATGAAGGTTATGCCAACTGCTGAGATATGGTTTATTCAAAAGTTATTGCAGATCAAACTTTCATTTTTTCAGGTACAGTACTTTCATGGCCTGAAATGTTATGGTGGAGCTGTAGGTCCAGCCTGCTGCGTGGGTGCAAGGATAAAATGCTGCCCCCCCCCAAAACCACACCCACCAGAGCACTGACACCTGACGTCATGGCGCTCTTCGGCAGACCTCACACCCACACAAGAGCCTAACCTCCAACTGCGGAACACAATACCAGGAGGAGGAGAAGCTCCGTGAAGAGTGTGTTCGGGCGGCTATTGGAGGTGGGGGATTGACATCCACAGACCACAGCTAGGCTAATGTCAGTGTTCAGTGTGCATACAGCACACACCAAGTGCTTACTGGCTCCCGGAAGAACATGCCTTGGGGAGGCAAATTGCCGCCCCTGTCAAAGTGCCACCTGGGTCCCACGGACTCACCGGGACCCATGTAAGGGCCGGCTTTGTGGAGCTGTTTCTACAGCAGTCTATTGGCAGCTGTTGTCAGTGACAATAACTTTCCATAGGCTGTTAACAGCAACAACATACTGTAAAACCTCAGACAAGTGAAGTATGTGCTCAAAAATATATGAGATACAATACATTTTGATTAAGACATCTCTCAGAAGTAGGGATACCCTTTTACATAGCAAGACAAACCCTGAAATGTATATTTTTTCTATATCACACAATGCTGTCCCTTTAAGAAATAAACCAATAATTTTGTAAGTTTGTAAGGTACAGTGGCCCGTATGTATAAAAGCAAACTGGAGTTATTAGGGATTAAACCCACTGTACCATAGAGGATACATAAACATTCCTACATTTCTGTGCACTTGAACACAGTGTTTTAACCCCTTGAATGCTAGAGAGGCTCCAGTGCATTCATTTGCAATGCATTATAGACCTCTCTAGCATTCAAGGGTTTATAAATCCAATTTATGAAGAATTTTTATTTGTCCACCATGGTGCTGTTGGTTCACTCCAGAATAAATCCAGTTTGTTTATATACATACTAGTGTAAAAGCCTGTGTACACGGGCCAAGGTCCGGGTGATGTTAAGAGGCTGGTCCTGCTCTGCGACCTGTCACTGACGCAGTCATGCACTGTAGAGACTGGCCGAAACCACAGAATGCTCCCAGCACAGAACTCCCAGCATTCCGTGCTCCCAGCATTCTGTGCGTTCGGGCAGTCTCTACTGCTCATGACGGCTTCTGACAAACATTCTAGCGAATTATTATATAGGATGGTCCAGTGTGCTATGTTATGTGATTAGTTATGATACCTTCTCTTTTGCCATACCTGGGAACTTTGTGTTCTGGAGTCAAAACTGGGTGGGGCTTACTTGTGGGTGGGGCGGAGCTTAGCAGGATTTACACAAAGTGGGCAGGAAGTGTGAGGAACTGTGTGGAGAAGGAGGAGAAGTGGGAGGGAAGTGGGAGGAACAGGCTGGGGAGGAGCAGAAGTGGAGGGAAGTGGGAGGAACAGGCTGGGAAGGAGGAGAAGTGGGCAGAGTTTCATAAAAGCTCCCCACCACCTGCAGAATCAGCCACTGTCCCCAGAGACCCAGTAAACAGCTACAAATCAGGAGAGTTCCCAGCTGTTTCTATTGTTCTTTACATAGGTGAACAGTTTAAAAAGCTTTATCCGGTACTGTTCGGTGTATTGGATATCCCTTATCCCTATCACAGCAGTTCATGAAGCATAACATTTAAAGAGACAGTCCATCTGATTTTAACCCTTTGATTGCCAGAGGGATATGCAGCACATTGAGGAGCAATGCATTGCGTACACCTCTGGCACTCAAAGGGTTAACTTTACATATCCTGCAATTGCATAATACATAAAATAAATTGCCTATACTTTTTATTCTTTTCTTTTTTTTTTCACGCTTTTAGGTCCATGCCATTAAACTCTATAGATGTCTGTAACCAGAGCGCTTTCAGTTGGGGACCTTCAAAGCAGAGGTATGTATACAATTTTACCTGCTCTGATTGTTTTGTATGCTGTATAGGCAGCCTTGTCTACATCGTTTCAGTGTCTATTTTACATTGTTGCACTGTTCCTGTTTTCACAATCCCTGCCAGAAAGCAGTCTAAAAACAAATTCATATATCTCCCCACAAAGGAGCTCAGGGATATACAACTGTAAACAAATGGTGATGATATAAATATAATAAAACATATATACAATTTAATTTTACATAGTTGTCAAACAGGAGGTGAGTGTTACTTTAACCCTTTGAGTGAAAGAGGGGTATCCAAAGCATTGTAAAGCAATGCGACCCCTTTGGCATTCAAAGTTCATGTCAATTTCCACAAAATGTTGATCATCAGAACATGGTCAAAACCACACCACCCTATTGTACCATTAGTTTTATAGGAAAGTCAGATTCACATAGTAACATAGTTGACAAGACCAGGCCTGGACTGGCCATCGGGCATACCGGGCATTTGCCTGGTGGGCCGGTCCGGGCATTTAAAAAAAAAAAAAAAATAATCATTAAACGAGTTTGGGCCATCTTTCACTTTCTGAAAGACAGCCACCTCGTTACAAGTTTCCTGGTGGGCGGCCGTGCAGCTCTATATAAATAACGAACTAACTCCTGCCACCGCCGCCCCCCCCCCCATGAGCTGCTCAAAAAATAAAAATGGGCTGCTCAGCCTTAAATGCCCGGGCCTGGACAAGACTGAAAAAAGACATGCGTCCATCAAGTCCAGCCCATGCCATAAACACCCCTGTTGATCTAGAGGAAGGCAAAAAAAAACAACAACAAAAACAAACCCTGAAGCTATTTCCAATTTAGCCCCAAGTGGGTAAAAAAATTCCTTTCTGACTCCAAATGGCAGTCAGATAGTTCCCTGGATCAACATTATATCTGCATTGAAGCCACCTGTCATAATTTTCAATATTGGTCTGTGCTAGATAGGCATCCATTGCTTTTTTGAAAGCAGTTAAAGTATCTGCAAGTACAACATCTCAAAGCAAAGAATTCCATAGCTTTACCGCCCTTACTGTAAAAAAATCCCTGTCTTTGTTGTAGTAAAAAATGCCTTTCATCTAGTCTTAATGGATTACCTCTCATTCTTAGATCAGCTCTTTGCGTAAATAATTCATTGCAATACATTACTTCAGTTTGCGGAATGTTAAGTGACAGACAGTCACAAGATGTGCAGATTGTTATACTGACAGAACAGTAAAAACTGCACTTGAAGCCAATGATGGCAATTTTACTACAGAATAAAGTAAAGAAAAAGGAGCTGAACTGCAGTAATGAAGAGCAAACCAACTGCCCTTAGGGGATGGGACTTTTAACGCTTTGAATGCTACAGAGGACTGCAATGCATTGTCCCCTATAGTGCAGTTTGTTTTGTCTAGAATTACTCCATTTAGTTTAGTACATCGGCCACAACTCTTTTTCAGTGCCTCTTAGGTACATATCGTGCACCTCATTGGCACTCCAAGGGTTAACTTCAATCAGTTATTGTTCTAGTAAGGCTCCACAGATGTCACATGAACCACAGCAGAGGATCTGTTTTGGTCAAAGAATAGGGACTCGCAACCTCCTGCCCTCCAGGTGTTGTTGGACTATCATAATTATCATTAATATTATACTTTATTAATATAGCACCAACGTATTCCCATACCTAGGAACTTTGTTTTCTGGAGTTCCCAAATGGGAATATAAATGATGCAATTTGCATCAAAAAGGGGTGAGGCTTACTCATAAGTGGGGTGGAGCTTAACAGATGTCACATAAGTGGGCGTGAAGTGGGAGGAACTGGGTGGGGAAAGAGCAGAAGTAGGAAGACTTTCTTATGAAACTCCTCACCCCCAGAGAATCCATGTCTCTGTCCCTGGAGACCCATAATTCACTGCAAAAAAACAGAGTCTCTGGGGCAGATCCAGAAAGTTCCCAGGTATGTTTATTCCACAGCACTGTACAATAGGGACTAGACATACAGAGACACTAAACAGTAAAATGGAACATAGCAGGGGAGGGCTGGCCTGGGGGGCATGGGGCAATTGCCCCCTGGGCTGCAGGGTTAGAATTGCAATAAGGCAGAGTAGGCATCTGCCTACAGGCACACCCCACAGAGGGGAGCCTGTCACTGGAATCAATTATATTTATTTATTTTTATTACAGCAGTCTCGCTGCGCACAGTGGCAGCAGTAACTATGACATCATCTCCCAGCGCTCTGCATTATTGAAGAGAAGACCGCGGGAGCAACTGCCTACAGATATGTGCCGAAGGAGGCACAGACTTTTCCTGCCGCTGGACCACCAGGGAGGTAGGAAACAGATATGGGGGGCAATATGGAGCTGATGGGGGCAATGTGAGGGTAAGATAAAAGCTGATGGGGGCAAGTTAGAAGCAGTTAGAAGCTGATGGGGCAAGTTAGAAGCTGATGGGGGCAATGTGAGAGCAAGTTGGAGCTGATGGGGACAAATTGGAGCTGATGGGGGCAATGTGAGGGCAAGTTAGAAGCTGATGGGGGCAAGTTAGAGCTGATGGGGGCAATGTGAGGCCAAGATGGAGGTGATGGGGGCAAGTTGGAGCTGATGGGAGCAAGTTGGAGATGATGGGGGCAATGTAAGGTCAAGTTGGAGCTGATGGGGCAATATGGAGCTGATGGGGAGCAATGTGAGGGCATTATGGTTATGTGGGGAATAATGTGGAGATTTGGAGCATTGTGTAGGTGTCCAGTGAAGATGGCCAATGGGGGGGGGGCGCTTCAGATTTCTGTGCCTACAGGCTCCTGAGATGTAAATCTGGCCCTGCTGGACTGTGGATATATCTGGGCCTATGGGCTACTGCCCCACTCAATCTCCTGCTTACTGCTTTAAATGGAGCTACACTAGTGATATCATAGAGCTTGCAACTGAAGTGGAGCTACACAAAAGATACCACTGTGCTACAATCTGAACGGAGTTCCACTAGTAGCATAACCCATTTCCCTTGTAAGTTCTAAGATATCACTAGTGTAGCTTTACTTATATTGTAGTGTAGACCTATTTCAGTTGTAGCTACATCACTTGCCTTACTTAACAACATTAATGTCAATTTTAAAATTATCAAAAAAAAAAAAGGCGGAGGGCTGGGACAATGGGCTGGAATGATGATAGAAATAGGCCACTTTATTGTATTTGCCCCACCGGGTACAAGTTGCCAGCCCTCCCCTGGAATATAGAAATCAAAATGATCAGATGTCTCTGCTCATGACAGCTTATTGACCAGCTGAGAATGTTGGGAATTGAAGTACACAAACAACAGCTGGGTGGCTGCTGCTTGCCCAACCCTGCCTCACATCTGGTGGCTCACAACAATGAACTCTAGTTTCTCTGTGTGGAAATCCTATCCCGAGTACCAAGAAGCATAGAAAATGGACATATGTATGCACTGTAATTTAGATATGTCTGCTCTGTATGCATACCTCACAACATTTTAAATGGCCAAAGAGGGACACTTGTGTTTTAGGTGGTGTTTCTGGGGGCGTGTCTGGTGGGCGGGGCATTACTGAGAATTTTTAGGTTACTTTGTGACCCATTGACACCTCTTTGTGTAACTGAATATAGAATATAGAGCAAGAACAAAGTATTTTATTTACACAGATTCATTTACAAACACATATACAGAAGATTAACTAAACATTTATGAGTTTTATTGCTCTGGAGCAATGTGATACAGTTATATACACACCACATAGTCTGATCTCAACACAGGGACAGCAGAGTAGAAAAGAGGGACAGAGGGATTTGGGTCTCAAAGAGGGACTGTCCCTCCTAAAGAGGGACAGTTGGGAGGTATGCTGTATGCAGGGCCAGATTTACATCCCAGATGTGCCTAGGCAAGACACTGTAGGTGCCCTTAGCGCCGCCCATGGCCACACCCCCACTCCTCACATGACTCCACCCCCAGTCCCATCCACTATTTCCTAGCACATTAAATACCCTTGACCTATAAAAGTAAGGACAAAAAACTTTAACTCCTTGGCTGCTAGAGAGAGATCACCAATCTCTCTAGCATCCAAGGGGTTAAATAATAGCCTGTAAAGGGGTATACAACTAATGCAGTGAAAATGAGATTGCATTGGCCACACCCACAGTTAATAATATGGGCGTAGTCAGCACAGCTGAGGCAACCCTCAAAATGTGGCGCTCTAGGCAGCTGCCTTTTCTGCCTGTTGGGAAATCCAGCTCTGCCTGTATGTTTTCCCCATTACAGAATGAACATACCTCAGCCACAAACAAATCATGTAGAGACGGGGCACGTCATGCACAAACAAAACCCCTTTGTGCCAGTACTGAGTACATAATGTGCCTACGCCTCTACATAATCATAGAAAGGACAGATGGGCAATGTAAGGCTCTCCAGCTGCTGCCAGACTACAACTCCCATTGTTCCCCCCAGCCATTAGTTCAGCTACACTTTGAGGCAATCGTGAAGCAGCATCGATTTATCTTCTGTTTATTCAATGGTAAATGTGCCCTGTAGAAATGAGTTGTAGACACTGATACTTGTCCCACCCAGTCAGCACATGTTCTACCTGATGGAAAACAACAGTGTGTGTGTGCTAGCTTTGGCTTTTCCTTTGCCTGTGGGAAACAATGGGTTTTATGTATAATGACAAACTGGTGCAGTTCTGGAGGAAATCAATTGCTCTGTAAGGGAACAAATAAAAATACCCATCAATTTAGATGGAGCTTTTAACCCTTTGAGGGCCAGAGGGTCATGCAACACATTGCAGAGCAATGTATTGCATACCCCTCTGGCACTCAAAGGGTTAAGTCCTTGAATGATAAAAAACGTCTCCAGTACATTTCTTCACAAAAAGCAGGAGACCTTTGTTGAATTCAAAGGTTAAAAATCCCATTTAAATCAATGGGATTTTCATTTGCCCCCATGGTTCAATTGGTTTGCCCCAGAATTGCACCATTTTGTCGTGATACCTAAGGGCCACTGTGCATAAGGGGAACCTTTTTGTGCCAAGTCCCTGAGTAACTCTGTAGGGCTGAGGAAGGAAAAACAGAAGGAAGAGGGCGCATGCGCCTCTGAGTGCAGACGTTAAGATTCAATCAAACCACCACTTCTATGGATCAAACACCTCTACTGGAAAGGTACGCACAATTTATAGAGGCTACTTTCCACCTCTTAGTCTCGAGCATCCACTGGATTCCCCCCAGTGCAGGGTCTCTCCCGATCTCCTCATAGAGACCCATACCTCCCAAGTGTCCCTCTTTAGGAGGGACAGTCCCTCTTTTAGACCCAAATCCCTCTGTCCCTCTTTCCCACCCTGATGTCCCTGTTTTTAGGAAATCAAACTGTGTGGTGTGTATATAAGTGTATCACATTGCTCTACAGCAATTAAACTCATATTAATCTTCATTACATGGGTTTATAAATTAGTCTGTGTAAATAGAAAACCTTTGGTCTTGTTAGAAGTAATTTATTAGGTTACACAAGGGGGTATCAGTAGGTCATGAAATAGCTTAAAAATTATTGGTAATGCCCCGCCTACCAGCCACGCCCACAGCAACACCCCCTAAAACACTTGTGTCCCTCTTTGGCAATTTGAAATGTTGGGAGGTATGGAGACCCACCACACTTCTCCTGGATAAACCTCCTTCAAAGTTGTTCCAAATGACACAAGCCCCCTATCCGCGGACATCTTGCCCTACTGACGTCCATATGCCTGCGCTGTCAGTCCCAGCTGGGTCTAGGAGGTGTTGCTAGGAGCCGGCCGACTCCAAAAGGGACTGACAGCGCAGGCATGTGGACGTCACTAGGGCAAGATGTCCGTGCTCCGTCTTGCTGTCAGTCCATGAAGAATAGGGATTTCTCTTTAATCCGGTAAGAATTCTGGTGACTAGTGCTACTGAGAAGCTAGTCCCCAGATGGGCAATGATGTGATGCTATCTTATTATTGGGTGGTAGTTCCACTTTAAGTGCTGGGACCAGCATGACAGTCCTAGCATGTCAAGGGTGTTAAGGGGTTAAAGTAACTTTTTTCAATTTTGAGATTTTGGTTGCTCAGCTTGGCCACATTTTTTTTTTAAGCTTTACTTGGTTTAAATTGAAGTTATAAACTCTGCCCTGCAGCTACTTCCACATAGACTGCAGTTACCTGCTCTGTACCGCAGTCCGTTGCTCTGCCTTTGCTCCCCTCTCTCTATCCAGCCTCCTCCAAAGACAGAGGCTTCTGTCTGTAAGCTGGAGCGGTCTCATTGGCGGAGATCGATATTTAGCCAATGAGACTGCTCCAGATTACAGACAGAAAGCGTCCGTCATCAGAGGGAAGCAAAGGCAGAGCGACGGACTGCGGTACAGAGCAGGTAACCACAGTCTATGCGGAAGTAGCTGCAGGGCAGAGTTTATAACTTGAATTTAAACCAAGTAATGCTTAAAAAAAAAATTAAGACACTTTTAGTCATATTCGATAAATAACCTATTTAGGCTAAGTTATATAGAGGTGGTACATCCCCTTTACGTCATTGAGAAATTACTTCTAAAATGCTAGTGGTGTCCTGAAAATTGAGCGGAAAAAAGATTAAGAACCACTGGGTTATATGATCATTGTGCCACTTTTGTATCTAGCCCTATAAACTCTGTTGGGACGCTATTGTATGAAACTGCTATTCATTACTACAATGACATACTTCATCTCATTTCCACTGAGTCTACTGGGAACCAGAGAGCAGCATTTACATCCTATATAATAATTTGCTAGGATGTTTGTCACGATGCAGTCATGCTCAGTAGAGGCTGCACGCATTCGGGCAGTCTTTACTGCTCATGATTGCATCATGTGAATGAGGTGATACAAGACTGCATCACATGGAGCAGTGACGTAGCAGCCTCTTAACCCTTTGAGTGACAGAGGGGTACACAATGCATTGCAAAGCTATGTGTTGCGTACCCCTCTGGCATTCAAAGGGTTAACATTAGCCAGACCTTGGCCCGTGTACACAGGCTTTTACACTAGTACAGTTAATAAAAGACTGGAATGTGTTGTGTGTCTGAGAAATCAGATCCTTGTCTGTTGCCTTAACCTATTAATCATTTGAGTGCCAGACAGGTGGGCAACACATTGCAGAACAATGCATTGCTCACCCCTCAAGCAATCAAGGGGTTAACTACTTTTTGTTAATTTGTAAATACAGTGAATGCAATAACCTTTTTGTTTCTGGAGGAACTTGTTGTGTATTAACCCTTTTCAGACAGTGCTGATTATTACCTCCTTTCACAGAGGTTGATACACAATGGGGAAAAATAGTAGTGAAATTCTGGATAAAACTGTAAGCCTAGGTTAGAAATAAAAATTCCCTTTATTTTAAATGGGGCTTTAACCACCTGAATGCTAAAGAAGTCTCAGCAATGCGCTGGATACCACACAAGCATTCAAGGGGTTAAAAGCTGTAATGAACACTTTGAGTGCCACATGCTTGCATACCCTCTGGCATGCAATGGGTGAAAGCAAAGGAAATGTTTATTTCTAACCTACGTGCAGTTGGTTTGTTCCTAGATTTCACCACTCTCTTAGTTCATCAGCCTGACTGTTTCAGCTAAAGGGTTAATGTATCAGGGATCCCCAATACATGAAGACCCTGACTGCCCTTTACTCTCCCTCTGCTGTAGCATTCCACTGCCTGTGCTTGCATGCAACAAGAGAAGTCACCTCCCTCATAACTATTTTAATCATGTCAGAGAGAGTGAGAGGGGAGAGGGGTGGGGTCAGCAGCAGGCTTCTCCAATATAGCCTGGGTGGAGTTATCCAATGACAAGGTGGCACTGAACATAGACTCCCTCCTCCTCTCTGGTCCAACCCTACTAGTACAGTTATGCAGAGCACTGCTATTCTGCAAAGAACACACACACACGTCCCATGCTCGCTATTTCTGGCCAGTGTCCCAGTAACCAGTATTATCAAAGTCTCTGGATCACACACTGCTTGTTTTTCCTCTCTGCTCCCTTTACAGCTTGAACAGATACAAGACTTCTCCCCGTAAGTTATTCGTCAAGATGGCGGACACAACTGTGGCGGACACAACCCTGCAGATCATCGAACATCCAACCACCCCAGATACCCCTCCAGGGGAACCAGCAGATAGCGAGCCCATCAAGGCAGATCAGATTAACGGGGTGTTGGTGCTAAGTCTGCTGGACAAGATTATAGGTGCTGTGGACCAGATTCAGCTGACCCAGAACCAGTTGGAAGAAAGACAGCAGGAGATGGAGAATGTAGTGGGCAGCATCCAAGGAGAGCTGACCAAGTTGACTAAGTCACACGCAACCACCAGCAACACAGCCAGCAAACTGCTGGAGAAGGTGAGGAAGGTGAGCGTCAACGTGAAGACTGTTAGGCAGAACATGGAGAGACAGGCGGTGCAGATTAAAAAGTTGGAGGCTAACGAGTCAGAGCTCCTGAGACGAAGGAACTTCAAAGTCATGATCTATCAGGTAAGAACACACATCCTATCTAATAATTCGCTAAATCGTGTGTAATGTAGCGACATGCGCAGTAGACACTGCTGCGTGTGCTGCAGTCATGCGCAGTAAACACTGCCCACGCCGCGGCTGATACAGAGCTGGGCGCTCCGAAGGAGCGTCCAGCTCTGTATCAGCCGTGGCGCGGACAGTCTCTACTGTGCGTGACTGCCCCGCGACCGGGTGGCAGTGGCACTGTGGCCCGTGTAACGGGCTGCTCAACTAGTAATAAATAATTATATATATATATATATCCTATATAATAATTTGCTAAAATTATGTTTGTCAGAAGCCGTCATGCACAGTAGAGACGGCTGTGTGCGCTGCAGTCATGCTCTGTAGAGACTGCTCATGCCGCAGCTGATAACGTTATCAGCCGCGGTACGTTCGGGCAGTCAGTACTGCGCATGACTGCAGCACGGACAACAGGATCCAGCCACCAGCCGAGGTTGCTGGGTGGCACTGTGGCCCGTGTACATATATATATGTAAGATAGATAGATAGTAGGTGGTATTTACTAAAATTTGGAAACAGACTCCTAAAATTCTCATATTAACTAAGAAGTAAATAGGAAAACATGTACCTGCTTATCAGCATATAGACAAGTGAATGGGAAACTCGACGATGATGAGCTCTATTCAGGGACCTCAAATGGTTCAATTCTGGGGCAAATCAAATGCACCAGAGGGGACAAAGAAAAAAAATCCCTCATTCCCTATTGATTTAAAAGGGACATTTAACCCCTTGAATTCTAGAGAGGCCTCCATTGCATTGCAAAGCAATGCGTCGGAGACCCATTTAGCATTCAAGGGTTTGAAAGCCCCTTTAACCATTTGAGTGCCAGAGGTGCATGCAGTGTACATTGCCCCTCTGTCACGCAAATGGTTAAATCATTGGGGATTTTTTTATGTCCCATAGTGCACTTGGTTTGCTCCAAAAATTGCACCTTTTTAGCTTCCTGGATACGCACCAACTCTTAACCCTTTGAGTGCCAGAGGGGTACGCAACGCATTGCTTTGCAATGCGTTGCGTACCCCTCTGGCACTCAAAGGTTTAATAATGTGGGTAGGCAAATGTTGGAGACTACGTCTCCCATTATCCTCAACCGACCAAAGGCTGCCTTAAAGGAATAGTAACACCTAGTATGCAAAAAAAATATATGTTGTAGGATTTATCCCCCTGAGTAAAACAAGGGTACTCCCACTGCTGAAAGGTGTTTTATTCAAAAGTTATTACAGTTCAGACTTGATTTTTTTTAGGTGCAGTATCACAGTGGCCTGAAATTATACAGTGGTGCTGTTTCTACATCATCCTATGGACAACTCTGGTCAGTTGACCATAAACCTCGATAGGATGGTGTAGCAACAGCGCCACTGTAACATTTCAGGCCATTGAGATACTGCACCTAAAAAAATTCAAGTTTGAACTGTAATAACTTTTTAATAAATCATCACTCAGCACCAGGGGTATCTTTGTTTTACTCAGAAGAATAAAACCTACTATAAATATTTTCTTGCATATTAAGTTTTACTATCCCTTTAACTTTGCTTTAACACATACTCCAAAGGGTATATTTCTATAAATTAAGTGGAAATTTTATCAGTTGCAGGCCTACCTTATCAGTTGAGAACCAATATTATTATCTCTGTAGATTGCTACCTCTGTTTTATATTACTAACTTACACTATGGGCCGTATGTTCAAAGGGATAACGTCAAAAAAATTTTGTATGAATAACAAAAATAAGTAATTGTGTGCACGAACGACATATTTTCTATAGAGTATATGACAAACAACTAGTAATGTCCGTTGTGTACGACACAACTCCAGAATTGCCAGGCGAAGGGGCTGGGAAAGGGCATGGCTAAACTATCCTCCAGTGTTGTATAGAGGAAAAGAAAATTAGCCATAACTAACGACAAAAAAATGTCTTGCAAAAGACAAAATTTGTACGTTAAGAAAAAAGTGGAGGGATTGTGAAGTTCCGAATGTGAGAATTTTTGTCTTTAGTTAAGACATTTTTTGTCATTAGTTAAGACATTTTTTGTCTTTACATACAACATTTTTGTCTTTACACATGACAATTTCAGTCAGGACAAATGACATATTTCCGATCACAACCGACACTCTCTAAAAATATTAATGAGCCCAACAACACTGTACTTTGAGAAGCCGTTACAAACAACAAAAGCTATTTCAGTACTTCTTTGAACAAATGGCCCTATGAGTGAATAACATGCCTTACCTATGTGTTTACCCTGGGAAATGATAGCCGTTCTAAATGTCACAATTATCATCTGAGAACCCGAGATACCAGACATCCACCTTATCAATGTGGAATGTTTTTAATCAGCCAAGTTGACCTTATCAGTTGGTTCATATTTGCCCAGCAATTACCTTTTTAAATGATGATGAATGAACATGCTAGATGCCAACGAGGACTCCTTACGTGTTTCAAGGGGTGAAATAATAGTTGCTCATATCAAAATCAAACTACTATTATAACCCTTTGAGTGCCAAAGGGGTACGCAACGCATTGCAGAGCAATGCATTGAGTACCCCTCTGGCACTCCAAGGGTTAATTCAAAGCAAAGATCATAACTTATCTATAGAATTCTAAGCCGACTTCATGAATGGTGGGTATTTTTTAAGAAAATATATTACTGTTCCCAGGGCTGGATTTTCTAATAGAGCACGCAGTTGTCTAGAGCTCCAAATTTTGAGGGGCATCTCAGCTGTGCTGGCCACACCCACATTCTGAATTGTGGGTGTGGTCAGAGAAATCTCAGTATCCCTGCTCCAGTTTTATTCCTCTTTACAATCTATTGTTTAGCCCTTTGGATTCGGATTTGCTTGTTACAGGCCAAGGGTATGAGACTGGGTTCATGTGAGGAACAAGGGTGTGGTCATGGGCGGAGCTAAGGGCACCTACAGTGCCTTGCCTAGCGACCCTTGGATGGAAATGCAGCCATGAGTGTTCCGAAACCCACATTATTTAAAGGAACACTAATGCCTATGAATGATCTTACGTTATATACGCACTTAAATACTTTGTACTCCGTGCTGACATCTGTAAAAAAAAATCTCTGTTTTCTGTGGCCTAAAATCTAATCTTAGATACACGCTGTAGGGGCTCTCATTCCTTCTTTTAAAATTTTTGTATTGTCTGTAAATGGGATTAGATAATTTACCAGCCTTTCTGGGTAGGTGTCTAATCTCAAATTAAAGCAGAACTATCATCAAAATTAAATTGCCCCCCAAATCCTTATTAACAAAGCGAGAAGCATATACATACTCTTATTATGCTGAATAAGTCCTGCATTAGAGAGAAATACAAGTCTGTTCTGCAGGCATCAGAGGGCAACAGAACAGGCATCTGCAAGTCTGCACTGTCCGTCTCATTCACCTCCAGGATTGGTGAATGTAGTACCTTGGTACCTTAAGGTACCGGAAGGGAGTGAAGGCGCAGGCACAGAGATGCCTGCCAAAAAAGTTGTATTGCTCACTAATTCTGGACTTATTCAGCATAATAAAAGTATGTATATGCTTATCGATATGTTAAAGTAGAACTTTCAGCTTTATAATATTGCCCCCCAATACATTAGCAATATAGAGATAGGCAAAGTAATAGTTGTATTATGCTGAATAAATCTACTTTATTGAAGTAATCCACGTTCTTCGATAGGCATCCAGGGCACAGAGCTTACAAGAGAAGCTCTGTGCGCCTGCTCAGGCAGCAACTTCCATTACCTTAAGGTAACCAACGAACATCACCACCAATCCGGGCAGTACACGGGACAGACAGCTCAGACTCAGAGGCAACTTCCCTCTAAGATGTCTGCGCTGTTGTCCACTGGATGCCTGCAGAAGAAGCTGGATTACTTCAATAACGTAGATTTATGCACTACAATACAACTATTACTTTGCCTATCGCTATATTACTAATGTATTGGGGGGCAATATTAAAAAAGCTTAAAGTTCTGCTTTAATAAGGATTTGGGGGCAATTTAATTTTGATGATAGTTCCACTTTAACCTTAGATGTGTACATTCATAATTAACCAAACGGTGTATACATAGGATAGTACACGATTTAAAAATATAAATTCCTGATTACGTTTTATGGATTGAACATAAAATAACTCAGTTTTACAGATGTTAGCTGGAAGTATAGGGCATTTAAAATGAGATAACACAATTTCCATTTTTAGGTGTTAGTGTTTCTGCTATGCAAAAGCTTAAAACCCAATTGAGGAACAGATGGGCTGTATAGTGTGTGTTCTGCATCCCTCTGGTCCTCACGGGGTTAAAATCCCCTGTTGAACATCTACTGCAATTTTTTTGATCAATTTTAACTCCTTGAGGACATTGTGTGCAAAAGGCATTGCAAGACAGTCAATGCCTTGTACACTCCCTTGGTCCTCAAGTGGTTTAAATTCTGCCCATTGTTGATCTGATTCCATATCTCCCAACATTTCAAGTGGCCAAAGAGGGACACTCATGATTTAGGTGGTGCTGCTGGGGGTGTGGCTGGTGGGAGGGGTATTACCCAGAATCTTTTAGGTTATATTATGACCTATCGACACCTCTTTGTGTAAATTATTTAAAGCAAAACCAATGTATTTTATTTACACAGACTAATTTCTAAACATATATACTGATGTTTCACCCGTTGAGTGACAAAGTCTTATGTAACACATGCTGAAGCAATGCATTGCATATCCCTCTGGTGCTCGAGGGTTTAAACAAACTGTAAAGCGGAACTTTCACCTAGTAATAAGTTGCCATGCAATCATATATGGCGACTAGCTTGAAGATACATGTCTTACCTATCACAAGCGGCAGATTCCTTATGCTTCGGAGACTGGAAGCCAGGCATCAGAGCAGACATCTTGTATGCGTGACTGCACCTTCAGTCCCGGTCTCCTGTAAAACATTGCATCGCGCCACATGTTAACCGGAAGGGACTGACTGCGCAGGTGCGCAGACTGCACAAACCTGTCCGTCAATCTCCAAAGAGTAAAGATTTCTTTAGAATCTGCCACTTGTGATAGGTAATACACATATTTTCAAGCTAATTGTCATATGCTTAACCCTTTAAGTGCCAGAGGGGTACCCAACACATTGCAAAGCAATGAGCTGGATACCCCTCTGGCACTCAAAGGGTTAATGATTGCATGGCAACTTATTAATAGGTGAAAGTTCCACTTTAATGTGAGTATTATTGCTGTGGAGCAATGTGATACACTTACATACACACCAAGTCTGATCTCCTAAACACAGGGACACCAGGGTGATACACTTATATACACACAACACAGTCTGATCTCCTAAATACAGGGACACCAGGGTAATGATACACTTATATACACACCACACAGTCTGATCTCCTAAACACAGGGACACCAGGGTGATACACTTATATACACACCACACAGTCTGATCTCCTAAATACAGGGACACCAGGGTAATGATACACTTATATACACACCACACAGTCTGATCTCCTAAACACAGGGACACCAGGGTGATACACTTATATACACACAACACAGTCTGATCTCCTAAATACAGGGACACCAGGGTAATGATACACTTATATACACACCACACAGTCTGATCTCCTAAACACAGGGACACCAGGGTGATACACTTATATACACACCACACAGTCTGATCTCCTAAACACAGGGACACCAGGGTGATACACTTATATACACACCACACAGTCTGATCTCCTAAACACAGAGACACCAGGGTGATACACTTATATACACACACACACACAGTCTGATCTCCTAAACACAGGGACACCAGGGTGATACACTTATATACACACCACACAGTCTGATCTCCTAAACACAGAGACAGCAGGGTGATACACTTATATACACACACCACACGGTATGATCTCCTAAACACAGGGACACCAGGGTGATACACTTATATACACACAGCACACAGTCTGATCTCCTAAACACAGGGACATCAGGGTGATACGCTTTTATACACACCACACAGTCTGATCTCCTAAACACAGGGACACCAGGGTGATACACTTATATACACACCACAGTCTGATCTCCTAAACACAGGGACACCAGGGTGATACACTTATACACACACCACACAGTCTGATCTCCTAAACACAGGGACACCAGGGTGATACACTTATATACACAAACCACACAGTCTGATCTCCTAAACACAGGGACACCAGGGTGATACACTTATATACACACCACACAGTCTGATCTCCTAAACACAGGGACACCAGGGTGGGAAAGAGGGACACAGGGATTTGGATCTCAGAGGGAATGTCACTCCTAAAGAGGGGCACTTGAAAAGTGTGGGATTCAGTATTAACCTCTTCTGATTGTAACCAGATACTGAAACAGCAATGTGTTGCACACCCCTCAGGTCCTTAACGGGTTAAGGATAAGTTTTAAACAGACGTTTCTGAGTCAGAGTAACGACATACAAAGGCATACTTCTTGTAACTATTTATGATCATTCTAAGAAAACTCCAGTTAACCCTTTGAGTGTTGGAACGGCACATAACACAATGTGTTGCGTGACCCTCTGGCTTTCAAAGGGTTAAGACACTTCGACAAAAATGTAAAGAGGACAGCTCACAGTAATATTCCTCCCAAGACTTCGCCCACTAGCTGATGTCCACAGCTCTCCTCCATATATGGCATGCCTCTCCAGCAGTGATTGAGTTAAAGGGTGTGGAAGAGTAACGTGTGCCAGGCATATCTTAACTGAGGACCAACTTTGTTTAACACTGCATCTGCCCCAGTGTCATGTTGAAGTTGATTTTCCACTATGATTTCTCCATTACTAAATCTGGCTAGGACAATCCTTTTAGCTACAGCAGCTGTAGAAAGTCTTTTAGGGGAATTTTATTTTAAGTGTTAACCTCTTCTTAACAGGTTCTTTTTTTGGCAAGTAGAAAGCAAAATGTAAAATTAGCTTTAATATGAATACATACATCTCAGAAAACAAAACTAAACCCTAAAACAATCTTTGTAACAAACGGGCTGCACCATATCGGACAAGTTCCCATTGCTTTTAACCCTTTGAGTGACAGAGGGGTAAGCAATGCATTGCTCTTTTAACCAATTGAATTTTAGCATTCGAGTGTTAACCCCCCATTCGCAGAGTCAAGTCACAGAGTCAACATGCACACATATGCACTAAGTGACACAGATAGGTGCAAATTGTGACATTTGGACTGGGTTGATGTATGCATCCTATGTTGAGTTCTGTTTGCCCAGTCAGTGTCTGTAGCAGTGGCGGCCAAATGATGGACCTGGGGAATCATGCGACCCTCTGGTGTTTCTTCTTTGGTTCTTTGTCTGTTCTCTGGTGAACAGCGAAGAAGTGATCATTTGACTCTGCTACAGAACATACTCTTTTTACCTCACTGCATACCTCCTGTTACACCAACGCTATCCCAGTTTAACTCAATGGGGATTATGTACTAAGGAGTGATAACTTCTCCAGTGATGTCACTTCTCCAGTTCTATAGAACCAATGCACTAAGATCTCCAAAGGTGGAGACATCTTAGTGCATTGGCTCCATCCTATATAATAATTCACTAGGATGTTTGTCAGAAGCCGTCATGAGCAGTAGAAACTGTGGACGTTTGGCAGTCTCTACAGCGCATGATTGCATTGTGTGAGTGAGGCGTGTGAGTGAGACAACACAAAACTGCATTGTGTGGAGCAGTGAGGAAGCGGCCTCTTAAAAGCAATGCGTACCCCCTCTGGCACTCAAAGCACACATAGAAGACTGTTTCAGTGAAAGATTTCTTTTTTATTAACACGATCTAGGCTCTGCTGCAGAGCCGCCTGATGATCGTAAGACCGGATTTCCCTTCAGTCAGCTAACGCTGACTTCAGGGGAAGGGGGAGGGAGGGGGTACTTTAGGAGCGATTATCTCTCAAACCATAAAGGTTTGAGAGATGACACTGGGAGCAATACATTTCTTTTTAATATGACTTCAAAGTAGGGATTAGTAATTATTAAGTATTACTATCCCTTTAAGCTTATCGATATATGGCTAATCATTGTGGGGGAACTATATTTGGGCTGATAGTTTCCCTTTAAATCTTAAGCACAGCAAGGGCTCTCTGGCACTTAAGGGGGGGAGTTTCACTAAGCAGTGATAAAGAGGTGATAATACGGAGATGACTTCTCCAATTATATCACTTCTCCAGTTCCTCTGTTACTCTATGGAGCCAGTGCACTAAGATCTCCAAATCTGAAGAAATCTTAGTGCATAGGCTCCATAGAATAACATAGGAACTGGAGAAGTGATATCACTGGAGAAGTCATCTTCACTTTATCACCTCTTTATCACCGCTTAGTGAACCTCCCCCAAGGTGTTATTCCATGTGGAATGGACATAACTGTGTGATTCATTTTAGGCATGTCACAGTACACTAGTATGTCACCTCCCTTAACTCTTGACTGCTAAAGGGCAAAATGATGCATTGTGATACAAAGCATAGCTCCCCCCCCCCAGCACTCAAAGGGTTAAGGTCCAATTCAATAAGCTAAAGAGGAGCAATTCTGGAGCAGGGCAACTACACCATAGGTGCAAATAAATGATATAAATGTGTATTTTAACTCTTTGGTTGCTATAAAAGACCCCAGAGGTTGATTTGGAATGTATTGGAGACCTCTAGCATTAAAGAGGTTGAAAGCCCCATTCAACTCAAGAATTTGGGAAATTATTATTTTTTCCCCTATGGTGCAATTGTTTGCTGCAGAACTGCATGTTTAGTGTGTCATACCATCACAAATACATGGTCAGGGCTCCTGTTAGTTAAAGATGGCAGCTGCCTTGAGTAAATAATTACTGGGGGTTCCTCAGCTGTGAGGGCCACACCCATCATGCCATTGTCCTGCATAATATAGATGGGAGGAAAATGTTGCTGTGGGATGAATTAGGTGAAAAATGGTTTGTTTCGTCTTCCTCTGGAATTCCTGTGGGAAAACCAAATATCCAATAACTTGCCTCAGATACGTGCTGCGCGTGAATGTTTGAATGCACGTGTGATTGCCGTGTGCCTGAGTGTGAGCATGCCAGAGTGAAGTCCTGTGTGTGACCATGCCAGATTGAAGTCATTTGCAAGTATGCCAGGATGCAGTCCTGTGTGTGTGTTTGTATGTGTGTGTGTGTGTACGTGTGTGGGTTTGTGTGTGTGTGTATGTTTGTGTATGTGTTTGTGTATGTGTGTGTGTGCTTGTGTGTGTGCGTGTGAGCATACCAGAGGGAAGTTGTGTGTGTCTAAACTACCAGAATAACATTATCACTTTATCTGCCATTTTCCTTCCCACGAGAACTTTCATGGGAAGGAGAAACGTCTCCTATTAGGTTGATTTGCTTACCATGGAATGTCCACCATTTTGCTCATTGTACTGCACAAGAAATAGTATTGCATAATAGGAAAATATATTTTGAAGGATTTATCCTGCTGAGTAAAACAAAGGCACTCCTACTACGGAGAGATGTTTTGTCAAAATGTTATTGCTGGTCAGACTGATGTTTTTTGAGTGTAGTACTTCCATGGACTAAAATGTTGTGGTGGTACAGCAGTTTATGGTTAGCTATTGCGCGTGACTACAAGCCTCCATAGGATGCTGCCTACCTTTAAGTCATCCAAAACAATAACACCCAAGTCTTTGCCAGCACAATACCATTAACCCCTTAATGACCGGGGGAACGGCGCCGCTAGCGACTGAACGACCGCGGAGCATATTTTTTTTTTTTCGTTTTACGGTTCTGGACTCCCCGAACGGCGTGCAGCTGCGGGGGGAGCCCGGAACTCCATGACGGTCATAGTACGTCATGAGTCATTCAGTCGGATCGAACCTTGACGTACTATGCCCTTCAAAGGTCGTTAAGGGGTTAAGTATGTATTCCAGCTCTGTGTTTCTGTGCCCTAAATGCATTATTTTTCACATTGGGAACTAAATATTAATGCTGCATACTTGTTTGTTTTCCTAAATCCTCAAGCATTTGGTTTATCCCTCCCAGAGAGTCAAATGTATCAACTGCAAAAAGACAAACCTTACCTTGAATACCCCTAGTAATATAATTAGTAAGGAATCCAGGATGCACCTACTCCTTGGTGACACGACAACAGGAACCTGCTGCCGGTCCACATCTGGCATATAAAAATCTCCCTTAATTATCCCATCATCTCTTACTGAAATGTTTGTTATTTCCTCCATCAGTGATTTATCTAATGTTTCATCTTGTCCTGGTGGTCTATAAATTACTCCTATTCAAACAAACAGCACCAGTTTTACTAGTTACCCAAATACGCTATAATTTTACATCAATACCTTATATTAATTGTGGATGTTATCCCTCACATAAAGGACATTTCATTTATCGCTCCCTTATTCCCTTGTCTGTGTTTTATTTAAAGACTAGTGTAAATGCCCGTGTACACGGGCCAAAGTGCATAAAACAGCAGAACTACACCTCCCAGCATTCTGTGTGTTCGGGTAGTGCCTACTGCGCATGACTGTATCGGACAAACATCTGCGTTCAGGCAGTGTCTACTGCGCATGACTACAATGGCCTGTGTTCAGGCAGTCTTTTCTGAGCAAGACTGCATTAGCCTGCGTTCGGGCAGTCTCTACTGAGCATGACTGCATCGGACAAACATACACTTGGCCTTTTATATTATAGGATAGTACGGAGGTAAACCTTTAACCAGTAATCAGATTAATTTTAACAAGACTTGGGTAGCACCATCACATCCCAATTATACCTAGTTATTATTATAGTTAGTTCAGGAAGCTCATTCCCTAAACTATGAGCATTTGTACATAAACCATACAGATTATTTTTTGTGTTTTTTTACTAACATTTTTGGTTTAATATACCCTATTTCTGTATTTATTTTATAATGTTTAAAGATAACTGTAATATCCCTGTCTACATCACCAGACAGTCTCTCCATAATCTGTCACCATGCGGAGGGTAACTGGCTATATGATACATATGATACTCTCTCCCTTTATTTAGGATAAATGACTGCTAAAATAGTTTCTGCAATCCTGACTTAAAGGGATAGTAATGCATCATTAAAATACTTTATCTTTTGTATATTAATAGAAACACAATGCGCTATGTCCTATATCTTACTTTTTTGTAGTTCAAAAGTTATTCTGACCCTTTCTGGCCACCTCCCACTGATTTTCAGATCGGGTTGTGCAACTCTATGGCTGCAGCGAGGGACAAACTTCCAAGACCGGAAGCCAGGCATCAGCGTAGACATCTTGTCTGCGTGCCTGCGTAGTCAGTCCCGGTCTCCATTAAAAAGCATTGCAGTGTGCCAAAAGGCACTAACCTGCCCGTCAGTCTCGGAAGATTAAGGATTTCTGTAGAGTCGTGTCATTCTGAGAGGTAATATAAATATTTTTAAGCTAGTTGCCACCTGCCTAATTATTGCAGGGAGATTTCACCTATGGTGGTAGTTCTGCTTTAACCATAGAAGATAATTAACAATTCCTCAAATGCTTCACACTGGGTTGGAGACCTCTCTAACAATCAAGGGGTTAATAGTCCCTTTTAAAGTAATAGGGAATATTAATTTCTCCCCTGAAGTTCAGCTTGTGTAACCAAATGTACTTCTTAACCCTTTGAAAGCCAGAGGGTGTGCTCAACACACACTGTGTAGACCTCAGCGCATTGCAACTACAGTAGTGCCCTGCAAGGACCTTCAGGTCCTCAAAGAGTACTAGAATTATCTTCCATTAACAGGTCCTCACAGGGCAGTGCAGGAAGCGGGCGACAAATGCAGGAATGCTGCCCACTGAACAAATGTCCAGGTAGCCTCCGAAGGAGGTGAGTAGAGCGTATCCTTTTGAAATGTCGCCCACTAATGGGCGAGCAACTAAACGGCGCATTAAAAATGTTGCCTTGTTGTAAAGGGCGACATTCTGATGTTGCAGGCTTAAGTGTCGAGACATCAGAATGTCCCCCACATAAGTGTTGAGTAGTTAAGTTAACCTCCACTTGGAATCCAGATCCATACACTTTGTTGACTGAGAGCTGTGATGCTCCATCGGCTTGATTGCAAGGACTGTGATGCGGCACTCAAAAGGCATCTTTGCCTTAACCCTTTGAGTGCCAAAGAGGTCCGCACCAAGCCTATATCAGTTGTAACACTAAACATATTACCTATTTGTTTACTAACAAGATATGCCACATCCAATTTGTAGGGACTACTATCCGTCCGCTAAAAAATAATATAAGGGAACATCAAAGGGTTAAGGCATAACTCATCAATGAGTATATCTCGATCTGTGCCTTAACTCTTTGAGTGCCAGAGAGGACCGCAAATAGATGGGGATATTTTAAAGGGGAACATTCACTTCTTAAATTCTTTTTACCATAGGTTTAGTTAATAAAGTAGTATTAGGCAAGGTGTTTTTTTATTTTTCTAAATGTGCGTACTTTTATAGATACTTCATCTTCAAGCAGTGCCAGTCAGCATAATGTAGCATGCTGGATCTTCGGCACAGCTCTTCTTCACTTCCTAATTCTCCTCCCACCTCCCTCCCAGCTGCCCCAGGGAGCGTGTTCACTCTTCCCTTCCGTGTGGTGTGAATGGCTTCTATTGTTACATCAGGCTACGGTTAGCATTATACTGAGTTTGCTAACCGCTCCCTGGGGCAGCTGGGAGGGAGATAGGAGGAGAAGAGCTGTACCTAAGATTCATGGTGCCGCGTTATGCAGAATGCACAGCTTGAAGATGAAAGTTTGTACATACCCATACCTCCCAAGTGTCCCTCATTAGGAGGGACAGTCCCTCTTTTTTGACCCAAATCCCCCTGTCTCTCTTTCCCACCCTGATGTCCCTCTTTTTAGGGAATCAGGCTTTGTAGTGTGCATATAAGTATATAATTTTGCTCTACAGCAATAAAACTCATATTATTGTTTGTTTAAACTGCAGTATATGTATTTATAAATCAGTCTGTATAAATAAAATATTTTGGTCTTGTTATAAATCATTTATTAGGTTACACAAATAGGTGGTGATAGTTCATGAAATAACCTAAAAATGCTTGGTTATGCCCTGCCCACCAGCCACACACCCACATCCAATACCTGAATCAAAAGTGTCCCTCTTTAGCCATTTGAAATGTTGGGAGGTATGCTTTCCTAATACTATGGTAAACAATTTTTAAGAGGTGAATGTTCCCCTTTAATTGTGACCCGACTAGAGAGAGAGGAAGGTGGGAGCATACTGAGGTCGCCTGAGGGAGGGAAGAAGACAACAGACAATAATATTTTCTAGTGGATAAAGGGAGGGAAAGCAAATGTGCTTATTATACATAGGAACCTTTGTTTTCCCCTAAAATCTAGGTTATAATTTACACCTGCGTATTATACACAAATGCGTATTATACTCAAGATTTTACTGTACTGCACCCAAAACTGAGTTGCATTAAATGTAGCGTAAAACATATCTCAGCAGTGAGAGTACCATTAATTTATTCATCAGGATAACCCCTGCAATATGGTGCTGCTGATTCCCAATTGCTTCTCTTTACCTTTATACATAATCCTTTTAATGCCAATTAGGGTTGCCACCCAGCCGGTATTTTACCGGCAGGCCGGTAAAAAATTGGCTTCTGTCCAATGTTAAGTCTATGGAGGGAATGCCATGGCCGGTATTTTTTTGGAGAAAAGGTGGCAACCCTAATGCCAATAGGGTAGGTTACGCATTGCAAAAGCAATCATTGCACTTCCTGCGACTCTCAAAGGGTTAGGGCTCACTGTTATGTATTGTTGTTGCTGCACTCACAACTTGTTGGCAACCACTCTTTGGGGTATCAGGGTATTTCCACTTTATATTTTGGTAGCTCATCACTGCACGGTGCATCATTCCTTTAACCCTTTGAGTGCCAGAGTGGTACGGAATGCATTGCAAGGCAATGCATTCCGTACCACTCTGGCACTCAAAGGATTAACCCTTTGAGTGCCAGACAGATATCTAACATTTGCAATGTGTTGGATACCTCTCTGGCACTCAAAGGGTTAAAACTGGAAAGTTATGAAAACTGCCTGCTGCTGGTCTGCTGTGGTCATTACCAAGTTGCAGTGGTTTCTATCTATCCATGTAGCAGTTATTTTCCATATGTGTACAGTTTTAAAGGAATGATCTAGAAACCTTAAGTGCTATACATTCCAGATGTCCTCCTGGAGACCTGTTCTGAATGATATTACAATTTCTGCTCATATGTATTTTTTTAATACTGTAGCTTTAGGGCTATTTTTGTACTATGCAGAGCAATGATTAAAGTGATCAGATTTGCCTTTTAATGCATGAAGTTTACAGAAAGCACACATGGTGCAGGGTTGCAATGATTCCTGGAGGTTTCTTCAGAATGAAGTGTCCTGCATGTAAAGGGATATCTGGTCAGCTTAGCAATGATTCTCACCCTTCTTACCCTTTGGCACACACCAGTAGTGCAAGTTTTCAGGATATCAGTGTTTATTCACAGGGGGGTAATCAGCATACCTGGAAACTCTCCGGATCTGCCCCATGGACTCCAGTTTTCAGACTGAATTACCGGGTCTCTGGGGACAAAGGCTGATCCTCTGGTGGTGGTGAGTTTCTTCTCCTTTCCACCCTGTTTATCCCACTTCCCACCCACTTCTCCTCCCTCCCACACTATTCTGCCTACTTTCCACCCACTTTATGAGACATAGATGAGTAACCCCTCTTCTACCAGTTAAGCCCTACCCGCTTTATGAAGTGAATCACGTCATTGATATACTCAGGTTGGCAGCACATGACCTCTCTCCTGGGACTCAACGTGAAGAAGTTCCCAGGTATGGTAATGAGTGGCTTAGTCATTCTATGTTTAATTAGGGATATCTTTAACACCTGACCTTTTGGTGTGTCCTGAGGACTGGAGTTGAAAATCACTGCTGAAAACATCTCCATCTTGGACCATTGTTATTAGATGATTCCTTTGGATGCCAAAGCATTCATTTTCTAAAAAGAAATGTACCAGGTCATCCTATTCAGGGATGGATTATTGCCCAGCTGATGGTATAGAAAAGGTGCAGGATTATTGACCTGGCTGAAAATCCCCCCTCATTTTCAGTGTATCTAACACCCGTTTGGCACACAAAGAAGCAAAAGAGTAGACAGAAGCAAATTGCGTGCACAAACTATATATATTAAGTGACACCTCTATCTAATAACACAAATGCAATGCATAGGAAATACTAGTGTGCAAGTAATAGCTGTCCCATAATGCATGGTGCATGGTAGCATTCTCCTCCCATAATCCACCACTGCATGGATTTACTCCCCCATTTTATATAGTCTCCAAATTCCCAAGTTGGTAACAGCACTCTGAGGCATATGCAAAATGGGCACAGTGCAAAACCTGCCCTGCAAACTGCCATTTGGGGACAAATGCAGCTTTGTTGCCACTTTTTCTGTTTAAAGCAGGTGAAAAAAATGGCACTGACATTTAAGGGCTTTATGTCCAAAAGAGGAGTGGAATGGTTCAGGGATGAACCAATTGCACAAGAGTGGACAAATACAAATTCCCTAAATTGCTATTGATTTAATTGGCTTTGAATCCCCGGAACGCTAAATGCATCCAATACTGAAATAACACTCTTCAAAGTCCAAATACTATGATGATTAATTAGAGCTGCTTTTATTATGAAACATTACTATCCCTTTAAATGTTGGCTTTGAATCCCCTGAACGCTAGATGCATCCAATACATTTCTTTGCAGTGCACTGGAAACCAACATAGCATTCAAGAAGTTCAAAGCTTTATTTAAAACTATGGACATTTTTAATTGTCCCCTTTGGCGAAGTTGTTTTGCCCCAAGATTACTCCACTTTAATTTGAAACAAAAGAAAAGGGATCATTCTGAAGCAAATCAACTGTACCACAGGGAGAAAGAAACATCCCCACTGATTTAATTTGGGTTTTTTACCTTGAATGGTAGAAAGGTCTAGACTGACTGACAATGCAGTGGCAAACTGTCCAGAATTCAGGGGGTTGACAACCCCATATATGTCAGTGGCAAGGCGTTTTTGCCCCCCTGTGGGAGTGGAGTGGAATGGTTCTGGGATGAACCAATTGCACAAGAGTGGACAAATACAAATTCCCCAAATTGCTGTTGATTTAAAGGGATAGTAATACTTCGTTTTAACTTTATTTTATTTTGTAGGCATTAAAAAAATATGAAGAATGATATGTCTTATCTCTCAAACCTTTATGGTTTAAGAGATATTCACAAGCAAAGTTTCCCCTCCCGCCCTTTTTCCTAGTGTAAGCCATCTCTTCTCTGACGGGGAATCTGGTTTTAAGACCAGACAGATAACAGCAGGGGACAGTCTTCTTACAATGAAAACAATGAAAGCCCTGCCCCCCTTGATAAGCTTTTCAGGTTTTTCCCTTATCTTAATTGAAGATTGTCCCTCTGTGCAGTCTACCTGGGCACCTCCCTTCTGCTCTGGATGAAAAGTGTTACATCAGTAAAAGGGGCGGGAGGGGGACACTTTGTAATTGAATTACTCTGGAACTACAACTCTGACAGAACTGAAATAACACTCTCCAAAGTCCAAATACTATGATGATTAATTAGAGCTGCTTTTATTATGAAACATTACTATCCCTTTAAATGTTGGCTTTGAATCCCCTGAACGCTAGATGCATCCAATACATTTTTTTGCAGTGCACTGGAAACCAACATAGCATTCAAGAAGTTCAAAACTTTATTTAAAACTATGGACATTTTTAATTGTCACCTATGGCGAAGTTGTTTTGCCCCAAGATTACTCCACTTTAATTTGAAACAAAAGAAAAGGAATCATTCTGAAGCAAATCAACTGTACCACAGGGAAAAGAAACATCCCCATTGATTTAATTTGGGTTTTTTACCTTGAATGGTAGAAAGGTCTAGATTGACTGACAATGCAGTAGCAAACTGTCCAGAATTCAGGGGGTTGACAACCCCATATATGTCAGTGGCAAGGCGTTTTTGCCCCCCCCCGTGGGGCAATTGGTTTGCTCCAGAATTGTTCTTCCTTTCTTTTGTTTTTAAGACCCTAAAGATGAAATTCAATAAACTGCAGTGGAGCAATTTCAGCAAACCAACTGTACCACCTTCTACAGAAGTCTTCAGTGCATTGGGAAGAATTTTGTTAAGTTTGTATGTCCCATTATGGTGCAGTTGGTTTGATCCACAATTGTACCACTTTAATGAACATGACCCTAAGTGTAGTATCGATCTGCTCTGGTGTCATCCATGTGAAATGGGCCTAAATTCTCTCTCTTATAATCTGGGAATTTGACAGCATGCTGTTCATGTAAGAACAAGCTGTATTTTAGCTTACGTCTTCCTTTCATTTCCATTTACAGTGAAGTGCCTCTATGAAACTATGGAACTATTGTTCCCTTGTTTCCGCCAATATAACTTAACTTGTTATGATTTAGGTGGGTCAGTTTTTAATCCTTTGAGTGCCAGTGGGGTAATGCCTTGGGCACCCTTCTGGCACTCAAAGGATTCAATTTTCAGTTACTGGCCTATTGTAGGGAACCATGGAGGTGAAATGTACTAAGCAGCTCTATAAATCTGCAGTAAGGGTCTGCTATAAAATTCTAAAGAAATTCCAAAAATCATTCTATCTAACCTATTTCAAGGGAAATCATTTCTTTCAATTATTTCATTAAGGGGCTCTACAGAGTTAGATGGAGTTGGTGAATCTGAATGTAAGGTTACAAATGTGGAACACAGTAACCATGCAATATAACAAAGCATCCACCATGATACCTTGGAGGGAACAGTGGAAAAAAACCCCACTGGTGGTGCCTGAAGGCCCTTCCAGCCAAAGCTGGCCTCAGCTGGGGACAATACGTTGACATGGCAATGTTTAGGGAAGATATGCAAAGTTCACCGCCTAACACAGCTGCTCATCAGGGGTCTGATTCTTGTAGGCCCAAGAGTTGCCCACAGATCTGGTGGAGTGTGTTGTGACTTGGAAATAAACAGGTTTCTTTCTGATCACATACATCTGCTGTATAGTGGCCTTGATCCAATAAGCAATGGTGACTTCGGACGCAGCAGGGCTCATTCAAGGCCCCTCAGGATTGAAAAAAGAGTCTGATTTCATAAAACACTGCATACTATGGACATAGTACTTAAAGCAGCATTACACGTCCAGCAGATGGTGTGCCAGCTTGTTAGAAGGATCAGGGGGAAAAAAGAAGGAAAAATAATTTCCTGATGTGAAAAACTGAGATGACCTTGGGCGAAAAAAAAACTTTGTGTATATGAAGAACCACCTTGTCCTGGTGAAAAACAAGGAAAAGGGATTTACAAGACAGAGATTGTAGTTCAGCCACTCTGAGAACAGAGACAATGTCCAAAAGAAAGGTCATCTTACTGTAAGAAAAAACAAAGAAGCATGAGCCACCCCCGTGAACAAAGGTATTGTCAGAAAAAATAAATCCTTTTCTGAAAAAGAACAGAGAGGGCTGAGATCTGGACCTTAATAGAACTTAATAGACTGAAATCCTTGTTGACACCATCCTGAAGAAAGATCACAATTGTAGGAAGACTGAATAATTGAGGGGATACTTACCAATAATAATACCACTGGTAAAAATAGAGACAAGATTGTATGATAAGCCTTGGATGAAACAGGCTTCCTAGCTTCAACCATAGTGGAAATGACCGTGTCAGAGAAACCCTTCTTCTACAGGAAGTTGGCTTGAAGAGCTATGCCTTCAAAGCCAACCTTTCCACAAGATAGTAACAAAGTGGACCTGGAATCAGTAGATCTGGCTTGAGAAGAAGATGAAATGGCCCTGAAAAGGACAGACTGAGAAGATTAGTGAGCTAAGCCCGATGGAGCCAAAAGGGAGTGACCAGAATGATGTGAGCCCTCTTCATCTTGATCTTACTCAGTACCCTGGGAATCAGGGGAAAGTTGGAAACACATAAGTCAGAGGGAATTTCCAAGGAATGGGCTTCTCCTCCATTGTAAATGCAATAGTATCCTTCCTCTTGGTGCAGGAGAGCTGAACCTTCCAGCCTTGTCCCACTGCACGGATAGCCAGATAGCTACACATACTGACACCCCCCCTCGCCTCCAGCTTTGTCCCCCTGCATTGACAGCCAGAGAACCACTCTTACTGACCCCCCTTCTCACAGTCTTGTGCCACTGCACTGGTAGCCAGAGAACTACACATACTGACATACTTGTCCCCAGCATTGTTACATACATACTGCCCCGCCTGACTTGTCTCACTGCACTAGTAACCAGATAACGTCACATATTGACAGACTCCCCAGCCTTGTCTAACTGCACTAGTAGCCAGATAACTACACATACTGACTACCCCTCTCTCCTCCTGCTTTGTCCCACTGCACTGGTAGCCAGAGAACCACACAGAGTGCTCCCACTGCACTGATAGCCAGAGAACCACACATACCAGCATTACACCCCCCCAACCCAACCCCAGTTGTCCCACTGCTCTCATAGCCAGAGAACCCCACATACTGACACACACACACCCCCTCCAGCCTTGTCCCACTGTTCTGGTAGCCAGAGAACCTCACATACTAACACCCCCCCAACCTTGTTCCCCTGCACTGGTAGCCAGAGAACATCACACACTGACATCCCCCCTGGCTTTGTCTCACTTCACTCATAGCCAGAGAACCACACATACTGCCCCCCCCCCCCACAACCTTATCCCACTATACTGGTAACCAGAGAACCTCACATTCTGACACCCCCTCCAGCCTTGTTCCCCTGCACTGGTAGCCAGAAAACCTCACACACTGACATCCCCCCTGGCCTTGTCTCACTTCACTCATAGCCAGAGAACCACACATACTGCCCCCCCCGCAGCCTTATCCCACTGTACTGGTAACCAGAGAACCTCACATTCTGACACCCCTTCCAGCTTTGTCCCACTGCACTGGAAGCCAGAGAACCACACATTCTGACACCCCCACCTCCAGCCCACTGCACTGGTAGCCAGAGAACCACACATACTGACAGCCTTGTCCCACTGCACTGGTAGCCAGGGAACCACACTCACTGCCCCCCTCCAGCCCATTGCATTGGTAGCCAGAGAACTACACATATTGAGTCTGAACCCTAGTGGAATGTCTCAGAAAAGTGGGAAACCTAACATTTCTAGCATTTTTTTTGGTTATTGAAAATAATAAATTTTATGGGGTTTCTAAGTGCAGGGATTTCTGCAGAAAAATCTGCAAATTGTGGGTTTTCTCAAAAAATTCCCATGAGAAAAAATATTTTTTGCCCATCCCTATATGCAGGGTATCAAACTTTATACGTTATACATCTTGCTGTAGATCACAATAGAATATTGTTTTTAGAACGTATTCAGGCAGCAAATACTAGACATACATTTCCATTTATAGAATTCTGTTCCTGTCTGTTGGCAACAGTGCAAGATGGATGAAAAGAGAAAGATACAAAGGATGATCTAATTTCTTCATTGTTTCATTTCTTTGATTCTGTTTACATTATTTCTTTCAATACAGTTCTTTATTTATAGGCTCATAAATAAGTTATAATGATTTTAAATGAAAGCTGAATGTGTTTTTGTTGTACAAAGCATCACAAAATTAAAGAACACAAGTATAGCCCATTTCTAACAGCTCATTCAGACTGCCTTACTTCATAACCACATACTGCAATGCTTCATCTTCAGTAAAGGATTCTGGGTAAGAGTGTGCAAATGATAAAAGGTGTATTGCTGGAAGCTAAGTGACAAAAATATCGCCTGCCCTGATAAATAGTGCCCAAAAGTGTCTGTCAGTCTTTTGTTTGCAAGCATACCTTCCAGCATTTCAAATGGCCAATGAGGGACACATTTAGTTTTTAGGTTGTTCCTGGGGTGTGTAGCTGGTGGCATGCACCTTGCTATGCAAATCTTGCCATCATGCCAAGGTGTCCCATTATAGGCAGGTCGTATCCTTAATATGCTTTTTCCTGGGAGCTAAGTCTCTCCTGTTTCTCTAATTGAAATAGAGAGAGACTCTGGCAATTATTATATAGTGTCCGAACGACAATGAACATTGCACCTCGGGGTGGGTAGATAGCTTGAGCCAATGGACAAATGCATTCTCATTGATTAATATGGGACATTTAACTCGTTTATTGCAAGAGGGTTCTCCAAATCAATGCAAAGCTGTTGTTTGGCTGAGGATGATGGTTGTTTTAGTCCAAAAATATATGGAGGGAGCAGGGTGCCCTGTCCTAGGCAATTGGTTATTATGACTCATGGAAAATGCAGCCATGCATTGGGTTAAGAGGTTGTGAGAGACTTTGCTTAGAGGGGATATGCACTAAGATGATAGAAAGGTCAGAGGTCTATCCTGTGAGATAAATCTCTCTATTCCCTGTGTTGGTTGGAGAGATATTAGTGCCATTCTGTGGCGTTAGCCTTCTTATTAAAGGGATAGTAACACTTAATATGTAAAAAAATGTATATTGTAGGGCGTATCCTCCTGAGTAAAACAATGGTACTCTCATTGCCAAGAGTTGTTTTATTCGGATTAATGCAGCTCATACTTGAAATTTTGTTAGGTGCAGTATCACAGTGGCCAGAAATTGTACAGTGGCGCTGTTGCTACACCATCCTATGGACAGCTCTGATCACTAGACCATAAACCACCATGGGATGGTGTAGTAACAGAGCCACTGTACAATTTCAGGTCACTTTGATACAGCACCTAAAAAAATTCTGTTTTGAACTGCAATATCGTCAAAATAATAAATTATTCGCAATGGGAGTACCCTTGTTGTACTCAGAAGGATAAGCCCTAAAATATATATATTTTTTTTTTCAAGTGTTACTATGCCTTTAAAAAAAAACAAAAAAAAAAACAAGCATAGGGTTTTTCATCCCCTTGGGTTCTAGAGGCATCTTCATTCCATTGTTTTGCAAAGGTTTTAAGATATTTCTACCAACAGGGTTAACCCCTTAAGGATCAAGGTCCTATATATATGTCATGGGGAAGACTTGCGTTAATGACCCAGACGTATATCTACTTCCTGAACTTCAGGGGTCCCCATGAGGCTGCATGCCATTCAGGGACTTCTGGTTCCATTAACAAAAGAAAAAAAATGCTCAGTGGTCCTTAAAGGGATAGTAATACTTCGTTTTAACTTTATTTTATTTTGTAGGCATTAAAAAAACATGAAGAATGATATAAGTCTTATCTCTCAAACCTTTATGGTTTATGAGATATTCACAAGCAAAGTTTCCCCCTCCCGCCCCTTTTACTGATGTCACACTCTTCAGCCTGAGCAGAAGGGAGGTGGCCAGGTAGACTGCAGAGAGGGACAATCTACAATTAAGATAAGAGAAAAACCTGAAAAGCTTGTCAAGGGGGGCAGGGATTTCATTGTTTTCATAGGAATAAGAGTGTCCCCTTCTGTTATCTGTCCAGTCTATGGACTGCATTCCACATCTGAGAAGAGATTGTTTACAGTAGGTAAAAGGGGCGGGAGGGGGAAACTTTGCTTGTGAATATCTCATAAACCATAAAGGTTTGAGAGATAAGACTTATATCATTCTTCATGTTTTTTAATGCCTACAAAATAAAATAAAGTTAAAACGAAGTATTACTATCCCTTTAAGTGCCGGTCACACTGTTGGTCCTTAAGGGTTTAAAGGGGAATTAAACCCTCTGTAGAACTTGCAAATAAATCTTGACTCTTTAAAGACCAGGAAACTCATTGCTTTGCAAAGTTTACCCTGTTTCATAAAACAAGGGTACTCCCACTGCGGAGAGATCTCTTATTCAAAAGTTATTACAGCTCAAACTTCCATTTGCACTACTTCCATTGTCTGAAGGTAGTGGTGGTGCTGTTGCTACAGTAATCTATGGACAGCTATTGTTAGTGATAATAATTCTCTGTAGGCTGCACTGTAAATATTCAGACTATAAAGATACTGGGGGTAAGGGGGTGAGGCAAGAGTATAGTGCCAATGGCAATAAAGAGTTATAGCATAAGAATATACACCGTAGGGTGACCACTGTCCTGGATTGCCTGGGACAGTTCCGGATTTTAAATGTGTCCCTTGTCCCAGGCAGCCTCCTTCTGGGCCAATACAAAGTCCCGGAATGAAGACTCTAGAAAGAGAACTTCCCATTGCCTACTGTAACAGAAAGTGAGGTGTCTGATGGGCTACAGGAAAATGGCTTCCAGACATACCAGGGAACTTTCAGGGTTTGACCCTAAGATTCAGGGTTATGACATAAATCTCAGAGTCTCAGGGTGAAGGGACAAAATCTCAGGGTGAGGAGAGTTCAGGGTTATCTCCTACATGATCTGCACCATATAACTGCTTCTGTTGTCGTTACTTTGGTGCTATTTCTACCAGAAAGAAAGAGATAGATGCCTTGATTTTCTTATGTGTGATTAGGCAGTGATGTCTTTAATTTGAAGCATGTTAAAAGTTCCTTGTGGACAGATTATATCAACTCTGGATTAGAGCATGTATGGACATATTGCAGAGAATGTACTTTAGGAGGAATGTAAAGGGTTATCATTTAAATTATCTCAGGGTCAGCCCATTTTGAAAGTACCCAGGTATGCTTCCAGACAGAACTCTAATCCTGACATCAACTGTGAGTGTACTGTAATTTAATGTATTGTATTTTTTAAAGGAGCAGTAAACTTTTTTTAAAAAAAAATATGTATTGTAGGGATTTTCCTATTGAGTAAAATAAGAGTGCTCCCACTGCGGAGAGATCTATATTTCCAGAGTTGTTATGGTTTAAACTCATGTTTTTTTACATTAGCAGTGCCCTCTAGTGGTCAAATTCTAATTACATTTCCTGTTAGATTCTAATGGAGAGGAAAGTCAGACATACTGTTCTCCATAGAATGTGATACAAACTGCCTGTCACTTCCTGTCAGTTAGAACTTCCAGGAAGTAAACACAGTAAATTCACTTCCTGATTATTTGAACTGCTATAAATTTTGAATAAAACATCTGACAGCGACGGGAGTGACCTTGTTTTACTCAGCAGGAAAAGCTCTATAAAATATGTGTTTTCATAAATAAAAGTTTACTGCTCCTTTAAGGCTTTGGGCATAATGTATATTTTCTTATAGCCCTCCACAGGCATCACTTTCTGTCACAGCAGTCACTGGGGAGTTCTCTCCATAGTGTTTAGAACTCTGTGGTGCGTACCTTTCTCTGCAGTGTCCTTGAATGACAAAATTTAAATGTGGTCACCCTAATATGCAGGCTGCTGTGCTAAGAGTAATTCTAGAGTAAACCATCTGTATCACAGGGGAGAAATTAACATTCCTGAAATTAGATGGCATTCAGTGGGTTAAAAGACCCATTAAAGGGATAGTAATACTTTGATTTAAAAATGTCTAATATTGTCGCTATTAAAGGGATAGTAATACTTTATTATTACTATCCTCATCTTGTAGGTATTTGCAAATTAAGTTAATAGCCCCCAGGTTCACCCCTCAAATCTTTATGGTTTGAGAGATAACCGAAGGCGAAGTTTCCCCCTCCCTCCCCCTTCCCTGAAGTCAGTGTTGTGCTGACTGCAGGGATATCCGGTCTGTCTTTCATCATGCGGCTCTGCAGCAGAGCCGCGATCGTGTTAGTGACAAAGAATTATTTCACTGAAACGGTCTTCTACATGTGCTTGCAAACCAAGCACATGTAGAAGACCGTTTCAGTGAAATAATTCTTCTTCACTAATGGGATCTCGGCTCAGCTGCAGAGCCGCAAGCCTGTCGTACGACAGACATCACCTGCAGTCAGTACAACGCTGACTTCAGGGAAGGGGGAGGGAGGGGGGAACTTTGCCTTCAGTTATCTCTCAAACCATAAAGGTTTGAGAGATGAACCTGGGGGCTATTAACTTATTTTGCAAATACCTACAATATGAGGGATAGTAATAATAAAGTATTACTATCCCTTTAACTATAGAAGCAGAATAAGCTATAGTTATATAGAATAGAATAAGCTACTTCCTATTTCTCAAAAGGCACACTTTGTAGACTGTTCCAATTAAGTATTAGTTCAAAATGTCACAATTTTAGCTCCGCTGGTCCCGGGACCAGGATCTGCCTTTGTCAGCTAGAGTGCTCACATATGAGAAAGGGGAGGGGGGACTTTAAAGGGACAGTAATACTTCGTTTTATCTTTATTTTATTTTGTAGGCATAAAAAAAAACACGAAGAACAATATAAGTCTTATCTCTCAAACCTTTATGGTTTGAGAGATATTCACAAGCAAAGTTTCCCCCCTCCCGCCCCTTTTACCTACTGTAAGCAATCTCTTCTCAGATGTGGAATCCAGTCCATAGACCAGACAGATAACAGAAGGGGACAATCTTCTTCCTATCAGAACAATGAAAGCCCTGTCCCCTTGACAATTTTTCAGTTTTTTCCCTTATCTTAATTGAAGATTGTCCCTCTCTGCAATCTACCTGGGCACCTCCCTTCTGATCTGGCTGAGCAGTGTTACATCAGTAAAAGGGGCAGGAGGGGGATACTTTGTCATTGAATTACTCTTGTACTACAACTCTGACAGAATTGAAATAACACTCTCCAAAGTCCAAATACTATGATGATTAATTAGAGCTGCTTTTATTATGAAACATTACTATCCCTTTAAATGCTATCAACGCAAAAACTGTAACGTTTTGAGAAATGGGAAGTAGCTTATTCTATTTCTATAGTTAATAGCTACAATATTAGACATTTTTAAATCAAAGTATTACTATCCCTTTAAAATCAATAAAAAGTAGGGAATGTTCATTTGTCCCATATGGTGCTGTCATTTTGCACCTCTTTTGCTTACTTAATTAGGCCCTTATTGTAGTATTTAAAATACCTTTTACCTAACATTTTCTTACAAATAAGAAGCTTGGCCCTATGAACACATCCCTTGATTGATGCATTAACCCCTCATGGTTCTGTAGTATTCCCCCAGATTCCAATGCTCTGTCCTGCTCTATAGTGGATTGTAAGCAGACACTGCATTGGTGTTCACTTGGCAGGGGCAGCATCCCATATTTAGCTGTGTGATTCACATTCTAGACATGTAGGATCCCTCATTCCTCCAAACTGCGGGAATAAGGCATTAGCAGCTCTCCCAGGCCGGGATCCTACAGTGACACCCCTCTCTGCCATGGCCTATTCATGTGTTGTGTCGCTGACAGCTCACTATAACCTGGCATATCTGGTCCTCCAGCTGTCCTCAGGATACCTCCTCACTGCTTTAGGGGATCCAAATCTATACAGACTGGGTTACGTACATAGGTTTTCATTCAAAAATCTAGTGGTATAGAGCAGATCTGGTCAATCGTTGGACCTCCAGCTGGAAGACCAGCAGCTGATTACCATTGGTATGGAGGAATGTGGTGGACACATAGATATATTAGACAGACATCAGGATATGTACCTCTTATCTCCTAATACGCAGACATCAGGACACATAACGCTCAACTCCTCCTAATACACGGACCTCAGGACACATACCTCTCTTTGACTCCTAATACACAGACCAGTCAGGACATGTACCTCTCACCTCCTCATAAACCTAAACAAGACACATAACTCTTACGTCCTCTTAATAGAATAGACAGATACCAATACATATACCTCCCACTACCATCTAATACAGAGACATCAGGCCATATTTTGTTCATTTACTTTTAAATAATTGTATGCTTTTTATAGATAGTTTGGACAGAGATCCAAATGATGGCTGGATACCTTGTGATTGGGATAGTTATGTATTATCTATATTAATGTATTATCTATATTAGTATATTTTTTCATCTAGTGGTATTCACATTGACCGATTTGGGTCCCTGCCTGAGTTTTGCCAATGATTAGTACTTTTTCTTACATATGGCTTGGATATTAGTCCTCTGGGCCTGTGTATTAATCTGCGCATGCGCACCCTTACTATGGGATCTACGATTGTAGATATACGTATTTTCATATTTTTTTGTATATAATACCCCAATCCTTGGTTTAGTTGCCTTACCATTTGGAGATTTTGATTACATATTTTATAAGGCCTAATTTAGTATATCTTATTGTTTTATATATTTATTCCTTTTACCAAAAAGTAAGGCTTGGCCTCCAATCCTGTCTTTTGAATGTTATTGGTACAAATTCTTTTCCATTGGGCGCTTTGGGGTTCACCTCTGTTTTTAAATCTGCTGTGTTAGTGTTAATCCTGATGAATGAGCTATGAATGCTCTGTAACGTGTCAATTATTTTGTTGTTTTTCTTATATTTTAAACAATATATTATGATATTTTATCCACCATTCCATTTGTGATTATTCCTCGCAGAGTCACCCGTACAGGGTTGAGTATCATTCCCCTGTTGGTATAGTCCGGTTTGTTGGCAACACAATCCGGTGTAGTTTTATGTGAGTAGTATATGTGTTATATTTTTAAAGGAATAGTAATGTTTCACAAAACCAGCAGCTCCAAATAATCATGATAGTATTTGAGCCATAGGGAGTGTTATTTCAATACTGTCAGAGTTGTAGTTCAAGCGTAACTGAATGATAAAGTTTCCCCCTCCCGCCCCTTTTACCTAGTGTAAGCCGCCTCCCCTCAGATGTGGAATCTGGTTCACAGACCAGACAGCTCACAGCAAGGGACAATCTTCTTAAAGCGGAACTACCACCCCACAAAATCTTTAGCTTAACTGTGTCCTCATCTGGCGACTAGCTGCTTAGTAGCGCTAGTTGCCAGAATTATTACTTTATTTAATAGATTTATGCTCTCTTCTATGGCTGACAGTAGCATGGAGCACGGACATCTTGGCATTGTGATTTTTGCGCGCCTGTACTGTCAGTCCCAACCACAGCCGGCCAGCTCCTACCAATGCCTCCTGGACCCAGCTGGGACTGACAGCGCAGGTGTGTGAACGTCACAATGGCAAGATGTCCGCGCTCCTCGCTACTGTCAGCCATAGAAGACAGCAAAAACCTATTAAATAAGGTAATAATTCTGGCGACTAGCGCTACTAAGAAGCTAGTCGCCAGATGGGGACTTAGTTAAGCAAAAGATTTTGTGGGGTGGTAGTTCTGCTTTAATGTGAGAACAGTGAAAACCCTGACCCCCTTGACAGGTTTTTCAAGTTTTTCCCCTTATGCTCATTAAACATTGTCCCTCTCCGCAAGCCATCTGGACACCACCTTGCTTCTCTGAGCTGAGCAGTGTTACATCAGTAAAAGGAGTGGGAGAGGGATACTTTATCATTCAATTACTCTTGAACTACAACTATGACAGTATTGAAATAACACTCTCCATGGTCCAAATATGAGGAAGATTAATTGGAGCTGTTTTTATTGTGAAAAATGACTATCCCGTTAAGCTTTATTTATTGTATTAAGTGCCCCTACGTGTTGCAATAGAACTGAGCAGGCTCTATAAGACTTCCAGGACTGTCTGAAGATGTTAACACTTGAGCAAAGGCAAAAGGGGAAATTCGTATGGAACACTAGGATTTTCAGGCATTAGGAAGGTAAGTAGAATTATTATTAAGAGCTGTTAGTTCGCCTAGATTTTACAGTTCTTTAAAGAGATAGTAATACTTAAAAATTACTATCCTCCATGTTGTAGTCAGTAAAAAACTGAGTTAAATGAGACCAGGGGCAACTCTCAAACCTTAATGGTTTGAGAGATATCCGCTTTCAAAGTTCCTTCTTTCTGGCTTTTCCCCTGACATCAGCATTCTAGCTGAGAGCAGGGGAATCCTCTCCTGGGATCAGCCGGCGGCTCTGCAGCAGAGCTGAGATGTCGTTAATAAAAAAAGAAATCCTTTACTTCCCTTGGTTTGCCAGCACACGTAGAAGACCTTTTAAGTTAAGGATTTCTTTTTTATTAACGCAATCTCAGCTCTACTGCAGAGCCTCCGCTGGTCCCGGGACTGTATACCCTTGCTGTCAGCTAGAATGCTGATGTCAGGGGAGAGATAACTTTGAAAGCGGATATCTCTCAAACTATAAAGGTTTGAGAGATGCCACTGGTCTCATTTAACTCCTTTTTTTACTGGTTACAACATGGGGGATAGTCATTTTTAAGTATTACTATCCCTTTAAGTAGGAGTTTATTTGCATTGCCAACATAATAATACACTTAAATAAACCACTATCTTTGCAATATGATCAGCTGCATTGTGGTATGGAAGATGACAGATTGACACATTCTTCTACAACACTCCAAAAGGATGATGGAGCTTGAGAAAGTGCATACCTCCCAACAATTCAAATTGCCAAAGAGGGATATTTTTGGTTTAGGTGGTGTTTATGTGGGTGTGGCTGGTGGGAGAGGCATTACCGAGAATTTTTAGGTTATTTCAGACCTGTTGACACCTCTTTGTTTAACTGAATAAATTATTTATAGCAACACTAAAGTATTTTATTTACACAGACTAATTTATATACACATATATTGAAGATTATCTACACATTTATGTGAGTTTTATTGCTGTGGAGCAATGTGATACACACTACACACTCTGTTCTCTAGAAAAGAGGGACAAAAGGGTAGAAAAGAGAGACAGTGGGATTTGGATCTGAAAAAGGGTCTATCCCTCCTAAAGAGGGACGCTTGGGAAGTATGAAAGTGGTATAATCCATTCTGGTTTGTGTGTGATGTGGTCAGGCATGAGAGTTTATATTTGCTTAAATATGTTATTGAATTTGCTATAGCAACTGTTACTGTGGAAGAAATGTACTTATTCCAGTGACTCACTGACACAGAGCTCAGAATGATGGTGGTAACAGACCGACAGCAGTGCTTTCTGATTAGGATCAGCCTTGGGCCAAGGCATATTACTGGCAGATGTGCTGAAATTGAAACACTTTACTGTTAGTAGGCATAAAATTATTTTGTTTTTGACTGCTATGATCTTATAAATGTTAACAACAGATGTAGGGTTTGCCACATCATCTGTTTAACACTAAACTCATGAAAAATACAAGATGTTGGGTGCAGTGGCACCTCTGTAGCCCTGCAGTATGCATTCTTCATATAATCAATAGGTAAACAATCAGGGGTCTTTAATAAAATGGCACCTGAAAAACGGAGGGAAAATATTTAAGGAGATCATTTTTGTAATGTATTTAGTAGCAGGCAGTTCTTTTGCCGATGAGCTAAAAAAAAATGTATTATTTTGTTTAAATAAAATCTGCATAGAAGTACATGCAGCTTTAGATGCTTGAAACATTTTGTTAGTGTTGATAACTGTTCTTAGACACAATAAAAACATTTTATTAGCATAAATGGAAATGTTTGTTACCTTTGATTTTTTTTTTATGTGAATTTTTTTTATTAGCATTGCTAACATTTCTTAATGCTAATATTTATTAACATTGATAACTTTTTACAAGCAATGAAATTTTATTCTATAAGAAATGTAATGATAAAATATTTTTTTTAGGTGCAAAATGTCTTTCTATTATTAAGAATTACGACAAACACGCTTATAATTGCTATTTGCTTTGCACAGCATTCTTAAAGTGCAGTACTATTAAACTGAACCCATAGTATGCTAAAAATATGAAACCATTGATATATACCAGAAGGAAACTTGTTTCCAATACCATAAGGAACCTTTCGTGGAGATATATAAAACTGGTTCAATAAAGAAAGTGTCCTTAAACATAAAGGGTTATCTTCTTAACAAATAACGGGAAATTAATGTGGATCTGAGGGGAGAAGATCTTTGTTAAGATTACCATTACATTTAGGATTCTCAGTTATAAGGGTCCCTGAGGAAGAAACAAAAATTGTATTTGAAATAACTCCTTAACCCCTTAAGGACCAGCGGTCCAGGGAAGTTACCTTCCCTTAAGGACCGCTTTGATCCTTGCCGACGCGCCGGGACACGTGACCTGTTACGCATGCCGCTTTGAGGCCTAAGAGAGATCGCTCCGGTCTTGGAGCAATCAATTTTAGGCCCCGTTTTTACTTTCAGCGCTCCCGGTAGATACCCTTCAGAATGTGGTACTCTAGGCAGTTGCCTACTCTGCCTTTTGGGGAATTCTGGCCCTGAACATATGAGTGTAACATACTTTATCAGAGGGTGCGGTCCACTTGTGTTAGACCAGTGGGATGTGAAGGCAAAATGAATATTATGGCTGAAGAAAGGTATAAAGGAGAGTAATCCAGTGGTGCTGCCAGGTTTCATTTCTGACAGGGCTTAGTACTCAGTTTGGTGGATAAAAGGTATACCCAGGTTTTGTCTTTAAAGAGGAACTAACACCTCCAAATAATAAACCCTACTTCTCATACTATGGCCAAAAAATCCTAATAACCTCTATGAATTTTCCCTTGCTCGTTAACTCAAGAGATAACGTCTTCAATCAGCCCTGGATGCTTGTCCATGGAGGACGATATGGTAGTTTTAACAGGTTCACAGGAACGCAAGCATTGATCCCTGCACATGGTAATATTAATCCTTTAAGGATCAGAGGGTGTGCAGTGCATTGTGATGTGTACCTCTCTGGTACACATAAGTAGGTTTATGCATTCTCGTGAAATAACTGCCATCAGCTGTCATGTTACCGCCATGAACTGACATCCAGGACTAAATGAATATGTTATCTCTTGAACAAGGCACAATGGTGAAATTCATTCTGGCCATAATAAGATAAGAGTGGGGCTGTTATTAGGGGTATTATTTCTCCTTTAAACATTCAACAACATAAAGTTACAGACAGCTGGGGAGATGGGCCTGTGTCCAAATCGGGTGGGTCAATGCACTCCTAGGCCCACCTGCTGCTGCAAAACTGGTCTTAATGAATAAATTAATTAATGTTTATATAGTGCCACAAGTGTATGCAGCGCTTTACAATTTAAGGGTTTAGACAATACAGGGTTACAAGTGATTTGCAAAGTGAAACATTAAAAGCTTACAATCTAAAGTGGTAAAGGGAGACATACAGGGTACCTAAGGATAGGGGATATAAATAAAGTAAATACATTATAAAGAGCCTTAGATGTACAAAGTCAGTGCCTTCTAGCATGTTTAGGTTTTGTTAAGGAGGTGTAGTTTTAAACATGACTTGAAGACCATAAGAGAGGTGCAGTGGTGCATGTTGGGAGGTACAGCATTCCACAAATAAGGAGCAATGAGAGAAAAGGGTTTGAAATATGAGATCACTATAGACACAAAACGAGCTTAGAGAAGACTGTCATTGGTTGCTTGTAAGCGGTGGGGTCGGGTATAGTGGGAGATCAGTGGAAATGTAGGAAGGGGTAGAGAGAGAAGGGCATATCTGGGAACTCTCCGAATTTGCCTGGGAGACTCCAGTTTTGACAGTGCATTACTAGGCTCTGGGAACAGAGGCCTATTCTCTGGATGTGGGGTGTTTCCTCTGAAACTCTGCCCACCTCTGCTCCTTCCCACCCTGTTGCTCCCACTTCTCCTCCTTCCCACGCAGTTCCTCCCACTTCTCGCTCACTTTTATGATGCACCCGTTAAGCCCTGCCGCAATCACAAGTAAGCCCTGCCCCTTTTTGACATGATTGGCTTGAATTATATTCCCTGGTGGCAGCAGAGGAGTCCACTCCAAAAGAGAGTTCCCAGGTAGAAGGATTTAGCAATGCATCCCTTTCATTCCCCTGTGTATGTGTGTGTGTGTGTGTGTGTGTGTATATATATATATATATATATATTAGTTTTAAAGCCCGTGAACACAGGCCAACACTGGCGGCGCTGCAGTCATGCGCAGTACTGACTGCCTGAACGCGCCGCGCGTTGAAGTGTCAGAATTACTGAGTTAATTATTGACCTGGCTGATGTCATATACTGATAGCCTTAACTCCTGGGATGCTGCAGGGGTCTAAGATGTATCAGAATGCAATGTATTGGTACAATATATCTCTATTATTTAAAAAAAAAGTATCCCCCTCCTGCCCCTTTTACCTAGTGTAAGACCAGACAGCTCACAGCAAGGGACAATCTTCTTACTGTAAGAACAATGAAAACCCTGCCCCTTCATAGGTTTTTCAGGTTTTTCCTTTATGCTAATTGAAGATTGTCCCTCTCTGTGATCTACCCGGACAGTCTTGCTGCTCTGAGGTGAGCAGTGTTACATCAGTAAAAGGGGCTGGAGGGGGATACTTTATCATTCAATTACTCTTGAACTACAACTCTGACAGTATTGAAATAACACTCTCCACGGCCCAAATACTATGTAGATTATTTGGAGCTAGTTTTATTGTGAAACATTATTATCCCTGTAAATATGCGCTTATAGAAGGCTCCAGAAGGACAACATTTCACTTAATGCATATGATAGAATTTAATATTGCCAGACTTGTCAGATGAAGGCATGGTTGGTTTTAAAATGTTATCCTTTACATTTCAATCCACTTGACCTATGGAAGAGTTAATGCTGGATCCCCACATCCCAGATTAGTAATCAGTGTGTAGGAACCTCATGTTTCCGACCACTGTTCACACTTATTGTTCAGCAGCTGACGCCTGGTGCTCTCCATTGTTCTGTTATTTATTCACTTGGTGCTAATTGCAAAAGCAGATTTCATGTTCTGGATGTTGCTGGGTATAGAGATCTAGAAACTAACAGGAGTAAAAAGCTCTGATATCATCGGCAGGTCATTTGTTCTGTACTTAACTGTGTCACGTACCACAGCAGCTATAGCTATTTTTGCATAAGGCGCCCCTAACACACAGTCTCCAATCTTCGGGGCACCCTTAACCCTTTGAGTGTCAGAAGGGTACATAACACATTGCGGAGCAAAGCATTGCATACCCCCTGACATTTTAACATTTTCTTGTCTTTTATCAAGGACATAATGAGGAGTTTAAGTATTCATATTTCCCAAGTGTCCCTCTTTAGGAGGGACAGTCCCTCTTTGAGACTCAAATCCCTCTGTCCCTGTTTTCGACCCTGTTGAACCTCTTTTATGCAGCTCAGACTATGTGGTGTGTATATAGGTATATCACATTGCTCCACTGCAATAAAACACAGATTGTTTAAACTTCAGTATATTTGTTTTTAAAGGGATAGTAAATTCTGCTTTTAACAAAGTTTAATATTAATAAATGCATTGATGTAACTCCGGTTTCTCAAACATGTATAGTTTGAAAGATATACTTTTCTAAAGTTCCCCCCTCCCGCCCCTTTCACAGATTTCAGCGCTCTAGCTGGCAGCATGAGATTATGGTCCCGGGACCAGCTGGTGGCTCTTCAGCAGAGCCAAAATAGCACTATCTTAAAAGAAATACTTCACTGGAGTGGTCTACAAAGTGTGCCTGGTTTGCAAGCACTCTTTGTAGACCATTCCAATTAAGTATTCCTTTCTAGATAGAGCTATTTCTGCTCTGCTGAAAAGCCATCAGGCAGTCCTGGGACCACAATCTCCTTCTGTCAGCTAGAGCGCTGACATCAGTGAAGAGCGGGGACTTTAGCAGCTTATATCTCTCAAACTATAAATGTTTGAGAGATGGGAGGTAGGTCATTGCATTTATATTTTTAATAGCTACACGATTAAACTTTCTTAAAAGTAACCAATACTATCCCTTTCAGTAAAGTAGGCCTCTGCCTAGAGATGACTGATTGTGAGGGATGGCATGGTGCTGGCCACAATCACTGGTGCAGTCCCACTGCACCATATACCTGACCTAGTCTTGGTTTATGGCATTTTATTTCCAGTGTATACATTGCTGTAATCTCCCAGTTATATAACAGCTTGTACAGTTTATTTAACTATTTGCAATGTACACAATACACAGGAATACATACAGACACATTGGGGTGAACATGCGAATCTGCAAGCACAGCTCAGCCCAACTGACTTTAGCCACCAACCTCAACGGATGTATTTAGGGTTTTATGTTCTAGAGCATGGGCGTCCACCGTATGGCCCATGGGCCAAATGCGGCCCATCTGACCCCAGTGTGCAGCCTGCCAGAGATTTCTTGTTTAAAAAACTATTTTACTACTTACTTAGCACACATGATATACTATGTCAGTAGGACCTAATACCCTGCTTGCCTGTACTGTACAGTTCAAAAATAGATTGTCTGTTAACCCTTTAAGTGCCAGAGCTTTGCAATGCATTGGATACCCCCTCTGGAGCGCAAAAGGTTAAATATCATTACTGTGACTGACCTGATAAATAAATTGATCCTTATTTTTGAGTATGACAGGCTATACTTCACCATCATTATCAATAAAAATGATAATTCGTCCCTCGCACGTATGGGTTTCTGATTATATGACCCGCCATTGAAAAAACTTGGACACCCAGGGACAGATTTTCCAATAGGTAGACTAGGCAATTGTCTATAGCACCAAATTTGGAAGGGTGCCTCAGCTATGCTAGCCACACCCATATTATCTGTTGTGGGTGCTGCCAGAGAAATTTCAGTGTCCCTGCACCAGTTTTATACCCCATTATAGGCTGTTATTTAACCCCTTAGATGCTAGATAAATCTCCAGAGCAATGCATTGGAGCTCTCTCTAGCAACCAAGGGATTATAGCTTATTTTTGGTTCTTGCTTGTTATATGTGAAGGGTATTTTCTGTGACAAGAAACTGTGAATGGGACAGGGGGTGGAGTCATGTGAGGAATTGGGTATGGCCATGGACGGAGCTAAGGGTGGCTAGAGTGCCTTGCTTAATGGAGCCTGGGATGTAAATCTGGTCCTGTGGATGCCCCTGTTCCAGAGAGTAGGATCACTGCAATGCATACCGGCATATGCATTAGGCAGTCATTGGGACTTTAAAGGGATAGTAATGTTTCTATAAGAACAACACTGCAATCTGATAAGTGACTTTAGCAATGCGGAATTCACTCTGCATCCCTTGATATAATATTATAAATTATTCCTTACTTCATCCTTCGAGCCTCGGAGATGGAAGCGGATGACGACATGGGACAATCATTTTCCAGTATACGGAAAAGCCTGCCCTCCTATGTCAAGGAGGACAGGGTTCTCCATATACTGAATGACAGTAGCTTGTGCCTCATAGCTCTCTATCCGAACTTCAGACCTATCTGGAGGTGGCCTGGCAGTCTGAAAAGGGGCATGAAGGGGATAATTAGTCTATTATTTCAAGGGATATAGAGTGAATTCAACACTACTAACGTCACTGATCAGCTGTATGCAATACAAGGACAGATTGCAGTGTGGTTCTTATGGAAACATTACTATCCCTTTAATTCCATTAAGCCCATTACGTAGACCTAATAACATGGGCAGAAGACTATCGTAAAATCACCCAATTTCCTCTGTGCCTTTAAGACATACCATTAAGCATTGAGTAGAGGAAATGAACACACTGGAATGCCCATACACTGTCCCATTGCCCACCATTTGAGTAAAGCTGTGTTGAAGGGAGAATTGTCTGTGTAAGAAGTTAGTAAATTGACATTAGGCAGGCAGAGGCAAGCAAATCAATTCCAGCTCTTGTTTTTATGTAGAATCATATTTGTATATTCTCCCACTGCAAATACAAATAACTACATATCCTAATCGCAGACCCTCATAAACCCGAGGACATGTTTGGAAACAGTTCTGTTTCTAACTTGGCGGCTGTCGTGTAAACCAGGAATGTATAGAAAAGACAGGGCCGTGTGATCTAAATGGAGTTATGGATAAGAGCCAGACGACTGCCTGGGAATAGCACAGCTGCTCCACAAATAGTGCTGCTCCCATTATTTACACCCACTTCCAGTGATGTGAGGCATTGAGGAGGAATGCAGCATTAACCCTTTGAGTCCAGCAGGGGTGTGCAATGCATTGCTATGGCACTCAAAGGGTTAACAGCAGCCTCTTATCCAACAGTTGGCATTTTTTTTCATTGCTGGGATGAATCCACACCAAATTCTCCTAAGACTAAGGGCGAGATGTTCAGAAAGTGGCAATCAGAATAAAAAAGTTCTTAAGCCATGGTCCGTCAGTTCTCAGACGTTTCCGTAATTTTTTGCATCCAGTTCGGCAATCTCCATCAAAGGGAAAAAGCCTTTTTAAAGAGGAAGTACCATGTCACAAAATGTTTAGCTTAACTAAGTCCCCTTCTGGTGACTAGCTGTTTAGTAGCGCTAGTCGCCAGAATTATTACCTGATTTAATAGATATATGCTTTATTCCCCAGCTGCCAGAATGACGTCCGCGCACCTGCGCTGTCAGTCCCAGCCGGGTCTAGGAGGCGTTGCTAGGAACTATTTGGCTCCAGCTGGGACTGACAGTGCATGCGAGCTGACGTCATTCTGGCAAGATGTCCGCACTCCGTGCTACTGACAGCTAGGGAATAACGCATATATCTATTAAATCAGGTAATAATTCTGGCGACTAGTGCTACTAAGCAGCTAGTCGGCAGAAAGGGACTTAGTTAAGCTAAACAATTTGTGACATGGTAGTTCCGCTTTAAAATAGATTGTGGATTAATCTACCGTCATATAGTAAGGTATTTTCAGAAAAAAATATTCGTCTCAACGTCACTTTTTTGTCCGGATTAATGTAATTTTTTCCCGACATAATAAAAATGGTCTAAACTTGGAGAAGACAAATTAAAGTACCGAGAAGCAATTTGTCATTGCAAAGACAAAAAATGTCTTTGTTTCTTTGGAAATTTTCATTTCAAAGACAAAATCAAAGACATTTTTAAAGGGATAGTAATGTTTCATAATAAAAGCCGCTCTAATTAGTCATCATAGTATTTGGACTTTGGAGAGTGTTATTTCAATTCTGTCAGAGTTGTAGTTCAATAGTAATTCAATGACAAAGTATCCCCTCCCGCCCCTTTTACTGATGTAACACTGCTCAGCCAGATCAGAAGAGAGGTGCCCAGGTAGACTGCAGAGAGGGACAATCTTCAGTTATGATAAGGGAAAAACCTGAAAAACTTGTCAAAGGGGGGCAGGGCTTTCATTGTTTTCATAGGAATAAGAGTGTCCCCTTCTGTTTTCTGTCTGGTCTATGGACTGCATTCCACATCTGAGAAGAGATGGCTTACACTAGGTAAAAGGGGTGGGAGGGGAACCTTTGCTTGTGAATATCTCTTAAACCATAAAGGTTTGAGAGATAAGACTTATATTGTTCTTCATGTTTTTTTTAATGCCTACAAAATAAAATAAAGATAAAATGAAGTATTACTATCCCTTTAACATAAGAATTTTTAAAGGAAGTGTTCATCAAGATCTTGTTACCGTCATTTTTAATTCTTTAGACACATTTTCAAACATGACGGATTTACTTCTTTGAAATGAAAATATTCAAAGAAACAGACATTTTTGTCTTTGAAACGACGAATTGCTTCTCACTCCTGCTAACAGTACCTTAAAGGGATAGTAATACTTAAAATGTAAAAAAAAAAATATGTTGTAGGGTTTATCCCCCTGAGTAAAACAAGAATACTCCCACTGCTGAAAGGTGTTTCATTCAAAAGTTATTAATTTTCAAAGTTGAATTTTTTAGGTGCAATATCACAGTGGCCTGAAATTTTACAGTGGCGCTGTTGCTACACCATCCTATGGAGATTTATGGTCCCGGGACCAGAGCTGTCCATAGGATCGTGTAGCAGCAGCGCCACTGTTTTACTCAGGGGGATAAACCCTACAACATATTTTTTTTTACATTTTAAGTATTACTATCCCTTTAATTTGGCTTCCCCAAGTTTACATCATTTTTATTTTGTAGGGAAAAAATGACAGACAAAAAAGTGATATTGAAACGAATATTTTTTTTTCTGAAAATATCATACAATATGACGGTAGATTAAACCACACACAATTTTAAGACGACTTGTTACTTTTGACAGAGATGGCGGAACTGGATGCAAAAAATGATGGAAACATGTCTGAGAATTGTGTAAGAACTTTTATTCTGATTACAGACAACTTCAGTTACCGCCATTTTCGGAACCTCTCGCCCAAAGACCCATATTTATAAAAGAAAATTGGGGTTATTCTGGAGTAAACCAACTGGTCCGTAGGGGACAAATAACAATTTCTAAATTTCCATGCACTTTAATAGAGCTTTCTAACCCCTTGAATGCTTCACAATTCATTGGTGACCTCTCTACCATTCAAAGGGTTAAACGCTCAATTTAATTTGAATTTTTATTTGTCCCCTATCAAGATAAAGAGGGGCAATTGTGGAGCAAACCATTTGCCGCCATAGCAGGAGAAATGAACATTTCCATGGATTTAAATGAAGTATATGTAGACCTTTACAGTCTTTGCAATGCATTTGGATTCCTCTCTATTATTCATGGAATTAAAAGCGCATCTTAAATCAATGGGAATCTGTAAAATTTACTTTTTATTTTGAAGCAATGCATTGGAGACCTCCCAAATATATTTATGGGATTTAAATGTTCCATTTAAATCAATGAGAGTGTTTAATTTGTCCCAGGACTGGATTTCCCAATAGGAAGAGCAGGCAACTGCCCAGAGCTCCATATATTGAGGTTTGCCACAGCTGTGCTGGCCACACCTACATTCTAAGCTGTGGGTGTGGCCAGAACAATCTCCAGGTCCCTGAACCATATTTATACTCCTGTACAGGCTATTTAACCCCTTGGATCATAGAGAGATCACCAACACATTACAAAGCAATGCTTTGGAGATCTCTCTAGCAACAGAGGGGTTAAATATTTTTTTTCCTTGCCTGTTATAGGTCAAGGGTATGGTTGGTGCCAGGAAATATGGGATAGGATGGGGGAGAGGTTTGCTATGTGAGGACTGTGGGTGTGGCCATAGGTGGAGCTAAGAGCACATAGGGTGTTTTGCCTGGGGGTGCCTGGAAAGTAAATCTGGCCTTGTTTGCACAGGTAATTTTCCTGCTTTCTATTATGAATTTGGACCAATGTTCCATTATATAGAAAAGATAGTGAATGCACAGATGGCCTTCCCAGCAGAGCAAGCAGAGGCTGATACAGTAAAGAGATTTAGAAGTTACATGGAATTAGATATTTGTATTCAGAATCAGCTTTTTTCATGAAAAAGAGAGTCTGGTACTATGTTGTTTTTATTAGAGAATAAATAAAAGCATATAGTAACTAAATACAGCAGAATGGAAAGACATATGGACCAAGTTAGAGTAGTATCTAGAACATTGCAGTATATTTTAGATCCATACCTCCCAACTGTCCCTCTTTAGGAGGGACAGTCCCTGTTTTAGACCTAAATCCCTCTGTCCCTCTTTCCCACCCTGATGTCCCTCTTTTTAGAAGATAAGATTTTGTGGTGTATATAAAAGTGTATCACACTGCTCTAAAGCAGTAAAACTCACATTATTGTTTGTTTAATCGTCAGTATATGTGTTTATAAATTAGTCTGTGTAAATAAAATACTTTGGGCTTGTTATAAATCATATATTAGGTTACACAAGGAAGTGTTAATAGGTCGTGAAATAGCCTAAAAATTATTGGTAATGCCCCACCTACCAGTCACACCCACAGCCACACCCCTTAAAACACAAGTGTCCGTCTTTGGCAATTTGAAATGTTGGGAGATATGTAGATCTCCCTTGCATTCAAGTGGTTATCCCTTTAAGTGCCAGAAGAGTAGGCAACACATTGCTTTGCAATGCATTGCCTGGCCCTCCGACACTCAAAGGGGGATATTCACTAAGTGGTGATAAAGTGGAGATGTCTTCTCCAGTTTATCATTTCTCCAATCACTATGTTATGCTATGGAGCCTATGCACTAATATTTTTTCCACTTTGGAGATCTTAGTGAATAGGCTCCATAGAATAACATAGGAAATGGTGAAGTGATAAACTGTAGAAGTCTCCACTTTAACACCTCTTGATCACCACTTAGTGAATCTCACCCAAAGAGTTTAAGTGGTATTCTAAAATATAATGTACAGGGTGGTCAGAGAAGGCCTAATTTTATTGTACATGGCTATTTTCTTTGACGTAGTACAAAATAAAACACCCAACAGCCAGTTCAGCAGGGAAGGTGAAAAAGCAGTATTTAGCGGGCATGGCCGTTAGAAATGGACTGTCCCCAGCAGCAGCAGAACACGCTACAGATACTGAGGCCCCTGTTCTGTGTCACTGTGACAGGTACAAGCAGCTGACTCAGAACAAGCTCACTGACACCCCCCGCCCCCATAAATATATCATCACTAAACATTTTGGGGTTGCTATGGCAGCAGAGTCTGTTAAATCGTACAGAAGTGGGTGAGTGAAGTTAGGAGATCCCACATCCAGCCTTTGTCATAAGTTTAGCCTACACATCACTTCAGTGTGAACTTATTACATGTGCATTGTGCATGAAGCAAAATTCAATACTTTAACCCTTTGAGGGTCAGAGGGGTACGCAACGGCATTGCATATCCATCTGGCAGTCAGATGGTTAAAATGACACTTTCACTTATATTAAATACACCTTAAACTCTGCCTATATACTGTTTAGTACCTTAGTTTTAAAGATACTTCATATTTTAGTTTGATTCCTTGGTCCCCCATGTGGTGATCTCCATTCTGCCTGGCATTATATGCAGTATAGCTAATTTACATTCAGTGCCATGCAGAGACAGGAAGTGACAATATCGCAAGAATTATAATGTGGAATATATTTAAATCTAAGAATTTTCTAGCATTTAGGGCAATTACAATATATAGGCAGATGTAAATTAAAAAATATGCAGTGTTTGCTTTGGATGATGTGGTCAGTTTAATGATATGTTGAAACTGCCTGTCCCACTTATCTGTCTTTTTCCTATCTATATCAATGATAGATCTGCTACCTGAACACCTTCAGCTATTGCTTGGCTTGGAGTGATGGGAATTATGGTCCTCAACAGCTGAGGGCCCACTCCTGCTGTAGCTCATTGGTGGGCAACCTGAGGCTCAGTCGTATTCTAGATCCTGTTAGAAAAACCTAATGTCTATCTGTTTCCAGTCAATTTTGAATAGATCACTGCTGTATTTTCTATGGGTCTACTGTAAAGTAGTTCATCCTAATATTAGCCCTGAACCTGTAAACACCTTGCATTAGAACATGATCTGTTGTTTTCCTATCTGGAAATTAAAAATGCTTCTCTTTTGTACTTTGCAAGAGATGCCATAAAGAACAAGGGGGTGAATATACAAAATTGCCAGTGCTGCTCCAATGGTGTTAGCATCTAACACCAACAACCACTGCTCAGGGCAAGCACTAGAGGGTACTCTGTCAAAATGTCACACACTTTTGTGCGAGCAAGTAAAGAGCGCATTAATCATGTCCTGGGTTTGAAAAGGGCGACTTGAGAATCTTGCCTGTATCAAAAGGGACGATATTGTCATATTGCGCCCACATTTGAGTGTCTGCATCATTCTCATAACTGTAGTCACAACGTGATCACTATACCTCTCAAGTTGCGCCCACATCATTCTCATAACCTATTCGTGACAGTACCAGAATTTACCGGACCCTTTTGGGGTCGTCGGTTCCTGAACCACCACTGCTGCTGCCCCTCTTCCACGGCTGGCTGGAGCCCTGCTACTTCCTGGCGTCTGGAGGTCCTGGATACTCAGGCAGGAACAACTGGATGCTGCCCCCTGGCAGACTTAGTGAATTTAGCTGCAGAACCCTAGGTGGGGTTACCAGAGGCCCTACGCCAGTAGACTGGCGAGGCAAGTGAATTCGCTCTTGCAGTAGATAGGGAGAGAATCCCCAGCCCAAGCCCCCTCCAGAAATACAGCCGAGACTTGTATTAAGGAGGGTAGAACAGAACAGCCTTTATTGATAAAACACACTGCTTATATACACTTCAGACACTCTTATCAAGATAAGAATACAAATTAGTGGTTGAAAAAGGGACATTTTAACTAGTGCATAATAACCTCCCCTGACTGGTCAATGAAGCACAGCAGGAGTCAATCCACATTCCTTAGTACACAAACATGGAGTATACTTTAAACAAGCTAGAGTGCTGGCCTTAACAGCCCACTCTGCACTCTGGTTCCCCACTGCCATATCCCTTTACAGGACTTACAGTATAACACCACACGCACACTATTACCAAATGTCACACAATGTACAAAACAGTGATCAATATTTCAAATGTTATAGTTCTAAATTACTCCAGCTGGTCACACTATTACTCCCTTGATCGGCTGTCTGTCTGCTGTGTGCCCTCCAGTACTGAAGATGGAAAGGTTAATTGTATATGCAAAGACACAGGTGTGCCATTCACCCCTACAGTATGTGCACATATTGAAGCAGTAATGTTAAGTACTGCTGGGGTGAATTGCGTGCCTGCGTCTTTGCATATACAATTAACCTGTCCATCTCCTGTACTGGAGGAACGTGGGTACACAGCAGGCAGGCAGACGATCAAAAGCATGATGGAGAGAAGGGAGTGATCCTCTTCAGTACTGGAGGGTACACAGCAGGCAGGGCCAATCAAGGGTAATAAGTTATGAGAATGAGGTGAGTGTGACTTGAGAGGTACAGTTATCACATTGTGACTAAAGTTATGAGAATGATGTGGGCGCTGAAATGCAGGAGTGACATGACAATCTCTCCCTTCTGATGCGGGCAAGATTCCCGCGTCGCCCTTTTCATCCCTACAACCTGATTAATGTGTCCTTTACTTGCTCGCTTAAAACTGTGTGACATTTTGACAGGATATCCACTAGAGCAGGGCTGGATTTACATACTAGGTGACCCTAGGTAAGGACACTCCAGGTGCCTTTAGCTTCACCCATGGTCACATTTCCAAACCTCATAACCCCAAACCCATCCACTGTTGTCCAATGAAAATGCCCTTGACCTGTAACATACAAAAGAAAAAAAGCTCTTAAGCCCTTGAAAGCTACAAAGGTCTCCAACACATTATGAAACATAGTATCTAAGGTTTTAACTAATAGCAAGGAAATGGCTGTATATGCTGGCAAATAAACCAGCCACCCTACAACAGGAGCTGGATTTTGGTAAGGAATTGTACTGGCCATAACCATAACTCAAAATGTGGGTGTGGCCAGCACATGAGAAGTGCCGTAAGAATCTGGCACTATAGGCAGTTGCCTGCTTTGCCTTATAAGAACTCAAGCCTTGCACTAGAGTGCATGATTTCTGTAATGTATACCAGTGGACAATATCTGCCACTGTTATGATGAGTCCCATAGCATGTGCATGGAAATGGAGGAAAACCACTCCATTCCCACTAAGTCTTTAATACATTATCTAAAAGGGATACTAATCTTTCACAAAAACAGAAGCTCCAAATAATCTTCATAGTATTTAGCCATAGAGAATGTTATTGCAGTATTGTCAGAGTTGTAGTTCAAGAGTAATTGAATGATAAAGTATTCCCCCCTCCTGCCCCTTTTACTTAGTGTAAGCCTCCTCCCCTCAGATATGGAATCTGGTCCTGGGACCAGACAACTCATAGCAAGGGACAATCTTCTTTCTGTGAGAACAATGAAAGCCCTACCCCCATTGACGGGTTTTTACCTTATGCTAATTGAAGACTGTCCCTCTCTGCAATCCACTTGGACACCACCCTGCTGCTCTGAGGTGAGCACTTTCATCAGTAAAAGGGGCAGGAGGGGGATACGTTATCATGCAATTACTCTTGAACTACAACTCTGACAGTACTGAATAACACTCTCCAAGGTCCAAATACCATGAAGATTAATTGGAGCTGCTTTTATTATGAAACATTACTATCCCTTTAAAAAAGGAGCAAAGGAAAGCAATGCCCAGAAATGTCCCTAGATCTCCCTATTGTAATCACCCTTGGAGAAAGAGGCTTTTCTTAACCCTTTGAGTGCTAGAAGGATATGCAACACTTGTGTGCTCCCCTGGCATTCAAAGGGTTAAGTGACATTAGGCATGTGTAGATCTTAACATTATTTTCATAGCCTGATTTAGCATGGAATTGTCATCATAGATTCGTAAACCTTTTGATTGTCATGGGGGGTTTTGACACCCTTCTGGCACTCAAAGGGTTAACTCCGCAATACACCTTCCATGCCCTCCTCTGGAATTCCTGGACCCTTAGAACATTCTAGTCATATCAACAAGAATTTCAAGGGTCATAGCCCCTCTCTACATTCCTACAGAGATTATGGAAGAAATAATATCTGTTGCTGGGAGTTAAGGATTAGCGGCACAGCTGTAGCATTTAAAGAAACAGTACACTTTTTTAAACATATATTGTATGGATTTTCCTCCTGATTACAATAGGGGTACTGAGATGCATCCTTCCCCATTATTGCAGTTTAAACTGATGCTATTTTTATATTAAGAGCATCCACTATTGGCCACAAAGTTAACCTATAGTTCACCTGCTATTCAGACAGTTATTTTTTTCATTCAATAGGAAAGGTGAGTCACTGGCAACAGTTTTCCATATAATGTCAGGAAGTGGTGAAGCTGTTGCTCACATCCTGACAGTTTGATACCTTTTGAATGAAATAAATGCCAGCAGTTAATGAACCCCTGTTTTACTCTATAGGAAACTCCCTATAACATAAATGTTTTCATTAAAAAATATTATTGCATCTTTAAAGGGATAGTAATGTTTCAGAATGAAAGCAACTCCGATTAATCTTCATAGTATTTGGGCCATGAACAGTGTTATTTCACTGTCAGAGTTGTAGTTCAAGAGTAATTGAATAATAAAATATCCCCCCTTTTACCTGATGTAACACTGCTCACCTCAGAACAGAAAGGTGGTGTCCAGATGGCTTGAATACCTCCCAACACTTTAAATGGCCAAAAGAGGGACACTTTTGTTTTAGGTGGTGCTTCTAGGGGCGTGGCTGGTGGATGGAGCAATACCAAGGCTTTTTAGGTTATTTCATGATTTATTGACACCACTTTGTGTAACTGAATAAATTATTTAGAGCAAGACTAAATTATTTTATTTACACAAACTAATTTATAATCACATACATTAATGTGAGTTTTATTGCTGTGATACACTTATTTACACGCCACACTGCCTCATCTCCTAAAAAGAGGGAGATCAGGGTGCGAAAGAGGGACAGAGGGATTTGGGTCTCAAAGAGGAACTGTCCCTCCTAAAGAGGGACACTTGGGGGGTATGGGCTTGCAGAGAGGGACAATCTTCAGTTAGCATAAGGGAAAAACCTGAAAAATCTGTCAAGGGGGCAGGGTTTTCATTGTTCTCACAGTAAGAAGATTGTCCCTTGCTGTGAGCTGTCTGATCTTAAGACCATATTCCACATCTGAGGGGAGGTTGGCTTACACTAGGCAAAAGGGGCAGGAGGGGGGTATGTTATCATTCAATTACTCTTGAACTACAACTCTGACAGTATTGAAATAACACTCTCCATGGCCCAAATACTATAAAGATTAATTGGAGCTGTTTTTATTTTGAAACATTACTATCAGTTTAAAACTGGTGCATGCAGAGGCAAGATGGCAACCACAATATCAGTCCTCTTCTCTGCAGCTTTTGTTCATCAACAAAGTCAGGAACATTCTCATTATCCCAGTCACAATGTGCCCTGTATCTGCTATTTACCATCCACAAAACATTGTATATGTCATTTTCATAGTGAATAGATTAACTCTCTCCTGCAAACTTTCACTTTATAAGCTTATGCTCTGTTTTCTGGAATGCGTCTGTGTCACTGAATTATAACCATACTTTGAAAGTTTGGTTGAAAGCAAAACATTTCATGTCCCTTAAGGTATACTTGCCTTTCCCCAGGATGCCAGTTTCCCTACGTGTTGTCAAATTTCAGACCCTGTTTGATTCTTGACCATTTAACCCCCTTGGCTAAATTCAGAGATATACAGGATTAAATTCAGAATATCATGCCTATTTCATGCATTTTAGTAATTATGTTGTTGTATCAATTTCTACCCCCCCCCCCTTGTTGGGAGGCTATTCCATTATTCATTCATTGTGGGTAGGATTCTGTCTGAGCAGTGTTTGTCTCACTAAGCATAATTTATTCAGTTGAGCAGATTTTGCCAAATGCAACTTCGATCAATTACATTGCTGCAAACAGTGAACGTTTTAGTTTCGAATAAGGCAATTTTTCCCAAAGAAACAGTTCAATTGTAATATCTGGATAAACTTTGGAACAGCAGAAAATTATCTTACATTGCTCCAATATTGAATCCTCCAAGTGGCCCAAACTTGCAAAATTGGCACTCGTCATGGAAACTTCATCCCTGCTAAGGTGAATTAGTAATGGGCTGTAACATAGCCCATCTTGCTTAAATATACAAGAAAGTCAAATGGATGTTATCATATGATATAACTGATTAGTGATTATTTTTAAGTGTCCACCATGGAGATAAGCATAGAAGGTGTATATAAAGTATATTTTTGGGTTATATTTCAAACGATCTCGAAAGCCACACTGGTACTGATACTTTTAAATATTCCATCGGGGAGGAGGGGCTTCTAAGTCATTAACTTTCAAGACTGGTTCCATTTGAGGAATTGCTCACGATTGTAACTGAGACTTTCATATATGCATGGTTCTTTAACAAAGGCACTTATGAGGCAGAAAATGGTAACAATCAACTTAACAGGTTAAAAGCAATCCATTGGGTTTCATTCAGGGACTCAGAGGGTTAACTCCAGATGACTGCAATATAATATCTAACATACCATTTTCAATGGTGTTCTGTGATTATTTTATCCTGAGCCGATCAGCACAGAAATGGGCTCCTGGAAGATGTGGAACCAATTTCCTGAATTTAAAAAAAAATCACTCCCAGAGTTTTCTTTTCCTGAGAATATTTTCCCCCGATGTGTGATTCAGCGTGCATAGAATCCAGGCCCGTGTCTCTGCATTGCCTTACAGCCACTAACCAAACAATTTTAAAACTCTACATCTTTTCGAACCCCCTCTTTCTTAGAAATCTAATTCTGTCCTGGGGGTAGTGGTGGTAAGGATATGCAGTAAGATAGTGGTTTATGATCTTTTTTCTCATAATACCCCTAATAATCAGTCTGGCTGAGAGCCACATACTCTTGGGTTGCATGCCAGCCAAGGGGGTTGGCTTTCTCAGCTCCTGAACAATTAATAGGAGCCCTTTTGAGGCTTCCTACAAACAGACTTCATAAACGTAATTGTCTTTTTTAATTTTTTTGGTCTTGCATTTGCATAGCTCCCAACAGCCACATTGTAACAGCTGTAAAACTGCAGTAAACAAGTAAGCAAGAGAAAAAAAATACAGAAAAACACCCTGAGGGGAGCTGTAAATAAGAAAAATTGAAAAATAATCACATTAATCCTTGCCGTTCTCCAAACTCATGAGAACTGGCAATGTCACTTGAAGGGGAATATACCCATCCTGCTCTGGGAACCCAGCATGCCCTTGGTGCAACTGGGATGTGTAGATATGTCAGCTCTCAATAAGTGTTATTAAAAACATCTATTTAGTAAAACATTGCATTAAATATAAAATAACAATTCTATGTGTTACGTTGCATCTAACAAAAACCAAGAACACAACGTTATGATTGTATTAAGCTATGAAATGATAGTTGAAAACGGAAGGCATAAATGATTGTTTTTGTTACATCATAATTAAATATACCTAATTGAAGGAACACACTAGCACTTCCTAGTAGTAAACTTCCACTTACCCTAATTTTAGAAGAAAATTCTTCTTGTATTTCTTATCCAGAATTAACATTTAATTACTACTGGGAATCATGTCCATGAAATTGATTCTTTCTGAAAGGCGCCAAGATTCCAAGCTGTGTTTGGACTCCTCGAGTCCTGCAAGAAAGCATTATGTCTGCCTCCTTGATGTGATATCCAGTACTGATCTGATAATGCTGGAGGATTAATCAACATAGCATTGATTCTTACTGCCCATTCTAGTATTTTGCCCAGATTATTTAAACTGGGATTTATTATTAGGCAGTATTAGTGTTCCTTTAAGGGAATGGAAAACAATTACTCATAAAGGTTTACTGTGGAAAAAATTCTTCTATGAGGAGATATGATCACTGTACATAGAAACAATACAAAGAACTCTCTGGGGACTGTTTCATCAGCAGGGCTGAACAGATTTCAAGATACCATCTACTTAACTAGAGATTCCACCACCTACTAAGGAAAGTGTTCATTACTGTAAGAACAGGAAAACATGTAGAATGTTCTATTGAGAACGGTTCTGATGGCAGATATAATAGAAATCTTCAAGACAGGGTTGAACCCAGGTTATACAGGGCTACAAGAATGAAAGGATTGAACTTCATGGATACATATCTCTTTCTATGTTAATACCAATGTAGTACAAGTAGTATGAACTATATTTAACCCTTTGAGTGCCAGTGGGGTACACAACACATTGCAGAGCAATGCGTTATATACTGCACTCAAAAGTGTAAACGGCAGTTTTATTATAGAAAACAGAATTAATATTATATAGGTAACAATTTCCCTTTAAAGAGAATGCACCAATAAATAATTAACTGATCTCCTTTCATTCTAATTTTATTTCCTTATGCAGTGGTCTGGGATGCAATGTAAAGACATATATCCAACTCCTGGGTCAGATACTAACTGGACTTTGTTGGGTGCTGTCAATCTTTCAGCACCACCAAGCTATGCTGGTGACTGAGGGCCTTATGTTCAAAGGAAAGCAGAGCCATTTTGGTGAAGACCAACTGCACCATAGGGAACATATGAAAATTCCTACTGATCTAAATTGTGCTTTTAAACCCTTGGATGGTAGCAAGATCTCCAACGAATTGCTTTCCATGCAAGAGGGTAAAAGCCTCATTTAGATCAATGGGAATTCTGTTAATGTTTATTTTTTTGTTTTTCTTTTGAACATAAGGCCCGGTGTGTGGAGCCACATGACTATATGAAGCTTGTGATGTCACATACCCATACACCCATACCCATAAAGCTGCACATCAGGAGTGTGTAATCTGTGGTCCAACATCTGCTGCTGGACTACAGTCTCCATCAGAAGAACACCATGGATGAGTGGAGTCATAGTCTTAAAACAATTGGAGACCACAAGATGCCCGTTCCTGATCTGTGTCTTTACTTATGGATGCTGAGTATGGGTGTGTGAAATCACAAGCCTCTTGTAGGCCAATCCTATACAATAATTCGCTAGGATGTTTGTCACAATGCAGTCATGCGCAGTAGAGACTGCCCGCGTTTGGGCAATCTCTACTGCACATGATTGCATCACATCAGTGAAGCGGCGCAAGACGGCATCACGTGGAGCAGTGAGGTAACATTACCCAGACCTTGGCCCATGTACACGGCTTTTACACTAGTCCATCCATATTTGGTCATGCTGAGGGAAGATATATGATGCTGACATCAGCCACAAAATGGTTAGTAACTGATATATCAAGAAAATGAATTTGTTGCACAACATACACATACTTATCTCCTCATACATGCATATCTTTATCAACTTCACCACATACTGTGATTTACAGATACATCAGCATCATACCCCCACACCAAACCAGTATACAGCTATCTACTAATACATTTTCACTTGATACAGAACATATGAATCTTTATTGGTTGGAAGGTGTATTGAAAAGGTTTTGTAAATACGTACCATTTCTATACCGTCTTACCACTATTTCACCATTTTCAGTAATGTATTTTATTGCTTTTAATTTACCAAGTTTACTACCTGTTACTAAACAATATGTTTTTTTCTTCATGCTGTAATATGCTAAACAATATTTACCTCTTTTTGGTAGGAACGTACTACTCTTTCTATGGATCTGTAAACTTGAATTTTCAATAAACATTTTTGAAAATTAAAAAAATAAATAAATTTTTAGACTCAAACTGAATATAGTACTCCTCTGGCAAAATCCCATGTCAAATAAAATGTTTCACAGAAAAAAAAATTTATTATGAATGGGCCATATCATTTTTTTGTAGATCAACATGGAAAGAAAACAAATTAAGTCGAATTAAAAAAGATATTCTGCCAAGTGGAACCTTTTTTATTTATTTTATTCAGACTTTCTTAACCTTATGGATGCTAGAAATATATCCAGTGCACATTTCCTTAATGTGTTGGGATTCTCTCTAACAACAAAGGGGTTAATAATTTTGGTCATGCACTTGTTCAGTCTGCCCTGTCTCATTTCAGTTCCTGATGAGATCTGGCACATTATCCAAGGATGTGGCATATGAATGGATTTCCTATTAGGCACAGAAGGCAACTCCTTAGGGTGCCTAATTGTGAGAGGTGCCACATCTGTGTTGCCCTATCCCGTAAACCTAAACTATGGGAGTAGTCAGTAGAATCCCAATGTCCTACACTAAACAACTGATCCTGGTTCATGGTGGACAGATTATTTATCAAAGAGCTAAGCAAAGACTAAGGGGATATCCACTAAGACTAAAGGAAAGGCACTTTTGACCTCAAGACAGTTGGTTTCATTCCAGGGAGGATAGTGATCAAGGGGGAAATGCCTTTTGGAACAAGTAAGGATTTATTATACCCACTTGGGTTAAAACTAGAAATGGATTCAGTGGTGTTCTTGTTTTCTTCTCAGTCAAAGGTTGAATTTGTTGGATAATGCTGACTTTTTACCGATGAACTAATGGATGATGTGTATATTGATTTTAAAGGGATAGTAATACTTAAGTATTACTAATCCCTATATTAAAGTCCTTTTAAAAATAAATGGATTGCCCCCAGTTTCATCTCTCAAACCTTTATGGTTTGAGAGATAATCACTCCTAAAGTTGCCCTCTCCCTTCCCCTTCCCCGTAGTCAGTGTTCTAGCTGACCGCAGGGAAGCAAGTCGTACAACTTTCAGGAGGCTCTCCAGCACAGCCGCGTTCGTGTTAATAAAAAAGAAAAATTTCACTGAAATAGTCTTCTACGTGTGCTTGGTTTGCAAGCACACGTAGAAGACCGTTTTAGTGAAAGATTTTTTTCAATTAATGTGATCGCGGCTCTGCTGCAGAGCCGCCTGATGATCTAAGACCGGATTTCCCTTCAGTCAACTACAATGCTGAGGGAGGGAGAGGGCAACTTTAAGAGCGATCATCTCTCAAACCATAAAGGTTTGAGAGATGAAACTGGGGGGCAATACATTTATTTTTAAAAGGACATTACTATGGGGATTAGTAATGCTTAAGTATTACTATCCCTTTAAAGGGATATTATTACTTAAAAAATACTAATCCCTATGTTAAAGCCTTTGAATAAAGATGAAAAATGCCCCCAGCAGCATCTCTCAAACCCTTATGGTTTGAGAGAGATAACCGCTTGCAAAGTTCGCCCCTGGCTGAAGTCAGCATTCTAGCCGACAGCCTGGGAATCTGGTCCCAGGACTTTCTGCGGCTCTGCAGCAGAGCCGAGATTGCATTAACAAAAAAGAAATCCTTCACTTAAAGGGATAGTAATACTTAAAATGTAAAAAAAATATGTTGTAGGGTTTATCCCTCTGAGTAAAACAAGAGTACTCCCACTGCTGACAGGTGTTTCATTCAAAAGTTTTTAATTTTCAAAGTTGAATTTTTTAGGTGCAATATCACAGTGGCCTGAAATTGTACAGTGGCGCTGTAGCTACACCATCCTATGGAGATTTATGGTCCCAGGACCAGAGCTGTCCATAGGATCGTGTAGCAACTGCGCCACTGTACAATTTCAGGCCACTGTGATATTGCACCTAAAAAATTCAACTTTGAAAATGAATAACTTTTGAATGAAACACCTCTCAGCAGTGGGAGTACTCTTGTTTTACTCAGGGGGATAACCCCTACAACATATTTTTTTAACATTTTAAGTATTACTATCCCTTTAAAAGGTTTTCTACATGTGCTTTCAAACCAAGCACACATAGAAGACCTTTTTAGTGATGGATTTCTTCTTTATTAACGCGATCTCGGCTCTGCTGCAGAGCTGCCGGCTGATCTCAGGAGAGGATTCCCCTGCTGTCAGCTAGAATGCTGACGTCAGCCAGGGGCAAACTTTGAAAGCAGTTATCTCTCAGACCATAAGGGTTTGAGAGATGCTGCTGGGGGCATTTTTCATCTTTATTCAAGGGCTTTAACATAGGGATTAGTATTTTTTAAGTAATGCTATCCCTTTAAGCCATGATGTTAATTCCAGTTGTCTAGCACTCTGGATAGATATAGAATTTGGTTACTGTGAGTTCAGCCTCTTGTGTTTGACAGGAGGATAAGCTGATATTCAGAGAATCCTCCTGCCAGGTTATTTACACATTAAGAGAACATATCATCTGCCTGTGAGGTGATACAGCTGTTCAGTGTTTGGTCAAAGCCGGAATGTGTTGGTGAGATATCGGACCCTTTTACTTCTTTGAAGAATTTCTATGTTTGTGTTACTTTTCAGCGAGGTCTCATGTGCAAACCTTAGCGTTTGAGAGTATGCCATGGAACATCACGGGCAATGGTTAAAGGAAAATTATCATAAAAACAAAATATGGCTTTTTTTGCTACAGCTACAAAGCACCCTTTATTTCATCTATCACATAATTCCAATTAATATTTATTCAACCCTTTGAGTGGTAATGCAATGGACAACCTTTTGGCATTTAAATGGTTGAAGACCAGAGGGGTATACAACTTATTGTTTCACAAAAGCGTTGAACACCCCACTGGTCATAAAAGGGTTAATGGCTGCTCCACAAGACTGCCAGATTTCCAGTGACAGGTTGACTTCATAAATAAGCATCTGGCATCACAAGGGTGAAAAGTTACCATTCTTTATACATTTAGGGCAGAATGCAGGAAACTTGCATAATCGCTATTTCCAACGTGAAAACCACTAGCAAATAGGTTTGGGCATGATTTTGTTGAATTGCACATGAAAAATCAAGAATATCAAACAGCTGCGCATATTTATTATGGGCGTGGTCAGAATTAACAAATCTGTCTGAGTGGAATAGTGAATGTGCGTAACGCAGGAAGTGCTTTTGTAGTATGGAGATTTATGATCTACAGACCAGAGCAGTCTATAGGATGGTGTAGTAACAGAGCAACAGTAAATTTTTAGGCCACTGTGATATTGCACCTAAAAAATTCAAGTTTGAGCTGTTATAATTTTTTAATAAACTATCTCTCAGTAGTGGGAGTACCCTTGTTTTATTCAGGAACATAAACCCTAGAACATATATTTTTTTACATCTTAAAGGGATAGTAATACTTAAGTATTACTAATCCCTATAGCAAAGTACTACTAAAAAAAACGTATTGCCCCCAGTGTCATCTCTCAAACCTTTATGGTTTGAGAGATGATCGCTTCTAAATTTGCCCTCTCCCTCCCCCTTCCCCGTAGTCAGCATTCTAGCTGACTGAAGGGAAATCCGGTCATAGATCATCAGGTGGCTCTGCAGCAGAGCCGCAATCGCGTTAATTTAAAAAAAAAACTTTCACTAAAGCGGTCTTTTACGTGTGCTTGCAAACCAAGCACACGTAGAAGACCATTTCAGTGAAAGTTTTCTTTTTTAGGAATGCAATCCGGCTGTGCTGGAGAGCCGCCTGAAAGTCGTTCGACTCTCTTCCCTGCAGTCAGCTACAACACTGACTACGGGGAAGTGGGAGGGAGAGGGCAAGTTTAGAAGCGATCATCTCTCTAACCATAAAGGTTTGAGAGATGATACTGGGGGCAATACTTTTTTTTTAATAGTACTTTGCTATAGGGATTAGTAATACTTAAGTATTACTATCCCTTTAGTCCTCAGTGTTTCACACAGTAGAATACAATCTCCTGTGCAGGGCAGGTTTGTCATTAGGTAAAGTAGACAACTTCCTTGAGGTCAAATTTTTGAGAGGAGCCTCACACTGTTTGAGTTGTGGCAATTTATCACACTGGAGAATTTGTGTCCTTTTTACCTCTTTATTGCACCTCCCCTGTATCAGTGGCACAATATGAAAGAAAACCTGTTCTAACAGGTTTACATTTCTCTCCTGGATGAGCACAAAAATATAAGAATAAATGTGTAAACGTTTTGTGATTAAACTGAAACAAAGCATAAGCATCATGAATTTTGCCAGCAAAGTAGGGCTGATGTAGTAAGTAAAAGTGGTAAAATTTGGGGAAGACCAGTGACACCAAAGACAACAAATAAAAATTTCCTGTGAATTTTCATTTGTTCCTTCTACTTGTAAAAGAGTTAAAGGGATAGTAATACTTCGTTTTATCTTTATTTTATTTTGTAGGCATTAAAAAAGAAGAACCATATAAGTACATACAAGCAAAGTTTCCCCCTCCCTCCCCTTTTACCTAGTGTAAGCCATCTCTTTTCAGATGTGGAATGCAGTCCATAGACCAGACAGATAACAGCAAGGGACAATATTCTCCCTATGAGAACAATGAAAGCCCTGCCCCCCTTGACAAGCTTTTCAGGTTTTTCCCTTATCTTAATTGAAGATTGTCCCTCTCTGCAGTCTACCTGGGCACCTCCCTTCTGCTCTGGCTGAGCAGTGTTACATCAGTAAAAGAGGTGGGAAGGGGATACTTTGTCCTTCAATTACGCTTGCACTATAACTCTGACAGAATTGAAATAACACTCTCCAAAGTCCAAATACTATGGTGATTAATTAGAGCTGCTTTTATTATGAAACATTACTATCCCTTTAAAAGGTCTAATCGATATTTATTAACCACTTGGATGCTAATGAGGTCTCTAATCATGAGCTGCAAATCATTTCATTGGGTAACTCTCTCTACCATCCAAGGCAATTATGTAGTAAATTACATGATGTTGCTAGCTCTAGAATTTCCCACTTGTGTCTTCCTACACAGGGCCAGATTTTCCAATAGACAGAGGAGGCAAATGCCTAAAGGTAAAAATTTTGAGAGGTACATCAGCTGTGCTGACCACGCCCACATTCTGAATTGCAAGTTTTTCCAAAGCAATCTGTGTCCTTACACCCGTTATTATTTAATGGTAACCCTTTGAGTGTCAGAGGGGTAAGCAACACATTGCAAAGCAATGTGTTGCGTACCTCTCTGGCACTCAAAGGGTTACCTCTTGGAGGCTATACAGAGCAATGTGTTGAAGATCTTTCTAGAAAAACCACAGGGTTAAAAGTTTTTTCATTCTTGCTTGCTATAGGCGAAGGGTAATTTCTGTGCCAGGAAACAGTGGATGGGACTGGGGGTCGGGTCATGTAATGAGTAGGGGTGTGGCCATTGGCAGAGCTAAGGGTACCTAGAATGCCTTGCCAAGGGGCACCTGGGATATAAATCTGGCCCTGTTCCTACATATATCTCGAAGATCCATACATCTGGAGCTGAAAAGCCAATGACTTTCCTGCTATAGTGAGCGGTCCCTGGTATCCTATATAATAATTTGCTAAAATGTGTGTAATGCCGCAGTCATGCACAGTAGAGACTGCTGCGCGTGCTGCAGTCATGCGCAGTAGAGACTGCCCGCGCAGAGGCTGATACAGGCATCCAGCTCTGTATCAGCCATAGCGCGGGCACTCTCTACTGCGCATGACTGCCCCGTGACTGGCTGCCAGTGGCACTGTGTCCCGTGTAACAGGCTCTTCAACTAGTTTTTAATAAAACAAGAACTTTAACTTCTTGGGTGCTAAAGAGATCTTAATCCTTTGAGTGCCAGAGGCTCTACAATGTGTTGCGTACCCCTCTGGCACACAAGGGATTTTAAATACATCGTTTCTCAGTGAGACCTCTCAAGCATTCAAGCAATTTTATGTTGACGCACCCCAGCATGCTGTAAACTTCGCTGCAGGTAGTTAGGTTTCCTCACAACTACAGAAAAATGTTCTCAGATTAAATAGAATGAGGCAACTCCCTGGGTCGTGTGGGAGACGAAGCAAATTGTTTCTGTGTTTATGTAGAATTCTGGCACAGAGCTGGAGAATGGAAAATACTGCGTGGATGGAAAAAAAAAAAAAAAAAAAAGATTCCACTGGCAGCCAGATGAGCATTGCAGTACATTGGATAAAGCCTGCTAAAGTTTAACCCTTTGAGTGCCAGAGTGCTTTGCAATGCGTTGTGTACACTCAAAGGGTTAAGGCAGTGGACAGGAGAATTGTCAGACATGGTCTGTATGGGGGATTGAATATTTGACTTAAAGGAAGACTGCCACCTAAAAGTTAACCCTTTGAGTGTCAGAAGGTTATGCAATGCATTGCTTTGGTATGCATTGCATACCCCACTGGCACTCAGAGGGTTAACTAATCTGCAGAGGAGTAACTAGAAGCCACCAGGCCCTGGTGCAAAAATTGCCATGGGCCCCCCCGACAACATTGCCCCCCCCATTGGCCACCTCCACATTGTCTCCCCATTGGCCACCTCCACATTGCCCTCAATCTCCACCTCCACATTTCCCCCCAATCTCCACATTGTACCCAATCTCCACCTCCACATTGCCCCTATTGACCCCCCAGTGTCCATCTCTTACCTCCATACCTCCCAACATTTCAAATTGCCAAAGAGGGACACTTGTGGTTTAGGGGGTGTTTCTGGGTGCGTGGCTGGTGGGTGGGGCATTACCAAGAATTTTTAGGCTATTTCTTGACCTACTGACACCTCCTTCTGTAACCTAATAAATGACTTGTAACAAGACCAAAGTATTTTATTTACACAGACTAATTTATAAAAAAACATACTGACCTTTAACCCCTTAAGGACCGGACATTATGGGACATTTCCGTCCCATAACGTCCGCATAGGGGCACGTTGACGGGCCGGTACACGTGACCTGTCACGTGTATCGGCGCGTCATTATGGGGCTTGAAATAGATCGCTCCGATCTTGGAGCGGTCTATTTCATGCCCCATTTTTACTTACAGCGCTCCCGGAAGAGCGCTGTAAGTAAAATGTACGTGACGTACCAGGACCGTCAAGGGTCTTTCAAGAAAGTTTACCCTTGACGGTCCTGGTACGTCAAGGGTCCCTAAGGGGTTAAACAAGAATAATGTGAGTTTTATTGCCATGGAGCAATGTGATACACTTATATACACACAACACAGTCTGATCTCCTAAAAAGAGGGACATGAGGGTGGGAAAGAGGGACAGAGGGATTTGGGTGTAAAAGAGGGACTGTCCCTCCTAAAGAGGGACATTTGGTAGGCATGTACCTCCCTGGTGGTCCAGCGGCATGGCAGGAGAGGTTTATGCCTCCTTCTTAAAAGACCTGTATTAGCAGCTGGAGCTCCCGTGCAGTCCTCTCTTCAGTAATGCAGAGTGCTGGGAGATGATGTCATCTCCCAGTGCTCAGCATTACTAGAGTGCTGAAGAGAGAGCTCAGTTGCTAGAGGCCTGTGCCGTAGAAGGCACAGACCTCAGCTTGTTACGGGTGCCAGGTGGGGGGGTCGTAGGTGGTTTCCGGACCCCTGGAGTGACAGGCCCGGTCGCAGGTGCGAACCCTGAGACTCCTTTTGTTATACCACTGCTAATCTGTACTCCAAGCTAACTTTTGTACTCATTCCCTGCTTGGTACCTGAGGCCCCTTCATAATTCGCATGGCGCTCCCTAACAGCATCGGCTTGATAGGTATCTCAAAATTACTATGATTGTAAGCTCTATGGGGCAGGGACCCTTTATCCTAATGTATACTGACCTTGTGTTCCCATTATGATTGTCTATATAAGGACTTAATCACTGAACTTATTGTACCCCTTCTATACTAAATGTAAAGTGCCAAGTACACAAGTTGGCACTATATAAACAAAAATATATACACATACATACTTTGTCTGCAAGAGATAATACAGCAACCTTTCTGGATAGACATGAGATGGAAACATATCTCAATGCAACTAGTGTAGGTTTACCACCATACCTGGAAACTCAGGTTTTGAACCAGCATTCAGGGCCACAGGGTAAAGGGCCAAATTCCCAGAGTGAGAGAGTCCAGACTTTCCTACTGTATGAGTTACACCAATTTACTGCTCATTCAATACCTAACTTAGTGGCATTTCTACCAGGAAGGCAGTGGCAGAAGTCCTGCAGGTCTTGTGAGTGTTTAAAGGGATAGTAATACTTAAGTATTACTAATCCCTATAGCAAAGTACTACTTAAAAAAAAACGTATTGCCCCCAGTGTCATCTCTCAAACCTTTTCGGTTTGAGAGATGAACGCTTCTAAAGCTGCCCTTTCCCTCCCCCTTCCCCGTAGTCAGCATTCTAGCTGACTCAGGGAAATGCTGTCAGAGATCATCAGGCGGCTCTGCAGCAGAGCCGCAATCGCGTTAACTAAAAAAAAAACTTTCACTAAAACAGTCTTCTATGTGTGCTTGCAAGCCAAGCACACGTAGAAGACCATTTCAGTGAAAGTTTTATTTTTTAGTAACGCAATCCAGCTGTGATGGAGAGCCACCTGAAAGTTGTACGACTCTCTTCCTTTCAGTCAGCTAGAATGCTGACTACGGGGAAGGGGGAGGGAAAGGGCAACTTTAGAAGTGATCATCTCTCAAACCATAAAGGTTTGAGAGAACATTCTTTCTCAATCACCCATCTAATCCTTAAGGGATTAAAGAATTAGTATCCTTTGACTTTACATATTCTGTATATACATAAAGTCATATTCATACCTGGGAACTTTTTCTTCTGGCCTTCCGGGAGGGGGAGACCTGTGGTACCAATGAGGGATACAAATGATGCAATTCATGTCAAAAGGGGGCAGGGTTTAATTGTGACTGGGGGCGGGGCTTCAGAAATGTGTTAATACTATAAGCAATAGGCTGGGGAAGGAGGAGAAGTGGGCTGGGAGTGGGTGGAACTGACAGGAAAGGATCACTAGTGAGCAGAGGTTCTTAAGAAACTGCCCACACCCCAGAGAATCAGACTCTGCCCCGGAGACCCAGTAATTAAGAGTCAAAACCGGAGTCTCCGGGGCAAATCCAGAGAGTTCCAGCTGTGGTCATATTGCCTATATTTGTCATTATTATTATGTTTTATCTTCACCTATTTATTTTAACCTTATATGTCTCTGAGTGTACACTTCCCTGGATCTCTGTCCCCAGAGAATTTCCTGATCATTCGATTATCAAATTCCCATTGCATCTACCTTGGTGTTAGTCATTAATGCCACAGTCATCTTTGGAGACCCCAGAGAGGGCTCATGGGCTGGGAACCTGAGAATCTAAATGACACAAATCCTGATTATAAGTGGGTGGGGCTTAATAGGATGGGCAGGATTGAGAAGAGACAGGGTGGGGGTTTGACTGTTGATTCGGTGGGAAGTGGGAGGAACAGGGTGGAAAAAAAAGGCAGAATGGACAAAAAGGGGAAGCAGATACAATGCAAAAACATGAAAGCCGGAGAGTCAGCCTCTGTTCTTTGGCGATGGAGACCGTGGTGCAGAGAAGGGGAGTTCCCAGGTATGATGACCACTGTTGTACAAATCAGTGGACACACACTCTACTGGAATGCCAGCAAGCCCCGCACACCACTCCTTTCTTGTACTTTAAGTAAGGCTTAGGGGACGGCACCACACAAAACACCCATAAACTGTCCCATTATACTCACCCTGATGAAAGAGGCATTGAGAGGAGGGAATCTGCAGTATGTCATTTAGTAAATTGGCCTTAAATTGATAGTAATTTTTCACAATAAAAGCAGCTCTGATTAATCTTCATAGTATTTGAGCATGGAGAGTGTTATTTCAATACTGTCAGAGCTGTAGTTCAAAAGTAATTGAATGATAAAGTATCACCCTCCCGCCCCTTTTACTGATGTAACACTGCTTACCTCAGAGCAGCAAGACTGTTCGGATGATCACAGAGAGGGACAATCTTCAGTGAGCATAAGGGAAAACCCTGAAAAAACTGTCAAGAAGACTGTCCCTTGCTGTGAGCTGTCTGGTCCAAGGACCAGATTCCACATCTGAGGGGAGGAGGCTTACACTAGGTAAAAGGGGTGGGAGGGAGATACTTTATCATTCAATTACTCTTGAACTGCAACTCTTGGAAGTATTGAACTAACACTCTACATGGCTCAAATACTATGAAGATTAATTAGAGCTGCTGTTTTTGTGAAAGGGGCAAAGAAGTCTTTTATACACTTGATGTAGTGCTGAATCCGTTTTGTACCTTCATCCCTCTATCCTGCAGCACTGAGGGCTCTGTAGGAGGTATATTTTCTTACACAGGGTCTTTTTTGCATTTTATCACTATACCTGCTTTCACAGTCCCTGACAGAAAGATTTCTGGAGTCAAATCCATGGAGCTCAATGTAATGGACCTATAAGAAGAATAATTAAAAAAAAACACAAAAAGAAAGCAAACTGAATGTACATATTAAGAAATTGCAAAATATGTAAAGGCTCAATAACAGGTTACTATCATTTTAATGCACCTTTCATCTGATTTCCAAATACACTCCCACTCTCCATCTTCATTCTGCACATGACCTTCTCCTCTCCACGGCTCTTATTACGTCCTCCCACTCCCACCTACAGGACTTCTCCTGTGCTGCACCCGAGCTCTGGAATTCCCTCCCCCGCCCCATCAGACTGTCCCCTAGGCTTCAGATCTTCAGACGCTCCCTGAAGACTCACCTCTTCAGGGAAGCTTATCAACTTTCTCCATAAACATTATCACTAAGAACCACTCCTTCCCTGGGCCACTGCACTCAATAGCACTTCTCTCTCCCACCCACTGACTGGCAGGTCATGTGGCAGGAGACACTTACACCCAATAGCACTTACACTTTCTGTGTCCAACCTACCTTCCTCTAGACTGTAAGCTCTCACGAGCAGGGCCCTCTGATCCTTCTGTTCTTCACATATGGTTTACTGTTTAATATCCCTGTATGTCTATTCCCTATTGTACAGCACCACGGATTAAGTTGGAGCTATATAAATAAAGAATAATAATAATAAAGTAACACTTAATATGTAATAACGTATACTGTAGGGTTTATTCTCCTGAGTAAAACAAGGGTACTCCTGTTGTTGAGAGGTGTTTTATTAACAAGTTATAAACAACAGCACAGGAGGCACTGAGGGAGCTATAACATTGATCTAACTAAAATTACACATCTATGATCTACAGGATGGTGTTATCATCAGTCCAGCATGTGGAATACAAGGATATCAGCCCACACTGCTCTGAGAGCAATACATTTTTTATTTTATTTTTTAAAGTATTTTACCAGGAAGAATATATTCAGATTGTCGTTTGTTTTCAAGTATGTCCTGGACTCATTTTATCTACCGCAGAAGGGTGAAAGGCTGAGCTGAGCTATAGTCCCTATAAAGATGGCTCTAAGGGAAGGAAACAGTTTATTATATATTGACCAATGTGTCCTCCCAGTCCATAACCCCTTAAGTACCAGCGGTCCTGGGGTGTGTGTGGTCCTTTAAGGACCAGATAGCAAAATTTGACGTGCCGGCACACTTGACTGATCAAGTGTGCCAGCACGCCAAACGGGGGACTGATAGCGATTGCTCAGGTCTTGGATTGGTCAATTTCAGTCCCCGTTACTACTCACAGTGCTCCCGCAAGAGCATTGTGAGTAAAAAATACGTGACGTGCCAGGACCGTTACTGGTCCTTAAGGGAAAAACAGCAGCGACGGTCCTCACATGTCACTGGACGTTAAGGGATTCAGTATGACTGTGACTAGTCTTTAAGGGGTTAAAGCACCTGAACCTGATGGTGTATACATAAGAGTGCCTAAGGAACTTTTTAAAATAACATCAAGATCATTATTCTGAAACACATTTTTATTATTAAAATGTTATAGGTCTTTTCCTTTTGAATAAAACAGAGGTTCTCCCACTTGTGGAACATTTTCATTCAAAAGTTCAAAAGCTGGCTAACTGTTGTCCGAAATACATATTTTGTTTTAAATGCACTGTGAGAGAGCTTGAGTTACTGAAATTCATGATAAGTGATAGAAACAGCACCACCTCTTGGCCAGAATAGAAAATTGCACAAAGTTACTGAGCTATAATCCTATATAATAATTCGCTAATGTATGTTTGTCAGAAGCTGTCATGCTCAGTGCAGACTGCCTGAGGCGCAGCTGATAACGAAGTGGGGCGCTCAGAATTCAGACTACGGTCTGAATTCGAAGTGCCCCACTCCGTTATCAGCAGAGGCGAGGGCAGTCTGTACTGCGCATGACTGCACCGCGGCTGTTGCTGCCTGGCACTGTGGCCCGTGTACACGAGCTGTTCAACTAGTAATGTTAGAATTGAAAATATCATAGCAATGGGAGCACCCTTGTTTTTATTCACCAAGAATTGTCCTATAACATATAGGGGTTTTTTTTTTTTTATTTAAAAAGCTTTCTGTTCCTTTAATATTTAGTGATTCGCTCAGGTAAGTATGATTTTTATGAAGGATGGACCATGTTAAATAAATCTGTTTGCACTGAAGCTACGGCAAGTAGGATATATTTTAGACAAGGATTTTGCTGTGGATGTAGTATACTAATATTTTATAAACACTAGTGATTCTGTTCCTCACAAGTCATTCCTGCATAAATTGAAACTAATTGGTTTAGGAGACAAAACTTGTGAGTGTATAGAAAACTGGTTACCCCCTTAAAGGGATAGTAATACTTCATTTTAACTTTATTTTATTTTGTAGGCATTAAAAAAACATGAAGAACGATATAAGTCTTATCTCTGAAACCTTTATGGTTTAAGAGATATTCACAAACAAAGTATCCCCCCCTGTTCAACCAGATCAGAAGGGAGATGCCCAGGTAGACTGCAGAGAGGGACAATCTTCAATTAACATAAGGGAAAAAGCTGAAAAACTTGTCAAGGGGGGAAGGGCTTTCATTGTTTTCATACAAAGAAAATTGTCCCCTTCTGTTATCTGTCCTGTCATACAGCCAGACTCACATCTGAGAAGAGATGGCTTACACTAGGAAAAAGAGGCGGGGAGGGGAATTTTGCTTGTGAATATCTCATAAACCATAAAGGTTTGAGAGATAAGACTTATATCATTCTTCATGTTTTTTTAATGCCTACAAAATAAAATAAAGTTAAAACGAAGTATTACTATCCCTTTAAGGACTTGCCTATTTGGCACCTTAATAACTGTGTCAAATTTCAGGTTCCTTGGGTGTGTTTGCTAAATACCATTTTGCGGTTTTATAAATTCATCTAAATGATATATCGGATCTTTCACGTTAGAATGAGCTTTCTTTTGGTACCATTTATTAATATCCTATAATATAAAAGGCCAGAATGTTTGTCTGATGCAGTCATGCACAGTAGAGACTGCCCGGATGCACAGAATGCTGGGAGCATTCTGTGCTCAGGCAATCTCTACTGTGCAGGACTGCATCACGTGCGCCACCAGTAAGAAGGTGGCAGTATGTAGAGCAGGACTGGCATCTTTACCTCACCGGACCTTACACTAGTACAGTGGTTCTCAAGCTTTTTTTGCTCAAGGCACACCTAACACGCAGTCTGGCATTTTCGGGGCACCCCTATCATTTTTTGTCATTTAAGGGTGTAATGAAGGTTACAAATACATAAATATAGAGTTATTTTAAGACCTCACAACTAAAATAAACATATTGTGCATAGTAATAGCCTTAAAGATACAGCTGGAAATCTAAATTCACATTTTTGTCAAAGCATTGTAGACACAATGGGGCACCCTAAGTGGATGCCACGGCACCCTGGTTGAGAAACACTGCACTAATATATTAATAATATGTGAATAAAAAACAAAAAACACTATCACTATCATCATTCTGCCCAAAATTGTTTGCACACAGTTTGTTCAGACGTCATAGAATAGCCCTCATTAAATTTCATTAGCTCTGAAAATTAGAAAAACACCCTATGTATAACTGTTCTGTGCCATTTTTTTAAATATGGGTTAAAGCAAAAGGAAACCATTTATTTATCCCTTAATCTGGGAATCTAAGAATGTCCCTGTGTGCATTGTGTGACATTGTGAGAGCTCTACTAAGAAGTAAATTAATATGTTTACAGTGGATGGAACATGGAAGGTTGCCACACTGTCTCTTTCAGCATGGTTTCCTACTAGGTCACCAGCACTGCCCATGCTATTACACCTGATAGCACTCCTGTGTGGTGCTCGTTGCAATCTCCAGGATTGCAAGGAGTTAAAGGGATAGTAATATTTCACAACAAAAGCACCTCCAATTAATCTTCATAGTATTTGAGCAACAGAGAGTGTTAGAATTGTAGTTCAAGAGTAATTGAATGATAAAGTGTCCCCCTCCCGCCCCTTTTACTGATGTAACACTGCTCAACTCAGAGCAGCAAAACTGTCCAGATGGCTTGCAGAGAGGTACAATGTTCAATTAGCATACGGAAAACCCTGTCAAACATTACTTTTCCTTTAAAGGGATTGGAACACTTAAGGAACACTTGATATCGAGAAAAAAAAACATATATATATATATATATATATATATATCAGGTCTTATCCTGCAGAGTAAAACAAGGGTACCCACACTGCTGATATACTGTTTTATTCTAAATTTATTGCAGCTCAAGCTTACATTTTATTTTAGAGTCAAATAACTTGGTCTTAAATTTTCTGGTAGCACTGTTGCTACAATATCTTATCGACATTTATGTTCAATTGACCATAGCTGTCCATAGTCTGCTGCAGCACCCATGTTTTATGCAGAAGAATAAACCCTGCAAAAAGATATTAAAAAAGTGTGTATATACAGTATATAATATATATATATATTTACATACCTGGGAACTTTGCAATGAGGACTACCCGGAGGGCAGTCCTCTGGTGCCGCTGGGGGAGATCTGACACAATTTGCATCAGAAAAGGGGCATGGCTTAATCATGAATGGGGGTGGGGCTTCAAAGTATCCAAAAAATCCCTGAGAAGTAGCCTGGGAAGCAGGAGAACTTGGCGCTGAGTGCAAGGAGCATATTTGGAAGACACGGAAGTGAGCAGAATTTTATTTAAAACTCCCAACTTCCAGAGAATCAACCTCTTCCCTGTAGACCCGGTAATTAGAAGCCAAAACCGGAGTCTCCTGGGCAAATCTGGAGAGTTCCAAGCTATGTATATTTATATATATATATATATATATATATATATATATATATATATATCCTATATAATAATTTGCTAGGATGTTTGTCAGAAGCCATCATGCGCAGTAGAGATTGCCTGAACGCACGGAATGCTGGGAAGTGTAGGAATGCTGGAAGTTCTGTGCTGGGAGCATTCTGTGCTTTCGGGCAGTCTCTACAGTGCATGACTGAGTCGGTGGCAGGACGCAGAGCAGGACCGACCTCTTAACCCTTTGAGTGCCAGAGGGGTATGCAATGCATTTGCAATGCGTTGCATACCCCTCTGGCACTCAAAGGGCTAACATCACTCGGACCTTGGCCCGTGTACACAGGCTTTTACACTAGTATGTATATATATATATATATATATATATATATATATATATATATATATTATTGTATACATTTTTCTAAAAGCAGAGACAATCAGTGGCCTTTTGCACTTACACAAGACCTAGGCTGTTAGGAAACAACCTGCTCTGGTCTCCTGTACACAGGTGGAGTGCTCTGACACTGATCACCATTTGTTTAACACTTTGAGGCCACAGAGGCATCCAATGCTTTGAGCTACAATGCGTTGGATGTCTCTCTCTCTCTTTAACAGGGTTACCAACCTATGCCATTTATAAATGGCACAATAGCAAGCCAACCATCTATCTGTGCTATTTATAAACTGCTTTACCCTTAACAACCAGCGGCACAGCATGTGGCCTTCAGTTAAGGTCTTTTTTTTTTTTTTTTTATGAACAGCGAATTCTGAGATCACAGACCGGTGTGCAGCCATGTGGGGACCCTGGAATTCCATGATGTGCATGACCGTTACTGGTCCTTAAGTGCCGGACTTCCGTGACGGTCCTGGCACATCATTGGTCCTTATGGGGTTAAGAGACACTAAGGGGTTAAATGATAGAATGTAAAAAGTTGTTGTAAGCAGAACATTTTCCGGTTGGTATAAAGCTGTAAGTGGAGATTGTCAGGGTTCAGTCCTGGACGCAATGCTTTTTTATTTGTTTATTATTGATCTTGAAGTGGGAATTGAAAGCAGTGGATCACTTTTTGTCTGGTGACATTATGATGTGTAAGGAAATATATAATGAGCAGGACGCTTGTTTTCTATGCAAAGTTCTGGCTAAACTGAGTGGGTGGTTTAGATAAATGTGAAACAATGTTTAATACATTCCCATGTAAGGTTATGCATTTGGATTGCAGAAACCAGTATGCTACATACATACATACTCAACCTCTTAACATCCAGTGATCCTGAGGTTTTGTATATACATACCTGGGAACTTTCAGTAATAGCTCACCTGGAGGTTCAAAAGAAAAAAAAAAAAAAGTACCATGTTTAAAGAAGCATTTAACACTCCCAGCCATCCCACCACAGTGAAAGAGTGAACTCCAAAGAACTTACACAACAACACTGGTGGCCAGTACAAGTTCCTTGCTTCCCCGCCTTCCCTTCCTCTGCTCCCCTGCCTTCCCTGCTTCTCTCTCTCCTCTTGCCCAGACACCACGCATGCAGCGTCGCTCGTCATATCATCATTCGTCACATAGCACAGGTCACAAGTTCACAGCTTCACAGGATATACAAGCAAATATTGTATGCACGGAGAATTTAAGGTTTCAACCGGAGACCCGGAGATACTGCTCTAAATCCGGAGTCTACTTGTGAAATCCAGCAAGTTTCCAGCTATGTGTATATACCTTAAGAACCACATAGACATCATTTGGCAAGCTGGCACACGTGACTGATCACATGTACATCTTGCCGAAAGAGTGCCTGCTCCAATTTTGGAAGAGTCAGTTTTAGACTCCTGCGGGATCCCCGTGAACAGAAAACCCATGACCCGTCACTGGTCCTTAAGGCATAGACACTGGTGAAGTGTCAGGACCGTCACCGGACATTAATGGGTTAATGATAAACTGTTTTGAGAGATAGGAGTACTGGTAGGCAATAGACTTCACAACAGTGCACAGTGTCAGTGAAGCTCTTATATTAAGGCGGAATAATAGAGGAGACCAATGACACTGTAGGGTACAAACAACATTCTCCTTTGATTTAAATTGGTCTTTAACCCCTTGAATACTAGGGAGGTCTCCATCTAATTTTTTTGCTATGTGATGGCATTCAAGGGGTTAAAAGATCTATTTAAATCAATAGGATTTTGAGAATCTTATTGCACAGTTGGATTGCTCCAGAATAAGGCTAGTTCTTCATAATGCATCAGCTTCACTAAACTGCTGCTGTTGTATAAACAGAAGTATAGATGCACAACAGAGGTAAAATGTTCTACTTTCCTATCAATCCTTATTAAGACCTAATTGGAAATATATAAAACAGTTCTGGGCACCAGTTCTCAAAAACATTATTATCAAACTAGAAAAAGTACAGATGTGCAACAAAACTTGTAACGCTTAGAAGATTTTGTTGGGGGTTTTTTCTTCCTTTTTTTAATCCGATTGAGGCATAAGTTGAATGTCTTTAATTGTGTTTTGCTAGCTTTCCCCTGGGTCATGGAAATCTGACAAAGGTTACGCTTGATAGACTCATATCTTCTTTCAACTTCATCTATGCAATTATGTGATGCTTTATTGCTACTTACTGAAAAATCTCCTCTGAAAACCCTTTGAGTGCTTTGCAATGCATTGCGTACCCCTCTGGCACTCAAAGGGTTAAACCTTTTGTAAAACTAAGACCACAATGGGCAGTTATCATGTTTAGTCTGTTCCATTTGGATACAACTTAGTTTAAAACCCTGAGACTGCTCTATTCAGCCCAAAACAGGGTCTGGATCAGCCATTTACACAGGGGAGGGCTGGCAACGTGTAGCCTGGGGGGCAAATACAATCAAGTGGTACATTTCAACTATCGTTCCAGCCCACTGACCTAGCCCATCCCCTTTTGCTCATTTTAAACTTGTTATTAATGCTGTGAAGTAAGGCAAATTATACCAAAAAGCTTACAACTGGAATGGGGCTACAATAGTGATAATACAGAGCATACAGTTCAAATGGAGTTACACTAGAGATAACATAGAGCTTGCAATTGAATGGAAGCTAGACTAGTGATACCACAGAGCTTACAATTTAAAGCTACACTAGTGATACCATAGAGCTTACAATGACAATGGGTTATGCTACTAGAGGTACCACTAGCTCAGTGGTATCACTAGTGCAGCTCCGTTTAAGTTGTAAGCTTTGTGATATCACTAGTGCAGCTCCATTTCAGTTGTAAGCTCTGTGGTATCACTAATGTAGCTCCATTTCAATTGTAAGCTCTGTGGTATCATTAGTGTAGCTCCATTTACAGCAGCAAGAAGGAGATTGAGTGAGGCAGTGGCCCACCAGCCCAGACCTATGACCGGCCCAGGGGGCAATTGCCCCTCTGCCCTCCAGGCCAGCCCTCCCCTGCATTTACAGGACCAGAAAACTGGCCTTCTCATCTGGAACACAAGTCTGCAGTCTAAGGCTTTCAGCCACAATCTCCGGGTTTGCATGTGCTTCCCTATATGGGCTTTGAAGCCAGATACAGTGGGCCTTTTGGGGACTGCATCAAGCAGGAGAGTAAATACAGTTTTGATCAGTGCAGCAGAAATACACCAAGGAGCAGCAGAGGTCTGTTTTCAGACTCCCATTGTGCCCACTATCCACAATGTGGCCCTGACTTAACCTGCTCCCTTGCAGACCTGCCAATACAGTATCTCTTTGATAGTTGCCAGTTAAAGGAATAGTAATGTTATATTTTAGTAATATTATAAATTAGTATATTTAGTAATCTATTCACATATGGATTTCATTTTTATTTAATTGCCTTGTATCAGCAATTTTGTTTCTTCTGTTGCTTTCTCTAAAAGTGATGTTAGTGCACTCTACTGGCAGTTCACGAAAAGAGTCTGTGACTTAACAATATATGCAAATTATCATAATAACACCATGTCTGTGTTCCGATCTCTCTGATTCGTTCATGTGAAAAGCAGGCACATTTGAATAAAGTGTGGAAAAACTATGCACATAGGAAAAGGGGTGCATTCTAGAGCAAACATTTTGCGTCAGAGGTAACAAAAATGTCCTCAAATAAAATTCCCACTGATTTAAATGCATTCTAACCTTTTGAATGGTAGAAAGATCATTGCCTCTCAGTGAACTAGCTCCTTGTTTGCATTTGAGGAGTTAAAAGCCCCATTACGTTGGTGTGCATTTGTTTGCCCCTTATCATGCAACTGATTTTCTCCAGAATTGATCCACTGTTTTTTGCACATGTCCACAGAATTCTTAGGATCCCTTGAAGAAACAGTTGAGTTGCAGACTATTCCTGCATTCTTTGGGTAGCAGGAGCTCACATCAATGAAAGTGTAGGAATAAGACACTATAACTTTAATAGTTGAATCAAGTTCAGTACAAATAAAGAAAGAGAACCAACAGGTATATTAATATAAACTTCTAAAATAAGAACTTTTAAAATAAAGCAGCACTATTCCTTAAAATACTGTAAAAATGTCTGCCTTTCAGTTTAGAGGAAGGGTTAAGAATATTAAATGTATGTTCATAGTCAGTTTTATGGTACACAGTATAACCCCCACCCCAGTATCCTCTTCTTTGCTCCACATTACACCTCTCACTCTCAGTAGCACTGTGTTAATCCCTAAACCGTCTCCATATAACATATCTTACAACTCCCCCTTACAAACCAAATTGTAATTCAGTGTTGTTCCTTCCTATAACTTCCTCTGTTTTCCATAAAATCTTTCCTAATAAGCAATATTATTTTATATACAAATGTCTATCAGCTTCTACTACTAAGTGTAACTAATCCGGTTGCAACATATAACTCAATATAACGCCTCTCAAACGCAGTATAATTTTCCTAAAGTAGTAGATATGTGGAAGACTAAATTACAGGTATTAAGGCTACTGGATGAGTTTTAGGGTCACCTTCGGACTAAGTAGGATAGTGGGTTACTGATAAAACAACCTTATACATACCTTGGATAGTGGGAAATGGAGACTACCTCAAATACTCCAACAGTACTGGCTGGAAAATAAAATGACCTTATTGAACCTTAAGTTAGGGGTTGACTGTTAAGACTACCTTACCCATATCTATGCCATCGGCTTCATAATAAGACTACACAACAAATTCTTACTATAGATCAGTGCAAGACAATGCTACCTTGTGGAAAAGTAGGGCACCCATCTGGTGAAAACACCAGTACTAGATATGTTAAAGTGCTATCTTAGGAACACAAAGGCTAGTATATGGATTATAGGACTACCTTATAGCTATGGCAGGAGAAGTACAATTGGAAGATAACAAGGCTGAGGGATGAGCAGTAGAGCTACTTGGGAAGTAAAAATACTGGACTGATGATAGAAGTTTCTTGGAATATAGTTAATACATGGGTAGCCAGCCCAAATATGTCCTTAACCCTTTGAGTACCAGAGTGGTATGCAACACATTGCTTTGCAATGCATTGTGTACCACTCTGGCACTCAAAGGGTTAAGTTGATGGATGAAGTGTGGATCTATCTCAGCTTTCTATACTAGGGAATAGATAGAAAACTGGGGTGTGGACTAGGCTAGTGATAGGGTTAAACAGTATTGTTACGAGTCACAGCTACACATCGTGATGTCATGACCAGTGGATGGTATACTTCAAAGCGGATTGGTCTGAAGTGAACCAATCATGTACATGCTATGATTTTGAAACGGTAAATAAACCGTAGGAGCAGACCCGCCAAACTGTATAAAAGCCCCTGACGAAGCCGGTTACAGGGCGAAACGTGTTGGGCAGTGTAGCACATGATTTAGGGTACTAAATTATGTTACCCAGTCTTCAATGTGTTAATAAAGGAGAAAATTATATATTAGGCTAGCAAAAGCGGTTAAGCTAACGTGGGATTGTCCGCAACGATAGTAACACAGGAGTCTTAATATTAAGAAGGGGATGAGAGAAGGGCATCTGTAGAAGATACAAGATAGCCTAGTTTATAAAGAGTTTACTAATAATAGATTAAAGAACTAGATTGAACACTAGGTGTTCGGTGCGATACTAAATGACTAACTACTGTGAAACATAGTATCATATAGAGAACAGTGTGTATACAAATGAATGCTATTAAGCAATGCAGTGTTGAATAGGAAACAGGACACCTAAGAGATCCCTTTATATGTAGCAATAATAGATTAAGTACTTGCAGTTCCCTGGTGTTATAATAATTAACATTGCTTGCTAACAGAGATCAAACATATCAGTCGCTTCATTGGACAGTTATAATTTAAAAGCTCGTCAAGCGATTAATAGGGAGCAGGATATTTGTGACGTTACTTAATATGGAAGCTCATAGATAGACGTTAGTCTAATTTTGATTTATAACAGAGCTAGATATCTGTAGATATCTCAGGGGATGTTCCTAGTTTCTTGTGTTTATTTAAACCCTTCAATATTTGTGACAGCCCGAGTACTCCTAAAAACATATCACACAGCCTTAGGACATTGATTTACAGATCCGCAATACTTGAAGAGCTACACTGTGTTTTTAAAGGAATCATGGCCGTAGAAATGGTTCCTTATGTGTGATGTTATATGTTTATTTTATTTTAACGATATCAATAAAGGTGATTTTAAGGTCTATAGTCTCCGACAATAATACTCAACTGGTCTCTGTAGGGATTATTATTAGAGGCAGAGATTTCCCTCTATGACTGGACAGTGCACTTTTCTGTCTAGCCTTGAGGGGACATTGGTATTTTCCCTCTAGTTTTTGCCTTATTTTTGTTTCATATATTTAATTACAAGACCTGCGGTATTTTACACTAACAATATTACTATTCCCTGAGATTATACTACTAGTGATAGAACTACCTGGGCTCATATGATAAAGTATATGCTATGGGGCTAACGTAGGGAATGTTATTAGGCTAGCTGTAAGATTAGCTGTAGGTCCAAGGCTAGGGGATGGATGATAGAACCCTATGCTGTCATAAGCTATTAAACAGACTATGGGGTTATCTGAGTGACTTGGGTGAAACTGGTTATATGAGTACTAGGGGACCCTATGAAAGGAGATGGATGATATGGCTACCTGGCAGGCCCTTGACATTGAAATAGAAGAGAGATGCCTATGGGAGGAGGTAAATAAATTATACAGCTACAAGGGGGACTTTATGATAGAGATCAAGGACTAGAATCTGGGTGACAGGGATACATGTGAACGCTTAATCTGGAGTATGGAGGTTTGAACTACCATGGAAGATATCGGCATAAGGACTTGGCAAAAGTTCTACCTAGGCTGTAGTCTAGGTACTGCACTGTGTGCAAGAGTCTAATTTCACACTTACCTGCTTCTGGACACTAGAACTTCATACTGCATGAAATGACAACCCATCTTGGCACAATCTAGCAAAGAATCTTGATGCTGGGTGGGGGACAGTAGTGGCCTAGCATAATGTTACACCACCAACATATTCCACTTCAGAATTTTATTCCTTCCACCATACCCCTCAAACTGCCAAGCAGATTAGCTGCTTTTGAGATCACAGCTCTAAGAAACAGGTGATTATACCACACATTTTATGAGAATGACCTCTGGAGTAACCCTATTAGCTGCTTCCACTTTGTGTGATGTTATCTGCTATCCGTCAACCCAGAGTCACCTGATGTTACCTCTTCTATAAAGTGCTTCAAACCACTTTAGTTTGTCTTAGCCCTTTTGACAGCTGTATAGGTGTGCATCCCTCAGACACGCAAAAAGCACAACTTAGTAAGCAGAACAAGCTGCAGTTAGTTTAATATCTGTATGGGTGATGTGGACCAGCCACTGGTACTATGCACGGGGGGCCACAGGAAGGTGCAGACTGGGTGGGCTCACAGGAGACCCAAGCCCCTTTGCAACTGCACCTACTCTGCCCCCTGAAATTATGCCACTGGCTCCATATAATGATATAAACACTTCCAGCTGAATATTTTAGCAGTTACAGCATCTACATTTTTATTGAGCTTTTGTTTCTTATAAAACATAATTATCTTTTTTTCCCTCTTCATCAGAGAAGGAACAGGTAGCTCTTGATTTCATTCTACAGGTGACAGAAAGAAACTCAAACACAGGCGTGATAGACATACACAGTAATGGGAGTTTATTTAAAGGAGCAGTAAACTTTTTTTTATGAAAACCCATATTTTACAGAGCTTTTCCTGCTGAATAAAACAAGGTCACTCACACTGCTGTCAGATGTTTTATAACAGTTTAAATTATCAGGAAGTGAATTTACTGTGTTTACTTCCTGGAAGTTCTTACTGACAGGAAGTGACAGACAGTTTCTGTCACATTCTATTGAGAACTGTATGTCTCTGACTTTTCTGACTTAACTCTCCATTAGAATCTAACAGGAAATCTAATTAGAATTTGATGAATAGAGGGCACTGCTAATGTAAAAAACATGGGTTTAAACTGTAATAACTCTGGAAATATAAATCCCTCGGCAGTGGTAGTACCCTTAGTTTATTCAATAGGAAAATCCCTACAATATATATTTTTTCATAAAAAAAGTTTACAGCTCCTTTAAAGGAAAAGGCAAGATCATGCCCTGTAAGGAAAATCTCATTACCCTAACATAATGGGCGCATCCCTGCTCTACATACCACTGTGTTTTCAGAGACAGATCTGTATTACAATCTCTAAGAATAATGAATTATTTGTATTTAACAAAGTAACAAGTAACTGTACAAAAATGAATCTTATTTTTATATATTATACATTTTTTTATTGTAATTTTTTTTTCTATTTGTATATATGTGTAATTTATTGTAAAGGCTCTCCAGATTCATACTTGAAAATAAAGTGAAATCTCAATGTATTCTTCTTGGGAAAACTCTAAATCAGGGACCTTTTCTTTATCAGGAGCTAGTTTAAATCGATTAAATATGTTCTGAGCTACTCTAAAACACATAAATGTTCATTCCTTCCCACACCTTCCTATAACAGTGCTGCACAGCAAACAAGTTACATTCTTAATAGTTCAAGGTGATACAATTCTGTTACATGATGTATAATTTCTGGCGGAATAAATCCTTATTCACTATAGAAGACAAATCCTGTGACTCTCCAGGGAACTGCAGATTTTCTGATTGATAATGTCTTCCCATCCTTATCATCAATCAATATCCCTATGCATGTATAAAATTATTAAAACATTTAAAGTGTTAGTAATGTCCCAAAAAATGTTTAATAGATTTGTAGAGGCTAAAAAAAGAATTGGATTCCCACAAACCCCATATCTCAAACCACTATGGTTTGAGAGATATTCACAATCAAACTTCCACCTTCCCTCCCCTTCTCCTGACGTCAGCGTCTAGTTGACAGCAGGAGATACCAGTCCGGAGATCAGCCGGTAGCTCTGCAGCAGAGCTGAAATCACGTTATTAGAAAAGAATTACTTCACTGGAAAGGTCTTTTCTAATAACGGGATTTCGGCTCTGCTGAAGAGCCTCATCGTGTTGTCCGACATGAATCTCCTTCTGTCAGCTTTACATCTGACATCAAGAGAAGGGGAGGGAAGGGGGAACTTTGATTGCCAACATCTCTCAAACCATAGCGGTTTGAGAGATGGGGTTTGTGCCAATGTGATTCTTTTTTTAGCCTCTACAAATCTAGTAAAACATTTTTTGGGCTATTACTAACACTTTAATGAACATAACAAAAAGCTGTCAACTTCAGTTACAATGGGTGTGTGAATATGTAGGCACTCTGTGGCTCTTATCCACTTTGACACCATATATTTCTGAAAACACTTACTATATATGCCGTATTTACATAGCATGCAGAATAACTTGTAAGCAGCTATTATAGCAGTGAGGCAGAAAAATCATGAAAATGCTGCACAGCACTCTCTCTGCATTACTATCAGCTCTCTGATTGACCACTGTCTGGTACGGAAGATGAAAGATGTGCCCTTATTATCTGAGGCCAGTTGGTGAGCAGATTTCAACTGCTGGACCTGTCTCTGGAAGGCCAGATAGCTTGATACCTGATTGGACTGGAGATATCAACTCTTTGGTAGCTGAAGAGCTACAAGTAGCTCATAAGCTACTTGATGGAGACCCCTGTTCTAAATAATAAATAAATAATTTTTAAAAAGTATATATAAAAAATGTGTGTATTAGCACCTTAATGGCCACGCGTTCTGAGGGAGGGTACTGCAATGCAATCTGGGATTGCAGAACGGTTTGTAGCCATCCTGTGATCCCAGAATTCCATGACATGCCAGAACCATCACAGATCCTCAATGTCTGGACAGGTGTAACGGAACTGGCACATCAGTGGTAGTTAAGGGGTTAATGTGTGTATCACACCTAACTATGCAATAAGTATAGGTAGGCGTGATATAAGGAAGTTTAGAACACAGATTGATATAGAGAGACAGAGTGAGAGAGGTAGCCATGACTTTCCTCCTCTCTGTAACTTAGTGTCAGATCAAGATGGCTTAACTCAGAAAGTGTGCTGTTAAGGATGGCTACATCTATGCATATGTATGTATGTGTGTATTATACTATATAGTATTGCTAACTCACCCAATCATATTTCCTCTTCTAATTCATCCTACTCTGCTATCGAATCCCTCCCTAACACTCCTCCTTTTTCTCCATATGACCTCTCCGTAAAATGTTATCACTTTATTCCATGTAATTTCTCCCTATAACATCTCATATTCTTCAAAAAATACAATCTATAGCCTCGTGTTTTTAGGCCGTATAAACCCCTATAACTACTTCATATAATTCTATCCTATTACAAATATAATATACTTTATATCTATAAGATACTTTATATCTCATTAAAATGAATGTGACAAACAGATTATTGTTGAGAATTAAATATACTACAGATTATCCCCAAAGTGGCCACATGATGGTGCATTTACCCTTCAAAAATTATTTTAGATAATGTGGAACTGTGAATTGGGTTATTAAACCTGCCCATGGTGACTCATAACAATGCATAAAATATAACAACATTATTTTGCAGATTCCATTTTATAAAGCAATGCAAAAACAACTCTGACTGTAAAATGTTATGTGTACACATCTTTGACAATGGGCAACCTATATTTTTAAATAGGACAAATAGGAGAAAGGCAGAGGCTCAAAAAAAAATTATATATATATATATATATATATATATATATATATATATATATATATAAAATCATACACACAATATGATAAACAGGGTCTTTCAAAAATGGTCTATTGTTTTATACCTTTTTTCGTTTCTTGTATCTTCCTCTAACAATGTCTTAATTTTGTGTCTACTCTCAGGATGAAGTGAAGTTGCCCTCCAAGTTGAGCATAAGCAAATCTTTGAAGGATTCGGAGAAGCAGGAGGTAGAGGCAGAAGAAGGTGTGCAAAAGGAGAACAAGGAAGAGGATGAACATATTGAATTGTCCTCTGATGAGGAGGTTGAAGTGGAAGAGATCATTGAAGAGTCCAGAGCTGAGCGTATCAAGAAAAGTGGGATGCGGCGCGTAGATGACATCAAGAAAGCATTTTCAAAAGAAAAGATGGAAAAGACAAAGGTTAAGACCAAAGAGAACCTGGAAAAGACCAAGCAGAATCTGGAGAAAACCAGGCACAACATTGAAAAGAGAATGACCAAGCTGGGAACTAAGATCGTGACAGCTGAAAGGAGGGAGAAGATGAAGACATCCAGGGACAAGCTCAAAAAGTCCTTTACACCTGACCATCCAGTTTATGCCCGTTCTAAAACAGCTGTCTACAAGGTGCCACCCTTCACCTTTTATGTCAAGAAGATAAGGGAGGGGGAAGTTGAAGTGCAGGCAACAGAGATGGTGGAGGTTGGAGGGGAGGATGAAGAGGAGGGAGGAGAGGGAGCAGATCTGTTGAGAGGAGAGAGCCCAGATACCCATGGTCTCCTGAAGATTACAGAGGACACTGATGCTGTATTGGCTGAGAGAAGTGACAGCGATTAAGAAGGGAGTGGAAATCATGTTCCCTTTAAGTGGACAGCTCAATTTATAACCTTTTTCACATTTCAAACCAACTTTCTTTCCTTTATTTTCATATTCACATTTATCTTTCCTCTATGTTTTTTCCATGCTTAACAACACAGGCAAAACAAAAAGGAATATATATAACCATATTTCTACCTAGTGGGCCACACTGGCAGTAAATTGCTAATAAATCTGAATATGTCATTTACATATATAACCACAGTGCAGCTAACTCTCTTAATAAACCATTGGTTTGTACCACCACATTGCTCTGTATTTGTCCCCAAAGAGGTTCTGTGTCACCTTTAATAAGTTATGTTAAAATATACCGAGCTCAGTAGTATATTTCAGAGAATGAACCATGATTATTATTAAAAGCGATATAATGTGTTCTAAAAATATGTGTGTTACAGGACTTTTCCTGCAGAAAAAGACAAAGGTATGGCCACCACTTGGAGATGCCTTATTCAAAAGTTATTACAGTACAAAGTGGAATATTGGTGAGAGGATAGACTCAAGATTTTGTGTTGCCTTTCAAAGTTATGGTGGAACTGTAGTTACTGCACTCTTAGGAATGTGAATAGCAAAAGTACCACCTTAAAATGGAATGGCCGAAATCTGAAAAAAATACAGGACTGCTCTGTAATAATTTTGAATTAAGTATCCCAGCAGCAAAAGTATACATACATTTTTTATTTCAAAATCAGTCTTACTGTTGCATTACTGTTTAATGGGGGTGAGAGAATAAGGGGGAAAGCAGTTATTGTTTCCAAACTCTTTCTTACTTTATAACCCCACCCCTAAAAAAAGATACTTCGTAACTTAAAGGAGCAGTAAACTTTTTTATGAAAAAATATATTTCGTAGGGATTTTCCTATTGAGTAAAATAAGGGTACTCCCACTGCCGAGAGATTTATATTTCCAAAGTTATTACAGTTTAAACCCATGTTTTTTTTACATTAGCAGTGCCCTCTAGTGGTCAAATTCTAATTAGATTTTCTGTTAGATTCTAATGGAGAGGAAAGTCAGAGACATACTTCTCCATAGAATATGATAGAAACTGCCTGTCACTTCCTGTCAGTTAGAACTATCAGGAAGTAAAGCACAGTAAATTCACTTCCTGATTATTTGAACTGCTATAAATTTTGAATAAAGCATCTGACAGCAGTGGGAGTGACCTTGTTTTATTCAGCAGGAAAAGCGCTATAAAATATGTGTTTTCATAAAAAAGGTTACTGCTCCTTTAACACTACTTATATTACACATGCCCCAGTGGTTTATGTGCTATGAAATAATGTTTCTTTAATCCCAAGATATGCATATGCAATCTTCGATTTGGAAGGTTTGAAAAGCTGGCAGGTTGTTTTCTGCATCACTCTATTCATTGCTGAAATGAAACAAAAGGATCGAACAATAAAGTGCTTAGATTGAAGCTGAGAAAATGGCTCCCCTCCCTCGCCACAAAAGCTAATTTCTACATTTAAGGCACCACCATCATTTTAACCACATATCTGGATCAAAGGGTCTAATGGCATTATGTATTCACGAGATGACTGGTCGGAAAGGAGAAGATCTTTATAAGGAGTGTATACACAATTTTGCAGCCAGTCAAGCATAATCAAAGACTCCATGTTAACTGCAATGCCATGACTGTGAAAGTTATAAGAATTTGTATATGTGTCATGTCACTGTTATAACTCTGCAGCATTATTGCCCTGGGGGATTGGATAGTTTTCTTTATCAAGCATTTGAAACAACGGGGCTTTTTAGGACTGCCCCAGTGATAACAGAGCCAGGTTAAGGACTGCTATAATTCTGCAAGGAAAGGGATTAGTGCAGGTCAAAGTATTCTGTGCAAATTGAAGTATGACTCTAGGAAACTTGCAGAACTCTAAATGTTAGACTACAACATCATCAGTTGGCCAATGAGTTGCTGGGGATCATGGCAATCCATTAACACCTGGAGTGATGCAGCTTGCCCATCCCTGCCCAACGCTATTTTATGAAGATGTGTATAAAATCAGCAAAAGAAAAAGTATATGTTTAGGATTTCAGATAAACTAGGATTCCAGAAAAACATACTCTGAATCTGTAGGACTGTATTTTCAGAAGAAATTGAGGAAGAAATGCTTTAGTGAAAAGGTGTTAGTTTTGTGGAAAATATTCCTAGTTTATGTGGTAGAGATAAGTAAATCAAGGGGATTACAAAGCTAATGTGTATATAAATTGTATCTTGAATGTAGAATAAGGCATACAGAAGGTTGAGGACCCCAGTGATTGTAACTGGTGTAAAAGCTAACAGCTTGGTGTAAAAGCTAACAGTTATTAATTGATGTACATGAACTAAATGGGAGACATGCTTAATGGGATAGTAATATATCATTGTAAACACAGCTCAGATCCTTCAATATAATGAAGAGTACTGTTGCATGATGCTCTTATTCCTCAAAACTGTTTAGTTACAATGTAATTAGATGCTGAAGTTAATCCCTCATGCCCCTTTTGCCGTTCTGAAGCCACCTCACCTCAGATCTGAAGTCCGGTCGCTTGACCGGACAGATCACAATGAGGGGCGATCTTCCCTCAGTCACTATTAGGAGGACAGGTTTTTCCTAAAACTGACAGTAGATTGTCTCTCGTTGTGATCCACTGCTGGATCTCAGAATGACACTTCAGCAAAAAGGGCAAGAGGGATCAACTACGGCATCTAATTACATAGTAACTATACAGTTTTGAAGAATAAGCATCACACAGCAGTACTATTCATTATAAAACCTAGCTCATTAGCAACACTTGAAGAATGGAAATTGCTTTAAAGAATTAACCCTTTGACCCTTTACCCCAAAGGATTAAAGCCTGATTTTTTTCCAGCACTTAGGGCTCTGGTGTCCAAACATGTCCGATGCAATGTTGAGTTAATCAGTGTCAAGTTCATTATGAATAATCCACCTGTGTTCAGTTAGGGATATCCTTAAAGAACTAGCGACTCCTCATAATGAACTCCCACTTGCCTAACTGTGGCCAGAAAATCCTAATGGCCCTTATGAATGATGCCTTTGTTCAAGACATCACATCTTCAGTCTGCTTGGATGTCATGTCTGTGGAGGCAGACATGACAGTCGCTGGCAGTTTTCTCAAACTCAAGTAGGCAATGTGCATAGGCCTTTTTAAGGCTTTAAGGACCAGGGGTGCTCAAGAAATTGCAAAACGAGGTGTTGCACCCCTCCTGGTCTGTAAAGGGTTAAGCGTACCATGATCAATAAGCAGATTTTTTTGGTTCTGCTAGCAATTGTCATGTCGACCTAAATGGACATGACATCTAGTATTGACTGAAGCACAAGGATAAAATTCATAGCAGCCATTAGGATTTCCTGCTGATACCAAGGTAAGTGTGAGCTACTAACTGTAGGTATTAGTTCACCTTTAAGTCCTATCCTATATATAGGGTATTGAGGAATTGTCTGGACACCCCTGAAGTAGGAAAATAATCAACTAGGTGAGGCAAGCGCACTGCAGTTTCTCTCCGTTTCTGGCTCTGAATGAAATGTTTGAAAGAGGATGTAAAGATATGAAAGTCTCAGAAAGTAAAGCTCCCCTAGTAGAACACAAAGGGATATTAATGTTAGATCAAATTCATCATTGCCTTGAGGGATTAGTTGTCCCCTTCCCTAACATCCATTATATAAGGCAAGAATTAAAGTACAGAAAGACCTGTGTATCCCATATGCTGTTCTTCACAACAATCATTGACAGATGCCTTCAGTATTTATCACTGATTGATTTTGTTTTACTTTTCATGTGATCTAGGGTAAGGGCATAAATGTTTTCATTCCCATGATAGACAAGCATACACATACAGCATTAGTATATGCGTATGTCCACCCCATAGATATCCTGGTTCAGGGGAATGGATGCTTTACCTGGTGGCATCCACTTTGGTGAGTTGTGTACCAAAAACACTTTCACATCTCTCAGACCATATGTCTACAGGACTCAACAGATGAGTAACTGGTACTGTTGGAAACCCAATGAGTATGCCATGCATTAAAATGACCCTGTGGGCAGGTTCTCCACAGCACTCAAAGCCCCTTGGGATTGGCAGATTATTCACTACATTTAGGGGGCAGGGCTTTATCTAGGTGGACGGAGCAGGTTGAAAGTGGGTCTCTCAAGCCCTGAGGAGTCTTAGAACAGTAAATCATGCACACTGCAAGTTAACACTGTAAGACTGTATTGGCTAAAATGCAGACCTGCAGCATTTGTTTTTCATAAGTGCACCTCATTAAAATGGCTCTATGGCAATCCTATAAACAACTCGGTGCCAGATTTGAATAATTGCCCCCACTTGTTAAGTTGCCTTCACATCCAGCAATATGTTGCAGATCATCTTTGATCAAAGAAAGTGCAGCAGCAAGTCCATTACAAAATAACTTGTGAAATCACTCAGTTACAGAAATACTAACATCTCCTAATAATAAAACCCTGCTTTAACCCCTTGCGTGCCAGAGGGGTGTCCAATGCATTAGCTACCCCTCTGGCACTCAACGGGTTAATCTGGAAAGAAAATCCTTTAATGATTTCGAAAGCAGACAAAATTATTTGTAGACAATCTACAGGACTCCAGTCTCCTCCCACCGGTTTCCTTAACCCTTTGAGTGACAGAGGGGTACAGAACATACAATAAAGACAAAATAACACTTTAGGAGGAGGTGTTTAAGTTCCATAAAACCTGCAAAAAAAAGAATATCTGCCTCCATGGTCATGATATCCATAGGAATGTAAGATTCATTTTGGAGACCCAGGAAGAACTGATTCATAGTGATCTGTTTAATAGATCTGTTCTATCACAACACTGCTGAAATGTTTGCTTTGTTTCGTTTAATAAAATGAATGGCACTGGTGCTTATTGTCAGAAGCGTAACTAGAAGCCACCTAGAGTTGCCACCCAGCCGGTATTTTACGGCTTCTGTCCAATGTTAAGTCTATGGAGGGAATGCCATGGCCGGTATTTTTTAGAAGAAAAAGTCGCAACCTTAAAGCCACCGGGCTGGTGCAGAAACTGCCATCTTCCCCCCCACCACAACCACATTGCCCCCAGTCTCCTCATTTCTCCCCAATCTCCACCTTGCCCTCCAATCTCCACATTGCCCCCCCCCCATTGTCTCTCTCCTACCTCCCTGGTGGTCTAGCGGCGTGGCATGAGAGGGCAGAGCTGGAGCTCCCGAGCAGTTCTCAGTAATGCAGAGCACTGGCAGATGATGTCATCTCCCAGTGCTCTGCATTACTAGAGTGCCGAAGAGAGAGAAGGCACAGACCTACTTGCTGCAGATGACAGGTGAGGGGGTCACAGGGGGCGGCCAGGAGTGATGGGGCCAGTCGCAAGTGCGACCCCTGCAACCCCTATTGTTACGCCAGTGCTTACTGTCTTCCCCTACATGTGCTTTGCTGAGAGGATTCATATGAAGATGGTATTTTCTCACGATCAGACCTGTATAGAGTCTGTTTCTGGCTCCTGCAGTCAAAAACTTGGGTACATTTGAGACAATGAGATATTTGGCTGTCGGATTTAGTAGCAGCAGCAACTGTACAGGTCAATGAAATGTCAGCAAAGAACATGTATGGTAAGACAATAAGCACCGGTGCTATTAACCCTTTGTGTTGGATATCTCTCTGGTACTCAGAGGGTTAATTTATTAAATGAAACACAGCAAAAGTTTAAGATACGTATTAATAGCATAGATCTACTTATTAGACCTCATAGTGTTCATTATAAATATCTTCCCAGAATAAGGTAATTAGGGTTATTAGGAGTAGTTAGTGTTGCTTTACTGGAGATTTGTATTGGCAATTATTACTAACCCTTTAAAGGGATAATAATACTTAAAATGTAAAAAAATATATGTTGTAGGGTTTATCACCCTGAGTAAAACAAGGGTACTCCCACTGCTGAGAGATATTTTATGAAAAAATTATAACAGCTCAAACTTGAATTTTTTAGGGCAATATCACAGTGGCCTGAAAATTTATAGTGGCGCTGTTGCTTACACCATCCTATGGACTGCTCTGGTCCATAGACCATAAATCTCCATAGGATGGTGTAGCAACAGCGCCACTGTAAATTTTCAGGCCACCGTGATATTGCACCTAAAAAATTCAAGTTTGAGCTGTTATAATTTTTTAATAAACTATCTCTCAGCAGTGGGAGTACCCTTGCTTTATTAGGGGACATAAACCCTACAACATATATTTTTTTTAAGTATTTCTATCCCTTTAAGTACCAGAGGCATGTGCAACACAATGCATTTGCACACATCTCTGGTCCTTAAAGGGCTAAACCAGTTGCTGGAAATTTCCTTGGCCACCTGAGTGAGTGATTTTGGTGACATAATGACTACTATCCAATCTTGCAAACTCCGCGGACATGTAAATGGTTGGTAACCCTTGTGAAGATGTCTTTGCAAATATTCTCTGAATGACCAGTTAACTGTTGTAATTGAACCAATAAAAGAATTGCAACTTGCTCATTAAAAAAAGCTCTATCTTCAAAATGTACATGTACTTTTAACTACAAAGCAATGCGTTGCGTACCCCTCTTGCACTCAAAGAGTTAAAACACACTGAATACAACCTAGTTGTCTCATCCCAATCTTTGTTGGATCCATGGACTTTTGTTAAATCCAGGGTAGGGTAATCTTCTTTAAGTTCACCAAGAACACTCTACAACAGGGGTAGGTATCATGAGGTTCTTACATCATCGTCAGTAAAAGTACAACTGCAGAGCCACAGGATGCCCATCCCTGCTATCCTGCAACCTCTGGTCAGAGTTAAGATTCCATAATATCCAAAGTGTAACCTTTTGGTTGCCAGAGTGGACTACAATACAATGAATCACATTGCATGGGAGGGCCTGTGTAGCATCCAAGGGATGAAAAATGAACCCTCTAAGAACCAGAGAGGTGTAAACAGCATTTGCTTCGCACTGTGTTTTGCTCCCCTCTGGTCCTTAAAGGGTTAATAAAACTGTCCAAATTAAGTCATTGTTTTGGGGATGTGTAAGGCCCATAGAGGGAGATGTAAAAACGGAAGAAAACATACCTATCGCTGTTTTCACATATATATTGATTGCATGTATGTATGTATAAAGGTGTTTGCACGTAAAAATCCCTTCTCTGCACTAAGTGCACAAAAAAATCACAACGTTATTTGTGGGGGAGGCAAAAGTAAGGATTTCAGTACAGTCACTAAAAATTGTTTCATTTTACTTCAGTTTCAGTTTTAAGATCACTTTCTGCCCTTAATCTGTAAGACACCATCTCTCCTTGATGTAATCTCACTACTGTCAGTCTATGTAAAAGAATACTGAAAAAAACATGCACAATGTCTCTGAAATGTCATGACTGAGACTTCTCATTGAGCTTAGCATCCATGTATATACTTGTCTTCTAGAGCAAACCATCTAGAAAGGATAAAGGAATAACCCTTAGAAGTCTATCCCCTATGCTAAGAAGTCCTTTAATTGAGGCACTCAAATCCAGAAAAATATCATACAAAAAATATAACTTTATTAGTGCAAAAATATTTATATTCAGACAGAAGAAAAAGTGTAAAAACATTTAAAATTAAGGTAGAGAGTTGTCCTCCTTACACATATCAAAGATACATGACGTGGTATGGCTTATCCTATATAATAATTCGCTAAATCGTGTGTAACGCCTTGTCATGCGCAGTAGACACTGCTGCACATGCTGCAGTCATGCTCAGTAGAGACTGCCATAGCCGCAGCTGATACAGAGCGGGGTGCTCCTAAGGAGTGTCACGCTCTGTATCAGGTGCGGGCAGTCTCTACTGCGCGTGACTGCCCCGCGACCGGGTGGCAGTGGCACTGTGGCCCGTGTAACGGGCTGTTCAACTAGTAAATATATAATTATCTAGTATAACAGTAAACAATGCATACAAATATATTTGAAGCTCTGCATGCAATGGAATAATGTTCAAGACAAGACCCACCACTGAATCTAATAATGTATGGTTGCAGTCATATAATATGTAAGCAACATACTTAACCTCCACATAAATATTAACAAGTTTGAACCCGGATCTCTTAAAATAAAGTGATCCGTGAGAAAACAACAACTTGAAATAGAAGTCGCATAAAATGTACAAGTACAGAAAGCAAGAATCCATAATATAATAGAATAGGAAAAGGCATGCACTCGCAGGACTTCTTGAAAGTTGCAAAAAAGTGCTGATTTATTGAATCAACGTTTCGACCCTAACTGGGGTCTTTCTCAATCTTGAGGAAGACCCCAGTTAGGGTTGAAACATCGATTCAATAAATCAGCACTTTTTTGCAACTTTCAAGAAGTTCTCAAGTGCATGTCTTTTCCTATTCTATTGTATCCGGTCGTTGATCTGAGACTGGCACCCAGGCAAGTTTTCCTCATCATTAGTGAGTGCTCCACGAACCGAAATATCCATAATATAAGTCATCCCTGCATAGGGCCTTCTCTACACACCAACCATTCCAACGCGTATCGCCTACAAAAGGCTTTATCTAGAGAAAACCATGCACAAGAATCCATTACTGCTTTTGTCTTACATTATTGTTTATGCATCTCCCCCTCAGAATCTGAGCAAATACAGAAAAAAAAACTATAATTTTCTATCTTCTGCTCAGGTTCTTTATACTTGTTTAACAGAATGACTTACCTAGGTATGTGTCTTTAATACAATGGTCCGTTCTTTTTCTCTGCTTCCTGAAAAATATTACAAAGAGGTGATAGAGGGGAAGTCATTTCTCCAGTGTGATAAACTCTCCAACTTATATGTTACTGTATGAAGCTTATACATTAACCCCTTCGTGACAATGGACGTACATGTACGTCCTCTGTGGGTGTCACTTAGTGACAGAGGACGTACATGTACGTCCAGGAAATCCGGATCCCCGCGCGGCTGCACGCCGTTCGGGGACTCCGGATTCTGTTTAAAAAAAAAAAAAAAATGTTAGACGGACGTTAAGTGACGGCCGCGTCTGCACGCGGCCGTCACTAAGGGGTTAAGATCTATATAACTTGAAACATCTTAAAGTGTTAGTAATGTCCAAAAAAAACGCTATGGTTTAAGAGATACAGGCATTTAAAGTTTGATCTCTCCTACTGCCAGCTGTAAAGCTGTCAGCAGGAGATATGTGTCGGTCGACACGGAGGCGCTTGAGAAGTGCCGCAATCTCGTTATTTACCACAAATCCCTTCATTGGAGTGGTCTAAAACACGTGCCTGGTTTTCAAGCAGCTGGCAGTAGGAGAGATCAAACTTTAAACACCTGTATCTCTTAAACCATAGCGGTTTGAGAGATATGTTTTTTGGCATTTAGCTCAGCATTTTAAGCTCTTCTAAATGCAAAAATCTTTTTTTGTGGACATTACTAACACTTTAAAGGGATAGTAATACTTCTTTTTATCTTTATTTTATTTTGTAGGCATTAAAAAACATTAATAATGATATGTCATACAGGTTTGAGAGATATTCACAAGCAAAGTTTACTGCCCAGTTTATCTAGTGTAAGCCATCTCTTCTCAGATGTGGAATGCAGTCCATAGACCAGACAGATAACAGCAGGGGACAATCTATGAGAACAATGAAAGCCTTGCCCCCCTTGACAAGTTTTTCAGTTTTTTTCCTTATCTTAATTGAAGATTGTCCCTCTCTGCAATCTACCTGGGCACCTCCCTTCTGATCTGGCTGAGCAGTGTTACATCAGTAAAAGGGGAGAGAGGGGGATACTTTGTCATTGAATTATTCTTGAATTACAACTCTGACAGAATTGAAATAACACTACACAAAGTCCAAATACTATGATGATCAATTAGAGCTGCTTTTATTATGAAACATTACTATCACTTTAATGCTTAAGCTGCTTAGAATATCACAGGAACAGAAGTTATCCTTTCTTTTTTTCACCTTACTGTATCTCTACCAAGACCCCAAAGAGAGCCATTTGAAGTAGAGAAGTAAAAAAGAGGGAGGGCAATGTTAAATGTTAGATTAACTAGTGATTAGGTGGATTTCTTGAATAATTTTTTTTAATCATATTTTGTCAAAAATGTATGTTTAAAGACTGCTCTTCCGGATAGACTGTGGGTACAGCTCTATACCCGCAGTCTGTAACTCTGCCTTCTCTCCCTCCCTCTATCCAGCCTCCTCCGATGACGGAGGCTTTCTGTCTGTAAGCTGGAGTGATCTCATTGGCTAGATATCGATCTCTGCCAATGAGACCGCTCCAGCTTACAGACAGAAAGCCTCCGTTGTTTGAGGAGGCTGGCTAGAGGGAGGGGAGCGGAGGCAGAGTGACAGACTGCGGGTATAGGGCTATACATGCAGTCTATCCGGAAGTGCAGTCTTTAAACATTAATTTTCGAAAATAGGATTAAAAAAATAAATTATTCAAGAAATCCACCTAATAGCTAGATTATCTAACATTTAACACACATTTGTACAAGTGTGATAGATCCCCTTTAAGCTCTTAGAGGTGATAAAGGTGTCATAAACAGACAATGGGAGTTATCCATTAGGGCTTGATAAAGAGGAGGTAATGTCTCCAGTGATATCACTTCTCCAATTCTATGGCGCCAGTGCATTAAATCTGTCCAAGTTGAGAGAGCATAGTGGATTGGCTCCATAGACTAACATAAGACTTGAAGAAGTCATCTCTACTTTATCACTTCTTTTTCTAGACTTTGCCCATTCTGGCCCAAAAAATGCATTGCAAATGGTCATTTTGCTAATACATAATAGCACAATGGGATTTTCAATGCTCCTTTTTCTGACTAGATTGGCCTTTGAATGAATATGTTTATTTATAAAGTGCCACAAGTTTACACAGCGCTTTACATTTTAAGGGTTTGGACAATACAGGGTAACTAGCGCTTAGGCAAATGAAACACTGGAAATGGGATCCCTCCTCGAAAGCTAAAGTGGTAAGCTTACAATCTAAAGTGGTAAAGGAAAACATACAGAGAACATAAGAGTTAATTGAGGAATACAGTGCTAAATTTCTGTTGGGATAGTGGAACATAAATAAGTACATTATAGGAGCTTTGGATGTATGATGTCTTGCTGAGGAGGTGTCATTTTAAATGAGACTTGAAGACCTTGAGAGAAGTGCACTGGTATAGATTGGGAGGTAGAAGCAATGAGGGAAAAGGGTTTGATATGAGAGGGGGCTATAGCCACAAAAGGAGGAGAGAAAAGAATGTGGTTGGCTTATTGTAGGTGGCTTTTCCAGGCTTGGCACCCTAAGGCTGCCAAGTTTGGGAAAGGGACCTATTCAGCCTCAAAAAGCCACTACCATCACAGCACCTATAGTACCCGGCTGCACCCAACCACGTAGGGGAAGGCTGGCAACCTTTGGCCTGGAGGTAAATACTATTGAGTGACCCTTTTCTACTATTGTTCCGGTTCACTGTCCTAGTCCACCCCCTTTTGTTAATGCTATAATTGGCATGAATGTTATGATGTAAGGAAGTGGTAACACTGAGCTTACAATTGAAATGGTGCTACATTAGTGATACAACATAGTTTACAATTGAAATTGAGCTATATTATTGATACCACGGATATCAGTCCTAAGCTCTGTTGTATCATTAGTGTAGTTCCATTCCAATTAGTATAGCTCCAGTTCATTTGGGAACTCTGTGATATCACTAGTGCACCTCAGTTCCGAGGACCAAGCCTTAGCTTAGGACCTGGGCACTGGAACTGAAAAAACACTTTGATTATAGGCATAAAAATACAAGAGGAGGTGCCTCGTAGCATATTATTTTCAGTGAGCCTGAATAATTGGCTACAGAATGATTTACTTATATGTGTGATGGACACTACAGTTGTAAGTGACAGGAAGTACAAGTGGAGGATATTACTCTACATTCATGCAGATGGTATTGTTGTTATTCGGCCATCCAATCTGTAGGCTGCCATTCCTAATACAAAGATGAGATCATCAACTACGTGAAGACAAACAAGCAAACAAAAGAGCACATGGTGCCATAAAACCTAAGAAATTAAGTGGGTGGTTCACTTCTGATTGTCAGTACTTACTGAGGTCTCCCAGGCCCCACAAATTGAACATAACAGGTAATATGAAGATGAAGATTTAATAAAACATCAACATGAAAAAAACAAAAATACACCCTACATATTTCTAAACTATGCTGATCAAGTCATTAAAAGAAAATTGTAACCTTCAGGTGTGAAGGACCCGTTTATCCTTGATAAGAGCAGACACATATGTTTTTTCATTAGAAATTGAACTAAATAAATATTCTCAGAAAGATGCACATTACAAAGTTGTGGACATAAATAATATTATCAAAAATAAACATTAAGTCATGTGTAGCTTGAGACACACAATCCAATTTGAATGGGTCAATAGGGAACGGGTCTACAGTTCCCACTGTGTTCGATAGGGGGGTTCCTTCCACCTATCACTGGAAAGCCTACCTAACTCTATTGTGGATCAGATATTACACAAAATGTAACCCTAGATACCTGTGTAATAGTATTGGTCACACTCTTACTCCATGAATATCTCAAATTATAATGGGCTTGTCAATCCTACATTATAGTAGACTTCATCACAAAAACTGCTTTTTATCCATACAGGTTCCAGATCAATTCTGTATATAATTTAACCCTTCAAATTCTCTTCAGATATGTCTTACAATCTACTACAGACAAATTTCTTCAATTAGTGTGACACTGATGGGATTATATGGTCTATATCCTGAAGGGTCATAGCACGTACACATTGGTGTGCCTATATTAAAAGTTGAACAATATATTACATAAAGCTTCTATGTAAAGTATTAAATATAAAACTTATAACACTAACTCAAATATATGCTTATTATTAACTTATAGAGATCTAATCTATATCATAATATGAGTAGATTTATGGTTCTTTCGAGGAAAGAAAAAAAAATATTTTGACATCACCAGATAATATCTAACCCTAAATATCACAGTCACCAAAAAAATCCATATAATAATATAGACTCTGGAAGAGAAGGGACCAGCAACCTACTTACAGAATAACAAGCCTAAAGATGGAGGGTGATAGATCAATCATCCCAGGATCAAATTCAAGAAGCCAAATAGTTCAAAATCTGAGTTCAATTCATAGGGTTGGATCGTTCTCATATTAAAGATCCACTCAGCCTCTTTTTTTGACATCTGTCAGATGTAATCACCTCCTCTCCAATTTCTTTTAACAGTATCTATAGCCATAAAGGAGAGGTCTCCCACATTGAACCTGTGACATTCAGTAAGGATACATTATGTACACTATGGTTCTTATATCTTTTTTTTTCCAGTTTAAAATATTTCATTAAGCTATTAAAAAGCATGCAAGGAGTAAGAAAGTGTGTTGAAAGCAATAAAAAGAGGTGCGTCGGTGAAGGATCTGGCCGGCAAGGGTAGGCAACCTCCCACAATGCAGATGAAGGGATAAAGTGGATCTAAGGAAATTGTCAACGCCAAAGGTCTCAAAAAGGCTGTAGAGGACACAGCGATGGCACAGGAGTCACAACCCAGAAGGGGGATTAGAGAGAAAAGAAAGCCAGGTGGTCCATTTGACCAGAAAGACTCCCATCCAGGAGGAAGCGATTGCATGGCAGCGCTCCATATTCAGGAGGAAGTTCACAGAGGCTCTCCATAATGACAAGGAAGGAGGATCTAGGGAAAGCCACATTTTAGGAATCAAGTTGTGGGGAGAGAGCCAACGAGGTGTCTATTTCTTTTTGATTCATTGACTGAGGTGAGCTGTCATGAAAGAACAAAGCAGTGCATTCTTGAGGTAGGATGAAGGTTGTATTTGATTAATCTCCTGCATAATAGGGTCCAAGAATTGATTTTTGTACAAGTTCACCAAAGGTGCAGCATGGTCCCGGTCCCCTGTTGGCATCTCCAAAAGGTATCAGGGTTGGAGGGAGAGATTTTTGCAAGTTGATCAGGAGTCACATACCACCACATGAGGAACTTGTAGTTGAGTTCCTTAGTGTGAATATCCTTAGGGACTAGAATTGTGGCATGCAAAATCTGTTGCCAGATCTCGTCAGAGAGGGTTATATTTAATTCCATTTTCCATTGTCTAAGGTAGTAAGATTTTTAAAATGCAAGGGAGTATTAAGAAGAGTAGCAAAAAGAAAGATGTTTAAGGGTGGAAGAAGGAGTACGTAGCTGTCTTTCAAACAATGTCATAGGTCTGGAGGGGTCACCTATCACGGTGCCTGTGATTTGGCCTCTTTATGTTACCTGTCTTGTCCCCACTGGTGGACGAGCAGCAGCATTTTGTACCTTCGGCACTAATTGGCCGATTGATGTCCTGCCTTCTCCATTGGCCTTATATGCGGACTAAAGTCTGAGCCTCAGTGCCCTTTAGTGTTGTACCTGCACATTGCTACTGTTGTCTTTGACCCTTGCTTGGCTTCCGATTGTCCTCTGGCTCGATCCTTGGCTTTGTTTGACTATCCTCTCCGTGTATGACCTGGGCCTTCTTTGACTACTCGCTCCGTATATGACCTGGCCGTGTCTGACTACCCGTTCCCTGTATGACCTAGGTATCACGGTGCCCGTGATTGGCTGCAGTTACTTGTCTGTCACCAGTAGGGGGCTTCTATTGGCTGTCTGCAGATAGCCCGCCTCTTATTGACTATTTAAACCTGGATTGGGCACCCTTTGAGTGCCCTTTCGTGTTGTTTCTGACCTTCTTGCTATCACTATGCTAGTGATAGCTGGGCCTCTGTTCCAGTGTTCCTGAGTTCCTGATCTCATGTGTTCCTGAGTTCCTGTTCTCTACTGTTCCAGTGTTTCCTGCATGCTGAAGTACTTCCAGTCCTGGTTCCGGCCTAGTCTCTGGTGTTGCAGTTCCTGCTGAACTTCTCTGCTGTTTTCTGACCTGACTGATCGTTGCTGGTTCCTGTCATCTCATCACCTGTCTTCAGTATCCTGGCGACCTTCTGCCTGGTCGCGTTGGTGACATTGCTACAATTCCGTGTTGGTCCCAGCGTGCGGACGCTGGTTTGCTCCCAAGCCTTGCGGCTATACTAACTCGCCTGTTACACCAGTGTGCGGTCACTGGTTTGCTCCAAAGCCTATCAGCTATACAAATCTGTGTTGGTCCCAGCGTGCGGACGCTGGTTTGCTCCTAAGCCTTGCGGCTATACAAACTCACTTGTTACACCAGTGTGCGGTCACTGGTTTGCTCCAAAGCCTTTCAGCTATACAAATCTGTGTTGGTCCCAGCGTGCGGACGCTGGTTTGCTCCTAGCCTTGCGGCTATACAAACTCACTTGTTACACCAGTGTGCGGTCACTGGTTTGCTCCAAAGCCTTTCAGCTATACAAATCTGTGTTGGTCCCAGCGTGCGGACGCTGGTTTGCTCCTAAGCCTTGCGGCTATACAACTCGCTTGTTACACCAGTGTGCGGTCACTGGTTTGCTCCAAAGCCTATCAGCTATACAAATCTGTGTTGGTCCCAGCGTGCGGACGCTGGTTTGCTCCTAAGCCTTGCGGCTATACTACTCGCTTGTTACTCCAGTGTGCGGTCACTGGTTTGCTCGCTAAGCCTAACGGCTATACTATTCAGTGTTGGTCCCAGCGTGCGGACGCTGGTTTGCTCCAAAGCCTTGCTGCTTAACGATTCTGCTATTTGCCAGTTCCATCTGACTGCTGCTATTATCTCTGGGCTGCCCTGCCCGGTATTGGTAAGGCCGGTAGAACCTTTTGCCACATTCCATCTGAGGTTGCCTTACCCGGTATTGGCAGGGCCGGTAGAGCCTACATTGTGTATCTATTGAGGCTGCCTTGCCCGGTAATTTGGTAAGGCCGGTAAACCGTTATGCTATTCCATCTGCAGGTTGCCTTACCCGGTATTGGCAAGGCCGGTAGAGCCTAAAGACTGTCCTGTCCGGTATATTGACAGGACCGGTAGAGTCTGCCTTCTGTCTGTGCTATTTTCTGCATATATATATTATGTATGTTATTGCCATCCTAAGTTATTATTTATTATTTCAATAAAATTGATTTTTTTTTACCTAAACTTGTGTCTGAGAGTCATAATAAACCGTGACAGTACGAAAGGGCCATGACCTCAGACAGCAAGGGTGAAGGTAACGCACAGAATATCCATTGGAGGATGGATGTGCTCGAGCAACGTTTGGATCAGTTGGCAGTTGCAATTCAAACGATCCTTGAACGCACGGTACCTGCTGCCCAATCTAGCTCTAGCCCGGTGGTCTCGCCAAGTCAGACACCGGAAAGTGATACCAGACCCCTAGGGGGTACTGTTAAAGGGTTAACGGCTTCTGCACCCTTGCCGCTAAGATATGATGGTGACCCTAGTCTCTGCAGAGGGTTCATCAATCAACTCGAAATCTTTATGGAATTGACGGCACACGCATTTCCCAATGATCGTAGTAAAGTGGGGTTCACGATATCACTGCTCACTGGCAGAGCATTGGCTTGGGCTAACCCCTTGTGGGAGAATGCTAAACCTTGTACTAAGAACTTTAGTGAATTTGTGCGTTCCTTTCGAAGAGTGTTTGAGCCTCCTGGTAGAACCACCTCTGCTGCCAAACGCCTTATGGAGATACAACAGGGCAGGCGTACAGTGGGCGACTATGCCATCGAATTCCGCACATTGGCAGCAGAGGTAGGTTGGAATAACGAGGCATTATTGGCAGCCTTCTCTCAAGGCCTGAATGACCACATTAAAGACGAAATCGCTGCTAAAGATCTACCTATTGATCTAGATGATTACATTGAGTATGTTATGATAATTGACTCCAGAATACGTGAGAGATCAATTGCCAGAGATCGTAAGTTACGGTCAAAAAATAATGAGCCTAGTAGCATGTTTTGCCCACCCATCCCTCCCTTGGCATTGAAGTCTAGTGAACCAGTACGGGAAACAAGTGAACCTATGGAAATAGGCTTCACTAGACTATCCAAGGCAGAGAGACTATATCGCAAAAAACAAGGGTTATGTTTATACTGCGGTAAAAAAGGGCACTTGCTAAATTCCTGTCCGGTACGTCCGGGAAACGCACACACCTAGGGTATCTTGGGGGACAGGCCCTAGGTGGTGTACAATCGTCCCCAGTGTCGGGCATAATGAAACCCACCATACAGGTGGTATTGTCTTGGGCACAACGCTCTGTGGAGGTTTTGGCCTTGGTTGACTCCGGTGCAGCAGGGTATTTTATGGATAATACCTTTGCTGAATTGCACGGAGTTCCACGCATTGAAAGAGAAAACCCCTTGACTATTGAAGCGATTGATGGTAGACCCTTAGAACCGCCTCAGGTTATATTTGAAACTATGCCATTGTCTATGACTATTGGGGCACTTCACAGAGAAGAGCAGCAGTTTCAACTGATTAATTCCCCGCACCATGCGGTGATATTGGGATTTCCGTGGTTACAGTTACATAACCCACAATTCGATTGGAAAAAGTGTGAAATTGCTGCTTGGTCCCAGTTTTGTATGGACAAGTGCGTCATCCAGCCTATTAAGGTCATGTGCACCTCCTCTGCTATGCCGGATGTGTACCAACAGTTTGGCGATGTTTTTAGCAAAGGAGAGGCTAGTATGCTACCCCAGCATAGACCTTATGATTGTTGCATTGAATTGCAGCCTGGTGCTGTACCTCCGAAAGGACGCACTTATCCATTATCTTGTGATGAAAATAAGGCTATGGAGGATTACATTTCTGATGCCCTTGCTAGAGGGATCATACGTAAATCTACCTCTCCAGCTGGGGCTGGGTTCTTTTTTGTAAAAAAGAAAAATGGCGAATTAAGACCATGCATTGACTACCGGGGCTTGAATAAACTAATGGCAAAAAACGCATACCCAATACCACTCATCACCGAGCTTTTTGACAGGCTTAAGGGCGCTTCGATATTTACCAAGTTGGACCTACGGGCCGCTTACAATCTGGTTCGCATTCGAGCAGGTGATGAGTGGAAAACTGCCTTTAATACTCGAGCTGGGCACTACGAGTATCTAGTAATGCCTTTTGGGCTGTGTAATGCACCCGCAGTTTTCCAGGAACTGATAAATGATGTTCTGAGAGATATGTTACAGACATGTGTTGTGGTGTACCTCGACGATATACTGATTTACTCCCAAAACATGGCACAGCACATCAAAGATGTATCCGCAGTATTGCTACGACTCCGTGAGAACAAATTATTTTGTAAAATGGAAAAATGTGAGTTTCATAGAACCAGTGTGCCATTCTTGGGGTTCATAATTGGCAATGATGGCATTGCCATGGACAAAGAAAAGTTGTCAGCTGTCCTACAATGGCCAAAACCCAAGGGTCTTAAAGCCATACAGCGTTTCCTGGGTTTCGCTAATTATTATAGGAGGTTTATTAAGAACTTTTCTTCCATTGTCAAACCTCTGTCCGATCTTACGCACAAGGGTGCTAATCCTTCTTGTTGGCCGGTATCTGCTGAGAAAGCCTTTGAGAATTTGAAGCTGGCATTTGCTGCGGCTCCTGTGTTATCCCACCCCAATCCTTTACTTCCATTTACGTTAGAGGTTGATGCCTCAGATATTGGGGTCGGGGCAGTACTTTCGCAGCGACACGAGAAAGGTGGAACTCTCAGACCTTGTGGGTTTTTCTCTAAAAAATTGACTGTCACTCAAAGCCACTATGAGATAGGTGACAGAGAATTATTGGCCATTATCCTTGCTCTTAAGGAATGGCGTCATTTGCTTGAAGGTACTAAGAATCCTGTCTTAATCCTAACAGATCATAAGAATCTGACCTATCTCTCGGAGGCCAAGAGATTGTCCTCTCGTCAGGCCAGGTGGGCACTGTTCCTGTCTCGATTTAATTTCATTGTATCATATTTACCAGGGTCAAAAAATATCAGGGCTGATGCACTGTCAAGACAATTTGAGGCCGACAGTGACAGAGTGGAAGCACCAGCTCCTATCATCCAACCTGATAGAATACTGGCTACTATACGCACGAGTATCACTTCTCCTCTAGGGGAGGAGATCCTGGCCTCTCAGGGGTCCGCTCCCCATGAAACCCCAGTGGGCAAATGTTTTGTCGCTGAATCATTTCGTGCTAGGCTGCTCGAAACCTACCATTCCTCTAAGGCTGCGGGACATATTGGTAGAGACCAATTGTTATGGTCCCTTTCTCAGTTATTTTGGTGGCCTTCCATGAGAAACGATTGTGCCGAATTTACGAATGCCTGTGCCACCTGCGCCCGCGCTAAGACCCCGAGACATCTCCCTGTGGGCTTGCTTCAACCGGTGCCTAATGGCGAACGCCCCTGGTCTCATGTTTCCATTGATTTTATGGGAGAGTTGCCTATGTCGAAGGGGTACTCCTTTATATTCATGGTGGTGGACAGGTTTTCTAAAATGGCTCATTTCGTGCCCCTCCGTGGTCTTCCTTCAGCGAAGGAATTGGCAATGGTGTTCGCCAGAGAAGTATTCCGGTTGCATGGAGTGCCTAGGGTACTGGTGTCTGACAGGGGGAGCCAGTTTGTGTCTAGATTTTGGAGGGCATTTTGCCAACAGATGGGCATACAGCTGTCCTTCTCCTCTGCCTACCATCCCCAGACCAATGGAGCCGCTGAACGAGCTAATCAGGGCTTGGAACAATTTCTCCGTTGTTTCGTTACTGACCATCATGATAATTGGTCCGACTTGTTGCCTTGGGCAGAGTTCGCCAGGAACTGTGCGGTCAATTCTTCATCTGGGAGCTCTCCGTTTCTGATTAATTATGGGTTCCAGCCCTGTTTGCTTCCAGACTCATTTCAGACGCAACAGATTCCAGCTCTGGATGAGCATATCGAGCAACTCCGTTCCACATGGGCACAAGTTCAGAGGGCACTTGGTCAGTCATTTCAGCGTCATCAGCGCCATGCTAATCGCAGAAGGCTTCCAGCGGTTTCCTTTCAGGTTGGGGATAGAGTATGGCTTTCCTCCAGAAATCTCAAGCTGCAGGTTCCGTCTAATAAGTTGGCTCCTCGGTTTATTGGTCCATACAGAGTTATTCGCAAAATTAACCCTGTCTCCTATGCACTAGACCTACCTGCATCCATGCGTATCCATAATGTGTTCCATGTGTCCCTTCTTAAGCCTCTGGTTTGCAATCGCTATACTACCACACCTGTGGTGCCAGGACCTGTTGAGGTCGAGGGCCAGGAGGAGTACGAGGTTCAGAGCATTATTGATTCCCGTAGGCTTAGAGGAAGGGTACAGTACCTGGTACATTGGAAAGGGTATGGTCCTGAGGATCGATCATGGGTGGATAGTACGGACCTTCATGCACCTAGGTTAACTAGGGCCTTTCATGCCAATTACCCGCAGAAACCTAAACCCTATTCTAGGAGAGGGGGTCTTTGAAAGGGGGGTACTATCACGGTGCCCGTGATTGGCTGCAGTTACTTGTCTGTCACCAGTAGGGGGCTTCTATTGGCTGTCTGCAGATAGCCCGCCTCTTATTGACTATTTAAACCTGGATTGGGCACCCTTTGAGTGCCCTTTCGTGTTGTTTCTGACCTTCTTGCTATCACTATGCTAGTGATAGCTGGGCCTCTGTTCCAGTGTTCCTGAGTTCCTGATCTCATGTGTTCCTGAGTTCCTGTTCTCTACTGTTCCAGTGTTTCCTGCATGCTGAAGTACTTCCAGTCCTGGTTCCGGCCTAGTCTCTGGTGTTGCAGTTCCTGCTGAACTTCTCTGCTGTTTTCTGACCTGACTGATCGTTGCTGGTTCCTGTCATCTCATCACCTGTCTTCAGTATCCTGGCGACCTTCTGCCTGGTCGCGTTGGTGACATTGCTACAATTCCGTGTTGGTCCCAGCGTGCGGACGCTGGTTTGCTCCCAAGCCTTGCGGCTATACTAACTCGCCTGTTACACCAGTGTGCGGTCACTGGTTTGCTCCAAAGCCTATCAGCTATACAAATCTGTGTTGGTCCCAGCGTGCGGACGCTGGTTTGCTCCTAAGCCTTGCGGCTATACAAACTCACTTGTTACACCAGTGTGCGGTCACTGGTTTGCTCCAAAGCCTTTCAGCTATACAAATCTGTGTTGGTCCCAGCGTGTGGACGCTGGTTTGCTCCTAGCCTTGCGGCTATACAAACTCACTTGTTACACCAGTGTGCGGTCACTGGTTTGCTCCAAAGCCTTTCAGCTATACAAATCTGTGTTGGTCCCAGCGTGCGGACGCTGGTTTGCTCCTAAGCCTTGCGGCTATACAACTCGCTTGTTACACCAGTGTGCGGTCACTGGTTTGCTCCAAAGCCTATCAGCTATACAAATCTGTGTTGGTCCCAGCGTGCGGACGCTGGTTTGCTCCTAAGCCTTGCGGCTATACTACTCGCTTGTTACTCCAGTGTGCGGTCACTGGTTTGCTCGCTAAGCCTAACGGCTATACTATTCAGTGTTGGTCCCAGCGTGCGGACGCTGGTTTGCTCCAAAGCCTTGCTGCTTAACGATTCTGCTATTTGCCAGTTCCATCTGACTGCTGCTATTATCTCTGGGCTGCCCTGCCCGGTATTGGTAAGGCCGGTAGAACCTTTTGCCACATTCCATCTGAGGTTGCCTTACCCGGTATTGGCAGGGCCGGTAGAGCCTACATTGTGTATCTATTGAGGCTGCCTTGCCCGGTAATTTGGTAAGGCCGGTAAACCGTTATGCTATTCCATCTGCAGGTTGCCTTACCCGGTATTGGCAAGGCCGGTAGAGCCTAAAGACTGTCCTGTCCGGTATATTGACAGGACCGGTAGAGTCTGCCTTCTGTCTGTGCTATTTTCTGCATATATATATTATGTATGTTATTGCCATCCTAAGTTATTATTTATTATTTCAATAAAATTGATTTTTTTTTACCTAAACTTGTGTCTGAGAGTCATAATAAACCGTGACACTAGGCCTTGTATGACTACCCGTTCCGTGCTTGACCCTGATTCTGGTTGATTACCCACTCTGTGAGTTTCGTGGCTCTGGCTGACTATCTGATCCGGTTTTGACTTGTGGCTCTGACTACCCACTCCGTGCATGACCCTGGTATTGTCTGACTTCCACTCTGTTTCAATCGGCTGTTGCTATCTCTCACTTCTTACAGCCTAAGAGTATCCATACATCCCTGGTACTGTGGTGTCTGCCTTCCATTCGGCAGTCTCAGGTTTAGTCTCACCTAGGTATTGCTTGGTCAGTCTATGCTCCAGCATTCCCAGACTAGCATTAGCTCCTGGCTACAACCTGCTGGTTACCCCAATCTCACCTAAGGTATTGCTTAGTCAGTTTACTCTCCGGCATCCCCAGACTAGCATTACCTCCTGGCTACTACCTGCAGGTTTCCCCTGGTCTCACTCCTACCTGGATCCCTAGCTCTCCAGGCTTCTGTAAGTATATGCTCAGTAGAATCATAGGCTGGTTCTACCACCTTGTTGCCTTGGTGATCCGTGGGCAGAGATCGTAGCTCAGTGTCAGCTCCTGGGTAGTGTACTGTACACTGTCCTCATGCCTGTCCCTGGGAAGGTGTCACGGTTTTTGAAGACTCTCAGACTTAAGGTTTGGTAAAATACTTAACTTTATTAAAAGTTAAAGGCAGTCCCCGTAGGGTAAACATACATAACAATACAACAGTAATAGAACATACAATAGGTTCTACCGGCCTTGCCTAAATACCAGGCAAGTCAACCCAAGTGACAGTATTAATGACAGGCTCTACCGGCCTTGCCTATACCGGGTAAGGCAACCGTAAGATGACATATACCGGTTCTACCGGCCTTACCAATACCGGGCAAGGCAGCCCAATGGAATGCTGAATGTAGGCTCTACCAGTCCTGCCAATACCGGGTAAAGCAACCTTTAAGATGGTGAATTACAAGGTTCTACCGGCCTTACCAATACCGGGCAGGGCAGCCCAAAGGAGTACTGTAGTAGGCTTTACCGGCCCTGCCAATACCGGGTGAGGCAACCTACAGGATAGTAACGTACAAGGTTCTACCGGCCTCACCAATACCGGGCAGGGCAGCCTGAGCTAGTAGACCAGCTGTCAGGTGACCAAGACAGCAGAGAGAATAGGTATAGGGTCTACTCAGCAGAAGTCTATAGCCAGGGATAATCAGACAACTGCAAAGGAGTGGACAGCGACTGACCACAGTACAGGATATTTCAGGAGCAAACCAGCGTCCGCACGCTGGAACCAACAATGTATCTCACAACCAGTTCTAGTGGAGAAAACCAGTGTCCGCACGCTGGAACCAACAATGTATGTCACAACCAGCTATAGTGGAGCAAACCAGCGTCCGCACGCTGGAACCAACAATGTGTATCGCAACCAGGTTTAGTGGAGCAAACCAGCGTCCGCACGCTGGAACCGACAATGTATATCGCAACCAGGTTCAGTGGAGCAAACCAGCGTCCGCACGCTGGAACCGACTATGCATATCGCAACCAGGTTTAGTGGAGCAAACCAGCGTCCGCACGCTGGAACAAACAATGTGTATCACAACCAGGTTTAGTGGAGTAAACCAGTGTCCACACGCTGAAACCAACAATGTGTATCGCAACCAGATTTAGTGGAGTAAACCAGCGTCCGCACGCTGGAACCAACAATGTGTATCGCAACCAGGTTTAGTGGAGTAAACCAGCGCCCGCACGCTGGAACCGACAATGTATATCATAACCAGGTTTAGTGGAGCAAACCAGCGTCCGTACGCTGGAACCAACAATGTGTATCGCAACCAGGTTTAGTGGAGCAAACCAGCGTCCGCACGCTGGAACCAACAATGTGTATCGCAACCAGGTTTAGTGGAGTAACCAGCGTCTACACGCTGGAACCAATAAGGTATTTACAATAGCGAGGAGAACAATGTCGCCGGAGCGATAGCTGGAGCAGGAACCTCAGGAACTCGTCAAGATTAACCCGCGAGGTGCTGGAACACAGGAACACCGGAATTCAGGCACTCAGGAACACTGGAACGCTAACGTACAGGAACACTGGAACACCGGAACGTAGCATACAGGAACAATTAGAACAGGCCCAGAGACCTGACAAGCAGGTCAGGCAGAGTGGAGTCAGAAACACCACGAAAGGGCAACCTGGAAGTGCTCAACCTGGGTTTAAAAAGACTGTGTGAGGAGGGCTAAAAACAGCCAGCCAATCATGAATACTCAGCAAGTGACAGGCAGAGAACAGCACGAATCACGGGCACCGTGATAGAAGGGTAGGGAGGTGCGTCCGCTCTTGTCCTTTTATCTTAGTAAACTGTTTAAATTCACCTGTACCTGTCTTACTGTAATGGTTTGTTCAACACCAGACACAGTGGTTTAGGATAAAACACAGTTTTATTGAAATCACAATAAAATAAGAACCCTCACAGGTCCTGTAGTATACAGGCAGAATAATACAGACACACGACAGGTTACATATACATATGCCTACACAGGTCCAGTATAACCATAAAGTCCATAGCAGTCTATACTGACACAGGTCAGGCAGAATATGTTGGATTCCCAGGACAAAGGTACTGCATGGGTTAATGGTCTTCAAGGAGTGTAAACAGTCCCATGTGTTGAGAGTTCTGTGATAGAGCTCTTTCCATATAGAGAGCTTCAGGATACGTAACGCCCAGGAACAGGTTAGCAGAACAAACATGAACTGCAAGAGTACTATCAGTAATTGAGTAACGTAGGACACTGCCGTAGGACACTGCCGTAGCAGTAATGGGAACTGACACTTGAACTCTGCAGGAGCAGTAACGGAAACTAGACCAAAGACACACTGCCGTAGCAGTAACGGAGGCAGCCACTTGCACTCTGCAGGAGCAGTAATGGAGACTAGACCAATGGCACACTGCCGTAGAAGTAACGGAGGCAGACACTTGTACTCTGCAGGAGCAGTAACGGAGACTAGGCCAATGGCACACTGCCATAGCAGTAACGGAGGCAGCCACTTGCACTCTGCAGGAGCAGTAACGGAGACAGACACTTGCACTCTGCAGGAGCAGTAACGGAGACTAGGCCAATGGCACACTGCCGTAGCAGTAACGGAGGCAGACACTTGCACTCTGCAGGAGCAGAAACGGAGGACACTGCCGTAGCAGTAAGGGAGACAGACACTTGCTCTCTGCAGGAGCAGTAACGGAGACTAGGCCAATGGCACACTGCCGTAGCAGTAACGGAAACTGACTTTCGCACTCTGCTGAACCAGAAACAGAGACTGGATTGCCTGTAGAATCAGAATGTCGCCAAGACGACAATAGGCCGTCAGATCAGGAACGCCAACCAAGCCCGGTCGAATCATGGAGCAGGAACGTCAGCCAAGCCGGGTCGAATCACGGAGCAGGAACGTCAGCCAGGCCGGGTCAGTACACTGGAGCAGGAACGTCAGCCAAGCCGGGTCGGTACACAGGAGCAGGCGCAGAAGAATAGTCAGGCAATCCGGGTCAGTACACAGGAGCAGGCGACAAGATGCAGAGTAGTCAGGCAGGCCAAGTCGGTACACTGGGAATCACTGAGCAGAAACTAGCACCGAGACAGGAACACCATGAAAGGGCACCGGATGGGTGCTAGAGCCCAGTATATAAAGACCATACTGGGCGGGACAAACACAGCACAGCCAATGGGAGCACACAGTGTAGACTGACAGGAAAACAATAACAAGGGGAGCACAGGCACCGTGATAGTTGTGTGTTTCTTATCCGAAGTGTACCGTGACATCACCTTTATTTAGTTTGTGTGTCCCCCAATGTCTAACTTGAAAATAAATCCACCACAGGATAGTCGTATTATCTAAAGCAGAAGCTAAGGCGGTGCCAAAGATGAATTTTGAGTTGGGGGTCAAGGAAGAGAAAGTATCCATTTTTATGTATTCTCCATGATTTATAAAGTGAATTACAGAAACCAGGAGGGAAGGAGGGATTACCCACCACCAAAGTGAGTGGGGAAGGAGAAGGAGAGAGGTTGTGTTCCTTATTTATGGAGAACCAGGATGTAAGTAGGTGGTTAATGATTATGTGCCATTTACAACCATCTGGCACTTCCGAAGGTTGTAGCCACAAACGTTAAAGCATGCCCATATGCTTAAGATTGTCGCATAGGGTCAAAGTCCATGAGCTGGAGGTGATGAGGAGAAATCTAGGAGTCTGACTAGGGAGACCGTTTTATAGTAAGTGTATTTGTCTGGTAGACCAACACTGCCCAGCTGAAAAGGTTTAGTGAGGATGTCCCGTTTGAGTCTGGGAGAGTGGTGTGCCCAGATATATCCACCAATGAGGGAATGTAAGGCCTTCAAGAAATGATCAGGAATACATAAAGGAATGGCATTGAGAAAATATAGCATCTTCGGGAACACCATCATTTTAATCACGTTCACTCGGCCCAACCAGGAAATGTATGAGGCAGACCAGGAAACTAGATCTTTCCGTAGGGTCTCACACAAAGGAAGTGGATTAAGAGCTGGCAGAGAAGTTAGAATAGGGGATGTACGAATCCCCAAGTATTGGAGAGATTCAGAGGCCCAATGGAAGGGATAGGATCTCTGGAGATTTACTGCCTCGCTCTCAGGTAACGTCAAACTGAGTATTTCGGACTTACCACAATTTATCTTCTCCTGTGAGATGGCACAGTATTCCTCAAACAAAGTGACGAGAGGGGGGAATGATTCTCTAGGTCTGGTGATGAAGAATAGGATATCATCCGCATAACCAGCTGTTTTAAAAGTCGTAGAGTCCACAGGAATACCCCATATATCGGGATGGCTGCTCACTAGGAGAAGCAAAGGCTCAAGTGCTAATATAAAAATGAAGGGAGATAGAGGACATCCCTGCCTCGTTCCTTTGAGAATGGGGAAGGGATCGGATAATGTCCCATTTACTTTCACATAGGCCGTAGGAGATGAATAAAGGCTCTTAATGCCAGTCAACATGAGAGGTCTGAGACCAATCTATTGGAGAATGGTCATCAAGTAGGACCATCATACCCTATCAAAAGCCTTTTCTGCATCTGTCGCAAGAAGGATAGCTTTGATGTTCTTAGATTTCGCAATCTGGATAAGGGATATGGCCTTAGATGTATTATGATGAGCCTCTCAACCCGGTACAAAGCCACACTGATCCTGGTGAATTAAAGAAGGGATTAACAATTTAAGTCTAGACGCCAAGATTTTAGCAAATATTTTAACATCTATGTTAAGCGGAGATATATGTTTATAATTGCCACACGTGGTGGGATCCTTATTGGGCTTTGGTATAACAGTGATATGAGCAGTAAGTGAGTGAGATGGACATGGTTCCCAGCGAAGAACCGCATTGATAGAGTTATGAAGGTGTGTACTGAGCAAGGAGAAAATGGTACGATAATAGACCAATGAAAAGCCATCTGGACCTGGGCTTTTCCCAAGCGACATTGATCTGATGGTGTTGTCAAGTTCAGGTTCGGATATTGGCACTTCCATTGCTTCTTTCCTTTCATCTATTATCTTTGGCATATCAGCTCTAGAGAGAAACTGGGCCAATATGGGGGTAGGTTCATCAGTAGTGCATTCTTTAGAATCTTCTAAATTATAAAGCCTGGAATAAAAGGCTTTGAATTCCTTAGCAACATCCGGAAAGATGCTGGACAATGACCCATCAGTTCGGCGGAGTTTAGCAACCGTGCGGTTATGTCTTTGTTTCTTGATCATAGAAGCCAAGTGCTTAACGCATTTATTTCCTGACAGAAACAGTTGGTATTTATAACACATATGCAATTTAGTAAGATTCTGTTTCAAGAGAGTGGGGAGATCTTCTTTGAGTTTGGAGAGAGGCAGAAGATCTGAAGGGGCTAGAGATCTTTATGTGTCACTTCCAAGTGACGAATCTCATCTATGAGAGTATGTATACATTTCCATTTGTCCTTCTTCCTCAAAGCACCCAACTTGATCAACTGGAGGATCGTCTCATTCAACCGCCAAGAGCCCTGTCGATCACGTTTCTCAGGCAAAGCGAGGGTGAACTCATCCATCAAGTGGTCAGTCCATACCATGGGTATGATGTCAGCTTTCTGAAGCAGATGAAGAGAAGATTGGGATAGAAACAGATAGACTATGCGACTATACGAAGAATGGGGGAAGGAGTAGATGGTGTAGTCTTTCTCCTTGGGATTCAAAATTCTCCATGTGTCAGTCAAATGTTGCTGGGCAAGTTTGGTGCGGAGACGTTTCAAGTGGGAGAGTTTAAGGTGTGATTTTCCAGAAGAACAATCAATTTGGGGGTCTAAGGCCGTGTAAAAATCCCCTCCAAGAATCAGTTGGCCATCAGCCATATCATCAAATGAGGTAAGAGCAGTGGACAAAAAGGAAATTTGGCTGGTGCATATATATTAGCAATTGAAAAGGGTTTATTGTACAGTAGGCCATGTAAGAAAAGGAATTGCCCATTGTCATCCAATTTCACATCAAGTAGCACCCACGGCAGTGAGCCTTTCAAGAGGACACCCACTCCTCTTTTCTTTTCAGGAGCTGAAGAGAAAAATTACATGGGGTATTTCGTTTTAGAAAATTTAGGGGGGAGGTGGACGAAAAATATGTCTCCTGTACCAAGATTATGACCGCAGCTAATTGGTCAAACTCTTGCAATGCCATTGAACATTTTTCAGGGGGATTGAGCCCCCTAGCATTGACAGAAACCACCTTAAGAGTAGTCATATCCACAGACAGTAGTACAAAGTGGGTGTCACCTACAGCCACCACTGACCAGATTCAAAGCCAACACACAGAAGGTAGGAAGGAAAGAAACAAAACAGGGAGCGAGAACGGAAGCCAAATCAGGGTCACAACAGGGAGCAAGCGTAACTAGCGATAACACCACATAAGGGCAACTGGCCTTTATCACGGTGCCCGTGCTTTTCTATTTTGAATGGCGACATTATTATTCACTGCCGTTCTCTGATTGACTGGCTTTAATTGCTACCACTAGGGCTTGCCTTTATATACCCTGGGACGCCCTTTCGTGGTGTACGAGTTCCTGAGTCTGTTCTGTGTTTATGCTGATTAGTGTATGACCTGTCCTGCCTGACTACGAGTTTGTTCCTGAGTTCCTTTTGCTACGCTCTGTTGCTGACTGTATCCTGGCTGAGAACCCGCTCCGTTGCTGATTGTATCCTGGCTGAGAACCCGCTCTGTTGCTGACCGTATCCTGGCTGAGAACCCGCTCCGTTGCTGATTGTATCCTGGCTGAGAATCCGCTCCGTTGCTGACCGTATCCTGGCTGATAACCCGCTCTGTTGCTCAAGACTTCTGGCTGAAGAACCCGCTCTGGTGCTGACAGTATCCTGGCTGAGAACCCTCTCCGTCGCTGACAGTATCCTGGCTGAGAACCTGCTCCATCGCTGACAGTATCCTGACTGAGAACCTACTTTGTTTCTGACAGTATCCTGGCTGTAGAACCCGCTCCGTTGCCGACCGTGGTAGGCCGACTTCCGCGCTGTGGCCGTTGCCTGCCGTGGATTCCCATCCGGGGGATTACCGTGTCTAGTCTGAGCCTCTAGGTGACCCCATGAGGTCACCGGTTTCCAGAGCATTGCAGCTATTTTCTGTGTGCGCCGCGGGGTGCTGTTTCTGTCGACCTAAGGCTGAGCTTGCGCTCAAGCTGCTCTACTGCCATCTGGTGGTGTGTACAATCAAAGTACCGGTACGGTGTTGGACACACTGACTGAGTTACTCTGATCGCTCTCTGTGTCTGCCTCCCTAGTAGCGCTGGGCTCACTCCCTATGGGAGTCTCAGTTAAGTTGGGCGTTGTCATTTAACCCTGTATGTACCTGGGGCTTCCAGGTATTAGTGCATTACTGTTTCTGACTGCAGAGCCTTGGGCTCAAGAGCCAGCGTTGCATTTCCAGCTTGCAGGCTGAGAGACAATGGTTGCGTTCCTGTACTTACCTCTTCTCGATCCACACCTAGCGTACTAGGGTTTCCGAGTAGCAGCTGCCTAGATATCCATTAATCCTTTTAGGGTTAGCCTGCTTCTACACGGTTGCTCCTTGCCAGTGGGCTAGGGCCTTGGTCAGTGTTGCCTCGCTCCAGTCGGGTCAGTACCCAGGCGTCTGGGTTGTGCCAGTCCTGTACTGTGGGCTCCATGCCACTGTAGTCCTGTTGCCATTCCAGGACTGTGTACTCATTTCCTTGCCAGTTCTGCCAGAGTTCTGTATAGTCAGTCAATACCAGTTCTTCCCATTTGTCCGTACGGGTTCCAGTACCCATGCGTCTGGGTCAGTCTGTTCTATTTGTCTACCTCCTGTGTTGGCAACCTATCATCTGATTTGGAATGTTCTTTACCTCACCAGGTGTGCCAGATACTGTTTAATGTATTGTCAGTATCCTACTGTCTTGTGCAGACCTTATTACTATACTCCAGGTTTATTTTCCTGTTCTGTTTGTAGGTCTAGAGCCTACACCATTGTATGCACTTTATTCTAATAAAGTTATTTTAACCTTACCGTTCTGTCTGAGTGTTCATCTAAAACCGTGACAGCCTTAGACCCAGGGAAGTTCATATAGGCCCACATATTAGTCAAATGAATGCCCGCGTATAAACAAGCACCACATTCAGAGACAGAAATGCGCATCTGTACCCGTGACCACCAGACCGAACAGAGAAATAGCACAAGAGTAACTGGCAGCAAGGATGCCTATGTACACTGTGATACTCCCATGATATAACATGCAAGGTAATGAATGGAATGTTCAACTTATCCCAGAGATAGGTAAATAGCCACCCTGAGTGGGGGAGGTAGGTGTACAGTTATCACGGTGCCCGTGATTTCTGTACTGAGTGACATTGTTACTTCCGGGTTTACCCCGGCCTTATTCTTATTGGCTCTGTGTTGGTGACTCCTCCCAGGGTTTGCCTTTATATAAGCCCTCCTGTCATTCTACCGGTGCCCTTTCGTGGTGTACCCGTAACTAGCGATTAGACGTACTTGTTCCTGTTTCCGTGTATGACCCTGCTCACCTCACTACGTTTAGTTCCTGATGCTCCTGTGATCCGACTCCATTGCTGACCTTGGACTGGCTGACTAACTCCTTGTGTACCCACCTGGCTTGGCTGAGTATCTGATTCCATTACCGACTAAGGACTGGCTGACTACTCTTTGTGTACCGACCTGGCTGGGCTAGCGTCTGGTTGTACCATCTAGACTGGCTGTATATTTCGTGTGTGCCGACCTGGTTGAGCTTCTGGTTACGTTGCCAATGGGACTGGCTGACTACTTCTGTGTGTACCGATCAGACCGACACCGGCTACTGATCGGTTACGTTATGTACCTTGCTCTCTCCCACTTGCTATACCACATTGCGCCTGTTAGGCCTACCTGCTCCAGTAGTCTCCTGGGGCTTGTGGGAGGCCAATCACTCCCCAGTGTCTGTGTTACCTCCGGTAACCCTATAGTATTAGGGTCCAATCTGATCCAGACTCTTGCCCGTGTTGCCTACGTTAACCCTAGTGGTCTAGGGTCAGTATACTGCCAGTGTCTGGTGTCTGTTGCCTCCGTTAACCCTAGCGTGCTAGGGCCAAGTCGCTGCCAGAGTCCTGTCCGTGTTACCTCCGTTAACCCTAGCATTCTAGGGTCAAGTCACTGCCAGAGTCTTGTCCGTGTTGCCTCCATTAACCCTAGCGTTCTAGGGTCAAGTCACTGCCAGAGTCTTGTTTGTGTTGCCTCCATTAACCCTAGCGTTCTAGGGTCAAGTCACTGCCAGAGTCTTGTCCGTGTTGCCTCCATTAACCCTAGTGTTCTAGGGTCCAGTCACTGCCAGAGTCCTGTCCATGTTGCCTCCGTTTACCCTAAACCCCTAGGGTCAGTTCTCTGCCAGAGTCTTGCCTGTGTTGCTTCCCTTAACCCTAGAATTCTAGGGTCAGGTGTCTACCTGAACACTGACTGTACTGCCTCCGAAATCCCTAGTCCACTAGGGGATTGCCCTGCAGTTACCCATCGCTTGTGTCACCTATTGCGATGTGGGGCTGTTGAGGATACTCTTGTTCCTGAACCTATCTATGGATTCAGCCTGCAAAGTCCAAGATCTTCACATTTATCGCATATTATTGCTACTGTGTGTGTTCTCACCCTGACCCGAGTCAGATTTGGAAAGTACTTAGTACGGACCTCATCTGGACCTGAGTGGGGCAATTGTTATTTATTTTCGATAAAACTTTTAACCTTACCTAACTGTCTGAGCGTTCGTACAAAACCGTGACAACTGTACACCATAGAGGTATGGGTGTGGTAAATCGGTTGATTGATGCAATCCAAAATCAGTTGCAATGTGTCCGACAGTAGGAGGAGAGCATGGAGTCTGAGTGTATGTGCATGACAACCCGGGGAACCAGAGTCTCCAAAGTGGGAAGTCAATCAATGTCACCGCCGTTACCCAAAGCGTATTAGACTGTAGCCCAGAAGCGCCAGGCAAGAGGTGTCAGCAACTTCCATACTCTAACCCATATTACACGAGTATATGCCCAAATTAGAGACACAAGTAGAATTTCCGGGGTTGTCTGTAGTCTAGGGACCCGATTCCAATCACCCATTCCAAACCCCCTACTGAAGTGCAGCAAGAGATCTGCGTAAACACCATGTAAGGAGGGTGCTGATCAAGCAAGCTGCCAATCCACTGCAACAAGAGCAGAATATGTCAGACTGGATCGTCCAAAACAGCCTCATTTGTGCCCAGATAACCGACAATGAGTATATCGGAATTCTACAAGCAGTGTGTAAGTAAAATACGTGCTTAGGAAGGTAGGGGAGAAGGTAGGGATGGGTGCTACTGAAAGTAACAATCAATAGCTATTAGAACAGACCGTCAGTATTGCCACAATTGGTCAACAGAAACGTAGGTCACGTGATATATGGAAAAATGAACATAGGGGGACACAGTTGGTTTGTCAGAAAATCAAAAAGCTCTTTAATAAGAAACCAAGGACGTATTACTACAGGCTGACAACTGACAGCCCATAGTAAGGTCTAATGGATGTAAAGTATAAACAAAGAAGGGAGCCGGAAATGGCTGAAGGGGTGAAATAACAATAACATTTCAACTACTAGTACATAAGTATACATTATATCGGAGGGTATATTAAACCCTCGATCCCTCCTAGCTAAAACATGTACAGTTTAAAAACAATGCAAAATCTAATGCAATTAGTACTGTGTAAAACACCCACATATACCTTCCTAAAGCAAGTAGCCCCCAAATCCCTGTGTCCCAAAAGTAGCCCCCAAATTTTCAACGTCATCACTGAAACACTCTGCTGGATGCTCTTCAACATATCCAGTTATCCATCAGCCATTCACTACCTCAGTAATTACCTCCTTATCAAACCACAGCTCCCTCCCCCAATCCAGACTCTTTTTTCACCTAGTGCTATTGCACATGATAAATCAAGTGGTCTCTCCCACTTCACTGAATATCTAGGAGTATATCTCAACTCCATTACCATGGAAGCAAATTTACCTCAAGAAAAGCTTACTTATATCCAGAACCTTATCTCACACTTTGCCAGAAAACAGACTGAACTTCAATCACTTCTCAGATACTTAAGCTTCTCCATCTCCATCAGAATCCTTCATCAAGGCAGATCCTCCATTTCCCATCTCCTTCATCTGCTCCCCACAGCTCCGTAATATTTTAGCATCATCAAAATTGATCAGTCAGCTAGATTTGATTTTGCCACATGGGCTCACTTCCTCAAACATTGAAATGGTCACGCCATATTCCCACCTCTTCCTTCCTACTCCTCCCAACAAGTATTCCCAGAAGGCTTGCCATCTCATGGTTTTGATTCCATTTACGGTAACATATGTTTCGATCAACCCTGACCTCACAAAGCTATGGGCAGTCTTGTATTCTCTAATACCTCCATTTTATTTTAAATTTACCCTATGATAGCTGCAGAAGGTCTATGTGGTCCATTATGGGTAGGTCTCCCCATTACTTTCCATACAGGCAAACTTACCAAATATTATGTCCCAGGATATTAAAACTCAGCTGCTGATGCTTTATCTTGATATAAGTTTCAGGAATTTTTCACATCCTTCAGTCAGCCAACCCTCAACCAGATGTAACATTCAACTGTATTAGCAGTAGATCTACCTGAGTAGCTACCAATAGCTGAGGAGCAGTGTATAGAGAACGATGCTGGGGAGCAGAGGCAGTGATTGGAAGTACTCTTGCTGCAGCACTAGCAGGGTTAATGGTGCTGGCTGCAAGGCCAGTTGACAGGAGGAGTATCCCAAACACGCACGAGATAGATAGACAGGAGAACTGGAATGCAGTAGAGACTCTGAAACTCACTTGGGATGACACAGAAGGCCACAAGAAGGCCTGGGCAGACAAGGTAGTGGCAGACATCAGGCAGTAACACCAGTCACCATTTGATGTAGTTGAAAGCAAGCAGTTTCAGGAAAATACTAAACAGTTCACCTCTAATGCCAGCAGAGCCAGAAAAGGAATGAGCAGATGAAGAAATGTTCTAAGCAGTTCACCTCAAATGTCAGCTAAGGGAGAATGAGAGCAGCTGAATCCCCCTTTTACAGAATGATGCTGGAAGCTGGCACCTGATTGCAGAGAGCTTCAGTGCTTGAAGGGAAAGCAGAGAATCTGATTCTACAGACAAAGCTGGACCACAAGGTTGGTGCCGGAGAGTAAAAGGTAGCTGAGGTTAGGGGATATATTCAGATTGAAATTTGATATAGTTGAATGTAACAGAAGTCTCTATTAAAGTGTTAGTAATGTCCAAAAAAAAGTTTTTTGCATTTAGAAGAGCTTTAAAAGCTGAGCTAAATGCAAAAAAACGTATATCTCAAACCGCTATGGTTTAAGAGATACAGGCGTTTAAATTTCGCTGTTTCAGTCGACACGGAGGCGCTTGAGAAGTGCTGAGATCTCGTTACTTACAAGGAATCCCTTCATTGGAATTGTCTAAAACGACAAGCGGGAAAATCCTCCCAGGCTGTGCTTTCATGGAGGTCTCCGTGCTTTCCCGCCTCTGTTTACGCACTTTGGCCCATGTTCTGTCATTTTGGGTCCCCACCTACCTACTGCAAATCTTTCCTGTTGAAAGCAAGTCAGTCTTATCAGAAAAATTCTAGAGTTTTCTGTGAGGTTGGTTGGGTGATTTTAACTAGGTTTTTTTAATCAGTTTTAACAAGCCACTTGTCCACACATTTTCACAAAAGAGCTATATCAAGAGTAACTTTTAATTTTAACAGCTATATTATATTTTATTTATTGGATAGGGGTACATTGGCGTGGTAAGCAGACTTCAACATTTGGCCAAATCATGCTACAAAATCCTCAATGGTTTGGAATAAATTAACACATATGTATAATATATACTTTACACAGGGTTTATAATTTCTGAGTAATCTGTATGAATTAACGCAGGATTGTTTTTTCTTTTACTTCTGTTCTGGGTTTTTTCCTAGATTGGGGATTTGGAGAATCCCCTTTCCTTGCTGCTTCTCACATCTTATTTACTTGGTATCTTAATATCATTTATATTAAATATATATATTTCTGGTGTTCCAGTGCTGTGAGCTTTTCTTTCCTTTTCCCTGACTAACCAGTTGCCTACCAATTCTGCCTTGACAGTCGTCTGAACTCTTGCTAGCCAACTTTAGCTTTCCCTGACTACCAGCTTGTTTGCAGATTCTTCCTATTATTCTTGTATGCCTGATTACCGGTGCTGACTTTGCTATCTTCAGACTTCCCGCCTGCCTGCCGTTATTATCTTAAGTTTGGTAGAGGCTTCTGTTACTTTCCACAACATCAAACCCATCAGATCTCAGTCTGAATCTATCTCCTAGTCTCAGCTACCTTTTACTCTCCTGGCCTACCTGGTGGTCCAGGTTTTTCCACTGATTCAGATTTGCTGTTTTCCCCTCAAGCTCTGATGCTCTCTGCAACTAGATGCCAGCTTCCAGCCTCACTCTGTAGAACGGGATTAATCTGCTATCCTTCTCCCTCTGCTGGAACTAGAGGTGAACTGTTTAGTACTTTGTGAAACTGCTTGCTTTGTACTCCATCTGCTGGTGACTGGTGGTAAAAAAAGTCAGAACTTAACCAAAAACAAACACCTTTTACTTCCTTCACCCAGAAACTCCAAAAACTGATCAACTCCATCCAGGAGTTTACATTCCTTTCTACCTTACACACCAACAATGGTGCTACTTTAAATAAGCTTTACACCTTTTTGGACAAGAAATCTGACTCTAGCCTACAGCCCACTCAGTAGAATCGTCAGCATCTCAACCCACTCATTTAAAGTAGGAGATGCATCTTCCACCTCTACAAATGCTGTTCCTGTTCACATAATTCAGAAATTAGGATGTTAGTGATCCACATGTGTCAGCAGGTATATTCCCAATCTACAACACAAAATTTGAGTAACTGTCAGATCCGTCACACTCTTATGTAGCCATTCACTTTTCACAATATCTTTTGGCATCTAATGAAGCTCACTGCCAAAGTCACTCACCTAGGTTTCATCACCTAGGTTGCGCCAAATCTCATCACTTTGCAATGTCTTCACTTCACTCACCCTTCATTTTATTTGCAGTAAGCCCTGAACACAAGTGTAAGGCTTGGCTTGCAATTGTGGAAGGGACTGGAGGCCTTAATAAACCTTTCAGTCCAGCCCCTCTCCATGCATGTCACCTTCATGAACCCCACCCTCCTACACCCCTTTTTCTTTTAATTCATTTTAAGGTGGGCCTTCTAATCAGACTCACTGCCAGTTGTACACAACTAGGTTTCATCTCCTAGGTTTTACCACAATTCATCACTTTCCGCAGTCTTCACTTCCCTCACCCCTTCTTTTCCCTGCCATAAGCCCTGACCACAACTATATTTACTACCAAAAAAAATGAAGAACATGGCAGATGATTCTTAAAACAACAACACCACTTACATGAACTAGCTGGAGAATGACATGTTAACATGTTTGAGCAGGATCCTCTCATTGTCCCCATTAAAAGTAATGAGGAATACATTCTAGTTACATTTCTTGCTCCCTGCTTTAAACATAACATTTCTGAATTTGTGCCAGCGCATGAGCAGCAGCACAATGAGTTGGATTCTATGAAACCATATAAAGAATTCCTTGTACATCAAGTGGAAGAACGCATTGTGGACGATGAGAGTATGTAGGAGCACAACTATTAATAGAAAGAATAGTGAAATTTAAGTAAGCAAAAGTATTATAGCCTCAACAACATCAGCAACTACAACATAAAAACATTTTGAAGAACAAATGTCATCATTATCACAGAAAGAAACAAATGCTGTCTCAGAGGTGGCATCTGAGGTGGTGGCACTGGCACATCTCTATGGGGCTTGCTCCCAAAATATGGGTCAGTAACTAATGCATATGAATAACATCTGTCTCCAAGGAGTGGCCCCACTGCATGTGAGATGGATACAGTATACTTGTAGGATAACTATGCTCTAGGCAGAAACTTTGGAAAAACTAGTAAACAAGCTTACAACAAGGCAAGCTTTGAAAACAATTGTTAGCATGCCTACAACAAGGCAAGCCTTAAAAAAATCTTTTCAGGCTCACACCATGGTAAACCTTAAAAATGTTTGCAGGCCTAAAGCCAGGTAAATCATCACTAGGAATATTATATGCCACCCCCAGTTACATTATAGTGATCGCTAATATACTTCCTGCTGGTGTGTCTTCACTGTGCCCACAGGTAGTAGCACTGGTGGTGAGAGTGGAACTGGTAATCATCATCCACAGACTACAGTGGGGAAATCAGCACCAATGGTGAAACGGGACATGTGGTTGTTCCTACTGGTCCTAGTGGTGAGGCAGCAGCAGAAGCACTTCAGGTGCACCTGGGGAGAGGATGTCCAAATGCTCATAGTTGCTGGTGTAGGGTACCCTGGTTATTGCTTTTTGGGAAAATTAATGCCATGCATCCACTCAGGTTTCAATAAGCTGATCTAAAATCTAATTTGCAGTATTGATCTGTCTCGATTACAGAAATGATCCACTGGATGCTGTATAATAAAATATTATCTGTAAAGCCACATATAAAAAATATAACAAACTGTATAAAATAAGATATAAAACATATATCTCTTAAAACATCTATGTGTTTCTTAGCCTAATGCTCATTTAATTAGCAGAAAATAAGCATTAAACTTGAACACATCCAGTTAATCCTTTGTAAAGAGAGAGAGAGAGAGACACAGGTAATAAAAGATACATGCACAAGATTAACGCTTTTTCTGATGTATGATATTTTAATTTGCCCATTATATAGTTAGAGAAAAGAAACACTTGTAATTAACAATCATGTTGCGTAATTAATACATGAAAAAAAAAGTAAAATGTAAAAATACCAGAGTATTCTATATAAACACATATGCTGTTTATAATCATTCATTAAATACTACAGAAGACTACAACAAAGATAGCTATCAGAGAAATAAGCACCTATTTCTGCTCTGGTTCACCATGTACACTACAGGAAGAAGGGTGCTGTTTCTCTGCTCCAAATGTGCAAGTTATAAAGTTTATTAAAACAATAAAATGTCAATAAAACAATATAAATACCATAACATTCCTCTCGCAGTATACCTGGTGAACCTGAGCAGAGACAGTTGTTAGCTACTCTTTTGGCTTTCTTTGTTGTAAGGTAGCAGAAACCCCTTTGAACCACCTCTACAGCATATGAGAGTACCCCCAGATTAATCATTTATCAAGCTGTATTTTGAATGATAAATCACTATTGAGAACTCTCTTGTGTTTTCCATTTTTATTGTTGCTGTAGATGTCTTTACAGGATACTCACCTTGTGTGTTTTTCTTGTTGTGTGGTCTGGTTGGGTTTATCTGAAGAGGGATTTAGGCCTCTATTGGAAGTGAAACCAACAAGAGGGAACAGCAGTGTGTGCACCAATAGTTTGGTCTGTGTGAGGGCAGAGAAATCTTCTACATGCGCAATATTCACAATATCCATCAGTGCATTTGTGACCCGCTGCACAGTGAGTATAGGACCTATAGATTTGTTGCACAGGGGTATACATTTCTGAGCCAAAATGAAGTTATAGTATTGGTGCCCCTTGCCTTGTTCTTCTTTGTGTGTTACATCAATGCTAGTGAGCTCTCATTGCTCTGAAATATTTTAGCCAAAAGATAAAAATTACACCTGCACTTCTCCATATGTTTCCCACATGTGAACCCTGTATAATGCATATATCATGTTAGTAACACAGGTTTGATATATGCTTTATACAGGGTTCACATTTGGGTATTTGTATGGAGAATTGCAGGTGTGTTTTTTCTGTTTTGGCTTGTGTTTTAGGTCTTTACCTAATATGGGGGCTTGAAAAATCCCTTTACTCCTTGCTGCTCTCCATATCTTATTTAATTGGGTACATATTTTGAATTTATATATATTATATGTATACTAGTTGAACAGCCCATTACACGGGCCACAGTGCCACTGCCACCCTGTCGCGGGGCAGTCACGCACAGTGGAGACTGCCCGCGCCAAGGCTGCTCTGTATCAGCCGCGGCGCGGACAGTATGCTCATTTAACTAGCAGAAAATAAGCATTAAACTTGAGAACATCCAGTTAATCCTTTGTAAAGAGAGAGAGACACATAGGTAATAAAAGATACATGCACAAGATTAACGCTTTTTGTGATATATGATATTTTAATTTTCCCATTATTTACTTAGAGAAAAGAAACACTTGTAATTAACAATCATGTTGCATAAGTAATACATGAAAAAATGTTAATTTAAAATACCAGAGTCTTCTAAATAAACACATATGCTGTTTATAATCATTCATTAAATACTGCAGAAGACTACAACAAAAATATCTATCAGAGAAATTAACACCTATCTCTGCTCTGGTTCACCATGTACACTACAGGAAGAAGGGTGCTGTTTCTCTGCTCCAAATGTGCAAGTTATAAAGTTTATTAAAACAATAAAATGTCAATAAAACAATATAAATACCATAACATTCTTCTCGCAGTATACCTTGTGAACCTGAGCAGAGACAGTTGTTAGCTACTCTTTTGGCTTTCTTTGTTGTAAGGTAGCATAAACCCATTTGAACCACTTCTACAGTATATGAGAATACCCCCAGATTAATCATTTGTCAAGCTGTATTTTGAATGATAAATCACTATTGAGAACCCTCTTGTGTTTTCCATTTTTATTGTTGCTGTAGATGTCTTTACAGGATACTCACCTTGTGTTTTGTTTCTTGTTGTGTGGTCTGGTTGGGTTTATCTGAAGAGGGATTTAGGCCTCTATTGGAAGTGAAACCAACAAGAGGGAACAGCAGTGTGTGTACCAATAGTTTGGTCTGTGTGAGGGCAGAAAAATCTTCTACATGCGCAATATTCACAATATCCATTAGCGCATTTGTGATCCACTGCACAGTGAGCATAGGTGCTATAGATTTGTTGCACAGGGGTATACATTTCTGAGCCAAAATGAAGTTATAGTATTGGTGCCTCTTGCCTTGTTCTTCTTTGTGTGTTACATCAGTGCTAGTGACCTCTTATTGCTCTGAAACATTTTAGCCAAAAGAAAAAAGTACACCTGCACTTCTCCATATAAGTTACCCACATGTGAACCCTGTATAAAGCATATATCATGTTATTGACACAGGTTTGATATATGCTTTATACAGGGTTCACACTTGGGTATTTGTATGGAGAAGTGCAGGTGTGTTTTTTCTGTTTTGGCTTGTGTTTTAGGTCTTTACCGAATTTGGGGGCTTGAAGAATCCCTTTACTCCTTGCTGCTCTCCATATCTTATTCAATTGGGTACATATTTTGAATTTATATTTATTATATGTATATGTTATGGTCTACTATCGCTGTGAGTTTCATCCTTTCTTTTCTTTGAACATATTTTCTCCTCATTCTACCTGTTTCTTTAACTGTATCTTATTTACTTTTTTTATAAATGATATATAATAAAATACTCTTAAAGTTTATATCTGCACCTTTGTTATTATTTGGAAAGAGATTTTTAACCCCTTACGGACCAGCGGTCCAGGGAAGTTAGCTTCCCTTAAGGACCGCTTTGATCCCTGCCGATGCGCCGGTACACGTGACCTGTTACACTTACCGGCGCGCCGCTTTGAGGCCTAAGAGAGATCGCTCCGGTCTTGGAGCTATCAATTTTAGGCCCTGTTTTTACTTACAGCACTCCCGGATGTCATCAGTGCAGGAAAGTGAAAGAGGTACGGGGGAGAGAGAGAGAGAGAGAGAGGCACAAGGGGGAGAGAGGCACAAGGGGAGAAAGAGAGATAAGTACATGGGGGTGAAAGAGGCACAAGGGGGAGAGAGATAAGTACATGGGGGTGAAAGAGGCACAAGGGGAGAGAGAGATAAGTACATGGGGGTGAAAGAGGCACAAGGGGGAGAGAGAGAAGTACATGGGGGTGAAAGGCAAAAGGGGGAGAGAGAGAAGTACATGGGGGTGAATGGCAAAAGGGGTAGAGAGAGAAGTACATGGGGGAGAAAGAGGCAACAGGGGGAGAGAGAGAGAAGTACATGGGGGTGAAAGAGGCACAAGGGGGAGAGAGATAAGTACATGGGGGTGAAAGAGGCACAAGGGGGAGAGAGAGAAGTACATGGGGGTGAAAGAGGCACAAGGGGGAGAGAGAGAAGTACATGGGGGTGAAAGAGGCACAAGGGGGAGAGAGAGAAGTACATGGGGGTGAAAGGCAAAAGGGGGAGAGAGAGAAGTACATGGGGGTGAAAGGCAAAAGGGGGAGAGAGAGAAGTACATGGGGGTGAAAGGCAAAAGGGGGAGAGAGAGAAGTACATGGGGGAGAAAGAGGCAAAAGGGGGAGAGAGAGAGAAGTACATGGGGGTGAAAGAGGCACAAGGGGGAGAGAGAGAGAGAAGTACATGGGGGTGAAAGAGGCACAAGGGGGAGAGAGAGAGAAGTACATGGGGGTGAAAGAGGCACAAGGGGGAGAGAGAGAGAAGTACATGGGGGGGTGAAAGAGGCACAAGGGGGAGAGAGAGAGAAGTACAATGGGGGAGAGAGAGAAGTACAATGGGGGAGAAAGAGGCACAAGGGGGAGAGAGAGAAGTACATGGGGGTGAAAGAGGCACAAGGGGGAGAGAGAGAAGTACATGGGGGTGAAAGAGGCACAAGGGGGAGAGAGAGAGAGAAGTACATGGGGGTGAAAGAGGCACAAGGGGGAGAGAGAAGTACAAGGGGGAGAGAGAAGTACAAGGGGGGGAAATAGAGGCACAAGGGGGGGAGAAATAGAGGCACAAGGGGGGGAGAGAAGTACAAGGGGGAGAAATAGAGGCACAAGGGGGGGGAGAGAGAAGTACAAGGGGGGAGAAAGAGGTGCATAGACCCCATAGTAAAATAATAACAATGACACATGTTAATGTGTAAAGTTTTTTATTCTGCTGTTTGTTTTTAACACTGTTCATTAAATCAGTTTAAATAATGAAAAATTAGCATTTTTTATCCGATTAATCGATTAATCGAAAAAATAATTGGCCAACTAATCGATTATCAAAATAATCGTTAGTTGCAGCCCTACCAAGTTGAAAGCGGTCTTTAAGGGAAACCCAATTCCTCAGACTGCTGGTCTTTAAGAGGTTAAAGGAAAGAGAGGTCTACAATGCATTGTGAAGGTGTGCATTGCACGACTATAAAATTCATGAGACACAATTACAGTAATGAGAACTCACATTACTTTGCCATGGTACTATTGTTTTGCTCAAACTTGGTATTTTAGTCCCTTGACCTATACATAAATAAGGAGGCAGTCAACTGTGTGTTCTAAAGTTGCTGGGGCCTACAAATACCAGCGTACTCATCTAACCTTTGTTTAGTATGTGATGCCAGGAGTTTTAGGCCCCAACAGTCTAAGGCTGATTCCCTCCCTAACACAGGAATAGGCCATATGTTCTAAGGGTCAATGTTAGGCATAGTCAGCCATGGACTCTTCAGCTGCTGGGGCTTACAACTCCCAGCATCTTCAACTATCCAGTACTTACTTGGGGATGGAAGAGTTGTAGGCCCCAATAGTTGGAGAGACCAAGGCTGACTAAATACTGACTTAAGAATATGCCATATGTTCTAAGGGTCCAAGTCGGGGTGGGGGGGCACACCATCTGTTGACACCTACACCTACATCACCAAATAGCCATTGGCTGGAGAAATAATGGTTGATTTCTCCCTGACTTATATATGTAATGCCTAAAACTCGCAGCATCTTCAACTAGCCTTTCCCCACCTTTATGTCTGTTCACTTATGTACAGTGCTGCAGAGAATATCAGAGCTGTATAATAAGTAAATATATAAATATATAATAAGACTTCTATGTGCATGGCAAACACACCCAGGGGTGGCAATAAGGAGGAGCTATTCAAATCTCCTCTATACTGCCTGTCCTATTAGTCCAACCATGTGGCATGATTTTGCTGAAAAAAGATGCAAGGGCTACCATAAGCACACACACACACACACACACACACACACACACAAAATATACACATATAAACTCAGTATAGACACACACAATACATACAGACACTCAACACACACAACCAACACACACACAATATATACACATAGAAAACGCAATATAGACACGCACAATACACACACAAGCAACAAACACCACATAATATATATATACACACACACGTAACACACACACAATAAATACACACACACAACATACACAACATATATACACATACACACAACACACTATATATATATATATATATATATATATACACACACACACAAACATAATAAAAATAAAAACACACACACACACACACTACACATCACAGTACTCACAATGCTATACACACAACACTATACGCAAAATGCTATGTGCTAAATGCAATATGCACAATGATATACACACACTATATGAAAAATGCTCAATATGCACAACTATGTACACAATACACCAAATTCTAAATGCCAAATGCAAAAGCGCTATACACCAAACACTATACAAAAAACACCAAACACAAAATGCTATATTCCAAATTCTGTACACAGTTCCCCAAAAGCTATACTCCATTTGCCAAGCGCTATACACCATTTGCCAAATGCTATATGCCACACGCTATATGCAATTCACCAAATGCTACATGGCAAACGCTATATGCAATTCGACAAACGCTATACGCTATGCACCAAATGCTACACTCCAAACGTGACACAATACATTGCATGCTATATGCTACATATATGCTATACGTCAAACGCTACACACAATTCACCAAATGCTACACACAATCTACCAAACACTATATTACAAACGCTATGCGGAATGCGCGCAACGATACACTCCACATGCTACTCGCCAAAACCTACATACAATATGCCAAATTCTGTATGTTAAACACTATATGCCATGCTTAATTTGCCAAACTCTATATACAATTCACCGAATGCTATACATCACACTCAATTTGCCACTCACTATTCACTATACTCAGTTCACTAAGTGATATATATGCAATTTGCCAAACGCTAAACACCAAATGCTGTACGCAATGTGCCAAATGCTATATGGCAAACGCTATATGCCAAAAGCAACATGCTACACACCAAATGCTACACACATTCCTCCAAAAGATATACGATAAACATTATGCGCCAAACACTATACACAAAACGCTATGCACTATGCACCAAACACTATAAGCAACACTCAATAAGAAACATACAATAAGTGACATGCTATACGCCTGTCATGGTTTTTGACGAACAATCAGACCAGATTGGTCAGGTTAAAAGACTTTATTAGGATAAAGTACAAAACACTTAGTTAGGCACTTAGACCCACAATAACAGAACATATATACATGGATATATGTATATATATATATATATATATATATATATATATATATATATATATATAGCAATAGCAAGCCAGTCTTAGTACACATAATGAAATGGAGACATTCATTGGCAAACGAGAGTTCTGGCTTGAACCTGGAGGAATGAGGGCAACGCAGCCCAGGAGCTGACAGCAGGACTCAGGTGACAAGTAGTCCAGGAATAGGTGACTGGCACAGACCCAGACAACTGGAAGGCACAGAACCCAAAAGGAGCGAGGCACACTGACCTTAGCACTAGGGCCACAGGGAGACCGAGGCAACCGCTCTAGGTAGGCAACACTGACCCTAGGATTAGGGTCACAGGGAGACCAAGGCAACCGCTTACGGTAGGCAACAGTAGACCCGGAGGCTAGGGTCACAGGGAGACCAAGGCAACCGCTTAAGAAGGCAAACCCTAGAACACTAGGGGTGGATCGTGATACACTTAAGGAAGGCAACCGGTGTCCCCTCACACTAACAGTATGGTATAACGCAACTGCTGGCTCTTGAGCCCAAGGCTACTGCAGTGAGGAATGGAGCAAAGGCCCTGCCTAGATGATTAAGGCACAGAAAGGGTCAATAGGTAATGCCCAGAGAGATTACTGCAACTCCCAGAGGGAGTGAGCCCAGCGATTATAAGGAGGTGGACACAGATAGTGATTAGAGTAACACAGTCAGCGCTATGCAACACTGTACTGTGCACACCGCCTGAGGCGGTTAAGGAAGCGGCTATAGCACGAATGCTCAGCCTATGGTCGGCAGAGAATGATAGTGCCATGTGGCGCACAACAGACAGCGTAACGGAAAGGCCTCGGCAGGTATCGCTGGCCAGACAGAGGCAACCAAGCGATTTAGCCAGGTACTGATGGCAACAGTGCAGTAAATCAGCCAGATACGGTCAGTAACAGAGTGGGTTCTCAGCCAGATACAGTCAGCATTGGAGCGGGTTCTCAGCCAGATATAGTCAGTAATGGAGCGGGTTCTCAGCCAGATACAGTCAGCAACGGAATGGGTTCTCAGCCAGATACAGTCAGCAACGGAGCAACAGCAACACGGGAAGTGCAGGAACGTCATCAGGCAGGCCAGGTCATACACAATCAAAGAGACTCAGAATCAACGTCAGGAACTCGTACACCACGAAAGGGCATCAGAGTGTAGCCATGACAGAGTATATAAAGGCTAGCCCTGGGCAGCGACAAAGATACCTGGCCAATCAGAGAAAGGCAATGAAATTGGGAAGTCAAAATGTCACGGCCTGCAGCCAAGATCATGGGCACTGTGATAACCACATGCCAAAAGCTACACACAATACGCCAAATGTATAGCCAAAAGCTATACACCAAACACTATAAGACAAACACTATATGCAATTTGCCAAACACTACACGCAGTTCTCAAAATACCACACACAATTCACAAAAAGCTACACTCCAAATTCTACACACAATTCTACAAACGCAATATGAGACGCGCAATGCACCAAACACAATTCGCTAAACTCAATACAAGACATACAATATGCCACACACAATCCACCAAAAGCTATAAGCCACACACAATTTGCCAAAAGCTACATGCCATTCACTAAACATAGTCCGACAAACGCAATACCCAACACGCTACACGCCACACACAATACTCCAAATGCAATACGCCAAACTCTATACGCCACACATTATACGCAATACACCAAAAGCTATACACAATTCGCCAAATGCAATATGAGACACGCAATGTGCCAAACGCAATATGAGACATGCAATGCTCCACATGCTATTCTCCACAAGCTACATGCTAAACACTAATGTAATACACCAAACTCTGTACTCTAAATGCTATACGAATTACGCCACACGCAATTCGCCAAATGCAATTTGCCAAAAGCTATACTCTATTCACCACACGCTACACAATGTGCAGTACGCAAAACGCTATACACAATTCATCAAACAGTATATGCCAAATGCTATATGCCAGATGCAATACACAATTCGTCAAACACTATATGCAATTCTCCAGATGCAATACCCCACACTCATTTTGCCCAAAGCAATACACCACACAAAAACTGTAATCGCTATACTCCAAATGCTATACGCAATTCGCCAAATGATATATGCCAAACACAATACACAGTCCGCCAAATGCTATATGAAATTTGCCAAATGCTATAAACCAGTCGCCAAACTATATACGCCATACGCCAAACTCTATACTCCAAAAGCTATAAGCAGTCCGTCAAACTTTATACGCAGTTCCCCAAACGATATACACCAAACACTATATGCAGTTTGCCAAACACTATACGCAATTCGCCAAACACTATTCTCAACTTGCCAAACACTATTCGCAATTCACCAAGCGATATACGCAGTACTCCAAACGATATATGAAATACACCAAACGATATACACAATTCATCAAATGGTATATGCCAAACTCTATATCCAAATGGAATACACCAAATGCTATACGCAATTCACAAACGTAAATCGCCAAATGCTTTATGCCAAATGCTATACGCAATTTGTCAAATACTATATATAACTATATGCAATATGCCAAATGCTATATACAAAGCGCTATACACTGTACACCAAATGCTATACACAATATGCTATACGCCAAACTCTATATGCCAAACACTAAAACAAAACTTTATATGCCAAATGCTATACTCTATATGACAAAAAACTATAACAAAACTCTATACAAAAGAAACTATAGCCAAATGCTATATGCAATAGGAAAACCACTACTCGGTAGGCAAAACGCAATATGCTATACATTGTATGCAACAGACAAAATGGTAAACGCAATCTGCACAATGCTATTAGGCAATATGCTAGTCGCAAATCACTATACACAAAACACTATTGTTACCGGTTTTAACTGGGTCAGCAATAATGTAACCCAGAGAAATATGTATGTATATATAAGTATGATAATTTTATATGTACATATATATAAACATTTCCGGTTATGAGCATTCAGGCGCAAAAGAGATGGTTCAATCAAAAACAGAATTTATTAGAACACCACAGTGTCTTAAAATTACACAGCAAATCAATCTATACTTCCTTATAAGGAATTAAATGGCATGCACAACAAAGATTAGACTAACTACAAAAATACATTTAGGCCTACAGAACACAAAACATTAATACATTTCTATATACATAAGTGCACTGGTGTCATGGCAGCATAGTTACCTCCAGCAATGCTCTTTTTATAGCTCTCCTTCACTGCCCCTTCTCTCCTTTCCTCCATCTTTCTCCTTCACTGCATCTTCCTCCTCCTTCTCTCTTCCTTCTCTCTTACTAAATGGAATCTAACCCCTTATTTATACTCTTTACTGCCCATTGCTTTTAATGTAAAACAGGCCAAAACACATGGCAGTGCACTTATTTAAGACACTTCTCTATAAGGATCATTTTAAGAAGTTAACTTGTATGTGTAAAAACAAACACATTAGAGTGGACTTTGTGATACAGTTATTTTGGGACCCTTCTGAAAATGCCTATTTCTCTGAAGGATAAGGGAATGTCAGCCTAAGGTCAGCAACCCTCCTCCTGCAAGATATACACATCTCTATTGGTTCCCAGGCCATTTGTCTTGTCAGCGAACAGGTGATACCCTGACTGAGTGGGTAAAGGCAAGGATGATACATACATATGATTTGTGTATATAAATATATATATATACAAACCTCCCAAGTGTCCCTCTTTAGGAGGGACAGTCCCTCTTTTAGACCCAAATCCCCCTGTCCCTCTTTCCCACCCTGATGTCCCTCTTTTTAGGAGATCAGATTGTGTGGTGTGTATATAAGTGTATCACCTTTCTCCAGAGCAATAAAACTCACATTTCTGTTTGTTTAAATGTCAGTATATGTGTTTATAAATTAGTCTGTGTAAATAAAATACTTTGGTCTTGTTCTAAATCATTTATTAGGTTACACAAGGAGGTGACAATAGGTCAAGAAATAGCTTCAAAATTCCTGGTAATGCCCCGCCCACAAGCCACCCCCCAGAAACACCCCCTAAAAAACAAGTGTCCCTCTTTGGCAATATGAAATGTTGGGAGGTATGTATATATATATATATATATATATATATATATATATATATATATATATATATATATATATATATATTTACATACATCGTCTGCATTCGCAGAATAAATATTATGTATCAGTATCATGTGTGCACTATAAAATATACCTGTACATCCCATTATCACTGACACATAGATACCATGAGTGTCCACAGAGCCCACCTGTCCACACACAAGCTGACCCCCTGTTATAAGCTGACCCCTTGTTATTATGGGAGTGAGAAAAAATAGATCTGCATCTCTGCATGCCTGTGGGTCACCTGTCCCAGAACAAGCTGCCCACTGATTGTATGTTATACAATGCAGACATATTGTCCTATCTATCTATCTATCTATCTATCTATCTATCTATCTATCTATCTATCTATCGATCGATCTATCTATTGTATTGGTATAAAAACAACATCTATTTACATGAATATTTACATGAAATGGAGATATTACACAACCAATAACCCATCTGGTAGCTCACGTGCTCTCGCTCACACATGTTCATACACTTTTATACACATACATGCACACACTCATTCACACACACATTGATGTAGAGTTGTATAAAGCTTTGCAATGCGCTGCACACTTTATTGGAGCTGAAAGGGCTAAGCACTGATAATTCAACAAGCCAGTCATTAAAACACACATTGCTAACCGCACAGGCAATGCCGCGCCAATATTGCTAGCAAAATTGAAAATTGGGAAAGGGCATTGTTTATAAACAGATAAAAGATCTCATTCTGCACAAGAGTGGGGATAAGTTAGGCGATTCTCAATAATTTCTTATCTTGTCACATTTACTAATCTGATTTCTAGCACTGTCTGCGATACTCAGCTATTATTACTTACATCACAGGACCTCCAATGTGTGTCAGTGGAAGCAGAGCACCCATTGGTATACAAAGGGCTAATGGAGAGCCATTCACTATTCTATATTTACCTCGCCTTATGGTTCCAGTGTTCTGATTTCCAGCATCCATTTTCTGACTCACATTTGCATCCTGACTGTGCATGTTTTCTGATATCCAGATCTCAAATAGACTCACTATTTGCATCCAAATGTATTAATAGGCTCAGTCTGACTACTCTGTGTACCAAACCTGTGTCTTCCTGTGTTTTCCAGTCTTCTTGACTATGGTTTGTAAGATAATTTATTCTATTTGCACTCACTCTTGTTCCCTTTAACAGCTTAACAATTAATTTGCAGGGCTGTAATACTCTTCATGGCAGACACTGCCTTGTCATGTCAGCTTATAGATGCACTTCCTCATTGGGTTAGTACGCAATCAGAAGAGACATGCAAACCATTACAATCAGCACTGCTGAGCCTCCAATAAAATCCCCTTACCAGTTGTCCCTCTACACCACAAATTGGATTGCGTAGAATCTGTATATTTGGCATCAGCTTTCTACCAGTAATCTGACAAACTGGAATTTTCGTCTCTGCCTTCCTCTCTACCTTCTTCAGTTGCCTACTCATTCATTAAAGTGTTAGTAATGTCCCCAAAAAAATATTTATCATTTTGTAGTGCTTAAAAAGTTGAACTACATGCAAAAAAACCCTATCTCTCAAACCACTATGGTTTGAGAGGTATTCACATTGAAAATTTGACGTTTTCTGCTGTCAGCTGTAAAGCTGTCAGCAGGAGATCGGTGGCGGCCGACATGAGGAGGCTCTGCAGCAGAGCTACAATCACATTATTTAAAACGAATTACTTCATTGGAATGGTCTACAAAGTGTGCTTGCAAACCAGGCACACTTCGTAGACCTTTCCAATGAAGTAATTCTTTTTAAATAACGCGATTGCGGCTCTGCTGCAGAGCCGCCAGTTGGTCCCTGGACAGAATTCCCCTGCAGTCAGCACAGCGCTAATGTCAGGGAAAGGGGAGAGAGGGGGGAACTTTGACAGTGAATATCTCTCAAACCATAGCGGTTTGAGAGAGAGGGTTTTTTTGCATTTAGTTCAACTTTTTGAGCACTAAAAAATGATAAATATTTTTTCTGGGACATTACTGTCCCTTTAATACCTAAAATCCATTTTCAGCAGAATTATGATAACAGTACATGCTTGTTGCTCTACTTAATCAAACTTCTGAGGATTTCCTAGAAACTACTGCTGAAGGAGGTATATTTTCGATATCACTACTATGTCAGTTTTTTTCTGCCTATTCATCATTTAGTCTTATTGTTTGGTTATCAGTCTGCCATTTTCATTTTGTTTTCTATCTGATCATTATTTTTAATGCAAGCTCCAAGGGTGCCATGCTAGTCTTTCTTAACATCCTTTGGACAGGGGATTGTTAAAGGGATAGTAATACTTGCAAATTACTAATCCCCATATTGTAGCTTTGTTAAAAAGAAACTTAATGCCCCCAGTGTCATCTCTCAAACCCTTATGGTTTGAGAGATGATAGCGCTCAAAGTTAACTCCTCCCTCCCCCTTCCCTGACGGAACGCTGAATGCAGGGATATCCGGTACTACTTGCATCAGGCGGCTCTGCAGCACTGTCGAGATCACATTTATAAAAAAGAATTATTTAACTGAAGCGGTCTTCTACGTGTGCTTGCAAGCACACGTAGAAGACCGTTTTAGTGAAAGATTTCTTTTTTATAAATGGGATCTTGGCAATGCTGCAGAGCCGCCTGATGCAAGTAATACCAGATATCCCTGCATTCAGCATTCAGCAATCAGTCAGGGAAGGGGGAGGGAGGGGGGAACTCTGAGCGCTATAATCTCTCAAACCATAAGGGTTTGAGAGATGACACTGTATTGGAAGCTAAGAAGGGACCGCGTCGCCTTCCGCCATCATTCCCAGGTCTCTCCTTCTCAACGCCAGACTGGCGCCATCAGATGCACCGGTCGAGCAGATCAACGGTCCGGTGGTCGACTCAAAGTGGCATTGAACCCCGGAGTGGCCGACTCTACGTCGAAGGGTACGGATCAAGGAGTGGTTGACAGGCTTTCGAACAGTCGAGTGCCGCAGAACTGGAACACCGGGCAGTAGAGAGTAAGGCCTCTACTCCTGGGCTACGACAAAAAGGGAAAATGTAGCAGGAACTAAGGTAGTGGTCGCCAAGCAGTTCGAGCACTCCGGTGCTCAAATCAAAGGTTCTACTGGAACTGGAAGATGCAGGGAAACGTCCACGTTGCCGCCTGACAGCATCCGAAGTTGGGTCGCAGGATGCTGGCACCAGACGGTCGAACGATGCATGATACTCAGCTCAGATGGGTGTCAGAGTGGCCGCTTTAATACCATGAGAACATAAGACTCCAGGATGCTTGTTCACTCCAAAAGTAACTCACTTTATTGACACAAACCACAGATATTTATACACAAATCTTACATTGAACTCAGACATGATTACATTTCAGATACAAAAGGGTTTGATGAACAAAGGCTTGAGGGCTTGAACTAATTACCACACGGCAGGGGGTCTGAATGCAGTTCACAATGGCTTAAGTAACACACAGCAGGGGGTCTAGCTACAGTCACATAGTCAAATGGCTGGAGTGGCTGCAATACACATCTTAGGGACAGTGGCCCAAGGTTGGAGCCTTTGTTTGACTACTTCGAATGCCCTGCTCCAACCTTGACCAATCCCTGAGCTGCTTACGGTTCTCCAGCTTAGGCTATGGAAGATATTTGCATGCCTACTCCAGGGTTTTGAGTGACCCAGCTTTCACCTCTTGCCCACACCACCGAACGTTCGATCCGGTGGTGCTAATCGCACACCGTGCAGGTCCCCACCGACTGGTAATCGGTGAGTGTATAAACCCTCGAACATACTACATACAATAACTAAAACTTTTGACATACATTAAACATAGTATGTGATCCAAAGTCTATGAATTTAAGTCTTTGCTTTTAGGTAATAGCTGGCCAGTTCGTATGATAAGGCACAGCATAGAGTCCAAACAGCCCTAAATGTCCATAGTCTTTGGATGAATAGTTCGAGGGCCAGACAAGGGCTCAAGTAACGGGTAGGATCTGTTACAGACACTGGGGGCAATAAGTTTCTTTTTAACAAAGCTACAATATGGGGATTAGTAATTTGCAAGTATTACTATCCCCTTAAAAGCATAAGGTGTTTTTATTTGTTTGAAGAGAACTGCGATTTCATGTTTTTTTCCCAACACAATAGATCCTGATTCCCACTGACCATGCAGGTAATAGTTGAGCTTTACCCTTGCTAGCACACACATATTAGACTTTATTTTTTCTACTTTCCTGAGTTCATAAACATGTCATTTATAAACATGTACTCATGTTCAAAGTGTATTCTATGAGTTCCATAACTGCTTATTGCTCGAGAAGTGCTAAAGAAGAATATTGTTAAAGCGGAACTGTCACTGAAATATAAGTGCCCCCCAATTAATTATTAGTATAGTGTTAAGCATTGAAATCCTGTTATTAAGTGCCGGAATTATTTAGAAATGTAAGTTCTCCGCCAGATGACAGAGCAGACATCTTGTCGAAGAGGCATCTGTGTGCCTGCACTGTCCGTCCCTGTCTCCTCACTGATTGGCAAATAACCTAAGGGGGTGTTGCACTGTACCGCACAATACAGACAGGGACTGCGGTGAGTCTTATAAGAGCTTATATTTCTAAATAATGTACTTATATTTCATTGATAGTTCCTCTTTAAAGAATTAGTAATTTCAAATAAATTATAGGTTACTACCATACATGATTTCAAGATATTATGGGCTAGATTTAAAGGTTCATGTTAAACCAGCCGCTAAGTAAAAATCACATAACCACACACCATATCAACCATCACACAGTCACACCTCAACACATGCCCATCATTCATTCACAAAATTGCACCAATACAGCACCCTGAGGGTTAAAACAGGACTCCAGGCAAGGAGAAATGTCAAGGTTCAACAAGGCCCAAACCTGTACAACTCCCTGGTTAACCCTCATGTTGCTGTGCTGATCTCACACAATACACACGAATCATGCTCATAAATGTGTTGTATGTTAAACATCATAACTGCTCCAACACAATGTCTCCCATGTACCCACAGGGAAACCAGCACATAACCCCTTGAGTTCTACAGGGATTATCAAGACATTGCTCAACAATGCTGTGGCAACCCCTCTGGTACTCAAAGGGTTAACCATACAACAAACAAGTCGATAGGATAACGATCACATGCTACACAGGGGACTTTCACTAAGCCGTGACAAAGAGATGGTGGAGAGATATCAACCCTTACATACCCTCACTTCACCAATCACAATTTTAGTCATTGGAGAATAATCAATAACATGAATCAAGTTGCTAAGGTCCCATTGTATAGAGTCCATGGAAAACATTGGAAATGGGGAAATGAGATCACTGGAGAAGTCAGCATCATGTTCAATTCATCAGGTCTTCATCACTGCTTACTGAATCACAAAAAGGATGATGGATCAGGTCACACATCACAGTGCCACTAAGAATAACTGGTTGTATGCGCAACACACAAGCCAAAACTAATTCCCCATAATTAAAGGTGAAAAAAGTAGGCCTTGGTGTTGTGTCTGCAATAATTTATTCTAACTTGAAATTACATATCTCACCTTTGATTCCCACATGAATCATCAGGGGTGCTGATGCCATGGATTGATGTTACACTAGCCACTATTTGCAGGATACACATGGGAACCAAATATGAACCATTGTAGTTTGGTCACCAACAGGCCATGAATGATGGATATCTCTGATTGAGTACAGCTGCCTCTTTCAGAAGGATGGATGGGCTCATCTAGAAAAAAAAACAGGTCTCAATCAAAGATATCCTTCACTACTGGCTTGATTGTTGCCCTTCAGGATTCAACTGGAACACACCTCATGGACAGGATCCTGTGGGAGCTGAGTGGAACCTGACAACCCCCTGTTCATGCCTGCATCAGAAGAGGTTTGAGCCACTGGTGCCGGGGAGGGAGCGGGGTGGCCACCACTTGTGGTTTAGTGTGTTCAAGTTGTGTGGTGCATTGCAACAACGTTTGTATGGCAAAAGACGATTGGTCAATACTTGATCCAATGCCTCCATCCACTCCAAGATGCTTTGAAGAACTGCATTACTATCACCGTCTGAATTCATGGCCCTTGCGTACTGTCACGGTTCCCCAGAGGTGATCAGGAGTCAGTACGGTATAGTAAAATGCAATTTATTAAACAACAATAAGGTAGCAAACAGAGGAAAATAGCTGGTACAAGCAAAGGGTCACAGCCAGCCAGTGCTACTACCAGAAATAGTAAACTGCTGCGGAGGACCACTCTACTAGAGACTGTACCAAAGCCACTGGTAGTCTCTGCTGAAACCAGAAGCTGGAACAGGAACAGAACAGGAACAGGAACCAGAACTCGAAGTCTTGATCCAAGGTAGTGAGAAAATCTGACTCACACCTGCAGCCAGAATGGAGAGTATCTCTGACTCACACCTGCAGTCAGTTTAAGGAAGCGATACTTGACTCATGCCTGCAGTCAGTATCAAAGCTAGTCTGCCAGAGTCCCAGGCCTGCACCAGATAGGGTGTCTGCCAGGTACAGGGGAAAAATCAAAAGAATAGTCAGACAGAGCCACAGGTCAGCACCAGTGAGGGTAGTCAGACAAGCCAGGTCATACACAGTTCAGGTAGTCAGCCACAGCCACAGGTCTGCACCAGATTGGGTGTCCACTATAAGGATAAGACAAAGGAATAGTCAGACAGCGCCACAGGTCAACACCAGATTGGATGCAAGACAAGCCGGTCATAGACAGAGCCCAAGGTAATAGAACTGCTTTGAACAACAACTCAAGGGCAACTGAGTCAGACTCCTCAGGAAGTAGGTAGGAGGAGCAGGCTCAGAGGAAGGAAGTAGGTAGGAGGAGACTACAGGAACCATGGCATAAAACAGAGTCCTGCTTCATTCTGAAGCCTTGTACCTGCAGATGACACGTGGAATGACACCGAATGTCGCTGAAAACAACGTAAGCTGTGACACAGTGTACGTCTAACTTCATTGCGCCCTGACTATCATAATAGTTAGTGAGAGGCAAAGTAATTCCCCCTTTCCCAATGGCCTACCATGTTTCGCCATGTTAGCTCATGGCTTCATCAGGGGCTACTATGATGTCGAGTGCCCTGATTGTAGGGTTTATATAGTATGTATCTTCCTGGGCAGGTGAAGCTTTCCGGCGTTGTAAACTGAGTGACAGGTATTCAAACCAATCGCACATAAGTCATTACAAAACAATGTTGTTTCTTTCATTGTATATGCTAAGTATAGTCCTATTTAAAGTGTATTATTTATAAGAGTACAATATTATTTATATTATATAAGTTCATATCATCGTATGTAAAGTGTATTATTTCCAAGAGAAAACAGATATAGAGTATTGTTGGGTCAGTTTAATAGGAAAGATACAATGTTGTATCTAATTACTAATTTATTTTATACAGTACTATTCACAGACATATACATATACTATTTGCCTTAGAGGCTAGGGGCTTAAGATGAGTTTTACTTCCTTTCAGTAAGCTCAATATGCCCTATTATTTCAAACCTGTTGAAAGTGAAGAGACAAATATGTCCCTTAATAACATGAAAATCTAGCTCATATCATAGCAAGTAAATGGCATTGAGCTCAATCTGGTTTATCAAATAAATGGATGAAACGTGAACTCTTCATTGATTCCCTTTGGTGTTTTAGTTTTCAAATAATAAACCATTTGGCTTCCCTTTGAAGCAGCTGCTGATCAATATCACCTTTCCTTATATTCAATTGAATTTTATCTATTCCTTGGAATTGTATGGCCTTTAGGTCTCCATTGTGTACTTGGTTAACATGCTTGGCTACAGGTTTATCACGCTGGTTTCTAATGTCTATCAAATGTTCGAGGATCCTGAGTCTCAGTTCCCTTACCCACATGTTGTTTCCTACATTTACATGTGAGAATATAGATGACGCCAGACAATTTACAATTAATGTAGTGACATATGTCATTTGTTTTATAAGTTTGTGTGCTAGTAAATGTTTTACTTTTTATTACATACTAGTGTAAAAGCCCATGTACACGGGCCAAGGTCCGGGTAATGTTAACCCTTTGAGTGCCAGAAGGGTACGCAACGCATTGCTTTGCAATGCGTTGCTGCAATCAAAGGGTTAAGAAGCCACTACCACACTGCTACACGCAAAGCAGTCTTGCGTCACCTCACTCACACGATGCAATTATGCGCAGTAGAGACTGCCCGAATGCGGGCAGTCAGTACTGAGCATGACTGCATTGTGACAAATATCCTATCATTTTAATATATATTATTTGCATGCAGTACAGGTACCACACAGAAAGAAACAATTTTGACCTGTATCCAGCCAAGTTTTCTTTTTAGTTGTTTGAAAATTACTACGTACCAAGTGGTCCTTTAGGTTCATACATCTCCTGTATGTGATTCTGGGTCTTTTTCCCACCACTTCAGAGATATCTTTAAGCATGGTCAGAATACTCCAATGTTTTTTCAAGATGTTAGTGATCCTGAGAGCCCTATGTGAGATACAGCTGAGGGTCAGGGCTCTCAGTACAATACCGGTTTAAAAGACAAGCTCTGCACTGGTAGTGCATCAATGACAGCTTATTTAAACGTAAACTTTTTTGGTTATAAGTTATACTAATTAAAGTTTACGATTTGAGAGTATCTTCTAAGTGGATACTTACACAATACGGGCATAGCACTGAACGGACTTCTATGTTAGCCAATTACACTTGATATTATAAATTAAATATTAAGTAGGTTATTTTTCTTCTCTCCAAGTTCTAATCTCTTGCTTGATATAAGCAACCAGCCTGCAGTGCACTTTTTGACAGACAGGGACATTAAGTTTCCCCACTAATATATCTAAGTTCCTTTGAAGAGATCAACTCCCCACACAATCCTTTCATTCTGGGGTTTCCCTGGTGAATTGAGTCCTGGAACTCTTCCTGCAAAACACACTATTCAGCCTCCACTGCCTTTGCTTCTGCAGCTACTGAAGTCTGCTCACAAGTGCTGAGCCATACAAGGACTACACAGATGAGTTCTGCAAAAAGAAGGATGGAACTCATCACAGGCCATATGACTGCCCCATTGATCTTCTGTCAGGAATCACCCTCTTTAAAGGATGTACATACCCCCTTTCCATACCCGAGACCAAAGCTACGGAAGAATATATCCAAGACAACCTAGCATAAAGGCTTTATCTTCCTCCCTAGCTGGTGCAAGATTATTCTTTGTCTTTGTCCAAATGAAGGATGGCTTTGTATGGCCATATATAGACTGCCATAAACTGAATAAACTTTGTAAAGAGGAATAGCTACCCCTACCACTGTTATATGAGATGACTGATAGAGATATGGCAGCTATCTTCACAGGACTTACTATCTCATTTAGATATGGGAAGGGTATGAATGGAAGATACATTTAACAGTCACTCTGGGCACTATGAATATCTTGTGATGCCATCTGGGATATGTAAATGTCCAGCCAAGTTTCAGTTCTTACATGCTTTACTACACACCTTTGTGTTTGTGTACCTAGTAACATCTTGATATTTTCTGCAACCTTTTCAGAACATTGTACTCAAGTTGCCCTGGTCCATTCCAGCTCTTCACTGTCTGAGTCTGCTTCTGCTGCTAAATGCTAGTTCTAGCCTGGTTATTGGCTCTGATATGCCTCCTTGTGTGTGGCTCCTGTACTGCAGTCAGTCCTGCCTGGCAATAGACTGTAGAACTCAACTTGTGACCATTTCCACAGACTCTGCCCACTCATCCTGAGCATAGTCCAACTCAACTTGTCTGTGCTAGCCAACCTTTTCCCAGGTTCAACTGCAACAAGAATGAGCAGTAATCTGTCAACGTTCTGTAATGATACACTAGCATTGTTCCCTAACATCTTGCGGCTAACAATGGCCGTTCTTGTTAGAGTCTAGGTCATCGTAGCCAGGCATTGTGATGGTGAGTTTGGAAGCCCCTCCTTATAACAAATTGAGAACCTGTGTGAGCTTGGGCTTCTTTATATAGTTGTGAAGAAACATGCCATACCATGATCAGAAGACATCTCGGAGGAACACAGGAAAAAAAAAATCTGAGGGCATTAGATAGATTTACCATTTCAAGGGTTAGTAATGCCCAAACATAACTTTATGTTTTATTGTAGATTTAAAAAACAGAAATTATGTGCAGCAAATCACATTCGCAACTAAATTCCCTCCCTCCTGATGTCAGCTGTAAAGCTGACAGCAGGAGATCCGAGGCGACTCTTCAGCAGACCCAAAATAGCGATCTTTAAGAAGAACTACTTCACTGGAATGGTCTACAAAGTGTGCTTGCAAACCAAGCACACTTTAGTAATTATTTTCAAAGAACGCTATTTCGGCTCTGCTGAAGAGCCGCTGGCTAGTCCCAGGACCGGGATCTCCTGCTGTCAGAAGAGCACTGATGTCAGAAAAAGGGGAGGGAGGGGGGAATTTTAGCACCGAATATCTCTCAAACCATAATTTAATTTTTTTTTAAATCTACAATAAAACATAAAGTTATCTTTGGGCATGACTATCCCTTTTATATAAAGCATTTTTGTAAGCCATAAAGATTGCAATACGTATTAGACAGGACTTGCTTAAAATGGGGTGCCTTGGTGAGGTAAAAGTTTATCATATTTTGGCCAAACTATGAGACAAAACACTCACTTTGTGTAAACAAATTAATACATTGGTATAATATATGCTGTAAACAGGGTTCATATTTAAGTAATTTCTGTGAAGAAGTGCAGGATTGTTATCTGCTTTTGTTTTGTTTTTATTTTGGGGATTTTGGAGCGTCCTCTCATTCCATGCTGCACTTCAATTTTTTTTCACTTGGGTTCTTTTGTGTATGTATAGACAGTGTTTGTGAACAGAAATCCTGTTTTATTGTTACCTGTCTGCTTATCTGGACACATCTGATCCACTCACTCCTGTTCTGGAATTACCTCTGCTTCTGATTACCTTGCTGCACATAGCGAAGGCTCATATCAAGCAACCTCACAAGCCTTGCAGCATAAATACAAAATGTTTACACTGACTAGAATTCCACAGTTTTGTTACCTGTTTACAGTGTCGGACTTTGGCTTATTCCTAACTTGTTTTCCTCCAGTCCTGATCTCTGCAAGATTCTATGATGCAGCACGCCGATTTGGATCCTATGCTTTTGGTTTTTTGTAAGGTTGCCTTGATAGTTGCATTTTTTGCAGTTCCTGCATCTGTACTCTGCTGTTTACATCGACAAGCAAGTGCAGTCATCCTTGTCCAGATCTGGCTGAACAAATCTTGGCTATCCAACCTTCTTGTCAAAACAGTATCCGTGTCTAGTAGCTACAACACAGCTACACTTTCTATCGACATTACTCCCAAGCTACACACCCTAGCTATGTTCTCTATAAGCTTTCTGTGCTTGCTTGATCTTGGTTGGTGTCACTGGTGGAAGTTGTGTTGCATGGGTATTGTTTGGATATTTTTATCCTGACATCCCTGTTAAAACTAAAATTAAGGTTCTTATGTAAGTTGCAACCTGCTCTGTGGGTGAACAGAGCTTTATTCTCCTGTAACCTGACTGCTGATTTTTTTGAGTTCCTTTCCAAAAGACACATTCCCAGAAAAAGGGATCAATTTCAAGAGTCTTTTTCAAAAATATATCAGCTGACCAATGTTTAAGCCATAATGATCTTTGTGCTGCTACTGTAATAGTTGAACAGCTGGCCACCATATGGGTGTTTCTAGTGCAGCCACACTGCAGATAGTATTAGCTTCATGTAGTAAGTTAATTAGGTATAGCAATTCAACTTTTGGGGCATTTTCGTGAATTTGTTGAGCCAGCTATTCTACTCAAGACTGCATGGCTCTTCCTGCGAAGGGTGCTGCAAATAAGGGTCTGAGGACTGCCCTGGTACCAGAATATATAATCAAGTCTCCTGTCAACCATATATTTTAGGCTGCTGCATCCTGGACTGAAATAGCTGAACGTTTAAAAATTCTAGAGATTAATGTAACCACCAAAGGGTTTGTTTTCCAGTTATCTTCATAATCTTCTGGAAACTGATTCTGGAATGGCCAGCCCGTGGTCTGGATCTTTCCATTTGTCAGTCAGCATTTGCTCTAATTGTAGATGTACAGGAAAACAGTGGATTTTTTAATTTTATTTAAACAAACTGCTATTAGGATTTTCAGGTAGCTTTAGTCAGACATCTGCCAAGTTTCCAAAATTGCTTTAATTAATCCACCTGTCCTAATGGAATTGGCTATATCCAGAAGTTCTGCATCAGCTGGATAAGATTCTTCATCTTCTGACTTATCCGAGGCTTTACCTTCCTCCACTGAGGCATTAGACTCTATTGAAAGAGCTGTGTTATATTCTAGGTCATTGTCCTAGGGAATTAGTACAAAATGGTCCAGGAACAAAACATTTTGATCATGGATATATACCATGTCACAAAAAAGATTAATACTGAAAATGGAATAAAAACTGAATAAGAGGAAAGTCTTAAAAAGAACACCAACACCAAAAAAATATTTTAGTGTATTTATCATGGAATCCTTTTCTCTTAGTCCATGTGGTACACAAGAACCATGGGGTAAAGTTCCCTCCTCCTGGAGGTAAGGGCACTTCAAAAAAGTAAGGCCTCTGAGGCAAAAACTCCCCTCCTCCCTCTACTTTACCCCTGCATACTTCCTGTTTAAATATATAAAGTGACATAAAGAAACAAAAGTAAGCAGAAAGAAGGTAATCCCCTGAACAGAGACCTCAAGATTACCTCTGTGCCTGGGGACTTAAAACACATTTTTTTCTCTGCATGGGTGCCTTGAAAAGGAACAGGTTTCTTCCTGAGGGCATATGCTTGATGGATGGTCACCTTGATCCAGGAAGAAATGGTAACCTTAGACTAGCCTGGCCAGCAGGTGTCAAAGGACACATGACAACTGAATAAGAACAGGAACCAAGAAGGTTCTGAATTCTGTGCAACAAAAAAAAATGATTACAAGATCCTTATACAGGCATCACAGCCTGAAGGACCTTCTGAACAAAACTGGCCTCAGCCAAGGCCATGACATTTACATGGCAGGGTTAGGTGACAATGTACAAAGAAGACAACATCACTGCCTTACATAGCTGCTCAGCAGAGGGCCAAGAGGTGCCCATTTATCTGGTGGAGTGCATTGTGACTTGAAAAAGGCACAGGTTTCTTCCTGAGGGCATATGCTTGATGGATTGACCTTGATCCAGGAAGAAATGGTAACCTTAGACTAGCCTGACCAACACGTTGGCCCTCGGGGATGACAAAAAGAGTCAGATTTGTGCAAAGACTGTGTGTGATGAAAGCAGTAATTCAAGCAATATATCAAATACAACAGATGAAGATCCTGATCCTGTCTATTGGAAAGAGCTGTTTAAAGTAAAGGAAGGACTGTTTCCTGCTTGATGTGAGACTTTGTAACAAAGGAGGCTTCTGGAACACTGCAAATACTGGATTCAAATCCCATGGGTGAGGCAGATCCCAAAAGACAGAGTAAGCATGCTCTATCCTCTGCACAAATGTCTTAACATCAGGAAGCATCAGAGATGACGGCATATGAAAAGCCCTATTTCTTCAAGATGCTGGCTTCAAGAGCCAGGCCATCTAAGTTAACGTCTCGACATACTGGGCCTTGGGTCAGAAGATCAAGGCATCAGGGGAGGTGGAAACCTTCCACAATGGATAGATTTAGAAGACTGGAGAACAAGGCTCAACTGAGCCAACAGAGAGTGATCAGGATGACTTCAGCTTTCTCTACTTTGACTTTTCTCAGTACCCTAGGGATCAGGGTGATCACAGGAAACACATAAGCTAGATAAAACTCAAGGTATGGACATATGATCCCTTGATCTGGCATAGAACAGAGGAACTTTACAGTTCACTCAGGGGGCCATGAGAACCACTGATGGTAACTGATGGACAATCAGGTAAAAAAAAGCTCTGGTTGAGTTCAATTTTTGGGATCCAGATGCTGTGAACTTAAAAAGTCTGTGACCATGTTTTCTAAACCTGGAATTTGAACCACAGAGATAGACTGGAGGATATCTTCTGGTTCCACCTTGATGGTTGATGTAGGCAAACACTGTTGCCTTGTCCGACTGGATCCTCACAGTATATTTGGACAGAGCATGAGATCAGTGATACAGGGCTAAGTGAATTGACCTCAACTCCATAACATTGATTGGAAGAAGATGCTCTTCACTGAACCAAAAATCCTTGGTCATCAAGGGACCCAGGGTAGTCCCCTAGTCCCTAAGGCTGATACTTGTGGTGATCAACACCTATTCTGGGATGACAAATGGACATGCCAAAGTCAGATGGGAGTGCCAAAGCCACCAGTGAAGGTCTTCAATCATCTGAGAAGACAAAGATATGAGATGAGACAGGTAAGTATGTTGTCTAGGCCATTTCCTGAGAATGTACATCTGCAATTCCCTTGTGTGAAACTAAGCAATAGTAACAGCTTCTATAGCTGAAACTAGATGCTTAGAACTATCTTGTACTCCTTAACTGTTGCTGATGGCAAGAAAATGTCTTGATACACCTGAAGGCAGAAAGAGTGGATCTTGTGCATGGAGGGTATCAAATCTTATGCATAAGAAATGCAGAACCTTGGAAGGCATCAGAGTGATGTCTTGAGACTGAGTACCAAACTGTGATGCTCCAGTATGCGGCGCTCCGTGATTGACCCGGTTCTGGCTGACGACTCTGCTCCGTGATTGACCCAGTTCTGGCTGACGACCCTGCTCCGCGATTGACCCGGTTCTGGCTGACGACCCTGCTCCGTGATTGACCCGGTTTTGGCTGACGACCCTGCTCCGTGATTGACCCTGTTATTCTGCTGTTGTTCCTGCTGCAGTTTTGATCCGGTTCCGGTTGTCGCTCCGGTCCTGTCTGCTGTTCCGGTGTTCCAGTATTGCTCCGGTCGCTCCGGCGACATTCTGAACTGTTTAAGTGACTCGCTGTTCCTCTCACTATTGTCTAGCTGTAGCCTGAGGTTGCTTTGCCATCCGCTGTTTGCTAAGCTGTTCTCTCCTGTACAGAACCACTTAACCCGTGCAGTGCCTGTAGTCTCCGGTCTCATGCCTCCTTTATCGCTTGCCAAGCATACGGTTACCCGTTTGAGCTGCTACTCTGAGTACCTCTATTACAGCCATATTATCTCCCGCAGAGCACTGTCTGTCCGGTGTTCGGTGTGCACCGTGACCGCGCAGGCTGGCGCTGGTAGTCTGTTCGCTCTTGCTGTGAGAATTGAGTGAGGCACCTGGAAGGGTGTCCTGGCTCTGGCCTACATACGCTCAGAGGGTACGCTATCCACTGCACTTCCCAGTGCTTCGGCTCCTTGCAGCTTGTGCAGTAACCGTCAGTACTGGCACCCAAGGGGTGTCAGGGCACAATCCATTTGGCACACGCAGGGTTACTACTATTTTCAGTTAAGGGCGATTCTGGTTCTGGTTACTTCAGCTCTGGCAGTAGCATTCCTCTTAAGCCCACGGAGGTGGTATTGGCTCAGCTCTGGGCACTTGTGTGCATTCCTATTCCAACATGAGAGTGAATTCAGTGCAGACACTTTACTTCTTTTCCGCTATTCAGAGACTGTGTTCCAGAGACTGCTATATATCCTGGGCGTTGGCCAATCTAAGACTGAGTCTGTCCTATTGCACCTGTTAACCCTTTGGGGTTATTCCCCATCAATACATAGCACATATTCCTACCACTGTATTGCATTCACTTTGTCAGTAATTGCCATTACTGTTATTCCTGTGCTGGCCCCTAGGGGCATTGTTTTACATTCCTGATTCAATAAAACTGTGTTTTTACTTCATACCCTGGTCTGAGTGTCAGAAAACCGTTACAGTACGAAAGGGCCATGACCTCAGAGGGGAAAAGTGACAGTCATACACAGAACCTCCATTGGAGGATGGATGTTCACGAGCAACGCCTAGACCAATTGGCACTGGCCATGCAAACCTTGCTTGAACGTACGGTACACCTCGATAAACCGAATCAAAATCCGGTGGTCCCCCCAGTCATGACACCGGATAATACTACTGGGCAATTATTGGCTCCCTATGGAAGTTTTACGGCGGCGGCGCCGTTACCTCTAAGATATGATGGCGAACCCACACTGTGCAGAGGTTTCCTTAACCAACTAGAGATATTCCTAGAACTCACACCCCATGCTTTTCCGAATGACCGTAGCAAGGTGGGGTTCATGATATCTCTTTTAACTGGCAAAACCCTGGCATGGGCTAATCCTTTATGGGAGCAGGCTAAACCCTGTACTCTGAGCTTTAACAAATTTGTCAGACAGTTTCGCAGAGTATTCGAGACACCAGGGCGAGCCACCTCTGCGGCAAAAAAAATTGATGGTAATACAGATGGGCGATCGCACTGTGGCTGAGTATGCAATAGAATTTCGGATTCTAGCTGCAGAGGTGGCCTGGAATAATGAGGCACTCCTGGCAGCCTTTGCATAAGGCCTATCCGACTCCATCAAGGATGAGATTGCTGCCAGGGAGGTACCTACTGATTTAGATGAGTATATAGATTACGTGATACTCATTGACACCCGCATGCGCGAGAGGCACTTGGCAAAAAGGGCTAGTTCCAAGACCCATGGGCACAAGAGGTCTTTTAACCCACCCTCTCCTCCCATTCCTCCTGACCGGGTACCTGAAACAGGGGAGCCTATGCAGATAGGCTTCACTAGACTGTATAAGGAGGAGAGGGCTTACCGCAAAAGACAAGGGTTATGCCTATATTGTGGTAAAAATGGGCATTTACTACGCACATGTCCGGTACGTCCGGGAAACGCATGCACCTAGGGTACCTTGGGGGACAGGCCCTAGGTGGTGTACAATCGTCCCCAGATCCTTGTTCCAAGAAACCCACCATACCGGTGAGTTTTCTCCTAGGCGACCAAGCTTTGGAGGTACTAGCCCTGGTAGATTCTGGCGCAGCAGGCTATTTCATGGACCGGGCATTTGCTGAAAGACACAGTATTCCTCTGTCTAAAAGAGATACTCCGCTAGCCATTGAGGCTATTGATGGCAGACCTCTAGAACCAGCCCTTATCACCATGGAGACTACTCTCTTCACTATGTCTGTTGGGTTCCTCCACAAGGAGGAGGTTTGTTTCCAGATTATACACTCACCCCATCATGCGTTCATTCTGGGGTTCCCTTGGTTAATGCTGCATAATCCCCAGTTTGACTGGCAAACGTGTGAAATTAAGTCATGGTCTGACCACTGCTCTGGTCACTGTCTATCTCGTCCAGTCAAGATTATGTGTACCTCTCCTTCTGTGCCAGCTGAATACAGCAAGTTCAGTGACGTATTCAGTAAGGGTGAGGCTAGCGCACTGCCGCAGCATCGGCCATATGATTGCGCTATTGATTTGCCCCCGGGAGTGGTGCCACCGAGGGGTAGGACGTACCCATTGTCCTGTGAGGAGACTAGGGCCATGGAGGAATACAGTGAGGTTGCCCTCAGACAAGGGATTATTCGTAAATCATCCTCTCTGGCAGGTGCAGGGTTCTTTTTCGTGAAAAAGAAAAGTGGCGAATTACGACCATGTATTGACTAACGTGGACTCAATAAGCTGATGTCCAAAAATGCATACCCCATTCCGCTCATCACAGAGTTATCTGACAGGTTGAAAGGCTCCTCTATCTTTACGAAACTCAATCTACGTGCCGCCTACAACCTAATAAGGATAAGGGCCGGTGATGAGTGGAAGACGGCATTCAATACTAGGTCAGGCCACTACGAATATCTAGTTATGCCATTTGGGTTATGTAATGCACCTGCCGTATTTCAGGAGTTCATTAACGATATCCTCTGCGACATGTTACAGTCTTGTGTGGTTGTGTACCTGGATGATATATTGATCCATTCTGCTAATTTAACCCAGCACATCCAGGATGTTTCGGAGGTATTGCTTCGATTACGCAAGAACAAATTGTTCTGCAAACTAGAAAAATGTGAATTTCACTGTTCCCAAGTACCCTTCTTGGGTTTTGTTATATCTAAGGATGGAATAGCTATGGACCAAGAGAAGTTGGCTGCAGTCCTACAATGGCCATGACCCAAGAGGTTAAAAGCTATCCAAAGGTTCCTGGGCTTTGCCAACTATTACAGAAAGTTTATTCAGAACTTTTCTACCATTACAAAACCTCTCTCTGACCTTACGCATAAGGGCGCGAATCCCTCTCAATGGTCTGAGGCAGCTGAGATGGCCTTTGAAACCCTCAAAAAGGCGTTTGCATCTGCTCCTATACTATTCCACCCTAATCCCACCCTGCCTTTCACGCTAGAGGTCGATGCCTCCGAGATTGGGGTAGGGGCAGTTCTCTCCCAACGCCCCAAGGAAGGGGGTAACCTGAGGCCGTGTGGGTTCTTTTCCAAAAAACTGTCTAGTGCCCAAAGCCATTACGAAATTGGTGATAGGGAATTGTTGGCTATCATCTTGGCATTAAAAGAATGGCGACATCTTCTGGAAGGCAGAAGAACCCCAGTTTTAATCCTCACGGACCATAAGAACTTGATTTACCTATCCGAGGCCAAAAGGCTGTCATCTCGCCAGGCTCGATGGGCCCTATTTCCGTCCAGATTTAATTTCATAGTATCGTACTTGCCAGGGTCCAAGAATGTTAGGGCAGATGCTCTTTCTAGACAATTCTGCACAGACATTGAGAGGGATGAGGCCCCGGTTCCCATAATTCAGCCAGATAGGATTCTGGCTACTATTCGTACCAGCATCACTTCGCCACTGGGAGAGCAAATCTTGGCGTCACAAGTTCGGGCACCTCCTGAAACCCCAGTTGGCAAGTGTTTTGTGGACGAGCCTTTCCGTACCCGGTTACTTGAGACCTACCACTCATCTAAGGCAGCTGGGCACATTGGCAGAGATCAGTTGGCATGGTCATTGTCACGAACATTCTGGTGGCCCTCTCTGAAAGCTGACTGCTCTGCATTTACTGCTGCTTGCGCCACCTGTGCCCGTGCCAAAACTCCCAGACATCTCCCAGTGGGACTGCTCCAACCAGTGCCTAATGGTGATCATCCTTGGTCCCATATTTCTATTGATTTTTTGGGAGAGCTGCCGAGTTCCAAGGGCTATACGTTTATCCTGATGGTGGTGGATAGGTTCTCTAAAATGGCTCATTTCGTGCCCCTCTCTGGCCTTCCTTCGGCCCAGGAATTGACATTAATTTTTGCCAGAGAAGTATTCCGCTTGCACGGGGTTCCCAGAGTGATAGTGTCAGACCGGGGGAGTCAATTCGTGTCGAGATTCTGGAGGGCATTCTGTGGTCAGATGAGTATTCAATTGTCCTTTTCCTCCGCCTACCATCCCCAGACCAACGGGGTCGCCGAGCGTGCCAATCAGGGACTGGAGCAGTTTTTACGCTGCTTTGTGACTGATCATCATGATAACTGGGCCGACCTGTTGCCGTGGGCAGAGTTCGCCAGGAACTGTGCGGTTAATTCATCGTCTGGGAGCTCTCCATTCCTTGTTAATTATGGGTTCCAACCCTGTCTACTCCCAGACTCATTTCAGTCCCAACAGATTCCGGCTCTGGATGAGCACATGGAGCAGCTCCGCTCCACTTGGGCACAGGTACAAAGGTCCCTCAGTCAGTTCTTCCACAGACATCAGCGGCATGCCAATCGCAGACGGCTGCCAGCGGTTTCCTTCCAGGTTGGGGACAGGGTATGGCTTTCCTCCAGGAATCTCAACCTGCAAGTGCCTTCGAACAAACTGGCCCCCCGGTTCATTGGGCCATTTAAGATTATTCGCAAGATCAATCCTGTGGCATACACATTGGAACTCCCTAATACTATGCGTATTCACAATGTGTTCCATGTGTCATTATTAAAGCCCTTGGTTTGCAACCGCTATACTACCACTCCGGTGGTTCCTGGGCCTGTGGATGTGCAGGGCCAAGAGGAATACGAAGTTCAGAGCATTATTGACTCCAGGAGATTTAGAGGCAAGTTGCAATATTTGGTCCACTGGAAAGGGTATGGGCCTGAGGAGCGCTCTTGGGTAGACCACAAGGACCTCCATGCTCCACGATTGTTGCACAACTTTCACTCTAAATATACTCAGAAACCAAGACCATCCGGCAGGGGAGGGGGTCTTTGAGAGGGGGGTACTATCACGGTCCCCGTGTTTCCCTGTCAATCTTGGCTGAATTACCTGTGCATTGGAGGAAGCTGATTGGCCCGCCCAGGATGTTCCTTTATATGCTGGAGTTTGGGCACTTGTCAGTTGCCCTTTCGTGGTGTTCCTGTTCCTGCGCCTCGTTGCTGAGTTCCAGTGTCTCCTGTGTACCGACCCGGCTTGTCTGACTCCTCTCCTGATCCTGCTCCGTGATTGACCCGGTTCTGGCTGACGACCCTGCTCCATGATTGACCCAGTTCTGGCTGACGACCCTGCTCCGTGATTGACCCGGTTCTGGCTGACGACCCTGCTCCGTGATTGACCCGGTTCTGGCTGACGACCTTGCTCCGTGATTGACCCGGTTCTGGCTGACGACCCTGCTCCGTGATTGACCCTGTTCTTCGGCTGTTGTTCCTGCTGCAGTATTGATCCGGTTCCGGTTGTCGCTCCGGTCCTGTCTGCTGTTCCGGGGTTCCAGTATTGCTCCGGTCGCTCCGGCGACATTCTGAACTGTTTAAGTGACTCGCTGTTCCTCTCACTATCGTCTAGCTGTAGCCTGAGGTTGCTTTGCCATCCGCTGTTTGCTAAGCTGTTCTCTCCTGTACAGAACCACTTAACCCGTGCAGTGCCTGTAGTCTCCGGTCTCGTGCCTCCTTTATCTCTTGCCAAGCATACGGTTACCCGTTTGAGCCGCTACTCTGAGTACCTCTATTACAGCCATATTATCTCCCGCAGAGCACTGTCTGTCTGGTGTTCGGTGTGCACCGTGACCGCGCAGGCTGGCGCTGGTAGTCTGTTCGCTCTTGCTGTGAGAATTGAGTGCGGCACCGGAAGGGTGTCGTGGCTCCGGCCTACATACGCTCAGAGGGTACGCTATCCACTGCACTTCCCAGTGCTTCGACTCCTTGTAGCTTGTGCAGTAACCGTCACTACTGGCACCCAAGGGGTGTCAGGGCACAATCCATTTGGCACACGCAGGGTTACTACTATTTTCAGTTAAGGGCGATTCTGGTTCTGGTTACTTCAGCTCTGGCAGTAGCATTCCTCTTAAGCCCACGGAGGTGGTATTGGCTCAGCTCTGGGCACTTGTGTGCATTCCTATTCCAACTTGAGAGTGAATTCAGTGCAGACACTTTACTCCTTTTCCCGCTATTCAGAGACTGTGTTCCAGAGACCGCTATATATCCTGGGCGTTGGCCAATCTAAGACTGAGTCTCTCCTATTGCACCTGTTAACCCTTTGGGGTTATTCCCCGTCAATACATAGCACATATTCCTACCACTGTATTGCATTCACTTTGCCTGTAATTGTCATTACTGTTATTCCTGTGCTGGCCCCTAGGGGCATTGTTTTACATTCCTGATTCAATAAAACTGTGTTTTTACTTCAAACCCTGGTCTGAGTGTCAGAAAACCGTTACAGATACCAGACAAAAATAAAGGGCAGTGAACTGAAAAGGACTGCCCTGAAAGGTAAATAACAGAAAATGCTGATTGTCAGGATGAATTGGAGCAAACAGGTAAATGTCTTGGATATCTATGGAGGCAAGGGATTCACCTGGACTTATAGCCATGATGACAGGGTGGAGAGACTCTATTTTGAACTGTAGAGTTAACACGAAGTAGTTGAGACACTAAGTCCAGGATGGGATGGCAGTCTTTTTTGGTTAGGATGAACTGAATCTGGGGAAGTGCACCTTCACTGGAACAGGGATTAGAACCTGCTTTTCTAGTAGGAAGGATACTTTGTCCATGAACAGACACTCCTGAACCAGATTCCAAGAAACTTTGGACAAAAAGAAATGATGAGGAGAAAGTGATTTGAATTCTATGTGGTACCCTTCCAAAATGAGTTACAAAACCCACTGATCCATTTGTGAAGTCTCCTACGCATCTCAGAAGTGATGGAGGTGACCCCAATAGGCAGTGATACCAATGACTTTTTTGGAAGGTTGGTCAGCAGTTAATGAAAAAACTGAGGTTTTTCAGAAAACCTGGAGGAGTCAAAGGCCATTTCTGTAAGGTATGCGTTTGCCTTCAGAATTTTGACAATTGATTCAAACAGTTCCTCACTGGGAACATCTCCTTGAATGGCATCCGAGAGATGTCCGCCCCAGATAGCAATATCACTAGTGACCCAATCCTCATCTCCTAAAGACAGGGAGGAATCTTGTGCATCCCTACCAGTCTTGCTTCCCACCTTAGATGAATCCCCAATCAATGGTGAATGGCCCACAATAATAGAACTTATGTGCTTAACTGGGGCATAGGCCAAAATTTATCCAACTGGAGAAATAAGAGTCTTAACTCAAACTGGTCCTGTTCTGCAGTGGAGGGCCCCTGAGTTGGAATGGGTGGTCACAGTGCAAGAAGATCATGTGGTACCAGAGTGCTCCCTAGGAAGCCCAGCCTGGCATTAGGAACACTGGGTTGAAGGGACCCTAGAATTATTAGCTTTGGATTTACCCATGTGTCCTTTAGAATCTATGTCCAAAGGAACTCCCTTAAAGTAGGATAAAATAGCCCAAATTAGCAGGAAAGTAAGATAAAAGAATATATAAAAATACAAATTTACTTATCTGAGGGGTTAAATAGCTGGGAGAGACTAGAATCTGTGTAGGAAACAGGAAAGCAAGATGGCTGCCAAGGAGCCATCCCTATCCAACCCAGAAAGCCCAGGAAACAGAAGATTCTGTGAGATACAGTTTTTAAGACATATGCTAAGCAAATTATGGTTCTCCAGCCATTCAAAAACAGAGCTCTTCTAAACTCAGAATAGGGTTTGACATGTCATCCGATTCAATATGAGTTCACTCTGACCACCAGGATGTAAATGGAGGCAAAGATATGCCCCTGTGAAGAATCCTGTGAAAGAAATATGGCCACTGCAGGGGGCACCCAGTTCTTAATGGTGTTTGCGTAAAAGTTAACAGAGTACATAAAGAATAAAAAAATAAAATTGAAAATGGAATAAGAATCAAGCAAAAGTAAAGGGAACAAAGAAATCTACTCACAAGAGAGGCCTCACCTTTTTTGAAGTGCCCTGCCCTTTAGGAGGAGGACATTTTACCCCATGGTTCCTGTGTTCCACATTGGACAACAGAGAAATGGGTTCTATAATTTTAAATATAATTTACATACAGTTAGTAAAATTATTTTAAAATCCAATAGTAAACACGCATGTAAAATAACAAAAGAAACAGAAAACTCACAGCTCTAACTCACACTAACTTATACATTTAATTTTACAGATATAAATTGAGAACCCAAGTGAATAAATATATCACGGTGCCCGTGCTTCTGTTGCTGAGCGGCGACATTGTTATTCTCTGCTGCCTTCTGGTTGGCTGGTCTTAATTGCTAACACTGGGCTTGCCTTTATATACCCTGAGATGTCCTCCCTTAGGCGCCCTTTCGTGGTATACGAGTTCCTGAGTCTATTCTACGCTTTTCTTAAACATATTTTGGCCAAACTATGCAACGAAGACCCCAAATTTATTAAATTGGTATAATATATGCTTTACGCAGGGTTCACATTTGGATAGTTTATATGGAGGAGTGCAGATTTGTGCAAAATCTGAAGGTGTTTTACTCTTTGTCCCCTGATTACATTTGAGCTGTGAATATGCCAGACATGTTGCAATCCAATGGATCTTTTGCTTTTCTCCCCCAGGAAACCTTTTGGAGGTTCAGAAGTTGTTCAATTTGTCAGCAATTTTCTGTTTTACAGCTGGAGATTGATAACTTGAAGGCTGAAATCTACAAGATGTCTGCGAGCTCCACACAGATACAAAAGAAACAAGTGCCACTGCCTCAGAGACTTCCAAGAAATGGCAGAGGGACTACAGTTGGTTCTGGAATGGTAAGAGTTGTGGACAAGAGGCATGTCCCACAGTTTGTGCCTCTTCATAATTGTTTTGCTGCACTTTCAGAACACTGCTTTAATATTGCAACAACTCCAGAAGCAGAGACTACTGGTTCACCAGTCTGTAATCCACAGGTAAATCAGACTACAACCACTGACAAACTGACAAAGGTAAAAAGTAAAAACAACTTTGAGAAGAAGCAACTATTATTGTGGGATGCTATATTAAGAGACGTGACTCTGGAGGAATGTCATGGTGATTGCAAACAAATCAGATGTCTTCCTGCTGCTACAGCTCACAGAGATAGAATACAAATTTTAAAAATTGTTAAGGAAGCAAGACAAAATGGAGAGTTGGATGTCATAGTCCATTTAGGGACAAATTATTTGCTTGTAATGAGGTGAGTGTGGTAAAAGATATTTTTAAGAAGCTATGTAAGGATCTGCAGCAAGTTGCTTCTACTGTATCTGTTTCAGAGGTTCTGCCAGTGTATAAGGAAGATGATGGTAGGATGCAGCAAATTAGAGATTTTAATTAATGGCTAGGGAAGCAGGGCCAAAAACATGGATTTAGCTTTGTTTCTCACACCAACCCTATTTGGTGTAACAAGGAATTGTACAAAAATGATAGTTTGCATCTTTCTCATAAGGGAACAGAGGTTCTCAGCAAGCAATTCAGAAGTTTTGTTAACAGGTATTTAAACTAGCAGAGGGGGTAATGGAATGATACAGGATAAAACCAATTGCCCCCCAGAGCATTGAACAGATGAATTTGATCAAGGTATGTCTGTCTAGGTGAAAAACCACTAGACTTCGAGCCATATGTACAAATGCCCGCAGTTTAGGGAATAAGATCCCTGAACTCATTGCAATAATAACTAGTGAAGATGTGGACATAGTAGGAATTAGTGAGACCCGGTACAATGAAAAAAATGACTAGGATGTAGAAATACCAGGGTACTCTCCATTTAGAAAGGACAGGAAAGGCAGAAAAGGAGGAGGGGTTGACATTTAAAGGTTAATCTTATACAGGGTATGGAGGAGAACACAGAGACTGTTTGGATAACATTAGAATATGGGAATAAGATGGTCACTTGTATAGGTGTGATCTATAGACCCCCAGGACAAACAGATGAGTTGGATCAACTGCTGGTCAAGGAAGTAACTAAGATGACTGTGAAAGGTGAGGTTAAAATTATGGGGGACTTTAATCTTCCTGATGTGGACTGTAAAAAACAAGCAGCAGGTTCAGCCAAGAGAAGAGATATCCTAAATTCTTTACAAGGATTAGCTCTTAGTCAATTAGTAGAAGAGCCAAATAGGAAGGAAGCCACACTAGATTTATTATTTACTTGGTATCAGATGTAACGGTAGGAGAGTGTTTGGGCTCCAGTGATCATCAGTCTGTGTTGTTTAATATAAAGACAGAGGCTGAGTTGCACCACAGTAAAACAAAGGTTCTAGACTTTAGAAAGGCTGATTTTTCTAAAATGGAAACATTTTTATCTCAGTCTTTAACAACTTGGAAATCTTTAGATGGAGTCCAGGAGAAATGGGATTATCTGAAATGTGTTTTACTAAATACAACAGAGCATTGCATTAGACATGTCAGCAAGAGTAAAAGAAAAAGAAAACCACTGTGGTACTCAGCAGAAGTGGCAAATATAGTAAAGGAGAAAAAAAGAAGCATTTAAGAAATATAAGCAGACACAGAAGGAGGAAGATAGGTATCAATACAAGACTAGGCTGAAGGAGGCCAAATGCATTATTAGATGTGCCAAAGCACAGACAGAGGAAAAAATTTCCCAGTCAATAAAAAAGGGGGATAAAACATTTTTTAGATATATAAGTAAAAGGAGGAAAATGAAACAAGGAATAGTTAGACTGAAAACAAAAAATGGAACCTATGTAAATGAGAATAAAGGGCTAGCTGAATATTTCTGTTCAGTTTTTACAGAGGAAGACGAAGGGAAGGGACCGCTGTTAGAAAAACGAAATGGCAAGACATGGGAAATATGCATGTTTACAGAGGAAGAAGTTCTACTTCAACTTTCTAAGGTACAAACAGATAAATCAATGGGACCAGATGAGATACACCCAAAGTTATTAAAAGAACTTAAGTGTGTTCTGGCAAAACCTTTAACAGAATTATTCAGTCACTAGCGACAAGAATAGTTCCAGAAGATTTTAAGTTAGCAAATCTAGTATCACTGCACAAAAAAGGTAGCAGGGAAGAGTCTGGTAACTACCGACCAGTAAGTTTTACATCAGTAGTGGGAAAATTAATGGAGACTATGTTAAAGGAAAGAATTGTTGAATATCTGAATTTAAATGGCTTGCAGGATACCAAACAGCATGGGTTTACAGCAGGGAGATCTTGTCATACTAAACTCATAGATTGTTTTGACTGGGTAACTAAAATAATAGACCAGGGGGGAGCAGTAGATATAGCTTATCTAGATTTCAGTAAAGCATTTGACACTGTCCCTCATAGAATACTCATTAAAAAATTGTAGTGTTTGGGTCTGGATGTAAAAATAGTTAAATGTATAAGACAATGGCTGAGTGACAAGAGACAGAGGGTGGTAGTCAATGGAGAATATTCGGACGAAAGAAGTGTTACTAGTGGAGTACCTCAGGGATCTGTACTGGGGCCCATTCTTTTTAATATTTTATTAGTGATATTGCAAAAGGTCTTCAAGGAAAGGTATGCCTTTTTGCAGATGATACAAAGATCTGCAATAGTGTAGACATTCCAGGGGGAATAAGCAAATGACAAATGATTTAGGTAAATTAGAAGAATGGACAAGAGTGTGGCAGATGCAGTTTAACGTTGACAAATGTAAAATAATGCACTTGGGACTGTTACAGCTTACCTTGACTTCAGCATCATTACAGGCACGAGGCTTCACGCATGCTGCAGGCCTCTGTTTTATCTGTTTGTTTACTGTAGTCTCCTCCTACCAACTTCCTACTTCCTCCCTCTGAGCTGCTCCTCCTACTTCCTGTGGAGGGATTTAAAAGGCAGACTGAGGCCTTACTCAGATGCCCTTGTGTTGTTGTTCAAAGCAGTTCTGTTGCATTGGGCTCTGTGTATGACCTGGTTAGTCTTCCATCCATTCTAGTGCTGACCTGTGGCTTTGTCTGACTATTCTTTTGCCTAACCCCTAATAGTGGGCATCTGCTGCGATCCTGTCCAGTCCGTCCTGAGTGACGCTCAAACTTTAGAACCAGAAGGGGACAAGTGATTGGTGGTATTTCACTGTCCCAAGTAAATTTTTTGGATAAACCAGTACTGAGGGCCTGTATATAGTGGGCAAATAAATCTGTGTCAGTTCCAGCGTTCCTGGACATGGGGGCTGCAGGCTGCTTTATGGATGCGGAATTTGCAGCCAGCAAATGTATTCCATTGGTACCACTTGACTCTCCTTTGGCAGTAGAGGCTATTGATGGTAGACCTCTACAACCTGCACACATTACTCATGAGACCGCACTACTAACCCTGAGAGTTGGAACCCTACATACTGACAATCTGAAGTTTCAGGTGATTAATTCACCACATCATGCCATTGTCCTGGGGTTTCCATGGGTGCAGAGACACAACCCCAGGATGGACTGGCACACATGTGACGTTTTATCCTGGTCTCCAGGTTGTACAAAGTCTTGTCTAGCTTGTCCTGTGAAAGCCACACAGGCCTCAAACCCACTCCTCCCAGAGGAGTATGCCTACTTTGTTGACATTTTCAGTGAAAGCCAGGCTGAGGTCTTACCTCCACATAGACCTTACGATTGTGCCTTGGAGTTATTGCCTGGTTCCTCACCCCCAAGGGGTCGTGTCTATCCTTTGTCTGTAGAGGAGGACAAGGCTATGAAGGAGTAGGTGTCTGATGCGCTGGCCAGGGGAATCATTCAGAAATCCACATCCCCTGCGGGTGCTGGATTCTTTTTTGTCAAAAAGAAGGATGAGGAGCTACGTCCTTGTATCGATTTCCGTGGTTTAAACAAGTTGCTGGTTAAAAACGCTTATCCGATTCCCTTGATTACTGAACTTCCAAGATTTTTTACGAAATTTAACTTAAGGGCTGCGTACAATCTTTATTATTATTATTATTATTATTTATTTATATAGCGCACACAGATTACGCAGCGCTTTACACTCATATTGGTCATGTTGGTCCCTGTCCCCATTGGGGCTCACAATCTAAATTCACCTATCAGTATGTTTTTTGGAGTGTGGGAGGAAACCGGAGTACCCGGAGGAAACCCACGCAAACACGGTGAGAACATACAAACTCATTGCAGATGTTGTCCTTGGTGGGATTTGAACCCAGGACCCCAGCGCTGCAAGGCAACAGTGCTAACCACTGAGCCACCGTGCTGCGAATTAAAGAAGGATACAAGTGGAAGACAGCTTTCAATACCCGGAGCGGTCATTATGAATATTTGGTTATGCCCTTTGGCCTGTGCAATGCTCCAGCTGTCTTCCAAGAATTCATAAACAATGTTCTAAGAGAACTACTCCAGAGTTGTATGGTGGTTTATCTGGATGATATCCTTATACATTCTCCCACTCTGGAGACGCACCAAGCTGATGTAGCTAAGGTTCTGAGCCTGTTGAGTGAGAATAAGCTTTTCTGCAAGCTCAAGAAGTGTGAATTTCACAAACCCCAGGTTGCCTTTCTTGGCTATATTATTTCTGCCTCTGGATTTGCCATGGATCCCATGGGCCTTAAGGCAATCCAAAGGTTCTTGGGATTTGCTAATTATTATTGGAAGTTTATCAATAATTTTTCCTCTATTGTCAAACCTCTCACTGAAATGACTTGTAAAGGAGCCAACACTACCTTATGGTCCCAAGAGGCCATTGATGCCTTCAAGAAACTAAAGGCTGCATTTGCGGCAACTCCGTTGTTGGTTCATCCCGATTCCTCTCTGCCATTTACGCTGGAAGTAGACGCCTCTGAGATTGGTGTAGGGGCCTTATTGTCGCAACGTTCTACTCCAGGGGAGGCCCTTCGTCCTTGTGGCTATTTCTCTAAAAAACTGTCCAAGGCTGAGCGATTGTATCAAATTGGGGACAGAGAGCTGTTGGTGATAATCCTTGCTCTTAAAGAATGGAGACATCTTTTAGAGGGCACAAAGCCTCCTATCCTGATCCTAACAGATCATAAGAATCTGATATACCTCTCTGAGGCAAAACGCCTCTCTTCAAGACAGGCTAGTTGGGCACAATTTTTTTCTCAATTCAATTTTGTGGTTTCGTATCTTCCTGGCTCCAAAAATCTAAAGGCAGACGCGTTGTCTCTCCAGTTTTGTTCTTCGACTAGGGAGGAAGATCCTCCTACTCCGATCATTCCTGCTGATCGTATTCATGCCACAATTCGCACTTGTATCACTTCTCCTCTGGGTGAGGAGATTTTGGCTGCCCAGGCTGCTGCTCCTGTTGAGAAACCCAAAGGCCGTTGTTTTGTGCCAGCACAATTGCTCATTAAGTTACTAGAGACGTACTATGCGTCTAAAATAGCCGGTCACATTGGCTGAAACCAATTGATATGGTCCTTGTCCCGTGTTTTTTGGTGGCCTAGTCTGAGAGCCGATTGTGCTGCCTTCACTGCAGCCTGCACAACTTGTGCCCAAAATAAGTCACCCTGACAATTACCAGTGGGTTTGTTACAGCCAGTGGCCAATGGGGAACGCCTGTGGTCACACTTATCGATTGATTTTATGGTTGAACTTCCGAGCTCTATGGGTTATACAGTTATTTTGATGATTGTAGACAAGTTTTCAAAGATGGCCCATTTTGTACCACTTAAAGGATTGCCTTCTGCTAAAGTGTTGGCAGTGGTGTTTGCCAGAGAGGTCTTCTGATTACATGGCATTCCTAAAGTCATATTCTCCGATAGAGGAAGCCAGTTTGTGTCCCGGTTCTGGAGGAGTTTCTGCGCTCAAATGGGCATTCAATTGGCATTCTCCTCCGCGTATCATCCGCAGTCTAATGGTGCAGCAGAAAGGTCAAACGAAGCCTTAGAACAGTTCCTCCGCTGCTATATCTCTGACCATCACGATAACTGGGCTACCCTGTTACCCTGGGCGGAGTTTGCCCGGATTAGTGCTGTTAACTCTTCCACTAAGAGTTCCCCGTTCTTGATAATTATGGGTTCCAACCCTCAGCTCTTCCCGAGACCTTCCAAACACAAGAAATTCCAGCTCTGGACAAGCATTTAAGGGCATTCTGTTCCTCCTGGGTACGGGTACAGTATACCCTACCTGATTCCACTCAGCGACAAAAAAGGCAGGCTGACCGAAGGCAACTGCCAGCACCTACATTTCAGGCAGGAGACAGAGTATGGCTGTCTTCCTGTAACTTGCACCTCCAGGTGCCTTGTAACAAGTTGGCTCCTCGATTCATTGGTCCCTTTCAGGTGTTGCGCAAAATTAACGCGGTGGCATATGCATTGGAACTTCCTGCCAACATGCGCAGTCACAATGTCTTTCATGTTTCCCTGCTAAAACCCTTGGTCTGCAACCAGTATACTTCAGCTCCTGTTCGTCCTCCTCCCATGAGAGTTGCAGATCACGAGGAATATGAGGTCCAAACCATTCTGGACTCTCGTTTGGTTCGAGGGCATCTACACTACTTTATTCATTGGAAGGGTTATGGTCCAGAGGAGCGTTCCTGGATTCCAGCTGCTGATATTCACGCTCCTGTATTGGTACGCAGGTTTCATGCTCGATTCCCTGACAAACCCTGTCCGACTCCGCGGAGGGGGATGCCTTTGGTGGGGTACTGTTACAGCTTACCTTGACTTCAGCATCATTAAAGGCACGAGGATTCAAGCATGCTGCAGGCCTCTGTTTTATCTGTTTGTTTACTGTAGTCTCCTCCTACCAACTTCCTCCCTCTGAGTTGCTCCTCCTACTTCCTGTGGAGGGGTTTAAAAGGCAGACTGAGGCCTGACTCAGATGGCCTTGCATTGTTGTTCAAAGCAGTTCTGTTGCATTGGGCTCCGTGTATGACCTGGCTAGTCTTCCATCTATTATAGTGCTGACCTGTGGCTTTGTCTATTCTTTTGCCTAACCCCTAATAGTGGACATCCAATCTGGTGCAGACTTGCGGCTCTGGATGACTACCTGAACTGTGTATGACCCGACTTGTCTGACTACCCCCTCTGGTGCTGACTGATGGCTCTGTCTGACTATTCTTTCGTCTTATCCCTTGGTGATCAGACACCCAATATAGTGCGGGCCTGGGGCTCTGGTAGACTCGCATATCTGACTGCAGCCTAAGTCAAACCCTATTTCTCTTCGGATCAAGATCCTGGGTTCCTGTTCCAGTTCCTGTTTCCAGCCGAGACGTCCAGTGGCTAAGGCCTAGTCTGCAGCACAGTGGTTTAGCATTGCAACCTATTATTGCTGATGGCAGGCTTGCTAACTATTACCCTGTGCTTATTCTTATTGTATATATTGTATATATCCGCTGTATGTCATTTGTTAATAAACTGCATTAACTAAACCGTACTGACTCCTGAACTTCTCTGGGTAACCGTGACAGGGACATAAAAATCAAAAGGAAAAATATATTATTAAGGGCACTGTACTGTCAGAGACACCAGAGGAAAGGGATTTGGGAGTCATTATTTCTAATGACTTAAAGGTAGGAAGGCAATGTAATAAAGCAGTGGGGAATGCAAGCAGGGTACTGGGTTGTATAGCTAGGGACATTAGAAGCAGAAAAAGGGAAGTGGTCATGCCACTCCACAGATCTCCAGTTAGACCTCACCTAGAGTATTGTGTGCAGTACTGGAGACCCCATCTCCATAAGGACATAGCTACTCAGGCCCGGATTTCTGATTAGGCAGACAAGGCACTTGCCTAGGGCGCCCGATTTTCAGGGGCGCCTTGCAGTGCCATTGTCACGCCCACAATTCTGGGTGAATAACGAGGGAGCAGGTGCTGTTACCTTCTCCACTAGTAGTCTGTGCCACCGGGGCCTCCCCACGTGACCCACTACTGCATCTGCGTCTGACGTCACAAGACGTCCCGAGGTGACCAATGAGAACAGAGGTAGAGGCTCTCTGTTCTCATTGGTCACCTCGGGATGTCTTGTGACCTATTGGGAGCAGAGCAAGCTACTCTGAGTCAGGAAACGGCCTATACCCCATATTTGGCGGCGCCTGTGAGTGTTGGCTGAGTGAGCGCTGCTGCTGCATTGTGGTTCTGCTCAGAGGCGGGTTAGGAGCGGAGCGGTACAGCAGTTGTGGGTCAGCTCAGGGGCGGGTTTGGAGGCTTGGAGCCCTACAGACAGCAGGCTGGCCAGTTGTTTCCAGACGGGTGGCAGGAGTGGCAGCGGCACACAGTAGCCTCCCCAACAGCTGCAAGTGCAGCATCATCAGGCTGGTATGTGTGTAAGAGAAACTTGTAGTGAGTCCCTTTAATGTTTTTATATGTATATATAGTTATTAGTATTTTTGTCACCGCATGTCTTATATATAAATACAAAAAAAAGAGGAGAGAAAGAGGGACTAATCTCTCTTGGATATATTCTATATATAATTTTCCACTCTAACTCTGGGGGAAATGGGTGTGGTTAATGGAGGGGTGTGGCTAAGTGGGAGGTGTAGTTAGGGGTCGGACAAAGGTGGGGCTAGGGGCGCCAGAGGTTGTTGTGCCTAGGGGCGCCTGAGATGTAAATCCGGCCCTGTAGATACTCTGGAGAAAATTCAAAGAAGGGCTACTAAAATGGTGATTGGTTTACAGGAAAAGAAATATCAGGATAGACTAAAGGATCTGAACATGTATAGCTTGGAGGAGAGAAGGGAAAGGGGGATATGACTGAAACATTCAAATACATGAAGGGATTCAACAAAGTGCAGGATGGAAGTATATTTCAAAGGACTAAAAATGTTAGGACAAGAGGCCATAGTCTAAAACTAGAGGGACACAGGTTCAGATATAATGTAAGAAAGTTTTACTTCACTGAGAGGGTAGTAGATAAGTGGAATAGCCTACGAGCAGAGGTTAATACAGTGACAGAATTTAAGCATGCATGGGATAGGTGTAAGGCTATCCTTAAAGGGATAGTAATGTTTCATACTAAAAGCAGCTCTAATTAATCGTCATAGTATTTGGACCTTGGGAAGTGTTATTTCAATTCTGTCAGAGTTGTAGTTCAAGAGTAATTGAATGATAAAATATCCCCCTCCCGCCCCTTTTACTGATATAACACTGCTCAGCCAGAGCAGCAGGGAGGTGCCCAGGTAGATTGCAGAGAGGGACAATCTTCAATTAAGATAAGGGAAATACCTGAAAAACTTTCCAAGGGGGGCAGGGTTTTCATTGTTCTCATAGGAAGAAGATTGTCCCCTGCTGTTATCTGTCTGGTCTAACAACCAGATTCCACATCTGAGGGGAAGTTGGCTTATACTAGGTAAAAGGAGCGAGAAGGGGAAACTTTATCATTCAATTACTCTTGAACCACAACTCTGACAGTATTGAAATAACACTCTCTATGGCTCAAATACTTAATAGATTAATTGGAGCTGCTGTTTTTGTGAAACATTACTATCCCTTTAACGTAAGAAAAGACCAAGGACCAACAAAGGTTTCAGGTTTTTACAGTAGGAAAATGGGCAGACTAGATGGGCTGAATGGTTGTCATCTGCCATCAAATTCTATGTTTCATTTAAGGAGAATCATGTAGCTCTGTATTTGGTTTATTTTTGTCATTTAAAGGGATAGTAAAAACTTACAGGATGGAAGTAGTTAACAAGCCTATCTCCCTCCCGGCTCTATCGTTATTCTCCTGGACCAGAGCTCGTAATAGATCTTCACGATACACACACACTAAGACGCGGGCTTCCTCAAAGGGGGGGGCGTGACCAGGAGGGACCAAACGTGCAACCTTCCTCCTTTCCTTTTTCCCACACGTATCGTGGACTTCTACTGTCCACTTCCTCAGGGCATTACAGAGCCTCCTTCAGGCTCACCTTATATACAATATATCCACCTATCAAAGTATTCATTTCTCTTACAGTTATAAAAACATAAAAACATTTGTATCAGCCTCTAACTCAATCTTACCATCCTCCTTCCCTTATACTCAAAACATAAAATATAAAATAAATTAATGTAAGCATTATCTCACACATCTCCTATTCACTATCTTTTTCTTTATACATACATTTTTCCATCATTTCCAAAAAGTGCACTTGGATATTATCAAATTTTTTTTATATATTTTCTTTAAGAGAATATATACCGTAAAATCTCGGGTATAATACGCACAATTTTACCCCACTTCACCTTATGTGAAGTGGGGGGTGCGTATTATACACGAGAGTTTTTTCTTTGCGGAGTTAAAAATGTTTTATTGCTGCCGGCTACCTTCCCTCCCTCCCTCCCCACACAGCGCGACCCAATTTAAAAAGAATTCTTACTTAGTTTTGCTGCGCTATAGCTGGGTGAACCTCTGTGCCATCTTCCCTGCGGGCGGGCGGCAGGCTTGCATTTGCCGCCCGCTTCCTGCAATGGACTTTTAGGACCTTCCACCTCCAGCCAATGATAATGCAGTTGCATTATCATTGGCTGGAGGCGGAAGGCCCTGACAGTCCATTGAAGGAAGCGGGCGGCAAATGCAAGCCTGCCGCCCGCCCGCAGGGAAGATGGCACAGAGGTTCACCCAGCTATAGCGCAGCAAAACTAAGTAAGAATTCTTTTTAAATTGGGTCGCGCTGTGTGGGGAGGGAGGGAAGGTAGCCGGCAGCAATATTTTTCTTTAAGTAAAGGGGAAAACAAGGGTGCGTATTATACATAGGCACTCTTGTTTTCCCCTAAAATCTTGGGCATAATATACACCTGCGTATTATACACAGGTGCGTATTATACCTGAGATTTTACGGTATATATCCTTTTCCCAAAGATACACATACTCCTGAAAAAGTGCAACGGACATATATACCTACTAAATGGTAAAAGCTGCTATATCTATAGACATAGATATAGCAGCTTTTACCATTTAGTAGATATATATGTCTATTGCACTTTTTCAGGAGTATGTGTGTCTGGGAAAAGGATATATATATGTATGCTCTTAAAGAAAATATATAAAAAAATGTGATAATATCCAAGTGCACTTTTTGGAAATGATGGAAAAATGTATGTATATAGAAAAAGATAGTGAGTAGGAGATGTGTGAGATAATGTTTTTTGTGTGGTTTATTATAAGACCTACCCAGCGCTGTCTCATTTTTTGGATAAAGGGATAGTAATACTTCAAAATTACTATTCCTTATATTGAAGCTCTTGTAAAACTGAATAAAATGCTACCAGCAGCATCTCTCAAACCTTTATGGTTTGCGAGATAGCCACTTTTAAACTTCGCTTCCCCCTGCCTCTCCGCTGACGACATCGTTCTTACTGCAGCAGGGAAATCCGGTCCCGGGACCGGCAGAGGCTCTTTAGCACAGCCCAGATCTCGTTATGGAAGACAAGATCCTTCACAAAAACGGTCTTCTACGTGTGCTTGGTTACCAAGCACACGTAGAAGACCATTTTAGTGAAGGATCTTTTCTTCTATAACGAGATCTGGCTCCGCTGAAGAGCCTCTGCTTGATTCAAAGAAGGTATTTCCCTTCTGCAGCAAAAACTGTGACGTCAGCGGAGAGGCAGGGGGGAGCAAAGTTTAAAAGCAGCTATCTCGCAAACCATAAAGGTTTGAGAGATGCCGCTGGTGGCATTTTATTCAGTTTTACACGGGCTTCAATATAAGGGATAGTAATTTTGAAGTATTACTATCCCTTTATGAGTAAATCAATTCTAAAGGATCCCCCTTCCTCCCCTTTTACTTACGTCATACTGCCTCTCTGAGATGGCCAGGTGGAGCGCAGCGAGGGACAATCTTCATTAAGAATAAGGAAAATCCCGCCCTCCTTCGTCATGGGTGACAAGGTTTTCCTTATAGTCAGTGGATGAAGACAGTCCCTTTCTGTGCGCTGTCCGGTCCCACGACCGGATTCCACAACTGAGGTGAGGCAGCTAAGGATAGGTAAAATGGGCAGGTGGGGGATCCTTAGAAATGATTTACTCTTGAATTACAAAACATAAACTATTGAAATACAGTGTTACATAATCCTTGTTATATGAATAAATCAGAGCTGCATTTTTATTCTGCCATTAGTATCTCTTTAAAGTGATAGTAATATTTCATAATAAAAGCAGCTCTAATTAATCTTCATAGTATTTGGACTTTGGAGAGTGTTATTTCAATTCTGTCAGAGTTGTAGTTTAGGAGTAATTCAATGACAAAGTGTTCCCCTCCTTCCCCTTTTACTGATGTCACACTGTTCAGCCAGATCAGAAGGGAGGTGCCCAGGTAGACTGCAGAGAGGGACAATCTTCAATTAAGATGAGGGAAAAACCTGAAAAGCTTGTCAAGGGTGGCAGGGTTTTCATTGTTCTCATAGGAAGAAGATTGTCCCCTGCTGTTTTCTGTCTGGTCTATGGACCGCATCCACATCTGAGAAGAGATAGCTTACATTAGGTAAAAGGGGTGGGAAGGGAGACTTTGCTTGTGAATATCTCTTAAACCATAAAACTTTGAGAGATAAGACTTATATCGTTCTTCATGTTTTTTTAATGCCTACAAAATAATAATAAAACAAAGTATTACTATCCCTTTAATGTATCTAATGCAATTTCCGGGTACACCTGTATACAAGACATCCCTGTAAGGATTTATAGCATGAATACAGGTCAGCTGTCTCTATGAATATTCTGCATATGCTTAATTCCCAGAAAAAGTGGAGGACAAAAATCCTTGGTAGGATGTGCTCTAGTCTCCTCTTGCAACGCATGTAAAACTGTCATCTAGAGTGAGTGGAATGGCATTCTAGGAAGAGGAAAGGGAGGAGTTCCAGACCAACTCTTAACTATTTAGTGCCCAATCAGCCTCCTGTAAGAGGGCATTTTATCCCATTGTCCCTCTGCCCCCCGCCCATTGAATACAAGTACAAATTAGATCTTGATTAATTTGGATACTTTCCTGTAAATTATCAATACTATCAATTTGTGCGAACACTCCTGTACCTGAGTTTCTCTCTGATATTAACATAATTAACGCATAATAGCTCAATTCTCCTACAGGTACATAATGATCATGCTGTTTTATAAGGTACCTTTGAGGGCTATATAACAGTCCATTCAAATCATTGAACATGTGCAGACCAGAGGTAGATATCCTTTGAAGACTAAAGCTTGGCGTTGCAATCTCCAACAGATCGTCAAAGGTTGCCTACGCCTGTTCCAGACCATTATTAGGCTAAGCATCACGGGAGCTCTAGTACAAAAACAAACGAAGAGCAAAAATTTGACCAGAAAATATCAGGACAGCTTCTCTAACTCTCGTTTCTTTGTGTTATGAGAAGCAGCATGAACTCGTATTTTTTTTCCAATCTAATTTACTATGGTACAATGTAATAGCCCAATCCATATAGATCAGTCCTTTGCTCAACCTCCTTCTTGTACATAGTGACGTTTCATAGTATGACATCACGCTGCCGGGAATTCTGCTGATTTCCAGGAGGCTGTTCCGTTTTCTAGGGCTCTCCTCCCTACGTGACACGTACATCATAGTAAGACGTGCGGCGGGAAGGGGACAAGTGCTTGGAACAGCTGAAAACATTGTTAATGTGCCGGAGACCAGCATATGGGTGGGAACTAGCGTGGCATACATAACACATAAGGGGAAGAGGTTAAGTTTCCTACGAGCGAATGATAAGTGGGAGGGGAAGTCAGAGTTCATATGAATATTGAATAATAATACAAGGGGTGTTGTAAAACTTGCTAATTCTTCAATTCAACGCAGTAGATTGACAAAGGGGGAGGAGACTACGATGAGCGTCCTGCAACTGGCGTAGGAATGGGGGAATGTCTAGTGGGTGGAGACAGCTGACGACGGTGTTTAGCCGAGACTAGACAGTGCCCAGTCCTGTGGGCGGGGATGTTCTTGTCTGGCTTTGACTGACAGTGGGAGGGCAGGGAGTAACAGAGGTGGGTCTGGCGATTTCCGGTGATGGTACCATAATCTTTGGGACCTGCGTCAGAGTGAAGACGAGATAGAATTGGCATAGACAGGTGAGCAGCTCTGTTCTAATCAGTATGGGCATCCTGGTGCCAGAGAACGCGATCTGCTGGGCAAGGGCTCGTTGAATAGTGTTGTACCACTGAAACATACCAATATGTTGGATATATAAGCGCTGTTTATACACACACGTGTTGCACTCGTTCATTATGCATAATTGTTTGCCTTTATGTTTTGTCCATATACATGTGTGTGTTAACGAATATCGAATTTAACCAGTTATTCTGTATACCTGGTAATGCATAGTTTCCATGTTGATCCTCCCACTCCAACTTTTTTGTTGCACTTTCTTATTGGATTGATGTAAATTAGGACTTCCCTATATCTGTAATCATATGGGCAGTTTATTCAGTGTTATGGGCGACGAAAGGACAGCATTCTAAAATGACCGAAGAAGTTAAGTAATAAATTACTTATAATTCTTTCGTATTCATATATTCACTGACTTGTCTGTGAGGCGAGGCTGGAGACATAACCGTGGCCTCAAAATGAAGTTTATGAGGCGCCAGCATAGTCTGTAATGCTTTACACAGGGGTGTCATAAACCTTAATGCCGGAATTGCATTTGACATAGTGACAAATACAGCGAGAACAATGAAAACGAAAGGACTGTTATAGCTTTCTCTCTGTTGGGGTAGTTAACACTATGAGTGCCGGAGGGCTACATTGATCTCAGTGTGTGCAGCAATAGTTGGGTTCAACTGGCTTTAATGGGTTCTGAGATGATAACGGGAAGTGCTGGATCTCCCTGCTGTAGAGACATATCATTCAGCTGTGAGTATATGATGTATTGCAGCACTGATGGTGACAAAATGGCATTAAACCTAGTTTTGTGAAACTGGACGTTACCCCTATCAGATCACATACATACATACCCAACTGGAGAAGATGTAGCTAGTCCTTGGAGAAACAAAACTTCTGCAGCTATAGTCTTGGCAGTCTCTTTATCTAGGTTAGTGCAGCTATTGTCACACTCACATAGTTGGCTGAGTTTTCTAGCTTGTTAGTGAAGGTTACACTTTAAGCCTGAGCAGTATGTCTGTGAGAGAATCACTGCTGCATACAAGAGGGAGATACATTAACCCATTGAGTGCCAGGCAGCTACACAATACATTGCTCTGCAATTAGTTACATACCCCTCTGGCATTCAAGGTTAACACTTTGTGTGCCAGAGCGCTATCCAGCACATTGCTTTGTAATGCTTTGGATACCCTTCTAGCATGCAAAGGTTTAAGAGGCAATGCTTTGGCAGTGTGTAGTGGGTGCATTGCCATGGCGATGCAGACACATCATGGTATGCACGAAATTAGGGAGGCAATGGGAGGGGGATTAATTAATCAGCATGCAGGGTTCTCAACATTGCCAGAAGTTAGACAATAATGAAGCTTGAGCGCATATTGCCTACTCTTCTTCCTGCATACTGACTTCAGCACCACAAACAGCATTGTTCCCTAACCCTTTGTGTGCTACAGGGATGTGAATTGCATAGCTCTGTGGCAGTGAAAGGTGCAGGACTGTACCTGATGACAGATGACACAACAAAACACAAACTAATCTTTTTTGGGAGTCTTCCCACTTCCAAATGTGGGTCATGTGAGTGCACTCAAGGGGTTAATAATGTCAGTGGAAGTTTTGATTGCACACCTGTCCCCAGCACACATTATATGAACATTTTAAATATAAAAATATGAAAGTAAAATGCTTGCATGGGTAACAGTTTACATTTTATATACTCCAATTTTAAACATGCTAAAAGTTATTTCAGTTTAAGAGAGGCATTGAAAGATCATATGCCTTTACATTACATGACCAGCCCAAACACTCTAGATGTCTCTTCTATTTTTAGTTTACCTGCCTGGGTTTTATGGACACATTTTCAGGATGGCTGCATGCTCTTAAATAGAATTTAGCATTTCCTCATAACTTATACAAGACTGTGATAAAATGGGGGAGATTATAGGCCCCAGACCTTTTCAAAATCCTCCAGGGCTCCCAATGAAGAGTGGATGTGACTTTGCAAAGCTGCAACGCTGGTATCCCCAAACCTTGCCAGACACTGGTGCTGTGACGGATGTCAGCTGTACAGCTTGGCAAAATGATTGGTGGGGCAGTGAATATTATTAATATAACATTCATTGAAATTATTTACCTTTTGAATGTACTTCTCTTGGGCATAGGAAGTAGGAAGATTCCCATAAAATTGAGTTTGAGTTTTGCTGCGTGCTGTCATAAGCCTCATCCTGCCACTTTTAATGCACATCCCTAGGTCACTGAAACTGTCTTGTGCTCCATAGTAAGCTACAGGAAGATCCCAACTTTACCAGCCTCAGTCTGGTGATGTTGGGACTGTGAACTGTGACAGCAAAAGTCTGTTATTGCAGCTTAGTGCACTTGGCGAATAGCCACATTAACATATAAACACACCCACTTGAATATGACAGTGGCTCATTAACCTGAATTTCCATACACAAATGAGCCATTGTCAACGTAGTGAGCACAAAATTTTAAAGCTGTCGAAGGCATTGCAGATTCATGGCAATGTGGTGGTTTGTGGCAGAGTCACACGGCTATAATGTTGCCATAGACACAAATATGCCACCATATCTCCAACCTAGCCCCCTATCAAACTTTAGTGCATCCCCCCCCAAGTTATTTGTTTTGGTTTGTGTTAGTAGTGCCTTTATCAGGACTGGCTGATATCCATCCTGAAGAGGGCACCAGGAGCATTGAACTGATGTGCATTGGTGTTCTGATTGGTATATGATAGACATGTCAGGTATGCAGCCCAATAACTAATGAACTGTGGTCCCCAACAGGATTTCTCACTTTGGACTTGCAGGGCCACACTGTACTTAAATTCTGTTTTAAATCAAGCTTGGCTGGATGTCACTTTCTAGCGCAGTGGAAGGCAACATGCAGATCTCCATCTGTTGGTTGGATATGATGGGAGCAAACTATTTACATATCATCTCTGTCCAGACCTCTTAACAAAATAAAATTATAAATACCAGCAGATGCTTTGACTCTTTTTAGAAGGAACTGTTGAGCTCAGGACTAATACAAACCTGTGTATAATGCTCAGGTGTAAATTATACCCAAGATTTTAAGGGAAAACAAGAGTGCCTATGTATGATACGAAACCTTGTTTTCCCCGTCTCACTAAAATAAATTGTATGTTGCCACTCTGATTCCCTCCCTCCCCTCTTACCCTCTTGCTTCTCACCCCCCCCCCCCCCAGAGTACATTCCGACAGCCTGACAGGTTCACAGCGGGCAGCAATGATCCGTCAGGAAATTTTCCTTTAAACCAGTTGGTAATGCCCTGTGAGGACCGCAAGGTCCTCGCAGGCAATACTGTAGATCTGATGCATAGATCTATGGTATTGCCCTGCAAGGACCTTGAGGTCCTCTCAGGGCATTACTGTTGGCTTAAAGTAAAAGGTCCTGATAGGTAATTGCTGGAAAGGCAAGCATGCTGCCTGCTGTGAACCTGTCAGAATGTCTGATTGGACTTGAGGGGGTAAGAAGCACGAGTGTAAGCGGGGAGGGAGGTAATCAGAGCGACAACATACAATTTTTATTTATTTATTTTCCTCTCATGTAACATAATCAACCCTCACTTCATATAAGGTAAAGAGTGGGCAAAATTTTGCGTATTATATGTGAGATTTTATGGTATACCCCTCCTTAGACTGAATCATTGAGTTTGTGTCCCTCAAATACTTTGGCATGTATGGTTTAATAATACAACACATAGATGTGAAGGTGAACTGAGGGTATATCTACTATTTTTAGTAGAATACTTTCAAGATGTGCAGAGATTCGCATTAAAGTTTCACTTTAATATTGCACAACTGAAAACCAGGCAGCAAGGTGGCTTACGTTTAAATGTCTCTCAGTCCAAAAATACTAAGTATGTACCAGTTGCCATACATTTAATTTAAATGCTCTTCCTCCTTGACCAATGTATATCATCTGGTCTGACTGCATTAAAAGGACAAAGGAGATGCAAAGTTCAGGAATGCAGTAAAGATGCAGCAGGGAAGATCTGCACTGCAGGTTATGGGCTCTCTGGCAGACCTTCATTCAATAATATTATTATATTCAATATCTGGTTAGAGCTCCTATGGGCTATCAATCAGCCCCTTCTTGTAATGCAATTATTTTGGTGAATACTGTAGAAAGGAGGGTACCACAATGGTGGGGGATAGAACTGTAGCAGGATGCTGCTACAGTTCTGTCTCCCATGTGAAATAGCCCTTAAAGAGCCCCTGTTTCCTTTCCAAATCCTTCCTTCAGTGGAAGCTCCATCTTGAAATTATTTGAATGATTATTCCTCCCGTTATTTTATTCCAGCCTCTGATGGAAACTGGATACAGCAGCGAAGAGGGTGGAAACAGTCAATTTTCTAGATATTGGCTTAATTAATTATGCATGCTTGATTTGACCAACTCAGAGAGCAAAGCACTGCTGAGACTACAGTTATTTCATTTAGTAGCTGGGAATCTAAAGTTGTTGGTAAAACCAGGAATAATAATTATAGGCAGTTTAAATATGGTAGATACATTTTAAAGGGATAGTAAAGTCTCTATTAAAGTGCAGCTCCGAGTCCTCTGTATGGTTTTTATAATACATAGGGATATGTTTAATTACAGTTCTGTAGTACAAAAGCTATTCAAGCTGAAAGTATCCCCCTCCCACCCCTTGTGGCCGCCTCCCCTTAGAGCTGCAATCCGTGCATGGGACTGGACGGATGCAGAGAGGGACCTTCTTTAGTCAGTAAGTATAAGGAAAACTCTGCCCCCCTTGCCGTTGGAGCGCAGGATTTTCCTTTTGCTTAATGGAGATTGTCCCTCACTGCTCTCCATGTGGACCAGATGTAATGTGCCAAAAGGGGCAGGTGGGAGATCCTTTCAGCTTGAATAGCTTTTGAACTACAGAACTGTAAGTAATTAAACATAGCTCTACATGTTATAAAAAGCATATAGAAGACTTGGAGCTGCACTTTAATATAGACATTGCTATCACTTTAATAAAAGCTGTGGGTAACAGGTCTACTTTAAGAAAAAGAACACAAGACAGAAACAGGGACGCCAATAGTGAAGTACAGTCGTTCAAATAATACAGTTGTAATAATAATTGGTTTAACTCATATTTAGGAGTGGTCAGGACTCTGGTACCAAAGTCAACTGACAGTCACGCTTACGGAGATATTAACCAGTCTCCGTTCAGGTGTCACCCTTATTGTTGAAGGTATTCAGGGTCCTTAGAGGGATGTATCAGGCAGAAGCTATATACTGGTATTAAAATGAGAATATATATATATATATATATATATATATATATAATTTTTATTTATTTATTTTTTTTTCTTTTTAATAAAACATAGTAACAAGTTGTCTATAAATGCTAATGCGTTTCACGTCTGGAGGGCTGCTTTTTCAAAGCAAAACAAGCCTATTACAGTATAATAATATACTTTGTATATTGATATACTGTAATAGGCTTGTTTTGCTTCAAAAAAGCAGCCAACCAGTTGGGAAACGCTTTAGCATTTATAGCCTTGTTGCTATTATTTTTATTTAGATTTATATACTGTTTTTTTTTTTTTTTTTTTTTTTTTTTTTTTTTATATATACTTAAAACCTTTTTAATACCAGTATATAGCTTCCGCCTGATACATCCATCTAAGGACCCAGAATACGTTCAAGAATAAGGGTGACACCTGAGCATAGACGGGTTAATATCTCCGTAAGCGTGATTGTCAGTTGACTTTGGTACCAGAGTCCTGACCAATCCTAAATGTGAACTAAACCGATTATTATTACAACTGTATTATTTGAACAACTGATAAAACAAAAGAAAAAACCTCTTACAGAGATAACTCACCTTAGTGCATAACTATATATGTGTATATCTGTATAATACTTTTTAATTATTTATTTTCCATGAAGTGCCATTGAAAAAAATTGGGGTTACTGAAGTGTGCAGCAAGGAATGAGATGGTTCTCCAGTCCCCCAAACATCAGGCCAGAGTCCCTATAGGTATGTCAAGTAACGTATCCCCCTCCCGTCCCTTTTACTGATGTAACCCTGATCACCTCAGAGCAGCAGGGAGGTGCCCCGGTAGATTGCAGAGGAACAATCTTTAATTAAGATAAGGAAAAAGCTGAAAAACCTGACAAGGGGGGGCAGGGTTTTAATTGTTCTCACAGTAAGAAGATTGTCCCTTGCAGTTATCTGTCTGGACAAGCAACCAGATTCCACATCTGAGTTGAGCAGTGTTACACTAGGACTAGGTAAAAGGGGCTGGAGTGGGATACTTTATCATTCAATCACTCTTGAACTACAGCTCTGACAGTATTGAAATAACACTCTCTATGGCTCAAGTACTATGAAGATTAATTGGAGTTGCAGTTTTTGTGAAACATTACTATCCCTTTAAAAGATATGACTCCTTCATCCTATAGATACATTTCTGCCTCCAGACAAATGGTAGTGTGTGTGTGTTTATTTTTTTATTTCAAACAATATATATATATATATATATATATATATATATAGATGTTTTGCTTTATTTATTTTTCAGTTTATACATCTGAGTTAGTACTTTCTGGTAGGAAGTGGCAGTTAGGATGGAATGGTGTGTGACAGTGCCTGACAGATTTGCACTCAGTGAAAATAAACCAGAGGACCCTATATTTTAAATGATTTGTTTTATATTCAGATATGAAAAAACAAACTTTTGATACACCATACAGATTAACCAAATGTGAACCCTATGTAGAGCATATATAATACCAATGTGTTCAGTTACTTACTTACAGTATTTGAAAATAATGAAGGTTTATTGCATAGTAATTTTTCTTGCTTACCTTTCTTACCTTAACCATTTGAATGGAGTCCTACTTCTAACCAATATATATATTGCCATTGTTATGACTTGCAGAAACATTCTACATAAAAATGCTTACATTGTTAAATTCGGCATGATGAAATTACCTATAAAAAATGTTGAATGCCTAGTTAAAAACAACTAAACCATTACTCATAAAGAAATAAAATATCTAATGCCCTACTGGTTAGACTGACCTTCTTTCAAACAGGAATTCTCTGCAGTGAGTGGGTGGGACCCAGAATGTCTGGAACACCATCACCAGTTCTGATTTATAGGTCCATCACACACCCCACTACTATAACTATATATAATTTTTATAACAAACCATAATTAAAGTGGTCTTATCACCTTGAATTTTCTTTACATAGTTGTAAACGTCATTCCGTACTGTCTATATGCCATGTTAACCAAAAGTCCAGCAGTTTAGGAGATATTCACACTTTTTTATTTCTGGGAAAAGTAAAAATTAACATTTCCTGGAACTGCAAAGAGATAAAGTGATAGTAATGGCTGATGTTATCAACATTTAATATTGTAGATATTTAAAAAAAGAAACTAATTGATGTAATTCCCTTCTCTCAAACCTTTAGAGTTTGAGAGAGAGAACCTGCTAAAGTTCCCCCTCCCTCCCCTTTCACACACTTCATTTGATTCTGGTCATTTGACCGTCCGGCAGCTCTTCAGCAGAGCCAAAATAGCGTTATCTAAAAATAAATACTTGTAAGGGTCTACAAAGTGTGACTTGTTTGCAAGCACACTCTGTAGACTGTTCCAATGAAGTATTTCTTTCTACCTAGCGTTATTTCGGCTCTGCTGAAGAGCCGCCTTCAGATCGCACCTGAAACTCCTGCTGTCAGCTAGAGCGCTGATGTCTATGAAAGGGACGGGGCGGGGGGGGGGGAATTCATCAGGTTATATCTCTCAAACTATAAAGGTTTGAGAGATGGGACTTACATCAATCTGTTTATTTTTTTAAATATCTACAATATTAAATGTTGATAAAATCAGCCATTACTATCACTTTAACCCCTTAATGACCGACCGGGTACGCACACGGCGGTCACTAAAGGACCACGCGCGGGGAACCCTGAAATCCATGATGGTCCTGGTACGTCATGGGTCATTTAGTCACTTTTACCCGTGGGTACCGGAATGTCAAGGGACGTTAAGGGGTTAATTAGCATATGAAACATCACTGGTATTGCACGAGTACCAAAATTAGCATATGGTAACAAGCAGGGCTTATAATTTTAAGTCCTTTGCTACTAGTCAGACCTGAAAAGTTACTCGCCACTGCAAGCCAAAACATACTCGCCATTGGCTAGTAGCGAGTGGAAATGTTGAGCCCTGGTAAGAAGTATGTATATATCTTTAACCGTACATAGGCATCTTTTAATGCGGTTTTCAAATATGCAAACTTCAATTAAGGTGAAAGGCTCACTTTAAAGGAAATACCAGTACCAGGCAAGCCAATTAAAGCTAAGGCTATGTACTGTACCTTCAAAATTCATTTTTACAGTAATAAACAGTGGTGCATAATGGAAAATTTAAGTGCATTTTATCATATATATGTATAACTGTGAAATTAAATGAAGCAGCTAGAATAAGAATTTGTTACCAAGCCATAGTTGTACTTTGAGAGAGATGCCTCCAATGATTTGAATGTTCTTCGGTTCCAGTGGCGCTAAATGCTTAAAGGAACACAAACACCGCCAAATAATAACCTACCACTTTATTGCATTATTATGGCTAGAAAATCCTAATAACCACAGTGCATTTTGATTTGTCCTTGCCTCTTTGTTTAGTAGATATACCATCCATTTTTGCTGCCATTGTGCAGAATCTAGAATCTTGCTTGTTATAAAGCAGGTGACTGGTAGGGTAAAAGTGATTCCTTTTTTATTGGTTAACTGGGTAGCTCTAGGATGCAAGCTTCCAAGACAGCTAGGGGCTGGATTCAAATGCACGAGCTAATTTTATCTCTGCTTTTATCTCCAGGTATCACCATAGACTTCAATAGGAAAATTTTTGGAGGGAACACTATCTCCTGCATTTGATCCAGCCCTAGGTGTCCTCTTCAGATAATGAAGCGTAAATGAGAATGGAGGCTGAATACAAAATACATGAAGGTTATGCACTTATGCAGAATTTTTCTATATTTATATTCTACTAGAGAATAATAACTTGTCCCCATTGTTTGTATTAATCAGTCCATAGGCTCCAGTAGAGGCATGTCTTTGTCTAAGATGTCTATGGGTTAAACCTCAGCACTACCCTCTGGAGCCTAGGGAATTATTTATACAGACAATGGGAATAAGAAATTGTTTTCCAGTGTAACTGAAATGTAAAAACAATTTGCATGAGTGTGTAACCTGTCATGTATTTTGTTTTGAACCTTCATTTTAAACATGCCTGAAGAAGAGACCTTGGTTTTTTTTTTTTTTTTGGTTTTTTTTTTTGGTTTTTTTTTTTTAAAGCTTGCATCCTAGAACTACCCAGTTAGCCCATAAATGTATCGGTTTTACTCTACCAGTCTCCTGCTTTTTTTTTTTTTTTTTTTTTTTTTTTTTCTCCTATGGCTCAAGCTACCACATTTTACATGTTTATACAGCATACAGAAGTCGTTATTCAGGAGTACAGATAATTGCATAATCTATAGATGACCTCTCAGAAAAGGGAAATACTTGAGGGAGTTCAAGGTCAGAGTTGGCTACATGAGTTCCACCGTTGCAGTATGACTGGGGATTAGCCCATTCCGCCCAGTCTCCATAGCTTACATACCCCAACGGTGGATATCACTAATGTCTTAGTCAGTGAAATCTGACTTGTTACTAGGTTATTTTTTTTTACCCTGATTAGCAACTTGATTTGAAGACACTTTTCCCCCACTTAGTCTGGGGCTTATGCATCTAGTGATAGCTTTGTTTTCCCTGTGCATGACCATTTGACACCTGTTTGACTGTCCATCCTCCTAATCTATATAATCCTAATATATATAAGAGAAGAAACCTGTGTGTCTGGCGTACCCCCCCCCCCTGGGGCTGCAGTTAGGAGGAGATATGGATAATGGAGAAGCCATGTGTGAAAAACTAAGTGCACCTTATGATTCAATAGCTTGTAGAACCTACTTTAGCAGCATTAACTTGAAGTAATATTTTTCTGTTGTGGAGGAAATTTGGCCCACTCTTCTTTACATCGTTACTTCAGTTCATTGAGGTTTACTGGCATTTGTTTTAATGTGCAGCATTTTTCAGTTGGTTTGAGTTCTGGACTTTGACTGGGCTATTGCAACACCTTGATTCTTTTCTTTTTTTCAGTCATTCTATTGTAGATTTGCTGGTGTTTTTGGGATCATTGTCCTGTTGCATGACCCAATTTCAGCCAAGCTTTAGCTGTCTGGCAGATGGCCTCACATTTGACTCTAGAATACTCTGGTATACAGAGAATTTCATGGTCAACTCAATGACTGCAAGGTCCCCAGGTCCTGTGGCTCTAAAACAAGCCCAAATCGTCACCCCTCCACCACAGTGCTTGACAGTTGGGATGAGGTCTTTGTGCTGATATGCTGTATTTGGTTTTTGCCAAACATCTCCACTTTGGTCTCGTCTGACCAAAGGACATTGTTCCAGAAGTCTTGTGGTTTGTTCAGATGCAACTGTGCAAACCTATACTGTGCGGCCATGTTCTTTAGAGAGAAGACGCTTTCTCCTGGCAACCATTCCAAACAAACCATACTTGTTCAGTCTTTTTCTAATTGTACTGTCATGAACTTTAACATTTAACATGATAATTGAGGCCTGTAGAGTCTGAGATTTAACTCTTTGTGGTTTTTTTTTTTTTTTTTTTCTGCGATTTCTCTGAGCATTGCACGGTCGGACCTGGGGGTGAATTTGCTGGGACATCCACTCCTGGGAAGATTGACAACTGTCTTGAATGTTTTCCACTTTTGAATAATCTTTCTCACTGTATAATGATGGACTTTAAATTGTTTAGAAATGGCCTTCTAACTCTTCCCAGATTGATGGGCAGCAACTATTGCTTCTCTAAGATCATTGCTGATGTCTTTTCTCCTTGGCATTGTGTTAACACACAACTGAATGCTCCAGACCAGCAAACTGCTAAAACTTTGGCTTTTATAGAGGTAGTCACACTTGCTGCTGATCAGTTAATCAAGGGCATTTGATTAGCAGCACCTGTCTGCTACTTAGCATCTTCCTATAGAAGCAGTAAGGGTATACTTTGTTTTTCACAAATGGCTTCTTTATTTTGGCTTTATTTTTGTTAAAGGGATAGTATTACTTGAAAATAATTTTACTTTATTTTGCAGCCCTTTAAAAACATTAAAAATGATATGTTTTGTCTCCCAAACCTTTTATGGTTTGGGAGATATTGGCAAGTAAAGTTTCCCCTGGAGTGATGTCATTGCTCAAGCCTTCAGATTTGGAATCCGGTCCCTGGACCGTCCGCGGCTCTTCAGAAGTGCTGAGATCATGATCTTTAAAAAAATTTCTTCATTGAATGGCCTACAAGGTGTGCTTGCAAGCCAGGCACACTTTGTAGACAGTTCCAGTGAAGTAGTTCTTTTTAAAGATCTGTGGACCGGATTCCAAATCTGTCTTCTAGCTGGCAGACATGGCTAAAACAGCCAGGAAAAGGGAACTTTGCTTAACTTTACTTGTTAATATCTCCCAAACCATTAAGGTTTGGGAGATAAGACTTGTATCATTTTTAATGTTTTTAAGGGCTATAATATAAAATAAAATGATTTTCAAGCAATACTATCCCTTTAAATAAATCATGACATGGTGTAATATGTCATGTGTTTTTGTTTATCTGACATTGTATTTACCTAATTCTTAGACCTGCTAAGGAACAAATGATTGTTATTATATCCTCATATGTAAAACCATAGAATTCAAAAAGGGTGTACTTTATTTTTCATACGACTGTATATGGAACTCTCACCTCCCAGTGTGCGCCGTAAAATCCATGTGGTTTATTTATTTTATTCCTACATGTGTATGGTAACGGACATTGCAAGCTGTACATCATTACGTGAGCGGAGGCATTGCCGCGGTTCAGATTACTACTGAAACTCTGTCAAACTCTGACTCCCCCCTCCCATGTTGTGCCCATTCCCTCCTTCTTTACAAACTAACTATTGTTTGTGCCACCTGACGCACATTCATTTGTGAGTCTCTGAAGGGGGAGGAAATGAGCCGCAACAACATGGGTGGAGGAAGGGAGGTGATTGACACACTTTCGGTAGTCAGCTGTACCATGGACATGCCTCTACCCTCTTCCTATTATTGGCACACTTCACGGGCCTCATTTATATTGGTCCTCCTTCTGCCCTGCTCTGTCTGAGTCCTGATGATATGCACCCTTCCTCTCTTGCTATGCTGCTCTGTGGCCTTCTTCATAGCCTTCCTATTCTGCCTCCCTTTGGAGAAAGAGATGGCTAAGTACACCTGCCTGATCTACATATGCGAGGTGAAGAGCTCATATGGGCTGAAGTCCATTTAACCCTTTGCGCGTTAGAGGGGTACCCCATTTCCACTCAAAAGGTTAACCCCTTTCCGACAGTGGACGTATATGTACGTCCCGCAGAAACTGTCACTTGGTGACAGAGGATGTACATGTACGTCCCGGAAGTCCGGGTCCCTGTGTGGCTGCACTCCGTTCGGGGACAACGGATTACTTTGGAGAAAAAAAATATAATTTCCTAGCCGGGCATTAAGTGACGGCCGCGTGTGCACACGGCTGGTCACTAAGGGGTTAAAGAATAGCAGCATTGTATGCAGTGTACACTAAACGCCCCCTGTGTACCTTCCACTGAATGTCTGCAATGGAACTTCCAGCTTGAGGGTTGCATACCCATCTGGCACTCAAAGTGTAAACATTCTTACTATTAATCCGTGAAAGTAGGACTAAGTGGTTGCTACAAATACTGGGCACACTGGGAGAAAATCTGGGGCTCTACACACTAAAAAGGTGCTTCTCTACCAGAGGGCTCCCCCAATCCACAGATTCAATTAAAAAACAAAAATACTCTATGCTTGTGCTGTGAAGGAACAAATGGTATTACCGTTTGTGTGCTATGAGGAATTCATATTTCCTAAGGGTTACACAGCATTATTAGTAAAAGCTATGCAACAGGCTCAGTCCAAGTTTCCATAGCTGCACACATTCCATCCACAACAAATGCTGGTCAGACAATTGTGCCAGGTCTAAGTAAACTATATTATGGCAAGAAGGACCACATAAAGGGATAGTAATGTTTAACAAAAACAGCAGCTCTAATTAATCTTTATAGTATTTGGTGCATGGAGAGTGTTATTTCAGTACTGTCAGAGAGTTACATTGGTAGTTTAGGTTGAAAAAAGACTTGCATCCAGCAGGTTCTTATAAAAGAAGGCAAAAAAAAAAAATTCAGCAATTTCAAATTCTGCTTTCAATGGGGAAAAATTCCTTCTTGACTCTAAGTGGCAATCTATCATGATGCCCGTGATTCTTCTGGCTACATTGCTATGTTCGGTTTACTTCCTGCTTGTCTTTTATTGGCTACTAGGCTTTATCTCCGCCCAGTTCTAGCCCTTAAATACTCAGCCCTGTCAGTTCATGGGCGCCCTTTCGTGGTGTTCCAGTTGTTAGCGCTTGTTCCTGACTTTTGTGTGAATCCTGTGTATGACCTGGACTGCCTGCCTGTTCTGTTCCTGCTCTGTGTACCGCCACCCCTGTTTTGGGTTCACTCTCTGCATGGGGAGTCTCCGCTGACCTCTGCACTACTAGGGCCTGCCGGCATCCCTTGGCCTAGTAGGGGTCTCTACTCCTCACCCCTTCTGGATTCACACAAACTGTTGACCCGACCTGTGTCAGTATTGTACCTTGGTACCTACTGGACCCGTATGGGTTACTGTAAATTATTGTGGCCTGACCTGTGTCAGTATTGTAACATTTGTACCTACTGGACCCGTGTGGGTTATTGTATATTATTGTAGCCTGACCTGTGGCAGTTTTGTATCATTTGTACCTACTGGACCCGCGTGGGTCACTTTATTCTTGTCTTATTAATAAAACTGTGTTTTACTATAACCTCCCGAGTCTGAGTGTCCTTAAAACCGTTACACAATCACATTTCTCCTTGGATCAACAAGCCCTAAATGGATATTAATCCCAATACTAACACACATAGCCCTCTATGTTCTTCTCTATTAAAACAAAGTTTCCAGGCCCCTTTTAAAGGCATGTAATATATTCAACAGCACCACCTCTTCAGGAAGTGGATTCCATACCTTTATTGACTTTACAGTAAAGAATCCCTTACGCTGCTGTAGACAGAATCTCCTTTCCTAAAGTCTTAGCGAGTGACTCCTTGTCCTTTGTACTGTTCTGTTAATGATCCCCACCACTCTTTGCATGCTATCTTTCAGCCAGTTTCCAATCCACGCACAAACGTTTGCTCCAAGCCTATTTCAGTCAATTTTTACAGTAACCTTTTGTGTGGAACAGTATCAAATGCCTTAGCAAATTCTAAATAGGTCACATCAAGCACAGTACCCAAATCTATATTTATGCAATTAAGGTAGTTTGACAAGACCTGTCTTTCACAAAGCCATTTTGGCTCCTGCTAATGATATTATTGTTCAAGATGAATTCCTGAATATATTCCATTAGCAACCCTTCAAACAATTTTGCTACCACACGTGTCAAGCTTACTGGTCTGTAATTGCCTGGCTGGGATTTTGATCCCTTTTTTAAATATGGGCACCACATCTGCTTTATGGCAATCCGTGGGCACCATATAACTGAAATAAAAGAATACCTGAAAATAAAAAATAACAGTCTGGCCAGGACCCGGCTTAGCTCTTTAAATACCCGTGGGTGTATACCATGTGGCTCCGTGGCTTTGTCTACCTTAAAGGGGAGCTATCACGCTTGAACAACTTGCTCCCATATGAAAGTGGGAGCAAACCTAAACATACAAATTTTTAAAAAATGTAAGGTCTTTGTTGCATGTTTTGAAAACAGTACTTGCAGAAATTTGATGTTCAGCTTGCCTGCGGCACTGGCAGGCAAGTCTGTGGCGTTATATGCCGATCACCACCTTCCCTTTTACTTCAACAGTGCTTCTGCTGAAGGGTATGTGGAAGGCAGATGACTGGGAGAGAGCTGTAACAGAAAAAATATGGCTGCACTCACCCTCGTCTCCGCTGAAGATGCGGGCTATAGTTTCACTTACAGTGACATCATTTACTAGGTGAAGCTGCCTGCATTGTGATCTTGATTCGGGAGTGGAGGGTTTTGTGTGGTGAAAGTTCAGCTTTAATTGTTTTAACACTTTCTTGTGTTGGCCAATCACGTTTGCTGTGACTGTTCTATAAAAATAGCTTGCGGGTTCTTGTTCATTGGGGCTTCTTTGGTAAAACAGAAGAAAAAAAGTTGTAGTTCAAGAGTAATTTGAATGATAAAGTATCCCCCTCCTGCTCTTTTACCTAGTGTAAGCAACCTCCCGTCAGATGTGGAATCTGGTCTCTTGAAAGGTCAGCTCACAGCATGGCCCAATCTTCTTATTGTATTATATCAGTAAAAGGGGCGGGAGTGGGATACTTTCAATTACTCTTGAACTACAACTCTGATAGTATTGAAATAACTCTCCATGGCCCAAATACTATGAAGATTAATTGACATTTGACGTGGAGGGAAAGATGCATGAGTGAAAAAGAGGTACCGGGGGGGAGACGTACATGGGGGGAGAAAATGAGATACAAGGGCAGGGGGCAGAAAGGGAGGCACAAGGGGGAGAAAGAGGTACATGGGGAGAGAGGGGGAGAAAGAAGTACATGGGGAAGAAAGAGAGGCACAAGGGGGAGAAAGAAGTACATGGGGAAGAAAGAGAGGCACAAGGGGGAGAAAGAAGTACATGGGGAAGAAAGAGAGGCACAAGAGGGGGAAAGAGGTACATGGGGGAGAAAGAGGCACATGGGGGAGAGAGGGGGAGAAAGAAGTACATGGGGAAGAAAGAGAGGCACAAGGGGGAGAAAGAAGTACATGGGGGAGAAAGAGGTGCATGGGGGGAGAAAGGTGCACAGGGGAAGGGGGAGAAAGAGGTGCATGGGGGGGAGAAAGAAGTACATGGGGAAGAAAGAGAGGCACAAGGGGGAGATAAAGAAGTACATGGGGGAGAAAGAGAGAGAGAGGTACATGGGGGAGAAAGAGAGGTGCATAGACCCCATAGTAAAATAATAACAATGACACATGTTAATGTGTAAAGTTTTTTTATTCTGCTGTTTGTTTTTAACACTGTTAGTTCATTAAATCATTTTAAATAATGAAAAATTAGCATATTGTTTTTTTTTATCCGATTAATCGGCCAACTAATCGATTATCAAAATAATCGTTAGTTGCAGTCCTTGTCTACATTGCAACTCTTTCCATCCCAGTTACAGGGGGTCTTCCATTCTTGGAAGACCTCCTCCTCCATAAAGTCTTCCCTGCCAAAACCTCAGAGAGTACCTGACGTATGAGATTCCTGCTGGTGGATTCATACATACACATATATATATATATATACTCCAAATGGGAACCAACTTGGGGAATCCTCATTGGTAAAAGATTTAGGAACACTGATAGATGGTAGACTTCTCAGCAATGTGCAGTGTCACTCAGTGTGCTGGAAGTGCAAATAGGGTATTGGCCTGCATAAAAAGAGGTGTAGAAACAAGGAATGCTAATATTATTCTACCTCTGTATAAATACTTGGTTAGGCCTTATCTGGAATATGGCGTACAGTTTTGGGCATTGTTGAACTGGAAAAAGTGCTAGAGACGTGCAACAAAACTGATAAAGGGATTGGAGGATCTGAGTTATAAAGAGAGACTAGCCAAACAGTTTTTTTTTATACAGTAGAGAAGAGACTTCTAAGGAATTATGATTACCATTTACAAATACATTCAAGGTCAATACAAAGAACTATCCAATGAATTATTTATGCAAAGAGCTGAGCTAAGAACGAGAGGTCATCCATTAAGACTAGAGGAAAGGCGCTTTTGACTAAAACAAAGGCAGGAATATTTTACAATAAGGGAGAGAAAGCTATAGAATTCTTTGCCTCAGAATGTTGTACTTGCAGATACTGTAACTGCTTTCAAAAAAGCAATGGATACTTATCTAGCACAAAGCAATTTTGAGAATTGTGACAGATGGCATCAATGAAGATAGGATGTTGATCCAGGAAAATATCTGACTGCCATTTGGAGTCGGGAAGACATTTTTTTTTTTTTTTTTTTTTTTTACCCACTTGGGGCTAAATTGGGAATGGCTTTAGGTTTTTTTTTTTCTCTCTCGATCAACAGGGGTGTTTTGACATGGGCTGGACTTGATGGACTCATGTCGTTTTTTTTTTTTTTTTTTTTTTTTTTTTTTTTAAGCCTCTTCAACTATGTTATTATGTTGTCTGCAACTGTCCTGCCTCCTAGTGGTAGCAGCTTAACCCAATTGTCCCTGAATGCCTGAAACTAGTTCCGTAAATGGGAGAATCTCAAAATTATGACACCAAAGCCCCCAACAGAAAAAAGGACAGCTCGTCATGAGCACAATTATCTGGAGGTGGCAGTGCCAAATAAATGACCAGCCCTGTGTTTTATTTTAAGCCTCCCAGTTCAGTCTTCTACCTGAATCCTGCATGCTGGCTCTCATTACGATGGGATCACGTTACACAGCTTCATTTGACCTAGTAGTAGTAGTAGTAGTAGTAGTAGAGCGGCAATTCCATATATTGCTCCCTGTGAGTAATGACCATATTGGTGAGCTGTTTACATAGAACTTTAAAAAAGCTGACAGGCAAAATCGGTCGGGACGGATGGGACTCATTGCTTCTAAAATATCCCCCTGTAATTTAGATGAAGGCCCCATTTAGGGACCAAGACATTGACCTTATATGTTGCCATATTACTAATAAATTTTGCATTATTTAAGTCCCACGGGTTCTGCCCTATTTCTTGGAGACTGCTTCTGTAAATTGGTTCATCAATATACAGTAGCATACTTATGGGGTTTAAAGGGACACTATTGTCCCATAAAATATTCTTCTGTTTTTGTAAAGGTTAAAAAAATAAATTATTTGCAGAAAATCCCATCTCTCAAATCACTGTGGTTTGAGAGATATTTTCATTGAAAGTTCCCCCCTCCCTCCCCTTCTCTTGACATCAGCGCTGTACTGACAACAGGAGACCCGGTCCTGGGACCAGCTGGCGGCTCTGCAAAGGTCTACAAAGTGTGCCTGGTTTGCAAGCACACTTTGTCCGTTTAAGGGAATAAAGTTCCATATTTTTAAATGCAAACTGGAGTTATTCTGGAGTAAACCAACTGCACCAAAGGGACAAAAAAAAAATACGATCCTGCTAAATTTAAATTGGTTTCTTCACTCTTTGAATTCTCCAATGCACTGAAGACCTCCCTATCATTCACAGGGTTAAAGCTTTATTGGGTTGCATGAGAATGTAGGAATTTGTCCCTTATGGGGCAGTTGGTTTATTCCAGAATAACTCGTTTACTTTTATAAATATGGGCCAATGGGGGAGATGTATAAAACTGGAAAGTGTCTATAAAAGTGACTCAAAGCGACATAAGAATATGTATAAACATCTAGTGACATTTCGCTAAGTGCTAACTCCAGTTAGTTGACTTTTTTGAGAAGTGGATTAGAAATGGTCTTTGCCAAATAAGAATTGTGTCCCAGTGTATATATATAAAGAAATTCACTAATTGCTCAAAAAAAAAAAAAAAAGGCAGTTTTAGTGATTAAATCTTAAAGGGATTGTAATGTCCCCAAGAAAGTATCTTCTAAATGGTAGCTGCAATAAAAAACATTTAATGCACTTAATCCTTTCTCTCAAACAATTATGGTTTGAGAGATATAAGAAAATAAAGACCTCCGCTCCCTCCCCCTTCTCATGCTTCCGCTGTGCAGCGGACGTCATGAGATCCTGCTTCTGGGACCAGACAGCAGCTCTTCAGGAGCGCTGTCATCATGATATCCACGTATAATTACTTCATTGGAATGGTCTACAACGTGTGCTTGCAAGCCAGGCACACGTTGTAGACCATACCAATGAAGTAATTATAGTTACATATCCCGATGTCAGCACTCCTGAAGAGCCGCCTACAGTCGGGCGTCTGGATTCTGCCTCTGACAGCTTTACAGCTCGTCAGGCAGAAAGGGGAGGGAAGGAAGGACTTTATTTTCTTATTTCTCTCAATCCATAACGGTTTGAGAGAGAGGATTAAGCACATTAAGTGTTTTTTTTTTATTGCAGCCACCATTTAGAAGATACTTTTTTTTGGGGGGGGACTTTACTATCCCTTTAACACAAGGCATAACCTGTTCTAATGGAAGTATAGAATGACCATTATGTGTGCGAAAATTAAATTCTCAGAATATTCTCAGATAGACATATTTTTAACGTGACTTTACCGCTTTATAAATATGACCAGGCATTGTGAATTTTAGTGACAATTCTTAAGTACCGTAAAATCTCAGGTATAATACGCACAATTTTACCCCACTTCACCTTATGTAAAGTGGGGGTGCATATTATACACAAGAGTTTTTTTTAAAAGAAAAAAAATTGTGTTTGCAGAAATGTTCCCTCCCTCCCCCGGCACAATCCGCTCTTAAAATAACACTTACAAGGTTAATTTTAAGTCCCCACTGAAGTCTCCTTCCAAGAGAAGCAAAATACAAGCGATGTAAAGGTTCCCTGCAGGCGGCATGCTTCCATTTACCGCCCGCTTCCTTCAATGGGCTTTCAGGACCTTCTGCCTCCAGCCAATGGTAATGCCCTGTGAGGATCTCAAGGTCCTCACAGGGCAATACCATAGGCGGAAGGTCCTGGCAGTGCACTGAAGGAAGCAGGCGGCAAATGGAAGCATTCGCCTGCAGGGAACCTTTACATTGCTTGTATTTTGCTTCTCTTGGATGGAGACTTCAGTGGGGACTTAAACTGAACATAGTAAGTGTTATTTTAAAAGCAGATTGTGCTGGGGAAGGGAGGGAACTTTTCTGGCAGCTTTGACATAATATTTTTTCAGTAATGGGGAAAACAAGGGTGCGTATTATACATAGGCACTCTTGTTTTCCCCCAAAATCTTGGGTATAATATACACCTGCGTATTATATACTGGTGCATATTATACCAGAGATTTTATGGTATACAATAAAAGGCTTTTTATAGATCCCCTCCCCCAATGTTCCATAGCATGGTAATTTAATTAGAGCCATTATCAGAGCTCTGTTAGAATCCTGTTTATAACACCTCTGGTGCAATCCGTGCCAACAACCACCACCACCGGTTCCATGTGTGTAATACTAATAGTGGAGACTGAGTTATCTTTGCTTTGCCCTACATAGCCCCTTAACCATTTGAGTGCCAGAGGGGTACGCAGCGCATTGCTTTGCAATGCGTTGCGTAGTTGACTATCAGTTGGTGGAATAGATACTCTATACTCACTCTGCTCAAATGTTTTGTCACAATGGTGCCAATTACAGCTACTTTAGATAATAGTGTAAGGGCTACTATTAATGTGGAGAGTTCAAGCTTTGAAGTGTCTTGTGCAATAGCCATGTGGGATAGCATTTTGAGAAGGCTACAAGAATTAAATTTAACACTTTTTTTTTTTTTTTTTTTTTTTTGCTGTGGTGGTGGTGGGGTTCTAATGCATTGGATACTCTCTGGCATTCATAGGGTTTATATCTGCAAGAATATCAAGGCTGATACACTAACCCACAAGTGTTGAAGATTTATTTAGCTTTTTATTTTCTATACAACTGTTGCTTGATTTTATATACTAGTTGAAAAGCCCTTGTACACAGGCCACAGTGCCACCCAGCAACCTCGGCTGGTGCCCGGATCCTCTTTTCTCACTGGCCGCGCTGCAGTCATCCGTAGTACTGACTGCCCGAGCGTGCCTCGGCTGATCTGGAGCGGGGCTGTCTGAATTCAGACCGTAGTCCTCTCTGCGCACATTGGTCCCAGGAAGGTGCACAGAGAGGACTACTGTCTGAGTTCGGACAGTATTTAAGGTCTGACAGCATGTGATGTTAATCAGTCGTCAGTATTTTTCACTTAACCCTTTCAGTGCCAGAGGGGTACGCAACACATTGCTTTGCAATGTGTTGCGTACCCCTCTGGCACTCAAAGGGTTAATGCTATGAGTTCCTATCGCCCTTTTATCATTGTGCTTCTAAAAAAGTTTTATTCTTTGACATTCAAGCCAGTGTTTTTTGAGTCCACAGTGCTTAGTCTTTGTGTTTATCTTTAATATTCTGTGAGAAAATGTTTGATTAGAGAAACAAACATATTTTTTTTCAAAATATAAATTAACAGCTGGTAGGTCCAAATATTTAGATTTTTTTTTTTATAGAGTGAGAACGTGCCTTGGACCAGTTAGACTGTGACTGTGCTCCTTTTAAAGGGGAACTATCGCCTATATAAAAGTTTGTCTCTATGTAATGTGGTGTTTATCATTTTTTTTTTTTTTTTTTTTTTAAATGAGCTGGTGATGTAACTTCAGGACAGGCTGCAGGTCAACTCTGTCCTGCAGCCTGTCAATCTTCGTCTCTTCCCCTCTCCAAGCAGTGCCTCGTTCCTACCTCCAGCGATGACAGTGGATTTCTCCATGTGAGCTGGAGCGGTCTCTTGCCAATGAGAGTGTTCCAGCTCTCATGGAGGAAGTTTTTGCAGTTTGTGTCTCTTTCTGTTCTAGACACTGAGTAAGACTGATTAGAGCGGGTTTTCACTGAATGCTGTACATTGTAGTAGGTGCAGTTTTCTGCTCCTGGCATTTCCAACAGTATGTCTGTCTGTATATACCAGCAGGCCATATTTTTTCTTAGTAGGGCAGTAGCTACTGAGTGCAGAAGTAGTGGAAGTGTAAAATATTAAAATGTTTTATAGTGCCACCACCATGCAAAGGTATGATACAAAGTGATAAAGTGGAGATGACTTCTCCAGTGATATCACTTCTCCAAGTCCTTTGTTATTCTATGGAGTCAATGCACTAATTTTCATAGGCTCAATACAATAACATAGGAACTGGAGAAGTGATATTACTGGAGAAGTCATAAATGCTTTATCACCTCTTTATCACTCCTTAGTGCATAACCCCCCTGCAGTTATTCATTAAAAAAAAAAAAAAAACCCTGAAAAGTGCAAATGATCCCTCTTGATGTGGCCAGTTGTTTACCTTTTCAAATTATGCCTTTTGTACCTACTTGTTATAACATACATTTAGTTATGGCATTTAAATAATGTTAGAAAGTGGAAGATGGTTACTGATACAGTTTAATCCATTACATTATGGCCATTTTGTATTTCTTCTGTGTCCCTATCCATGGCGATAGAGACTAATCTTATATCAGCGCCCCCCCCAGCTGGTGTAGGACCAAACAAAAAATATAAAAAGGAAGCTTCCTGCTTCCTCTGGCAGTCATTTTGGTCCTACATCGGCTGGGGTAGGGCGCAAGGCAGTCGACTCCCTACCTATTTTTATTTCTTTTATCTGGCATCAGTTATTCGACCGGATTTCTTGCTGCCCAGGCCAGGAAAGGGAACCCCAATGCCTTTGCTCCACTTTCAGCTGGCAGGGGATGAAGCATCCATTTGGCGACTTGAATCTCCCTCTCTGTAGGTTGAGATTTGGCACTGGAAACCTCCTAATTCGTCGTCATGCACCCAGGGGAAACGGCAGACGGATGCCATTGACAATAGATCACCGATTAGCACAAGAATGTCACTCTGGGGACATGCTCCTTCAGCAGACTGGTAAAAAGGAAAAGGTAAGGTCAGTATGCCAAACCCTTTGTATAACCTGCTTTTTTGGAATATTTGGCTTGGCCTATGCGTTCCAGGGTGAAACGCACATCCAGGGCCTTATCTACTTAAAGGGATAGTAATACTTCGTTTTATCTTTATTTTATTTTGTAGGCATTAAAAAAACATGAAGAACGATATAAGTCTTATCTCTCAAACCTTTATGGTTTAAGAGATATTCACAAGCAAAGTATCCCCCCACCCGTTCAACCAGATCAGAAGGGAGGTGCCCAGGTAGACTGCAGAGAGGGACAATCTTCAATTAAGATGAGGGAAAAAGCTGAACACCTTGTCAAGGGGGGCAGGGCTTTCATTGTTTTCATACAAAGAAGATTGTCCCCTGCTGTTATCTGTCTGGTCTTACAACCAGATTCACATCTGAGAAGAGATTGCTTACACAAGGAAAAAGGGGCGGGAGGGGGAAACTTTGCTTGTGAATATCTCTTAAACCATAAAGGTTTGAGAGATAAGACTTGTATCATTCTTCATGTATTTTTAATGCCTACAAAATAAAATAAAGTTAAAACGAAGTATTACTATCCTTTAAACAGCCTCGTTCAGCTTGCTGAGAGGTTAGAGTCATTATATATATATCTCTGAGTCAAGAAGATTTCATAAGAAGTATCCCTTTAAGGAGGAAGACTTCAGTTTCGACAACACCCTCAAGAGTGGATGCCCCTATTGCCCAGTTATCCAAGATGACTACTCTCCCCATGGAAGATGGTTTTTCATTAAGAGATTAGAAGGCACGCTAAAGAGGCAATTCACCATTCTGGGTCAGAATATAAAGACAGCAACAGCCCTGACATGCGTCTCAAGAGCCATCAGGATTTGGTTGTCTGAACTAGAAGAAAAAATTTAATCTTCAGTATCTAGTGCAAAATTAATAAAGGAAGTGGCTTTTTTAAAGGAAGCAATTGGATACTCTTTTGATGCATCATGGGATACGATCAGATTAGCAGCCAGATCTTCCTCCTTGTCAATCACGGCTAGAAGAGCTCTGTGGCTAAGATTGTGGGGAGCTGATCCTTCCTCCAAAAACAAATTAGTTTCGCTGCCTTTTTCTGGATCCACTTTGTTCGGGGACCAGTTAAAAGAAATCATTAAAAAGGTTACTGGCGGCAAAAGTTCCTTCCTCTCACAGGGCAGAAAAGGACGAACTTCCCCATCAAGAACTTCCTATAGGAGCCGGAGGTCCTTTCGTGACACAAGGCATTTTCAGTCCTCAAGATCATATGACCAGAGAGAGAATACCTTCAGTCGGTCCTCAAAGGGTTCATTCAGAAGATCTGGATCCAAGGGCAACCAGTTTAAGAAGGATACCTCATGAAGGGCAGTGGACCCAGCCTCTAATTCCAGTTGCCGGTCGCCTAGGAAAATTCCTACAAGCCTGGAGGAGCTTAGCCACTCCAGACAAGTGGGTGATTCAGACATTAGAGGCATTAGAGTTCGACCGCATTCCACAAAGAAATATCTTCAAGACCTCAAAGATTCCAAAGGATCCTGTAAGAGCCAGGGAGTTGAAGGACTCAATACAAGAACTTGCCCTCAGCAGAGTGATAGAACCAGTACCACTACAAAAGAGGAATGGCTTCTATTCAGTAATTTTCACAGTGCCCAAGACGACCGGGGGCTTCAGAACAATCCTGGATTTAAAATCCCTGAATCTGGCCATAAAATCAAAACACTTCAAAATGGAGACAGTTTCATCAATGATCCATGTGGTCCGCCCAACAACTGTCCTCACAACAGTGGATCTAAAAGATGCATACTACCACATCAAGATAGCTCCAGTTCATCGCAGGTTTGAGGTTTTGCTTCTTGGAACAACTTTGGCAGTTCAGAGTGCTTCCATTTGGGCTGTCATCGGCCCTAAGGGTTTTTTCCAAAATGCTAGCAGGTGTACTAGAACCCCTGAGAAGGACTGGGATAACCGTTCTCCCCTATCTGGATGATCTCCTCATAGTATCAGAATCAAAGACCAAGTCAATATGCAATACCTTGACAACCCTGCAACATCTGGAGGAATGGGGATGGTTAGTGAATAAGCAGAAAAGCCAACTGAATCCCTCTCATCGTCTAGACTTCCTGGGCATGACCTTCAACACCAGCAAAAGCACAGTATCACTTTCCTCCAGCAGAAGGAAAGGTATAATCAACCGCATCAAGAGATTCAGAAGACATCAGAATCACACAGTCCATGAATACATGAGGATATTAGGAGTAATTAATTCCTCAGTCCACATTGTGCCATAGGCCAGGATTCACATGAGACCTCTGCAAAACCTGTTTCTATCACACTGGAACAGAAATCCAGTCAACACCTCTCAGAAAATACACCTTACCTCTCGTGTGACGTCTGAATTGAAATGGTGGACAAATTCGAGAAATCTGCAAAAAGGAACTCCTCTTCATGATCTCCATTGGCAGAAAGTGTCAACAGATGCGAGTCTGACAGGATGGGGGAAATGCTGGAACAACATCTCCCTACAGGGAATTTGGTCTCAAAGGGAAAGGAACCTACACATAAACATCCTGGGACTCAGAGCTATTTACCTCTCTCAGGGGCCTGATGAAGTTTATAAGGAACCAACCAGTGCAAGTCCTATCCGACAGCATGGTAGCAGTGCTCTGCATATAAAAAAAACAAGGAGGAACAAAAAGCAAAGCTCTAAATCAGGAGGCAGAAAAATACTGAAATGGGCAGAGAAAAACCTAGTATCAATCTCAGCCATTCACACAGCGGGAAGTCTAAACCTCCAGGTGGACTGTCTAAGCCGAAACAGAGTGGAACCAGGGGAGTTGTCGCTCAACAAGGAGGTCTACAATCAAATCATCAGGAGATGGGGAAGACCAGTCACAGACCTGATGGCAACATCGGAGAACACGAAGTGCAACTTTTTCTTCTCCAGGACAAAACACCCAAGAGCCCAGGGGATAGATGCTATGACGCAATCATGAAGAAAAGAGAAGCAATGGGGAGCTCCCTAGTGCAATGAACCAAGGTATATATTACCACCACCGAAATCACCCCACACGTACTCACAAATATAATAGCTGTTTAGCAAATATATGATAAACAGCAAATGAGCAAGCTGGGTTTAAACCTGTCACAGGTACACTTTTGATGATTCTCAGGCTGCCAATACTCCTCACACTCCTCCCAAATGGCACAGAAATCTCCAAAGACAAAAAACACAGATGGCACCCAATAGTGTAATACAGCAAGACTCTTTGAGCAAAAAACAATTGTAAATTTACTTACATTTATCTGATGTCCGCTACAGGGGATATTCTGAGCTGACCATTATCTTACAAGGAAATCTCACCGTCATCGTTCGGTGTCTCACACTCCACTGCTCCACACGCAACAGGATCTCCACACCGTCTAATCTTCCAAAGATTATTTATTCAAAAAAGCATATAAAATACACAACATCAATGTTGTACAATTTAAAATGGCTACGCGGTATTCCACCGCTTTCTCAAGCCTCAATAGAGTAATATATCCTGTAGCTGACATCGGATAAATGTGAGTAAATTTACAATTGTTTTTTGCTCAAAGAGAGTCTTGCTGTATTACACTATTGGGCGCCATCTCTGTGTTTTTTGTCTTTGGAGATGACTCAATCATGGAACTTTCCCCTAGCATATATATTTCCTCCAGTACCCATGATCCAGAGGGTATTAAGGAAATTCAGTCAGGAGAAAGTGAATATCATCACGATCGCTCCGGAATGGCCCAGAAGAATATGGTTCTCAGAACTGATCAACCTAGCCATAGAGGATCCATGGCCACTCCCAATCAGGCCATACCTCCTCCACCAGGACCCAGTTCTACACCAAAATCCAGCCTTTTTGAAATTGATGGCCTGGAGGCTGAAAGGAACTCTTTCTTTAAGATCAAGAGGCCTGTCAGACTCCGTTATAACTACAGTTATTTCAGGCAGAAAGTCTTCCACCTCAAAAATATACAGCAGAGTATGGAAACTTTCTCAGAATGGTGCAAAACACAAAGCATAGAAAGATCAGCCATCAGGACCACTCATATTTTGAGTTTTCTGCAACAAGGATTTGAAAAGGGCCTTTGTCCATCTTCCCTAAAAGTGCATCTTTCAGCATTATTGGCTACACAATTTGCAGAAGAGGATTTGGTCAAAAGATATCTAAAAGCTATAACCAAGGTTAGACCTAGGATTAGAAGAGTTATTCGTCCATGGGACCTGAACATGGTACTGGATCAATTATCTTCAGCCCCCAGGTTTGAACCGCTGGAAGATATCCCTTTGAAAATGTTGACCTAAAAAACAGCTTTTCCTCTGTGTCCAATCCACGGCAATGTACTGTGGGATTAACTCCGCCTCCCAGCTGGTAGGACCAAAATTTAAATATATAAGCTTCCGCTTCCCCTCCTGGCTTCAGTTAATTTGGTCCTACCAAGCTGGAGGACAGAGGCAGTTTGCCTCTCTCTCTCTTCTTTATTATTTTACCTTACTATGCAGTCTGCCTTAAACGCGGCTAGCATCATTCATGCTCATCTTGTGGCTTGGATCACATACCCTTACAACAGATAGGGTCGCATGGATCCATACAGAAGTTTAAGTAGAACACCTTGTGTGTTTTCTTACTCACCGCTACCTTCCCTCCCTGTGTTTGATGCTCCCACGATAAACTGGTGCTCAACCGGGATGACTGCTGCAGTTACAGCCAAATCAGAAATCACATAAGCAATGAAGCTGCCTTCCCTCCCGCTTCGGATGCTTTCACGCCACACAGGCACTCAGACATGCCGACTGCTTCTGCTAACAACCAAACCGGAAGTTCAGCTGCGTGCGTGTCAATGCTGGAACGCATACACGATGAAGCAGCATGGGAGCATCATAGGAGCAACGGGGACATGGTCTGGCGGCTCAGTAAGTTACCTTTCATTATAAAGTTTGCTTCCCGATTTACATTTTAGATATTCTAGTGCCAAAGCCCGTATACACTGGCTATAGTGCACCCAGCTGCTCCTGCTGCTGTCCCTGAGAGGGGCTCCGGGTGGCTCTCGGCAAAGCTCCCTGTGTGCGAGGCCGCTTATGCGCGGTCTCTGCTGTGAGTGTGTGATTGCGCTCACGGGGGCAACGCATTCTACTCTTTGTTTGGAATGTATGTAATATATGTATGTGTGTATGTATGTGTATATATATATATATATATGTGTATATGTGTGTTTGTGTGTGTGTATGTATCCATCTGATACTTCTCAGTGGATGGAAAGCTAATGTTATTGCTGCAACTCCTAAGGAATATCTGCTCTTGACCAGGGCGCTGGGTATGTATATGAGCGGTTTACAACAGATCTTGCTCAGCTCTGTTCTTCTGTATGGGATGTATAATTGGGAGTAGGATCCCATCCCAGTTATCTGAAATGGCTGAAACTTGTATACTGAGATGACTAGAAGGCAGCCCCTTTTACTTTGACTCTCAGGGGATTTTTTATATAGGGGAACAGAGAAGACTAGAGATATTTTGTCCTGAATATTTGCAGCAGATGTATCATTTCCCTGAGATAAGACTCAGCATCTTAGGCAGTTCTGCTCAGGGTGGACACACCTGTTGCTCAGATTTCCCGCTGGACCTCTGTTCAGCTAGTGCTCCTGACTTGTCTGGACGTATGTTAGGACAGATGTTGCTTTTAAGCACAGTTTGCAACCATAGGGCAAATAGGGATTTAGCCTCTGTTATAGGTTCATTTTTTTTGGCACTTGTCCTAATTGGAGACTAATTAGATTCCTTGGTGTTATTTTATTTCAGTAGTAATTATCTTTCATTAAGATGTGTATATATTTCCCCTACAGCTTTACTCAGGGCAATATCAGTTTCTTAGCAGATTATCTATTTTCTCTCTCTCCGTTATTGAACGATAGGGTTCCAGAGAAACTATTGACCAGGAGGAAATTTCAACCAGTGAATTATAAGTAAAGTTGTTGAGGAGGCTGGGAACATGCATTCTAGTTCAGCCCATGCCAAGATCACCCTGGTTAATTACTAAGGAAAGGGTGCAGGCCAAGCTCCAGATTTAGAAACTGTTCAGATTTCCAGAGGAATTCAGTTCCTATCAGATTGAGAAAGATACAAGACTGGCCCTATTTACCCCAGTTGGGGCAGATTGAAGTTTTTTAGGAGGACTGAAGAGCGAGTTACTCAGGCAGGTGGTTTTACAGATCTTGAAGATTGGGGGTGCTTTGGTGTTTCATATGAGGAATAGATATAAAGCCTGCTATTCAGCATCATCTTCGGCATAAAATTATATGACGTGTCCCAGAGCAACAGATGTTTCAGGGAATTATTCATTTTGTTTAACTGTTCTGATGTCTTCAGAGTATCATCATTTCATTATTCGATCCAAAGCCAGTATTTCTTTCTCTTCCTTCACATATCTATATTATACCATAACATAATAGTCTATATTGTCAATCCTCTGGCATACCTGACAAATAGATGCATTACCCAGAGAATCTACCTATACAGAGTTCTTCCTCTGGATTAGCAGTGGGTCTTATCAAACATATTATTTATACCCTGAGCGGAAATGTGTCATTGAAAGATTGCAGTTCATCCATACCTGGGTGATTTGCTCATAATCGGGGAATCAAGAACCCAGGCCTGCATAAGCAACACCTTATGCATAGACCTGCCTCTAAACTTCGGTTGGATTCTCAACAAGGCAAGAGCAACCTAAGCTTCACAAAGCTTGTGTCTCTGATGACAGACCTCGACACAGTCTTTCATACAGCAGTTCTCTCACAGGACAGAAGGGCCAATATGTGGAATGGGGTACGGGCCTTTATTCAAAGGCTCCATCAGTCGACAAGGGAATTCCCAGGAATACTGTGAAAACCTGCCCTCGGCAACAGAAAGTACCTTGGGCAAGGTCACAAAGTCAATACTCTCTACGCAACTTCCTGACATGCTTCAAAGGGAAACCTCATGACCCTCATCAACCATTACTTCCCAGCGCCTGCAGGGAATTAAATCCGGTAGGTGCCACTTGTCAAATGTAGCAAAGGGAAGACCTCTACAGGTGCCAGATTGGCACATTGTCCACACGGATGCAGACCAGGCAGGTTGGGGTCGAATTTGGAGAAATTCTCAGTACAAGGCCCTTGGAATTCCAGTCAGGCGAACCTTCAGATCGAAATGTTAGAACTCTAGGCAGTTTGACACACACTACTGAGTCTCAAGAAGCATTTAAGTCAGAGCAGCGCTGATCGATCCAACAATGTGACAACGGTACAGTACCTTTTCAACCAGGGGGTAAACACAAAGCTACACCCTGAACAGGATCGAAAATAGGATTCTGCACTCCACAGAAGAGCTTTCTACAATCTTTGATAAGTCCTCTTATCAGGCTACCTAATTGTCAAGCAGACTTCTACATAGAGAGACTATAGGAGAATGGTCTCTACACAGTCGGCTTATTTCCAGATTGTATGGTAAGTCTAAATTCCATCTGTGGACCTGCTGGCATCAGAGGTAACCAAAGGTGACCAGCTTCCTTTCTCCATGGAAGTCCAGCCAGTCGATCGGGCATGACACCCTGAGTCCACTGGATTTCCAGCTCTCGCTTACCTCTTCCCTCCTCTTCCTCTATTGTCAGAAGTTATCCTCACTTTGCTCACAAGTCAGTCTCATTGCTCCAGATTGGCCAAGAAAGGTGGGGTTTCCAGACATTCGTAAGTTGTCAAAACTGACACCATTCTACTTACCATTGATTAAAATCACAAAGGTCTCTATCTCGCTCTTATACCCAGAGTGGGGGCCTGACTGCTGAACGGACCTCTCTAGACCTTAGGGTCCTTTCCAAGCCAGTCATCAACTCCATACTGGCTGGGCGGCTTCTTTTATCATTTAAGGAGTTACTATACGGTGCGGTCCATCTTCCTAAGATGGGGCTAGGACAACTTCAATAGGGTCCAAATTCTTCTCCCAACAATCTTAGACTTTCTACAAGATGGATTTTAAATGGGTTCAAGGCCCTCCTTTCTGAAGGTACAGTTATCTGCAAAATAGGCCATCCTGGCCGCACCTTTTGTTGCTGAATCATGTATCGTCATGCGGTATCTATCCGCAGTTTCCATAAGATTGAATCTACGATTAGAGAAGTAATTCCTCCAGGGGATTTGAATCTTGTGCTTCTACAGCTCTCTCCACATCCTTATTTTGATCCCTTGGGAAAGGTCTCAATTTCTGTAGGTGTATTGCAAGCTGTAGTTTGTGTTACACCATATTTGATATTTCATCAGTACAAGTGGTCCTCAGACCACCAACTTCCTTTAGATCCAGGTGGTGACAGAAATTCCTTGTAGGCCAGGAGATTGTTCTTCCCTCCTTTTGCCCTCAGCCCGTTATGACAAGTCATCGGTCTGCAAAGGTTTGATCTAGTTCAATTCACAATACAAGTCCTTACTGGACTCTTTAGCGGGGAGATTCAGGTGTTCCCCTGCATCTCACGCCTCCTTTTCCAGATGGAATCAAGATTGCATAGACTGGCTTATGAATCGTCTCACAGTGTACCACGTTCAGAGATTAAGGCTCTCTCTACGAGGGCTATATCCACTACCTGGGCGCTTAGGGTTGTAGCAACACCTAAGGAATTTTGCAAGGCAGCCACATGGTCTTCTGTGTCCACATTTTGAAACACTATAAATTGGATCTCCTCGCTTCGGCTGATGCGAGATCCGGCGGGAAAATGCTGGAAGCCTCCTTCCTCAATATGGGATTTATTCCCTCCCGGTGTTCTGGGGCACTGCTTTGATAAGTCCCACAGTACATTGCCGTGGATTGGACACAGAGGAAAAGGTGAAATTTACTCACCGATATTTTGTTTTCCTCTGTGTCCTTCCACGGCACCCTTCCCTTGTTGTGTTTTGACTGTATGGTTCGTTCCAACTGTTAGATTGAGGTATTCCAGACTGCAGGCCTTAGGGCCAATATTTGGATGTTTTGGTGTTAATTAATGTACTAATCAGTTGTATTTTTCAGCTTGGACAGTATGGTTAACTGAAGCCAGGAGGGGAAGCGGAAGCTTATATATTTAAATTTTGGTCCTACCAGCTGGGAGGCGGAGTTAATCCCACAGTACATTGCCGTGGAAGGACACAGAGGAAAACAAAATATCGGTGAGTAAATTTCACCTTTTCTAACTGCAGTAACTTACTCCAGAAGAGTATCAGAGATTCAGGAGCTTTCAGCTAAACCACCCTATGCAGTTTTTCACCAAGATAAGATAGTATTAAGAACCATGCCCACCTTTAGATCTAAGGTGGTATCTGATTTTCATCTTAATCAGAACATCTTCTGCGATCATTTTGTCCAAATACTAAGGGAGACAAGGAGCAGAAACTTTCACATGCTGGATCTAGTCAGATGTGTCCCAATCTATCTCAGTAGAACCCAGGATTTTAGGAAAGCAGACTCTTTGTTTGTGCATTTTCAGGGTAAATACAAAGGCTCACCTGCCTCAAAATCAAAATCATATCTAGCAAGATGGATAACCCAGTACATAAGGATGGCCTACCTGGAAGCAGGAAAAGATCTACCGAAAATACTCAGAGCTCATTCTACCAGGGCGGTTGCTACTTCCTGGGCATCAAGAGCCTCTGCATCTCCAGAGGAAATTTGCAGAGCTGCTACTTGGTCATCAATATCTACATTCATTAGACATTATAAAATTGATATACATGCCTCTTCATAGTCAAAATTCGGGTGGAAAGTCCTGGAGGCTGCAGTCCTTCTGTGTCCGTCCATGGCGCTCCCTGCCCATTAACCTTTTCTATATTATATTTTTCTGCTATGACAATAGATGACTGCTGGAGGAAGCAGGAAGCTTCCTTTTTATATTTTTCGTTTGGTCCTACACCAGCTGGGGGGCCCTGATATGACCCATTAGTCTCTATCGCCATGGAGGGACACAGAAGAAAAGGAAATATAGGTAAGAAAAATGTCTCCCTTTTTGGCTGCACATTCCAGGATTTATTGCATCCTAAGTGATGATCCCTATAGAACATTTTTGGATTCGGGGGAAAAACAGCTGTTACGTTGGGGTTTTCAATGTCAGTTATGCTTCCAATCTGAATTTTTGCTTCAACAGTTTTTACAATTGGTTAAATCTCTTGGTTTCAGCTGATTTGGGATTTAATTTGACTTTTTGCCAACTAAAAAGCAAATACGTTACATATGCGTTATAGACACCTGCTTTGCTTTAATAGTGTGGGCTCTAAGGGTTGCATGTTCAAAAGAAAACTGGAGGAAATCTGGCTCAAAATAACAGCATTGAAGGGGATAACTGGTCATTCCAAATCCAGGAAGCCAGTTAATGGGAGCCTGCCAAATTTGCATTTTCCTGAGGCGAAGTCACTTGAAACTGAGAGGTGGAGGTGGGGGTAAAGCTAGAGGGAAGAGGGGAGACTCCGCCTTAAAGGCCCTGTCTTTTTTTTTTTTTTTTTTTTTTTTTTTTATATAAAGTACCCTGAGGAGGGGAACTTTACTCATGGTTCTTGTGCCGCACGTTGGCTTAAGAGAAAATTGTTTTAAATAAAAACAAATGTATTTTGTGTTGAAGAACTTGCTAGCATTCAAGGGGTTAAAAGTCCCATTCCAAATCAATAGGAATGTTTATTTCACAGTCTTATTTCTGGATCATTTCTCTGTGGACGTTGATTTTATTAGAGATCTTTGCTTCATTACTGAACTTCTCTGAGGCTCTGGATTGATATAATGGGAGTCTGATGCCTGGTAAGGTAACCATTTGAGTGCTAGTATCCTATCTCTTATGTCCCTGTTATTACTTGGTACAATGTGATGTGGTGTGATGTTGATTATACAATCAGCCCTCATTTTTCCTTTCATCCTATGTTTCTAAAAGTGACTGCTTACTTTATATGTTGTGTTTTTTTAACCCTTTCTGTATTTGGGCTGTTTCTTCTTCTTTTAGAGCAGAAGCTTTATTCCATTTACCATACAATCTTGGGTAGAATATGCACTTTTTTGTACCCCATTTCTCCTCATGTGGACTGTGGGGGGCCGTTATTATACACGAGTTGGGGTAAAAAACCACACAAAATATCCGGGAGAAGTGTTAACGCTACACCGCGTACAAATGAATGACACTACATGGACTTAGTGTTACCTGCCAAATGAAATTGGCCACCGAAAAGAGGAGGGCGGTACAGTGTGTAGGCAGAGAGAAGAACAGTCTACGGAAGGGATGGTGGTCCCTGGCCATGTTTTGTAAGGTCCAAAGAGGAGTGTGGTCAGAAGTGCAATGAGCTTAATTAAGTCTTTGAGTTGCAGAGGGGTATGGAACCCATTACAAAACAATGCATTGCATACCCTCTGGCAATTAAAGGGTTACACTGCATAGTGCTGGAGCAAACCTACGGTGCCATAGGTAGAACCGCTATGACGGGGTAATGTAGTCTTGGCCCTTGGAAAGAAGTTGTGGTTTGTGAAGGCCTATGTTCCCCAAGGAGTTAACCGCCAGTTGAAAGTCATTGAAGAAATGGGCAGTTATTCTCCACCCATGAGGATGGTGATGGGAGCATCATGTTTAAGACTGTAGAAGAACAACACAGCCATGGGGACAGGCCCTCAGCTAGGAGCAGAATGTAATCATCTGGCAGGCTTACCTCCTTAGGGAAGTTGTTTAACACTGTTGTTTAACAGTGTCATGTGTGTATACATGGTCCAGAGTGAGTCAGTCATGTGTTTTTTACAGAGGGAAATTGAAGGTAGGCTGCCATGGGCTGCTGGTCAGGAAGGGGTGCTGACCACAGCAGCAAAAGTAAATAAATAAAGTGGAACCCAGAGAGCAAAAAAACCTGCACACACAATTAAAGGGAACACAGTTGTATTTTATATATATATGTATATATGTGTGTGTGTGTGTGTGTGTATCTTGTAATACCTTTTTTATTGGACTAACAGAATTTTGGATTGACAAGCTTTCGGGAGAACCTCCCTTTCTCAAGTCTAAAGCATTTCTGACTAAAAGGACACAGCATTCACAGTGATACATAAAATTCAAAGTTTGTCTGTGTTTGAAGGTTTAAGAAAACATAACAGCAGATAAGGCCAGAGGATCTACACTCTACTTGTAGAAGGTCGTAAATACCTTTTGTAAGGATTGGGGGGAGAGGGAAAAAAATGCAGCAGATGATAATGGAGTGGGGAGAATTAAAAAAGTTTGCACATGTTAGGAGTGCTAGAATTGTCATCCAACAATCCAGCATGTGCATGCAGGCCTATATACAACATGCGCCCATATGTGTACATACATACACACATACATACATACACACATACACACATACACACATACACACATACACACATACACACATACACACACACACACACACACACACACACACACACACATATATATATATACATGCATACACATACACACATACATAAACATGCATATATATATATATATATATATATATATATATATATATATATATATACACGCATATATATACACACACATGCATGCATGCATACATACATACATACGTACACACACATGTACACATACATATATACACATACATATACATACATACCCATATACATATATACATACCCATATACACATCATACACACATACACATATACATACTGCATCAGGCTGAGGAGAGGAATCCTGTCAAAATCACACTAAGCATGTTGTTGGGAAGCAGTATCTCCTCCTTACTACTGCCCTGAATTGTGGCTGGCACAGACAGAGGAATTTTGGTCATGTGCCAGATATCTATTATGGGGTTAGAGAGAGAGATGATATGCTATACAGAATTGTTTGGGTCATATAAGACTGAAAGCAGGACCTTGATCTTCCAAGCTTTGGAGCCTAAACTAATTGAATAGGTTGTCAATTAAGTTTGTTCTTTGTTGTATGTCCCTTGTTGTTGTACTCCTCCTAGCCTCCAAAAGGTGGTCACATCTCCCTGGATCATCATTCTATCTGCATTAACCCTTGGAGTGCCAGAGAGGTAGTCAACTCATTACAAAGCAATGCACTGGATACTTTTCCGGCATTAATAACCCCCTCCCCCAAACCCCCCCCCCCCCAAAAAAAAAAAACAACAACAAAAAAAAAAACCCAACATCCTTTGTTGGAGTGCAAAGCGCACTTTATCTTGTATTGAAGGATGCTACTTATGTTTTGCAGCATCTGGACCCTTCTCATGTGCCCCCTTTTTATTGATTGTCTATCTGATCAAGTGAGACAATAAATCCAGGTAACTGGAAGGCACTCTTGCCTCCATCCACATCTTTGTTTTTCCCCAAACTTCCAGATTGAGATTGAGGTCCGGGAAAGCCTCTTGTCATCTGTTTCCACAATCCTCACACAATCCGGAACTTCAGGGAAAGACATTTATGCTAGAAGATGGAAGGAAGGTAACACGTTCCTTATGGTTGCCTAGTTCAGTCTTTTGCTTGAACATGTATGGGAAGCAGCAAGGAGGGATCCTGTTACCTCACCAACAGCACCTGAAAGCCATAATTTCCTTGCACATTGCATACACCTCTTTCACTCGCAGGCTTTATTCAATGGGCAATGATTATGGTCTGTGAGACCCTGATGGTTGCTTACATTAATACAAGTATTTGGCTGTCTCAAGTGAGAGCTGACGGGCAAAGCTATGATCAGCTGTGGAGACAGCAGCTTACAGCAATGTATGGAGATTGAGACTGAGGTCTTATTAGACCTAGCACAGCTACTCATGAATGGAGAAACCCCCAGTCCAGTTCTTATGTTGCTGAGGGTTTAATAGTTTTGGGGTTATATGGCTGTTTGCTGGGATTGTTATTCCTAATAAACCCTTTTTTAGTGGATTTTGATTTCCTCACAGAAAACCTAATGTTAAATACTTCTATGATGTATGATGTAATTACTGATTAGAGGCTATTGAGAGGAACAACAATCCTATATAACAAAACGCTAACAGTGTTTCTCAGAAGCCGTCATGTGCAGTAGAGACTACTGCGCAGGACTGGATTGCGTGGAGCAGAGAGGTAGCGTCCGCTTTACCCTTTGAGTGCCAGAGGGGTACGCAACGCATTGCTTTCCAATGTGTTGCGTACCCCTCTGGCACTCAAAGGGTTAACATTACCTGGACCTTTGCCCGTGTACATGGGCTTTTACACTAGTGTGTACATTAACTTATTGACTAGGAACGTTCTCAGGAATTGTGTGTCATTCATGATGCATACTCTTTCACTAATCTTGTGTGAAATATTTGAATGTTTTGTATCCATTTGTGTCTGCTTGGGATCCAGGGGGCTTCAAAATTAATTGAAACTCTCTCTCAGACATATTTAAGTTTATAGTTGGTTTATGATATGTAAAGCTGGTCTTGTCTTGGGGGGTAAAATATAAAGAAATGTATAGCTGTGTGCCACTGAGAGATCACTGTATGTTTTGGGGATATCCCTGACTTATGCAAGGGTGCAGCATTCATTGACACAGTCCTTTGACAGTAGAATGTGTGCAGATGGCTATCCAAAAATGTTCACTGGCTTGGCTGTTTTCCCTGATTTCCCACCCTTTCAGTAGGGGTGCACCAAAATGAAAACTCTGAACTGAAACTTCAGGATGCATTGGCCAAAAAATGAAACCGAAAATGACTTTTTTAAAATTTTTATAGGGTGATGCCAAACAAAAAAAATATAGTGGAGCAAGTGCACATGACTCAGTCAGTGAAACTATTAACCACTTCAGTGTCACAGTAGAGTTGCCCACTTCTGGCAATCTGATGGCAGCAGTATGCTTCAGATAACAACCTACTTGTTGTAATGATCCCCCTGTTTTGTCTTTTTCTCACCCACTTCCCTCTTGATTCCACCCTTTTGCCTCTCTCCCCCTCTTGACTCTTAATCCCCTCCCTTTTACCTCTTTCTCCCCATCCCCCCTTGATCAACCATTTCAGCTAAGTTTTGGCATTAGAAAATTAATACTAAGATCTATGTGATTCATCCTTACATGCTGAATGGTTCCATTTTGTGACGTTGAGGGTCTTGACGAGGGTCTTCAAGAAATACCTGATGATAAGATATAATTTACAAATGACAATCATACAAGTCTCATCTACCTATGCAGTATGCATCAGTCATGCAAGCTACTTGTATAACTTTATTAGGTCAACCACTCGGAACATCTTTACCTAGTGACACCCCCTCCTTTCCTTCTCCCTCTTACCATGGCTCTTCAGGTTGTAACGAGCCTCCATGTCTAGATGACAGCAGCTTCCTCCTCCTAACGCGGACAAGCCCACTCTGCGTCACGGGGACATCACCAGCACAGCCACATCACTGGGCACAGAGAGGAGGGGATGCAGTGTACATTGCTTCACAATGCGCATGTGTAGAACAGAGACTGAAGTAAGAAGTGGTTTCTGGTTTACATGGTAGTATGGAGACCTGCTGCATCCTGTTTTAGCTTCCGTGTGGTTTTTGTTGCCTTGGACCCGAGTCACGTGCTTAAAAAACACAGATATAGTGTAATTATTTAAGCTGCACCCTGTGTGTCACTGATGGGACTGCTGCTTTAAAGTTGTTTAGTGCCTCCGTGCTCTGTGCTGCAGATAATACTTTCCTCATTCGGCGCCCCATTTCTGCCATTTTTTTATTTTGGCTTTTTGCCGAAAATGACATTTTCGGCTAAAATAAAATATTTCGGCTGCCGAAGTTTCGGTACACCCTTACCTTTCAGTAAAGTCACACCTTTCCAGCCTGCCACCGTCCAGTTTAAATGGGCTTTCACCCTTTGAGTGCCAGAGGGGATATGCAATGCATTGCAGAAGAATGCGTTACATACCCCTCTGGCAAAGTGTTCAGACCTTTGTTGTTGGACTTTTGCTTCTGGGTAAATAAGCTGAGGGGATTTGCTTCATTCAGAAGTTTACTGCATGCAGTTGAATATTTTTTTTTTTTAATGTTTTTCCAGTGCTGCTGCTGTCTGAGAAAGCCATACAACTAGGTACATCCAAAATGGAATTGTGATTTAAAATATTCCCATGCATGCCAAATAAATAAAAGAATGTGGTCCAGAACATTAGACTGAAGCATCTGTATGCAGCACTGCAATATATATTTCACAGCTTACTGTTCCTTTAAGATTATGACCTTGTTATCTAGCACTTCCATTTTCTGTTTGACTCAAGAAAACCTCATATTTAATTTGCATACAAACAATCCTAGGTCAAATATATGCTGAGAATCATACATATACATAATAATATATTCCGTTTTAACCCCCATAACACCTAAACGTTTTTTGTGTTACAGTGTTTATCCCTTTGATCGCTTCACATCGTCTGCCATTTGAAGGGCTAAATTGGGTGAAAAACCACACGTGGGCCGTATATTTTACTAGTCAGCATATGGCAGTTGTTTTGCAGGAACTGCATAGTCTAATAGGACACTTTATTTTCACCTTAGGTTATAATGTTCAAAATAAACATTGCCTAATTCTGGGTCACATCAACCATACCAGGGGATAGAAACACAAATTCCCCAAACTCTCAGTGATTTAAGTGGGATTTTAATATATCACGTGCTAGAGAGATCTCCAACTTGCTGCTTTGAAATGCATTTAATCCTCTAGCATTGAAGGGGTTAAGATTGTCCTTTAACCCCTTAAGGACCATTGACGTGCCCGGACCATCGCGCTGGTCCGGCACTTAAGGACCAACGACGGTCCTGGTACATCACTTACTTTTACTCGAGCGCCATAATACCGGGGACTGAAGTTGATCGATCCAAGACCAACACGATCTCTTTCAGTCCCTCGTTCGGCGTGTCGGCACACATGATCAGTCACGTGGGGCGGCACATCAAACGTCCCTATCTGGTCCTTAAAGGACCACACACACCCCGGGACCACTGGTCCTTAAGGGGTTAATCAATGCAAATGTTGTATTTCTATCCTCTGGTTCAGTGGGCTTGTCCCGGAATTACTTTCCTCTTCATCAAACTATAGAGGTTAACCCTTTGAGTGCCAGAAGATATTCATCAAACTAAAACTGCACCAGTAGGGTAGAAATGAAGCTTCTGAAAACTCATTTATTTTAACCCTTTGAATACCATAGGGGTAAGCAAGACATTGCAAAGCCCTTTGGTACTCAAAGGTTAAATTCTGGGGGAATTATAGGGGCCATATGAAACTCCTTAGAAAGCCTCTCTCACTCGGGGTTAAAAGCTTCTTTAAACCCTTTGAGTGCCAAGAGGGCTGTGGAAAGCATTGCTTTGCAATGCATTGCGTACCCCTCCACCTATTGGTGCAGTTTTAGCTTGATGAATATGATGTGGGGTTATAGTGGATAATTAGAGATTTCGCTTTTCTTGATGGTATTATGTACACACTGTTTAGTGTATTGCTCTGCTTTATAGCTGTTGCATTGTACATGAAAGCATGTTTTTGACATTTTGCTTTATTAGATTTTGTTTACTAACAGTTATTATGCACTCCTAATAAATGCTTGAAGACATTATTTATGATTTATAAATATAAATGATAAACTGATTCGACAAAGCTGAGGACATTTCTTGTGAAAGGTTATGGATTGTCTGTGGCAACCTCCTAGACAGCTGTTTAACTGAGGGACAATGGGGCAGTATCTTAAAGCCCGCTTTGGTGTTCAAGGGTTTTGAAGGAGCAGTAAACCTTTTTTATAATTTTTTTTTTTTTTTTAAATTACATGTTAACCCCTTGAGTGCCATATGGGTATGCCATGCATTGTGTACCCCTCTGGCACTCAAAGGGTTAAAGAGCTTTTCTTGCTGAGTTAAACAAGACAACTTCTAGTGTTGTCAGTTGTTTTATTCACATTATCAAATTGTCAGGAATTGAAGTACTTTACTAAATTGTACCTCATTTTAATAAATGTTCGTTGTAGGTTTGTGATGCCGTTATGAAACAGGCATGTGCAGCCACGATATTGGATGGGGCATAGACAGTGCAGTTGCAGTTTCTGCACTGGTTGTATTTGGTGTAAAAAATGGTGCTTATTCTTCTAACCATTCTTACTACACCACACCATTTTAGTTTTGGAGGGAAAACAGAATCCGCAGGAGTAGGAAGGGGATGTTCTGTTCTTACACTGCTTCCTCTGAGCGCTTGCCCCATTAATCCTTGCAGTCGGATAAGTACCTTTTTTAATTTCTTTTGAGTATTTTTATTCTATTTATCTCTGTACTTTACCTTACTCTTTGGGGGTCTTCTGATTGTCAGACCACAAGTTAGACATGAGCAAATCCAAGGCTACTACAGATTCAGAGGTCCCTTTTACCACATTAACTAATTTCTTCTCATGCCAGATTGGGCAGCAGTTGTCCTCTTCCCCTACAGGTGACCCTCCAATTTCTCATCATGTTAAGAATACCACTTTGCCTGTGGCGGATGCTGCAACCCTCAAGGATGTCAGACAAGCTTCTGGATTCCCTCTTGAAGGCAAAATTGCAGCCTATGTTGCTATCTGGCATCAAGCTTTCTCCAGTGCATGGGTCACTAGGGTTGTGGCTGTCGAGGGGGATCAGCTCTTGGAAGCCTTTCACACGGCCTCACCCAGAGAGACTCTGGTGGTCCTTTTATGCGAGATCCTTGAAGCTAACACTTGCATAACTGAAATTGTCTTTGATGTAGCTAAGCATTCTGGATAGGCCTCCGCTTTCTCAGTGACTCTTCATCTCACTTTGGGGTTTAAGATTTGGTCGGCCTACCAATCCTCCAAGCAATCCTTGGTTTCTCTTCCTTTTGTAGGCAAACAGTTGTTTGGCCCAAAATTGGACAATAAGTCATGCCACCAACCATGTTATCTCAGGTCATTCCTAAGTGTTCCTCCTTCCTCAGAAGACTTTTTTTTTTTTTTTTTTTTCTTTGCAACCCTTGCCTGTATCGCTATTCTTTAAGGTCTCCATTTGCCTCTGCCACCAAGGTGTTTCCCACTGCATAACACAAGCAGGCTTGAGTGGGCAGAAGTCAGATCTGACAAACCTACCTCTGCATAACTCCTTTGGGGTCCTGGTCCATAACAGGCAATATGTCTTCTTTGCCATTATTTCCATGGCACGTGGGCCTTTTCCATGATAGACCAGTTTGTTTTGCGATAATTTTGGAAGGGTGCCAAATAGTCCCTTCCTCAATGTCATTTATTCATGTCCACGGTTCTTCAAAATCCCATGCTAAGATGGCTATTTTTTGATGCAGGGACATCCCTGCTACAAACACTGGAGTAAAACCCAGTAAATTTTTCCAGAGATTAACACCTATCTCCCCCCCCCCCACCCATAGTCCCAAAGAAGGATGGAGGATGTAATCCTATTCTGGACTAGAAACGCCTCAACCATTTTGTGTTCACTCTTCAGTTCATGATGGCGTCTTTGCATTCTGTCATTGCTACTAAGATACGGTGCAATTCTAGCAATACAGATCTGCAGTTCACCTGTTTTCCCTTTTTTTTTTTTTTTTTTTCTTTTTTTTTTTTTTGTTTTCACGAAGGTTATGTCATCCCTGGCAGCTCACCTCCTCTTTCAGGGGATTTCTTTGACTCCCTATGTGAACGACCTTTTTACTAAAGGTTCCTTCAGTGGAGATTTGTGCACTCAGTGTTACAGTCTACAGCTTACCTTGTTTGCAGCAGCATCTACAGGCGCGAGGCTTCTAGCATGCAGCAGGCCTCTGTTTTATCTGTTTGTTTCCTGTAGTCTCCTCCTACCTACTTCCTTCTTCCTCCCTCTGAGCTGCTCCTCCTACTTCCTGTGGAGGGGTTTAAAAGGCAGACTGAGTCCTGACTCAGTCGCCCTTGCGTTGTTGTTATTAGGTGAAGTACTTGGGCTCTGTGTGTGACCTGGCTATCTATGAAAACCCGCACTGTGTATGACCTGGCTACTTATGAGAACCCGCACTGTGTATGACCCGGCTAAGTAAGAGAACTCTTTCTGTGTATGACCCAGATAAGTACGAGAACCCTCTCTGTGTATGACCCAGTGATCACAAGTATGCCTTACTGTGATCAATTTGTGCTATTGGCTTAAGACAGACCACTGTTGAAGACAGAGGGTCTGGTGACTGCAGGCGTGAGTCACAGGATCTCGATATAGTGACTGCAGGTGTGAGTCACAGGGTCTGGTGTAGTGACTGCAGGTGTGAGTCACAGGGTCTGGTGTAGTGACTGCAGGTGTGAGTCACAGGGTCTGGTGTAGTGACTGCAGGTGTGAGTCACAGGGTCTGGTGTAGTGACTGCAGGTGTGAGTCACAGGGTCTGGTGTAGTGACTGCAGGTGTGAGTCACAGGGTCTGGTGTAGTGACTGCAGGTGTGAGTCACAGGTTCTCATGTGGTGGCTGCAGGTGTGAGCCATAGAGTCTTTATATGTGACTGCAGAAGTGAGTCACAGGGGTCAGATATAGTGACTGCAGGCAGAGTCACGGGGTCTCTTATCGGTGACTGCAGGCGTGGGTCACCGGGTTGCTGCAAAGGTGTGGTGTTGCTGGTTTGACTGATTGCAGGCGTGGGTCAGTTCTCCAGTCCAGCAGTCCTTGTGTTCCTGTTCATCGTTTCAAGATTGCTGAGCCAGTGTTCACAGTGGTCGCCTGTTCCAGTGTTCCAGTCGACGGATAAAAAGTTGGCGTTCCTGTATCCTGCTGAGACTAACAGGGGCTTCGGCCCAGTCTCTCGCATTGCGGTCTAGCGAGAGGCCTACTATTTCTGGTAGTAGTGTCGCCAGCTAGTAACCCTTTGCTTGTTTTACCACTTATTTATTGCTGTGATTTATTCGAATGAATATTTTGCATTATATTACCATACTGAGTTCTGAGCATACCTGGGTGCCTGTGATACTCTGATTCTAGTAGTAACAAGGTTTGGTTCTCAATCTCAATAAATCTTCTCTGATTCCTTCCCATATCCTTCACTTACTCCATATGCGATTTGACACCCTCCAGGGTGGAAGGAGTTTCTGCCAGATGACAAAATCTTGTTGTTATCCCTCCTTGTGACTCGGAAGATTCCGGTCAATCTGCGATGATGCTGGGGTACATGAATGTACTGGATTACCTAGTCTCTGCCCTGGAAGTATCTTTGTTTGCTCACTTGGGAGCTGCAGCTGGAAATTCTTAGGAATTGGTCCAGGCATCAGTGTCACTTCGGTCCAGACACCCATGGAATTGGTCCAGACACCCATGTCATGTCTGTCTGACATGACAAAAGCTAACTTTCAGCGCTCTCATCTAACCTTGTGGCAGCCCCTGATTATCCCGAGTTTGGGTCATGATGCCATCCTCGGAGGCAGGGGTGCAACTATTTGCCGAACAGAGGAGGTGAGTGTTCTGTGTAACAGTGTTCTGGAGCTTTGGGAGATTCACTTAACTCTGAGGCATTGGTTTCAGTCCCTCCATGAATCCATGGTGCTGATGGCAGACAATGCAACAATAATCTCTTTAATAAAACCCCAGGGAGAGTCTAGGAGTGTGGCTGATGGGCCAATTTCCAAATAATTCTCTCTTTGCTTGGAGGCTCATGTTCCAGCTCTCTCCTCAATTCATACTTTGGCGGTAGATAATATTGTGACACTGTCACTAGCATCTGGATACTGGCAATTAGGAGCTCAGAGCTCTTTCTATTTCCTATGATGGACTTCATGGCCTATGGCTAAACGGCAAGGTTCTTCAGTTCTTCAGGTGTCATTGCATGCATGTTTCCTCTGGTGTATGGTTTTCCATGATTTCCAGGGTATGGAGGAAAATCAGAATGGAATAAATCAAATGTCATTCTGATTGCCCCATTCTGGTGCCATTGGGCCTGGTTTTTAGATCTTCTCATTCTGTTTGTGGCAGAGCCTTTTTGTCTCCCTCTGTGTCTGGACCTCTTGTTTCAGGGTTTGTTATACCATTCACATGTTTGGAAGCTGGCGTTGACTGCCTTGCTGTTGAGGCCAGCACCTTGAGAAAGAAGAGTTTTTCATTGCTAGCATTGTTCAGGTTCGGAAGTCACTCATCCAAGGCATGGTGCCTGTTCTACAAGTGTCCTTAGGATTGAGGTTGCTACCATGACTTTTTCGTCTTCCAGATTTCTTGGCCTTTCTTCCGGATGGCCTTCAGAAATGGCATTGTCTTAGTTACATTAAAGTTAATTTTTCAGCTCTTTCTGTCCTTTTGCCTGATGTGCAAACTTTTGTCCAAGGTGTGGTTTATGCCCACCCAATGTTTCAGAATCACTCTCCTCCATGGCATTTGAACCTTGTTCTAAGAGTGCTTCAGAAGAACTCTTGATCTTTTGTCTTCAGTTTCCCTGCATCTCCTGACTCTCTTGTTTCTCTTGGCTATCGTCTTCATTTGGTGGCTGGCCAACTGCATTCTTTGTCTTGTAAGCCTTCTTTTTTTGGTCTTTCTCTCTGGTGGGGTAGTTCTGAGGATTCCTTTAGGGTTTCTCTCTAAAGTTGTTTTTTCAGATATTCACCAGGAAACTGTTATTTCTTCTGTGTCCAGCTCCATCCAGTAGACAGGAGCAGGATCATCACCTCTTGGATTTGGTTAGGTGCTTGAAGTACTACGTTCATTGCACGCAGACTTTTTGAATATCGGATTCCTGTTTGTCATCCGGACCAGTCTGTGTCTAAGGGTGAATTGTTTTCTTTGATCAAGGAGAACATTCATCCGCCTACATTCACAGGAAAAAGCCTGTGCCCTTTAAGGTTATGGTGCATTCCACCAGGCCATTGGACGTATTTTGGACCTAAAGAATCGGGCCTCTGTGGAGCAGTTGTGTAAGATGGTGACGTGGCAGTCCTTTCAGGAGTTTGTCAAAGTTTACCATGTTGTTGTGTTGGCTTCTGCTGAAGCCGGCTTTGGACAGAAAGTTCTACAGGCTGTTGTATTTGTTTCGGCATCCTGTTTGTTGGACCCGTACCATGCTGATTTTTATTTTGTGCTATGTATTGTTTGTGTTGGTTGACACCTGAGGTTCATGTTGTACCAGTGCGTTTCAATTTAACCTGCTCTGTGTTCTGAGGTTTTTTTTCCCTCTTTCCCACCCTGAAAACTTCGTGGATGCTTTTATATCCTCATGGTTCCTGTAGTTCACAATGGACTAAAGGTGATTTTTGTGTATTTACAGATAAATAATTTTCTCTTAGTCCATGTGGAACACAGAACCTTCCTCTCAGAAAAAACTGCATTGCTTGGTTTCTGGGCTGGGGGTGTCTTTGGGTTTTCTGGTGACCACCTTTCCAGCCTTGCTTACGTTTGTGATTTTTGCTGTTCATGACAGCTGATCTGAATTGGTTTGATAAACTGGAGTAGGAGGGGGAGTCTTTGCCTCCAGAGATCCTTTTAAGGCAAGTGCCCTGCCCTCCTCCTGACAGGAGGATACTTTACCCAATGTTTCCTGTGTTGGCCATGGACTAAGAAGGATTTGTCGGCAAGTACACAAAAATCTCACTTTTTAATGCTTTATCAAGCTGAATAAGTTCAATTATGAAGCAAACCAATTGCACCAAATAGGTGTATTTATTTTTTTTCTCTATATATGTGTATGAAGAGTATGTAAAATACAAAACCAGTGGTCACCCTACATAGACACAGAATTTGGTGAAGAGACGGACAAAAGGGGAGGGATGTACAAGGGATAGGTTGTAGAGGAAGATAGAGGGGAGAAAGGAAAGAAGCAGAGGCTAACAAATGGAGCTCAGAGAAAAGACTGATTGATGGACATTGGACACTCCACCGTCTGGGGACAACCAAAGAGACCACCCCAGCAATACGGGTCAAGGAAAAATACCATCTTCACAACATAAAAACACCACAGTACTCAGAATTGAATACCTCAGATGGATAACAAAGGAGTGCATGACAAGCTAGGACAGGACTCTAACTAAGGGGGAGAAGTAGAAGAGAATGTCATTATTGAAGAGGTTGCCACTGCATGGCACTGCTCCAGAGCAACCAAGTCATCTACTCTACCTGACCACCCATCCAAAATGGCAGCAGAATTGGACTGCCAAAATACAGAAATCATAGGTTTATCCATTTTCAACCTGGAATATGAAACTCTAGCATGAGGCTTAGGTAGCTAGATTTCTGATGGAATGCATGATTGAAACGCCAAAACAAAGGGTCCTTCAGGGCCATAAGATATGACTGGGCATGACTACCATATATGGAACAAAGAACCAGCAGATTAACAACATCACCAACATCTATCTGAGTGTGTAGGTAAGATATGGATAGAAACACAGGAGTTTGGTACTATTTGGTGAGTAACTTTTAGTTCAACTCCTGTAAGGAAATAGACCTAGCGCATTTGTAGATCCTATGGAAAATCACATACCACTGATCCATAGAGAGTGACACTTGAAAGCCAGTCTCCCGTTAACACAAATATTAAGGTTTAAGTGAAGAGGAGAAAATTGGAAATGTGTGAGTAAAAAATGCCAGCGGTCTCAAACGCAGTGAGCTCCAGTGGGACTTATTCCCGATGGATAACTGCTGCTACCCAGTGCTGAGCGTGTCTATATGTCCATCAGTTGACATGGGCCTGCCTAATCTTATCTAAACCAAAGCATATGGTATACAACCCCTACCGGTAACCAAGTCCCACAGGGTATGTACATCCCCCACCGTCACCCAGGCAGAGAATGGATCTAGGGAAAATCCTGGAGAGGAGGACAGGGGAGGGGTGCCAGGAAGAACACCTAATTCGCTGAGTGCCAAATACAAAGCATATGCCCAAAGATTATATGGTCCTTACAGGAGTCTGTTATGAAAGAGTAGTCCGATAACACTACCTGATTAGGATTTAACAGGCCAACCACATCGGGTAGGATCTAACGGGCCCAATGTTTCATTGGTATTATTGAAACATTAGACTCCCTGAGGAAGAGGCTGGTAGGCTTTGAGACATGTTGGTATTGGGCCTGGGAGAACGAGAGTTGGCTACTCAAGTAAGAAGAAAGAGTACTCCAACAGATGATATTACCATAATAAAGAAACAGTTACCAATACTGAGTGAATAAATCAAGAGGGGACGCGGATAATCACCTGGTATTTTGAAAGTTGCCTCCCTGTCCCGACAGCATATTAAACATAGGATTACGGGAAATACTGAGGAGGACGAGACTAACAAGCGATCAGCAGTCCATATGCAAGGAAAAGGTATTGCGGTAAATGATAACATAGGTTCTCATTAGCGGAGAAACAAATTGGAGCATGATTGATACTGTAAGAGATTCAATCAGTGACCTAGAGTGATCTCACTGATTAAATGATCCTATTGAACAAAAAAGTATTGATGAGTCTGAGAATCTTCTTATGTATGGTGTCATATATAATGAAATCTAATGGTCCCTTCAGAAAGCTTTACTCTTCTTGTGCCAGCCTACATTATTCTGCAGGTAGCCCATGGGTTCAGTTAATAAGGGTATTCAACTCATAAAGCCTGGAATGAGCTCAATATGTGGCTATCTTACTTTGCTGTCAGCTCCCCCCCCCCCCACCGAATAGGGCTTTTTAGTTCCATGAATTCTAGAGTGATCCCAAAGGTGATTCGCCGTGCATTTGAAACCTCTCTAGAGTTCAAGGGTGTTAATTCCCATTGAGTCAGAATGTTTTTTTTTTCCCCCTTTAATTTTTTGGCCAAAATAACACCATTGTCCAGAAAAGCTATGGATTAGTACACCAAGAACAAATGAAAGTGTTTTTTTTTTTTTTTCTTCTTCAAAGTACTTATGTCTGAAGTACTCAGAGGTGTTAAACACAATACAGTGAAGATCCCAGACACTTTAAAATAGTGCATTAGCGAAAATTGCAGGGTTTATCTAGGTTTAACTTGTGGAATGGACTTCCTGTAGTAACTGCACACCCATACAATGTCAGACCATGGAAGTACTGCAGAAAAAAATAACATTGAAAGTAAAAATAAATCTGTCCCTTTTAAATGCTTCAGTGTACAAGAGCAAGTTACTGGATCTGTGACCAATGCAGCTTGAAACCATGAGGCGTATGTATAAGGACAAAAGGGTATCACTGTGGAACAGAACAGAGCAATACCTGTAAATATAATATCTCTAGCATCCAATGTTTGTTACATTATGTACATTTGTAGAATTTATTCCCCAGAGACTGTCAGGCCGGGATTTAAATCTCAGGCTCCCCTAGGCAAGGCACACTAGGTGCCCATAGCTCAATCCGTGGCCACACCTCCATTGTTCACATGGCTTACCACCACAGAAAGTGCACTTGGTCAATGGTATAATAAGCAAGGACAAAAAAATGCTTTAACACCGCTGTTTGCTAGAGAGCAATGTGTTGAAGATCTCTAGCACCCATGGGGTTAAATAAGAGCTTGTAAAGTGGTATAAAACTGGATGCATGGACATTGAAATTCTTCTTGCCACATCTACAATTAAGAATGTGCGTGTGGCCAGCACAGCTGAGATGCCCCTCAGAATTTGGAGCTGTAGGCAGTTATCTACTTAACCTATTGGGAAATTCTTCTCTGGAGACCGTATAAAAAATAGGCACAGTAGCTCATGAGAAGCTGAAGCGAGCAGTTAAGTGCATTTATCATCTGAGCAGAACAGTAGACGCTGCTACCTTGTGTTCTCTTCATGGTTTCCTGGCAGTCTCTGCCCCCTCCCCCCCAATTTTTACAGGAAATGTGATCTTAGTTCAATCTGGAATCGGGAACACACATCCCATCCTATTTTCTGTTCTGTATACACATGCACGACAGGTTGCAGAGTTCACAGGAATTACTACTGTTCTGTCCCGTGGTCAACAAAAGAGTCAGCAATGTCACAAAGGGGTTTTTAATCCTTTGAGGATTAGAGGACTGTGTAATTCGTGCATTGCACTCCTCTCTAGTCTTTAAAGAATTAATTGGTACTGTTTTAGGGCAGGGGCATCAAACTACATTACTAAATGACAAGGATAGTTCATGTTTTAGAACAGAGTATAGTTGAAATGGGAAGTAAAACTACACAGATTTTCTTATATTTACTTGTACATGAAATCTTTAACACAAACACATTTTCCAGAATTTGAAAGAATCCACATGTTTCTCACTCACATGCACTGCTATTGGTACAAGTAGACCTTTATTTTGCACTAGTTGAAGAGCCCGTGTACACGGCCAAAGTGCCGCCCAGCAACGGCCGTGGTGCAGTCATGCGCAGTAGAGACTGCCTGCGCCACTGCTGATATGGGGAGCTCCGAATTCAGACCGTAGTTACGCAGAGAGGAGTATGATCTGAATTCTCCGCCTCGCTCGGTTATCAACCGCTGCGCGGACCCTCTGTAATGATCTTGACCGCAGCTTGCGCAGCCGTCTCTACTGCACATGACTGCTCCTGACAAACGCACATTTAGCGAATTATTATATAGGATGTGTAACATATGCCTGGGAAGGAAAAGAAAATCAAAGGGCAATTTGTTAATCCACTGCGCAAGTAAAGTCTTGTGTATTAGGCTACTGGAAGCAGTGTAGAGCTGAAGCATTATCATGGATTGTTCCACACAGGGAGTGAGAGCTAATGTTTAAAGGGATAGTAATGTTTAACAATAAAAGCAGCTTCAATTAATCTTCATAGTTTTTGTGCCCTGGAGAGTGTGATATCACTACTGTCAGAGTTATAGTTCAAGAGTAATTGAATGATAAAGTATCCCCCTCCCTCCCATTTTGCTGATGTAACAATGCTCACCTTAAAGCAGCAAGACTGTTTGGATCACAGAAAGGGACAATCTTCAGTGAGCATAAGGAAAAACCTGTCAAGGGGGGCAGGATTTTCCTTATGTTCGCAGTAAGAAGATTGTCCCTTGCTGCAATCTGTCTGGTCAAGGGACCAGATTCCACATCTGAGGGGAGGTGGTTTACACTAGGTAAAAGGGGGTGGGAAGGGGGTAATTTATCAATCATTTACTCTTGAACTACAACTCTGACAGTATTGAAATAACACTCTCCATGGTCCAAATACTATGAAGATTAATTGGAGCTGCTGTTTTTGTGAAACATTACTATCCCTTTAACAAAGATGGGATTTTCCTCCATTTTGAATGTTCCTGTTTTAGTTGTGTGGGAGGCTAGTAGCACTTATTTTTGTTTCTAGATTCATTGGAGGTGCTTTTTAATAGGTGTTACTTCTCCATTAACAATGTGAGTGTCAAAAAAGGAATACAAAGCATTGTTTTGTAATGACTTGGATACTTCTATCATGGAAAGGATTAACTCTTGGTGTTCAGTCAAAATAATTTAAAGGGTTAGAAATGTTTCATAATAAAAGCCGCTCCAATTAATCATCATAGTATTTGGACTTTTGAGAGTATTATTTCAATTCTGTCAGAGTTGTAGTACAAGAGTAATTCAATGACAAAATCTCCCCTTCCCGCCCCTTTTACTGATGTAACACTGTTCAGCCAGATCAGAAGGAAGGTGCCCAGGTAGATTGCAGAGAGGGACAATCTTCAATTAAGATAAGGGAAAAACTTGAAAAACTTGTCAAGGGGGGCAGGGCTTTCATTGTTCTCATAGGAAGATGATTGTCCCCTGCTGTTATCTGTCTGGTCTTACAACCAGAGTCACATCTGAGAAGAGATGGCTTACACTAGGTAAAAGGGGCAGGAGGGGAAACTTTGCTTGTGAATATCTCTCAAACCATAAAGTTTTGAGAGATAAGACATATCATTCTTCATGTTTTTTAATGCCTACAAAATAAAATAAAGATAAAACAAAGTATTACTATCCCTTTAAGAAAATATTGATGCGTGTGCAAATCAGTAGAAAAGCAGTTTGATCAGTGGTTTAGGGGACAGGCAGAAGACTGCCTTGAATGAAATTGAGTAGCAGGTTAAAAAGGGGCATATCTGGTGTCCTTTATCTGCAGTCTCATTCTGTTTTCCACTCCACATGCTCAATACATTGAGGGCAGGGACTTGGTTTTACTCTTGCTTTGTTTGATGTATTTACTTAATTGCATTTGTACTCTAAGCTGAAAATTATATGAAACTGTGTACTGGTGGTTTCATATGTATACTTAACTGCAAATACTGTGTGAAAAAAATCTGTATACTAATGGTTCTTTAATTAGATTGTAGTATATGGTTGAATCCATTATATGATGCTAGTTAATCAATATACATTCTATATTCTATATTTCTGTTCACTTTCCCTTTGTTTATCTCCAAGGTCATATAAGCATTTGGTTTCCTTCCATCTGCCAGAACATTAGGTTTACAGGCTAGTGTCAGATTTCTTTAAAACCTGCTGCTTATGTGTCAGTCTGATACTCTAGGGAAGAAGGTATAAAGAAAATATGTGCAGCTTGTGGATCTCCATCTGCTTTTAAACAACCAGCACATAAGTGTTGTAGTCTAAAAGCTGCAGAGGGACAGGTTTCCTACCACTTTATGAAGGTAATGGTCTTTGAAAAGGCATAGTAGTACCCTTTGATTGTAATTATTGATTATTATTATTATGTTTGTTTTTTGTAACTATTTTCCCTAGTGATAGGCATTTAGGCTCTTTATCAGATGCATGGGTTGTAGGTAGTTCAGCTGTCTTTCATATATATTGTACTAAGAATACACATCATCCTTTTACTTAAAGGGCTAGATTACTATTGTACACAGAACCGAGTCTGAGGTACATTGGTCCTGTTAGCAAATGTCATGTCTGCATCGTGGACTGATTGAAGATGTTGTCTCTTAAGCAAAGACAAAAGGGCAGATTTCATTAGGATTTTCTGGCCTTGGTAAGGTAAGTGTAGATTTATTACTAGGAGGTGTCTTTAGTACTCCTTTAAAGGGATAGTAATACTTTATTATTACTATCCCCCATATTGTAGATATTTGTAAAATTATTTAATAGCCCCCAGGTTCATCTCTCAAACCTTTATGGTTTGAGAGATAACCGAAGGCATAGTTTCCCACTTCCCTGATGTCAGCGTTCTGCTGACTGTAGGGATATCCGTTATGACTTTCATCATGCGGCTCTGCAGCAGAGCCGTGATCGCGTTAGTGAAAAATAATTATTTCACTAAAACGGTCTTGTATATGTGCTTGCAAACCAAGCACATGTAGAAGACCGTTTCAGTGAAATAATTCTTTTTCACTAACGGGATCTTGGCCCAGCTGCAGATCCGCAAGCCTGTTGTACGACAGACTTGCCCTGCAGTCAGTTCAACGCTGACTTCAGGAATCACTGAGGGAGGGGGGAACTTTGCCTTCGGTTATCTTTCAAACTATGAAAGTTTGAGAGATGAACCTGGGGGCTATTAAATTATTTTACAAATATCTACAATATGGGGGATAGTAATAAAGTATTACTATCCCTTTAAAGCTCGTTTGTTCAAAACTTGCACAGGGAATTCCAATATCTGTTTTACAAGTCTTTTCCCATTGTTTTGATCACTCTGCATATAGTGATACATACCATTCTTGGTCTTTTAAAATGTTAGAATGTTCACTTGAATTTTATACCCATACACTTTTTTTTTTTTTTTTTTTTCCCCTTGTAGACATCCAGGACACAAAATGGCGCAGTGGAACCAGCTGCAGCAGCTGGACACCAGGTACTTGGAACAGTTGCACCAACTGTACAACGACAGCTTTCCCATGGAGCTACGCCAATTCCTCGCACCATGGATAGAGAGCCAGGACTGGTAAGTCCTCTCTTTTTAAAAACTTAAAGGAATAGTTAACCCCCCGAATAACTTTAAGCCAAATTATAGGAATAAAAAAAAACATACTTAATGCCCTCATTCCCATCTCTCAAACTGTTATGGTTTGAGAGATGTAAGAAAATAAAGACCTCCGCTCCCTCCCCTTTCTGCCTGACAAGCTGTAAAGCTGTCAGAGGCAGAATCCGGTTGCCCAACTGCAGGCAGCTCTTCAGGAGTGCTGACATCAGGATATCTAAACTATAATTACTTCATCAGTATGGTCTACAACGTGTGCCTGGCTTGCAAGCACATGTTGTAGACCATTCCAATGAAGTAATTATACTTGGATATCTCGATGACAGTGCTCCTGAAGAGCCGCCGCCTGGTCCCGGAAGCAGGATCTCATAACGTCTGCTATACAGCAGACGCATGAGAAGGGGAAGGGAGCGGAGGTCTTTATTTTCGTACATCTCTCATGATGGGAATGAGGGCGTTAAGTATGTTTTTATAATTCCTATAATTTTGCTTAAAGTTTTTCGGGGGGTTTACTATCCCTTTAAGTGTGTGTGTGTGTGTGTGTGTGTGTGTGTGTGTGTGTGTGTGTTTATGATAAACCAGCAATATTGGCATAGCTTTGCCCATGTAGCTAATAAAAAAAACAAAAAAAAAAACCTTCCGTGCAGTTATAGGTATGACTAAATAAACACAGTATGCTTTATAAAGGAAGTGTGTTATGAAGGCAGACACTACAGAAGACATCTTAAAGCGTTAGTATTGCTCTCTTTATAAGTTTATGGTATGTTGTAGCTTTAAAAAAGTAACCATAAAGGTTTGAGAGATGGGACTTGCTCCACATAATTTATTTTTTTTTAAGTCTACAAAATAGCATAAACTTATAAGCAGGCATTACTAACCCTTTAACCCCTTAAGGACCCTTGACGTACCAGGACAGTCACGGTCCTTGAACTACTCAAGGACTGATGACGGTCATGGTACGTCACGTACATTTTAGGGCCTGAAATAGACCGCTCCAAGATTGGAGCGATCTCTTTCAAGCCCCATAATGACGCGCCGATACACGTGACAGGTCACGTGTACCGGCGCGTCCAAGTGCCCCTATGCGGTCATTATGGGACGGAAATGTCCCATGACCGCCGGTCCTTAAGGGGTTAAGCAGGAGTGACCAATATGTGTGTTATCCATCGCATTGAAACCCAATGCATTGGTTATGTGTCTGGCACTAATAGGGTTAAAGAAAAATTAAGTGGATTTACGTGTAGGATTATTTTCCCTGACACCCAGGTGACTCCAGAAATGAGGCAATGTTTTTAATCACTGGCTTGTTGAATTGTCAATGCTTAGCCCTTTCAGCTCCAAAACAGGTGTGTGATACATAGCAAATCAATGTGCTACAAAACTCTCCAGCAGGGAGTGTTTGCACAATGTGTCTGTGTGTGTGTGTGTGTGTGTATGTGCGTATGTATGCTTGTGTGTATATAATATATGTTTATAAAATATTGTACCTGTAGCAACTCAATAACAGCGCAAAATAACAAAAGAGGGGAGAAGAACACCTAATCTAAGTGTAGAAATTTATTGTAAAAAACATTGAATAAAAATGAGAGGTATTAAACTCACATTTGCCCTTCTTGGGCTTTAAGCGCTTCAAAGGACCTTTCTCCCGTTAGCCAGCGTTCTGTGTACTCCTATGCTCCTGTCCGTGTCACCTGGTCCTTAGATGTGTTAACATCCACAATTATTGCAGCCACATTGTTTCCAAAATATCGGAAAGATTGTATCATTACATCCAGCTTGCTGTTATCTGTATGTGCCTTCTACATCGCCTCAAAGATCAAGGTTTATAGGACTAAGGACCATTGCTCCATTCACTTCAATGGGACATATCTCTGCAACCGCTCCTTGTACCATTGTCAGAGATGGCGCATTTTGTGGGTTTGCCCTTGGTGAGTCATCCGGTCAACGTTTTGGGAATGTTGGGGGCTTTAGGGGGCTTCGGGCGCTGTTGGGGTACTCGTTTCCGATTGGCTCCTGTCGCAGCAGCCATTTTGTGTATTCGCAGATCGAGTATCCTACTCAGGGCTTTGACTCTCCTTCTGTCCTCCACAGTTTAGCCCTTCCCCTACCAGATAAGTCTTAATTAGCTTTTCTGGGGTCCATTTATTTATCATACACACTGTTTTGTGGGTGTTTTAATACTTTGACCGTTTGACTCTGTGTGAGTGTCTACTCCATTAGACCTTGGGGCTAAACCTAAGACTAAGGATACTGGGGTGTCTGTCTCCCCCCATTGCTCCTCATGTCAATCGGTTACCTAGAGAATACTCAGGTCATATTTGCCCAGCATGCACTGCTGCTCCAGGGGCCTCCAACCATGAACTAGAGTCAGTATGGATTCAAGAGTTTAAGGGTACTAACTGGGACCTCCGGCCCACCTTACAACTTCTTCCATCCAATTAACAAGGGGTTTTCCACTCTTTGCAGCCCCCCGCCCCCATCAGATCTTCCCTGCCTAAACCGCCGGGTGTACCTGATGTGTCTGACTCCTCTGAGGAGAAATTGTTGGTAGACTCAGATGATGATGACTGTTCAACTGTTCCTTCATCTCAGTTTTTTGGGGACCCCTTCCCCTCGGCTGAGGGCCTGATCAGGGCTATGTTGACCACCCTGAACATTCCCTTGGTGCAGGAGGCGTCTACTGACCCCTCTGATGTTTTTTCAGCAGCCTGATAGGCCCCATGCTTGTTTTCCACCTAACCCCACCCTTGTCTGCTTGATGTCAGAGGAGTGGAAATTTCCACACCGGAAACCATCTGTGTCTAGGAAGTTCGCTAAACTTTACCTGTTTTCTGAAATGGCCCTCGTTCAGTGGTATCATCCCCCCCCAAAGTGAATGCCCCAGTTTCCAGGCTAAGTCCACTGCTTTGCTGGTGGCTGACGCCTCTGCTCTCAAAGACTGGACTGATAAGAAGCTTGAGACTTCTCTCAAGGCTACTTTTGCGATGGTAGGCTCTGCCCTTCTCCCTACCTTTGCTGCTGCATGGGTAAACAGGGCTGTGGCTGTTTGGACTGAACAGCTCAATTCTGCTGTCAGTCAGGGGGCCCCTACTTCTGACATGTTGCGACTTCTCACTAACATTGCTGAGGCTCAGCATTATGTCTCTGCTGCCCTGTTTGACGCTGTGCATGTGGTAGCCAGGGCATCTACCATCTGTATGGAAGCCAGACGGGCTATTTGGCTCAAGATCTGGTCTGCTGACACGGCCTCCAAGAAGGCTCTCCTGTCTATGCCTTTTCAGGGATCCTCCCTGTTTGGGCCTGAGCTCAAGGATCTCATCAACGAGGCCGCTGGAGGGAATAGTACTCACCTACCAGTGGTCCTGAGGAAGAAGGCGCCTGTCAAAAGGAATCTGCTTTTTCGTCCCTTCAGACAGACTCGGGCCAAGCGACCCGGGTGGTCTCTCAGACTCTACTCTCCTCATCCAAGCCTAAGCAGCAATGGAGATCCAAGTCCCCCCTTTTGGCTTGGCAGGCCCCTGTGGTGGACCAGTGGGTTTTACAAGTGGTGGCCACAGGATACAGGATTCCCTTCACCTCTCTTCCTCCTCCCAGGACCTTTGTTTCTCGTTCTCCCTTGGGAGCAGAAAAGCCAGCCTTTTCAAGGAAGCTCTACAGGCCCTTCTGGACAAGGCGGTCCTGGAGCCAGTTCCCCCTCAGGAGAGGGGCTTGGGATTCTACTCCAACCAAGAAGGATGGAGGCTGTCATCCCATTTTGGATCTGAAAGATCTCAACTCTTTTGTGGTCAGGTCCCAATACCGCCAGGAATCTCTGCGCACAGCGATAGCGCCGTGTCCCCTGGCCTCTCTGGAGCTTCAAGATGCCTATCTGCACATCACCATTCATCCAGAGAGTCAGCCGTATCTCCGCTTTGCCTGCGGCCGAGGGCGTTTCCAGTTTTCTGCCCTCCTCTTTGGCCTGATCACGGCTCCTCAAGTCTTCAACAGAGTCCTGGGAGCACTGATCTCCTCCCTACATTGGAACGGCATCAGGGTGACTCCATACATGGACAACCTTCTGAAGGCCTCTTCTCCGGAACTCCTTCACCAGCACCTGCAGGATTGCATTCATGCTCTCCCATCACGGGTGGATCATCAACTTGGACAAGTCAGATCTTGTTCCTTCCCAGAGGATGGTCTTTCTGGGCCTCCTCTTTGACACTCAGAGGGGGATGGTGTTTGGCTCATCAGATAGCACTGAAGGTCCAGGCTATCCTGTCTCAGGATCAGGTTCCAGCAAAGAAGTTGTTATCCTTGGTGGGAAGTTCATTTCCACCATAGAAGCAGTCCCGTTTGCCATGGCTCACACCAGGGTACGTCAGAGGTTTCTAATCCTGGCATGCAGGGGCTGTCCAGATCTAGTGAGATCCCTATCTCTCCCTCTTTGAGGGGAGCAGAGCCTTTCTTGATGGCTCAACCTGAACAATCTCCTGAAAGGCAGACCCTTCCTGGTGCCCTTCTGGACCACAGTGACAACAGATGCCAGCCTCTCCGGATGGGGAGCTGTGCTGGGGCATTTGAGTGTTCAGGGACGGTGGTCTCAGGAGGAATCTCTCCTTCCCATCAATGTCTTGGAGCTTTGGGCAGTATTTCATGCCCTACATCACTGGACATGGTAACTGGAGGATTGCCCAGTCAGGGTATAGTCGGACAACGCCACAGCAGTAGCCTACATCAGCAAGCAAGGCGGCACAAGAAGGCTCGCAGCTTGGCTAGAGGTCAAGGCTATTTTATCATGGGCAGAGGATCATGTCCCTGCCATTTCCGCAGTTCATATTCCTGGCGTAGACCGCGTTCTGGCAGACTTCATCAGTCAGCACATGGTGGACAGCGGAGAGTGGGAGCTACATCCAGAGGTGTTCCACCTCATCATCCAGCAGTGGGGTCTTCCTTGCATTGACCTGATGGCAACCAGGCACAAAAGGATGGTGTCAGTGTTCTGCTCTCCCTGGGTGGATCCCCTGGCTCTGGCAGTGGATGCCTTGTTGATTCCGTGGACATTTCCTTTGGCATACAGCTTTCCTCCTGTTACCCTGTTGAACAGAGTACTTCGGAAGCTGAGACTGGAGCGTTGCCAAGTCATTCTGATTGTTCCATACTGTCCCCGGCAGGCTTGGTTCCCGGAGCTTCTGGACCACTCTAAGACTCTTCCCCCCCCCCCCCCCCCGGACCTTCTTCTACAGGGTTACCTCTGGAAGGAAGACATTCATCGTCTGGCTTTGAAGGCATGGAGACTGAATCCTCAATTTTGAAGAAGAAAGGATTTTCTTCTGGTGTGGTGGCTACTATGCTTAGTGCTCGTAAGCCTGTTTCCTCTAAGGCCTACCATCGAGTTTGGTCTACTTTTCTGTCTTGGTGTTCTGACAAAGACCTGTCTCAGGATGTTGAACTTCCTACAGTTTTCCTTCCTCCAGGATGGTGTGGATAAGGATCTCAGTCTGAGTTCTCTTAAGGTTCAGGCTTCTGCACTCTTCTTTCAGAGGAGTCTTGCTATCATTCCTGATTTCAAGGTCTTCTTCCAGGGTGTTGCTCATGCCCGTCAGTTGTTTAAGTCCCCTGCTCCTCAGTGGGATCTTAACCTGGTCTTGGGAATACTCCAGCGTCCTCCTTTTGAGTCCTTGGCTACCATTCCTCTACGTATGCTGATGTAGACGATGGCCTTTCTCCTCACTATTGTTTCTGTTTGCTGAGTTGCGGAGCTGCCTGCCCTGTCTTGTAGACCACCCTTTTTGGCCTTTCACAAGGACAAGGTGGTGCTTCGCACCTCACAAGAGTTTCTTCCGAAGGTGGTGTGCGAATTTCACATTAATCAGGAGATTGTGGTCCCTTCCTTCTGTCCTAACCCTACTTCTGACAGAGGGATCTTCATCTGTTGGATGTTGTGCGTTGTCTCAAGTTCTATGTACATCGCACTGAGTCCTTGAGGCAGTCTGACACTCTTTTTGTCATTCCTGAGGGTCCTAGGGCAGGGAAGCCTGCTTCCAAGGTTACCATCGCTTCTTGGATCAAGTCCACGATTCGTAAGCCTTACGAACTTTGGAAAAAGCCTGCTCCCTTCAGGGTCACGGCTCAGTCTGCGAGGTCTGTTGGGGCTTCTTGGGCCTACAAGAACCAGGCCTCAGCTGATCTGTTGCGCAAGGTGGCCACTTGGTCCTCTGTGCACACTTTTTCTAAACACTATCGTGTGGATGTGTGGGCATCGGCTGATGCCAGTTTTGGGAGGAAGATCCTGGAGGCGGCCTTGCCTGTCTAGGATCCCTTTTGTCTCTCAGTACTCTTTCACCTTTGAGCCCTGTTGGCTCTAGTTCAGTGTGCTGTGCAACAGTTCATGAGGTTTGTTTACCCCTGTTCAGTGTCCGTTGACACTTTTTCGGTTAGTGTTGAGTTATGTATGATCTGTAGGTTCATTGGTGCTCTGGTGACTTTGGGGGCCTGCTCCTGGTCCTTGCCTTTCTTCCCACCCTGGGTAACTTAATGGTTGGACATCCCAAAGTTACCAATAACCTGTATTGGACGACAGAGAAAATAGGATTTTAGTCTTACCTGTTAAATCCTTTTCTCTTAGTCCATACAGGTTACTGGACTCCCACCCTGTTAAGGGACCATGCTTGGCTCTCCTGCAGCAGAATGTGGGGGTCCTTTCAGGTTCATGCTCACAGGAGTCTTCCTTTCCCTTCTTACTACCTAGTCAATAGTTTAGTCTGCTAATCTTACTGTTTGGGGATTGGCTAGCTGCAAGCTAAGGAGAGGAGGTAGGCTCCATCCAGCAGTCGCTTCTCAGAATTGTTCCTGCCTATTAAAGGGGCTGATCGCCTACCCAAAGTTAACAGTAACATGTATGGACTAAGAGAAAAGGATTTAACAGGTAAGACTAAAATCCTATTTTTGTTTTGAGAACGATGTGGTGATCAGACTCTTAATGGGATAGTAATAAATGGAAATAACATTCTGATTAAAGTGCATAGGTTGTAGTCCATGTTAAGCTATACTAGCCGATTTGTAGTTCATCAATAATTTAATTATAAAGTATCCCCTCCTTCCCTTTTACCTTTTTTTTAGCTGCCTCCCCTCAGATGTGGAATCCGGTCATCGGACCGTACAGCTTGCAGTGAGGGACAGTCTTAATGCAGGGAGTACAAAGTAAACCCTGTCCCCTTGATGAAGGAGGGCAGGATTTTCCTTATACTTACTGAAAATTGTCCCTAGCTGCTCTTCATCCAGACTGGCATGTGAGGCAGCGTGACGTAAGTGAAAGGGACAGGAGGTGGATCCTTTATAATTAAATTACTGATGAACTACAAATCAGCTAATATTGATACACCGCTTTACATGGACTACAAGCTGCACATCAATCGGAGCACTGTTTATTTGCATCTGTTGCTTTAAGGAGACCAGGCTCCCTGTTCAGTCCTGTGTTGAAAGGCCGACCGCCAGCTATTGAGTCTGGCATCCGTGGTGGCTACAATTAATTGCAAAGAAGATAATTTGCCTTAAATGAGGTTGGGAGTGAACAGCCACAACTGGAATGAGCTGCTGGCTGATGTAGAGAAGGGGAATGTCTTGTTCCAGGCACTGAAGTGGTTTAATGCCATACTGGACTAACGGAATTGCCTTTATTGACAATGACATGGTAACCAGAATCTTCATGCAGTGCCATACTGAGATCTGGCCCCACTGATAAAGCTGTAAAACCTGCCCTGTAAGCTTTGAGATTTTGTGAGGAATACCCGCTGTAGGGAAGTGGGGTTCTGCAGTCACAGGAATAATTTCATTTCAGATGGATTCATTAGATTTGAAAAGATTGTCTTCACCTGTGATTATGAAGAGTGGACATGCATTCATGGTTGGGTATCTAGTTATTCTCGAAGGAGCTTTTGAGGAAGATGTTTCCAAGATATGGAGTACCAGTATTACCATGTTACTTCAAGGATGTCTCCAGTACTGCTAAGACTTTGCTTAACACTTTAAGTGCCATAGCTAACTTGAAGTGAAGGGCCCACAATTGAAAGTGGCAATTGTTGAATGCAAACCTCAGCCAAGGCTGATGGCCCAGATGAATGGACACATGTTGATAAGCATCCTGATTTCCAAAGATGCTAGAAACACTCCTGGAGGGTTAATGGAATAGGTTAATTGCATGCAGAGTTTGGCAATTTTCACACATTTTTCAAGGCAGACAAATCTAACACTGGTCTGAAGAGGCCTTCTTTTCTTTTGGAATGAAAAAACATGTTTGAATAAAAGCTGTGGAACATCTGTTCCTTAAGAACCTTCATAATTACCGGTCATATGAAGATGTCCCTGGTGGCCTATAACTTGATTGGATCCTTAGGAACTTTGGACCTAAAGAACATTCTTGGATGGTCCCTGGACAGGCTGATAGAGGTTGAAGGAATTATCTTGCAGGCCCCAGCAATCTGTTTTGAATGTGGAGGTATAGAAATAAACATGTTTACCACAATATTTTTCACATACAAATATATGGTCTTTGATCTCCCATCTTAATTATGTTTGAAAAGTACTCTCATCTGAAAATCGGGCCTTAAAGAGAGAGTAATGTTTCATAATAAAAGCAGCTCTAATCATCATAGTATTTGGACTTTGGAGAGTGTTATTTCAATTCTGTCAGAGTTGTAGTTCCAGAGTAATTCAATGACAAAGTCTCCTCCTCCCGCCCCTTTTACTGATGTCACACTGTTCAGCCAAAGCAGAAGGAAGGTGCCCAGGTAGACTGCAGAGAGGGACAATCTTCAATTAAGATAAGGGAAAAACTTGTCAAGGGGGGCAGGGATTCATTGTTTTCATGGGAATAAGAGTGTCCCCTTCTGTTATCTGTCTGGTCTATGGACTGCAGTCCACATCTGAGAAGAGATTGCTTACAATGGGTAAAAGGGGCGGGAGAGGGAAACTTTGCTTGTGAATATCTCATAAACCATAAAGGTTTATGAGAGATAAGACTTATATCTTCTTCATGTTTTTTAATGCCTACAAAATAAAATAAAGTTAAAATGAAGTATTACTATCCCTTTAAGTCATTCAGATATGGTTACATCTGACTCTCTAGTGTGCATGTGTTTGTGCATGTGGTGGTCACATGGGTGATCCCAGGATTAGCCTACATGCGCAATATTAATTCTTTGAGTGTCAGAGGGGTAAGTAGTGTCTAGTGAAGTGTTGTATTACTCAACCCTCTGGCACTCAAAGGGTTAAAGTGTACCCTTGAATGAAAGAGGGGAATTCCTCATTCATAAAATGGCACCAAAAATTTTACATAGACGATGAGATGAGGCCTATTTAAGAACCCACTCTCCCTATGCTGACATCTTATTGAGTGTGTTTTGGGTGTTCTGGGGTCACCTGACTTGTAATTATTGAGGACTACTCTTGTTTGACAGCGGGTGGTCTGCTATTTCAGGCAAGAATTGTACCAATTAGTTAGGTGGAAGAGGTGTCAAGATCTGATGTGTTATAGAGCTCAAGCCTTCTTTCCTTCGGTAATTGTTCCTAGAAGTGCAATCTATAACACACAGTATTTCTCTTAAGCCTCTTTTTTTTGCCACAGAATAGAGCATAGTGAGATGGATATACTAAGGTATACTAAAGAAAAATTGAGCAAATCAAATGCATCTTATGGTGGGCACAGTAATCCACATGAATTTAAATGGGATTTTTAAGCCCTTGAATGCTTGATGTGTCCAATGCATTGGGGATCTCTTTCATTAAAAGGGTTAAACTCCAGATTTAAATCTATGGGAAGTTATGAAATGTTTGTACCCTATGGTATATATTATTTTCTCCATAATTGCTCTTTTTTCTTTGTATATCAGCCTCAGTAAGTCTGGAGTCATCCCTTGTGTCACTATAGTAGACAATACCTCCCTGTGGCTCTCTTCATGCTACACAACAATATAGTAGACTTTCTGAGCTATAGTTCTCAAGTGCTCCTGACAAGACAGGCCTTTAACCTACTAGTGCTCAATATGTGATTTCCTTATTAGGAGATGATTTAATGATGGTTTCGTAATAGTGTTCGTAACTTCAGAACTAGATCACCTAGTTACCGGGAAACACTCCGCTGATGTAATAAGAATTGGGAAAAAAACAACTGACCATAGGGGACACCTCAGAATTCCCAATATGGAACACTGGTACCATGAGGTGGAGTCCCTCCTCCTGGTGGGCAGGGTACATCACAAAAGACAGGGTCTTTGGGGTGGAGACTCCCATCTCTTCCCCCAGCTCAACCTCCCTCCTACTTCCCGGAATTCAGGTGCCCTGCAAAGCAGCTGTATGTGCAGTGTTCATCCTGTTAGTCCCCCATTAGGCAGGCTACCATAACTGGGCTTCCCTGGAGTTGGAACGTCCAGTTCACAGGGGCTTTATGGACTTTTCTTGCCCTGTGGAGGCTGACTTTATAACAAGTCTGTTCCTCATGGCTGAGTCTCTGAGATTCTGCCCTTACCATCTTGATGGGATCCTGAAGACTGAAGATTGGTAAGTAACCCCTTGAGTGCATTAGTCCACTCTATGTCCCATTCTGAGCTATCTTATGCACTCTGTGTACAGATACTGTGAATATGCATTCATTTTTGGCTCTTTATCTTCGTGTGGGTCTTGAAGTACAGATGGCTGCTGTCCTTTTCTGATAATGAACCCTTTCGCTTCTGTTTTGGTTATTGGAATTGTACCTTGGTTTTAGGTATATTGGGGGTTTTATTTCTGCTCCACACTACTAGAACATTAGTCTTGTCACTCCCCCTGGTGTTCTCTTGGGGGGGGTTTAGGTCTTTTTCCTTATTTTATTTAATTTTTATAATGGATCGATTTCTAGTTAGCTGCTGCTTTAAGATCTGGAGCCCTCCTGTGTCCATCTCTGCTGCTTTGACTTCTACGGGAGAAACATTTTATTGGACGTATCTCTGCAAACATTTGTGCTACAACAGTCAGATAGGTCTCTATCTATTTTTCTCCTCGTGCTCTTGCATCTTGTCCACTTTCTGAGTGTCCGCTCTTGATCATATCCTTCTGAATGAGTAAAAAATGCCTGATATTTTCTTTAATAAACGCTTTTCTAAACTATACCCTTTTACAACGGAGACTCGGACGCTGTTGCCCCTCTCCCCCATTTCATGTTTGGTGAAGAACACTACCCTTCCCCTGGCAGATGCCACTGGACTCAAGGATTAGGCCGATAAGAGGCATTCTTTCATCACAGCATTGTACCCAGAGGAGTACCTAGCCTCCCTGAATCTTCAGAAAGCTTACCTATGCATCCTGATCCAGCGGGACAGCCAACACTACGTGAATTTTACATTCGGCTCGACCACTACAAGTTCACGGCTCTGCCATTTGGCCAGGCTTCGGCGCCCAGAATCTTCACAAAGATCACGGCATCTTACATCCATGCCCAAGGCATTTCTCAGACTCTATATTTGGATGATTTCCTGCTCAAAATTCCTTCAGAAGAACTCTTGGCTCACCATATCCAAGACTGCACTCACATTCTGATGCATCATGGCTGGATTCCCAATCTCAAGAAGTCTTCTCTCATCCCAGGTTTGGTGTTCCTGGGCCTACTCCCATCAACATTCTGGAGCTCAGATCCATTATTTTGGCTCTTTCGATGGCTGCAAGTACATCAACCCCAAGGGGAAACCCACAGCGAGATAGCTTGGAGAGTGGTGAAGGAGCTCGAGTTCCAGCCATCTCGGCCGTACACATACCAAGAGTGGAAAACCTACTGGCAGACTTTCTCAGTCGTCAAGACTTCAATTTCGGAGGCGTTCTATCTGATAGTTCAACACTGAGGGGTCCCAGCAATAGACCTGAGGCGACCACGGAGAACAGGAAGTGAACCTCTGGCCTTCACAATGGATGCAATGTTCATTCCATGGAGTTTTCACCTGTCCTATGTTTTTCCCCTGATTCCGCTCATCCCCAGGGTGATCTGGAAGATCAGGATGGACAATGCAATGGTTCAGATTGCTCCTTTTTGGCTCAGGAGGGCATAGTTTGCAGTCTTAGTCAATCTGTCCATTCAGGATGTGCCTGCCGCCCAGGCTGGTTCCGTTGCTCTGTGGGCCCTTTTGTAACAAGAATATGAAGAGGCTGGCATTGATAGCATCACACTTGAGCCTCTAGCCTCCATCTCCTTGTGGAGGCTCTTCAGCAGAGCCGAAATAGCGGGATCTATAAACAAATACTTCATTGGAACAGTCTACAAAGTGTGCCTGGTTTGCAGACACACTTTGTAGACCTTTCCAATTAAGTATTTGTTTCACACTCTCTCTATTTCCGCTCTGCTGAAGAGCCTTGTCTGGTCGCGCGACCATAATCTCGGGGTGACAGCTTTACAGATCATGTCAGGGAAAGGGAAGGGGGAACTTTTATCTTCATCTGTCTCTCGAACCATAAAGGCTTGATAGATAGGACTTACATTGTTTAATTTATTATTGTAATATCTACAATATTGGCTTTCATTAACAACAGACTTTACCATCCCTTTAAAGGGATAGTAATGTTTCATAATAAAAGCAGCTCTAATTAATCATCATAGTATTTGGACTTTGGAGAGTGTTATTTCAATTCTGTCAGAGTTATAGTTCAAGAGTAATTCAATGACAAGGTGTCCCCCCCGCCCCTTTTACTGATGTAACACTGCTCAGCCAGCGCAGAAGGGAGGTGCCCAGGTAGATTGCAGAGAGGGACAATCTTCAATTAAGATAAGGGAAAAACCTGAAAAGCTTGTCAAGGGGAGCAGGGCTTTCATTGTTTTCATATAAAGAAGATTGTCCCCTGCTGTTATCTGTCTGGTCTTACAGCCAGATTCACATCTGAGAAGAGATGGCTTATACTAGGTAAAAGGGGGAGGGAGGGGAAACTTTGCTTGTGAATATCTCTTAAACCATAAAGGTTTGAGAGATAAGACATATCGTTCTTCATGTTTTTTTTAATGCCTACAAAATAAAATAAAGATAAAACGAAGTATTACTATCCCTTTAAATATTGTGTATAGCACTAAGTTTTTTCTCAAGGCTGACTCTCTGTCTTTCCTGAGGGGCTAAAGCAGGTCAGGCTGTAACCATTGCCTCTTAGATTAAGGCTGCAATACGCCAAGCGTACAAGATCAGGAGGAAGCAGGTTAATTCAAGATCACAGTGCATTCCACCAGATCTGTGTGTGCTTGTTCGCCCTACAAGGACCAGGCCTCGGTACAGCTGTGCAAGGCTGCTACCTGGTCCTCATTGAATACTTTCACCAAACATTACCGCACCGTTGTCTGGGCCTCAGCTGAGGCCAGCTTTGCTGGAAGGTCCTTCAAGCAGTCTTACCTGTTTATGGATCTATCTTTTTTTCTTTTCTTTACCGCAAATTGATGTGCCCTGCCCTCTAGGAGAAGGGACTCAACCCCATGCTACCTGGATTACATGTGGACTAAAGATAAAAGGATATAACGGTTAATAAAACTAAAACCTTATTTTATTTAGATGGGGCTATTAACCTCTTAAAAGTTAAGGTCTCAGAAGCTTTGAAAAGCAATGGGCTTGAGACACTTCAGTTTTTCATTGTGTTCAAAGTTGCATCAAATCAATAGGAAATGTTATGTGTTCCCTGTGATCTAGTTGGTTTGTTCTGGAACTGTTTAGAACACCAGACTGGTCACTGGAGGTTAATGTGATGCTTCTAAGAGTGTTGAAAAATAAACTTATTACTGCAATGGACTGGGGCAGAGAATTAATAATAAAAATAATAATACAAAATTTTGCATGCTTGTACATATATAGAAAGAAAATGACCCAGCATTTTGTTTTCTAGGGCTTTTGCTGCCAGTAAGGAGTCCCATGCCACACTGGTTTTTCACAACCTCCTGGGGGAGATAGACCAACAATACAGCAGGTTCCTACAGGATTCAAATGTCCTTTATCAGCACAACTTGAGGAGGATTAAACAGTTTTTACAGGTAATGATTGTAAAGTATTTTAGGTGTAGTAATGTTTTTTATAAAGTATTTTGCAGAGTCTTCATTAGAGTAAATATACCATTGCACTATGTTTTTTCTACTTAGTTTTGTGTAGTTCAAAATATATTAGCTGGAGAAAGTTCCCCCACCGCCCCTTCTAGCAACATCACTCTGAATTATTTATTTATTTATTTATATAGCGCACACAGATTCCGCAGCGCTTTACACTCATATTGGTTCCTGTCCCCATTGGGGCTCACAATCTAAATTCACCTATCAGTATGTTTTTTTGGAGTGTGGGAGGAAACCGGAGTATCCGGAGGAAACCCACGCAAACACAGTGAGAACATACAAACTCATTGCAGATGTTGTCCTTGGTGGGATTTGTACCCAGGACCCCAGCGCTGCAAGGCAACAGTGCTAACCACTAAGCCACTGTGCTGCTCGAGGCTGGTCCGGATTGATGCAGCTAGGGACAAACTTTGGTAAGCAAAGGGAAATCCTTCCTCCTTTGTCAAGAGAGGCAGGATTTTCCTTATACTTTGTGAAGTTTGTCCGTAGCTGCAACCATCTGGTACCGGGATCACATTTCACATTCCGTGGGAGGCGGCCAGAAGGTGCTGGAGGTTAATATATTTTGAACTACACAAAAGTAAGTAGATAAACCTAGTGCAATCTGTTACATTTACTCTAAAAAGTTAACCCCACATGGATCAGAGGTGTGTGCGAAGCATTGACCCTCTGGTCTTCATGAAGTTAAGATTATTATTTAGCCTCTCCTATTAACCTTTTGAGTACTAGGGAGGCATAAGATGTGTTGCATTCCTCCCTAGCACTCAAAAGGTTAAGAGGATTTTGCTTGGAAGTTTACTGGCATTACTCCTGTCATGTTGTATCAGACAAAGGTTCATTGTAGAAATCTGTTTGTATGGAAGTCATTGAATTGACTCCATAGGAACCACCCAGCAGGCAATCGTGTTATAGCAGTCTTTGCCATTACAGTCAATTGCTTTTGTAGTCTCCTTTTTCGTTTCACTTTTTCAAAAATGTTTAAAACGGAACTATCATACAAATAATATTTCCACCCAATATATTTGTAACCTAGCGATTTGCAAATCCTTACTGTCTTTAAAGTTAATATGTCAGCGTTATTGCTGATAAACCGCTTCTTTCCAAGGCATCGGGCTGCACAGAGCTTACAAGGGAAGCTCTGTGCGCCTGCACATTCAGGAACTTCCAGTTACTTTAAGGTAACCAACTAGCGTCACCATCAATGCAGGCAGTGAATGGGACAGACAGCGCTGTCTTTTCCTCTAAGATGTCTGCTCTGTCTGTCCTTTGGTTCCTGCTGAAGAAGCGGTTTATCAGCAATAACGCTGAAATATTCACTTTAAAGACAGTAAGGATTTGCAAATCGCTAGGTTACAAATATATTGGGTGGAAATATTATTTGTATGATAGTTCCGCCTTAACCCTGTGAGTGCAAGAGAGGTGTGCAACACAGTTTCTTTGCAGTGCATTGCGTACCTCTCTGACACTCAAAGGGTTAAGAAATACAAATGTGAAATAATCCAAATAATGGTTTTTCTACAAGAAATAGAAACAATATCTTGGTGCTAACCAGATGCAGTTCTGGGGCAAAAGAACCTTTGTTGATTCAATTGGAGCTTTTAACCCCTTGAATGCTTGAAAATGCCTCATCACACTGTTAAATAGTGAATTGCAGACCTGTAGAATTCCAGGGTTAAAAGCCCCATTTGTTTTAATCCTTGGGCATTTTAGTAACAAATTTGTCCATTACTGGGCAGTTGATTTAATCCAGAATTGCACCTGTTTAAAGGGACAAGAATGTCCCATAAAAAATCATTCTTGTTTTGTAGAGGGTAAAAAAATAAGTTTGAGAGATATTCGCCTTTAAAGCTCCTCCCTCCCTCCCCTTCACCTGATGTCAGCGCTGTGCTGAAAGCAGGAGATCCCGGTCCGGGGACCAGCCAGCGGCTCTGCAGCAGAGCCAAAATCAGTTATTTAAAAATAATTACTTAATTGGAAAGGTCTACAAAGTGTGCCTGGTTTGCAAGCATTCCAGTGAAGTAGCTCTTTGTAAAAATTGCAATTTCAGCTCTGCTAAAGAGCCTCCTCAAGTTGCACAACTTGAATCTCCTGCTGTCAGCTTTACAGCTGACAGATGGAAAAGGGAAACGTTACAGGCAAATATCTCTCAAAGCATAAAGGTTTGAGAGAGAGGATTTGTGCCACATAATTTATTAACATCTACAAAACCAGAATACTTTTTTATGGGACATTACTGTCCCTTTAAGTTCCTTAATCAAGGCCTTGGCATCTTTTTTTCTGTTGAGGTATATAGGGCTGTATGCACAAAGAAGGCATGGAGCATTTGTGGCGTTAAAACAAACGCACTGTAGGAGATCAACACAGATTCTCCAAAGGCCCCTTTGTTTCAGTGGGGCTCTTAACCCCTGGTTAGTAATGCTTTTCCAATGGTTATAAACACCATTGTATGTGTTATGCCTATATGTAAAGCATGCCTTAAAACCTAATACTAGATAATGTAAGGCTCCATTATAGAAACAATATGTTTGGCAGACCTGCACCGCTGCTATAGATATTACCTCCTTCTCACACAAGGAAACAATCCTATATACAGTGCTACTATATATATATCAAGCTCTGCACAGATCTGGATAAAACGGTAGCATGTAATATTAATTTTGGAAAAAAATACCACTATCCGTGTATGCAATAAAAATTCTTTATTAAAATCAAAACAAAAAGGAGAGAAAAAACCTTCCCATCCAATCTGTCTAACCTTTAAATAAAATCCCCTACTAGAGATATCTCCAGGGGCATATATCCCATGTGATGCTGTGGATGATCACTTACGGATGAAGGACACATGTTGCTCCAATCCAGTTCAGTTGTCATCTAGATTGTGGTGACACTGGAGTTTGTAGGGTAAATGTGGGTATGCCAAACCTGGAGTGTTTTTTCTTTGGTCTGAGAACAGCATCACATGTGATATATGCCCCTGGAGGTATCTCTCTCTAGTAGAGGATTTTATTTAAAGGTTCGTTAGATATGATGGGAAGGTTTTATTTTTTTTTCTCTCCTTTTTCATTTTGTTTTGATTTTAATAAAGAATTTTTATTGCATGCACTGATTTGTGGTGGTTTTTCTGATTAATATTACATGCACTGTTTTATACAGATCTGTGCAGTGCTTGATATATAGTAGCAATGCCTTAAAACCTAGTATAAGGGAAGATATAAACTAAGCGTCCAGTAAGAATTTAGCAGCCTGGTGGGATGAAAAACACACACACTGGGGGCACACATAATAAAAAAAAAAAAATAAAAAAAAAAATGTTAATTGGGATTTGTTATATGGCACCTAATATTGGGAGTCTGATGAAGCCCAACTGTTACTTCAAATGGAAAAGGCTTCCCGGTCAGGAAATGTAATCATAATGGGAGATTTCGGCTATCCTGAAATTTGACTGGAGAAAAAAAGACTTCCAACACAACAAAGGGAAACTATTTTTTATGTCCCAGCTAGTAGAGGGTCCAACTAGAAAAGAGGCTTTCTTGACCTAGTGCTCTCACACAATTCTGACATGATAAACCGTATACAGGTAAAGGAACATTTCCTCTTACATCCACCATGGAACATAGTTATCATGGGGTTGAGTCCCTCTTCCTGGAGGGCTGGGCACATCACAAAAGACCAGGACTCCAGCCCAAGGCACCCCCCCATCCACTAACTTCCAGAATTCATGTGTCCTGCCAGGAGCTGGATGGGCATGACCATCCTCTTAGTCTTTTTTTTTTTTTTTTTTATTATTTTTCTATTAGATATGTGGCTGTATGATACACCATTTGGGTGGGTTCCCATCATTGGGCTTCCCTGGAGTGGATAGGCCTGTTCACAGGTGCTTTGTGGACCCATTTAGCCTTGTGGAGGAAATTTTGCTGCCAAGTTTTCCCTCATGTCGGGGTCTCTTGACACTCTGGATTGTTTCTCAGGTAGTAGCCTGAAGACTTATGAGTAACCCTTTGTCCACTTTGTCCTCCAGATGTGTTGCCCCTCCATACAGGGTCTGATGTGTGTCTTGGTAGGTTTTGTCACTCATTGTGGGTGTCTTTATTATCTGTATGTTTCTCTCAGAGGGGGTTAGAGATGGTTGCTTTATTCTATGGGATTAACCCCTTCTCCACTGTTACTGAGTATGTTACTGAGTGATCTCGGGTGGGGGAAGGTCACCCTCCTGTTACCTGTACCTTAGTTTTTTTACTGCCCCCCCCCGATGTTCACTGGGGGTCTTGTGTCTTTTGACAAATTTTGAAATACCTTTTCTGCCAAGGAAGGTGCATCTTTTTTAGCCCCCCCCCCAAGCTAGCAAGCCTCTCAAGCGTGCCCCACAGCAAAACCCAGACAAGCCTGGCAGCCATGACAGTCCGTTTCAAAGGCTAAGTCTGAGGGGTGCACTTCTGCATGACTTGCGGAATCCTGGTCCGTTGTTTCCTGTAGGGGGCCATCTCTGCCTCTTTTGAGATGGCATCCTCAGTTACGGACCAATGGGTTTTGTGGGTTATCTCAGAAGTATACCGATAGATTTCAAATCCCTTCTTCCATGTCGGTTCTTTTTGTAAAGGCTTCCGAAAAGCCAGACAAAGCAAGGCTGCTCCAGGAGGCAGTGGACACCGTGCTGGAAAATTAGGTTTTCGTGACAGTTCCAGCCCCAGAACTCTCTTCATGGCTATGTGCCCAGGGGGAGTATCTGGCATCTCTGGAGCTTCAAAAAACAAACTAACATGTCCTGATTCCCCCGGACAGCCAGTGCTACCTGCGCTTTGCATTCAGTTCCAATCGTTACCAGATCACGGTTCTGCTGTTTGTCCTAGTTTCGGCCCCACACATCTTCACAAACATCATGGTGGCCCTGGCAGCCTTCATCCACATGCAGTGGATTTCTCTGAAACCATATCTGAAAGATTTCCTGATCAAGGCCTCTTTGAAGGAGCTCTTGACTTATCATGTTCATGACTGAGCTCGGATTCTAGTCCACCGCAGGTAAATTCTGAATCTTCAGAAGTCCTCTCCAATTCCTTCCCAGGTTCTGGTTTTCCTGGGGTTGAGGTTCCACACCCATCAAGGGAAAGTCTCCTTCCTGGTAGACAAGATTCTGCTTCTATCTGAGGACATGTCTCAGGCATTGGATTGGTCCTTGTCCACAATAAAGGACTTAATGAGCGTCTTAGGTTGGCTGGGTTGACACTGGATGCAGTCCAATACTTTCAGTTCCACATGAGGGAACTGCAGAGGGACATTCTCAGGAATCCTGAGTGTCTTCAGCAGATGTCTCCCTCTCTATGGAAGCCAGGGGGATCTCCAGTGGTGGTTGCATCGGCCAAACCTAGAACAGGGGAGGATATTTGTGATCCTCTAGTGGACCCTGGTTACCACAGATGAATGGCTGGAGTGCCATCCTTGGTCATCTCGGTGTCCAGGGCAGGTGGAGACAGGAGGCGAATCTGCTTCCCATAAACATCCTGGAACTTAGGTGATTTGACCAGCCCTCCTTCATTAGACTCCGGTTCTTTTGTGGACTCCGGTGAGGGTGGAATCGGACAACACCATGGTCTTGGCATACATCAGTCACGAGGGAAGAACTTTCAGAGAGGCAGCCTGGAGGGAAATGAAGGGTATCCTCTGCTGGATGGAGGCCCTTGTTCCATCCATCTCAGTTATTCACATTCCAGGGGTAGAAAACCTCCTGGTGGACTTTCTAAGTTGTCAAGATATATAGATCCAGGAAACTGAAGACTCAGTCTGAAAGTGTTTTACCTGATTGTCCAACAGTGGTGTGTGCCAGCAATAGACTTTATGGCAACCAGGGAAAACTGGAAGGTTCTGATGATGTGCTCCTGAGTGGGGGATCCACTGACCTTTTACAACGTATGCAGTGTCCATTCCGAGGAGTGTTCATTTCTTATGCATTTCCTCTATTTCCTCTCACCCCCAGGGTGATCCAGAAGATCACCGGCCGGCTCCAAAAGGGACTGACAGCGCAGGCGCATGGACGTCACTATGGCAAGATGTCCGTGCTTCCTGCTACTGTCAGCCTCCGAATAAGTAGAAAATCTTTGAAACCAGGTAATATTTCTGGCTACTAAACAGCTCGTTGCCAGATGAAGACTTAATTAACATACAGTTTTTGTCGGGTGGTAGTTCCCCTTTAAAAAACATTTCTCTTAAAACCAACATCCTAACATGGAGGGGATTTTCCGCAGAGGTAATATCCACCATGATCGAGGCCCCGAAGCAGGTTTACTTTTCATAAGTGGTGCACAGACAAGAACTTGTTGCCGCACGCCTTTGACCTGTCCATGGGGACATGTGGGCAATCTCTTCTGCTTGTTATCCCCACCCCAACCCCGGACTCTGTGATGCTTTGGTAAATCACCATGGTATCTGTGTTCCATATTGGACGTAAGATAACACTTTTGTGTGCTTAACTGTTAAATCCTTCTTTTGTCCTTATGGAACACAGATCTCCCATCTGGTTAAACCTATCTTGTGTTGCTTCCCCAGCAGAGGAGTCCTCTTAATCTGGGGAGGTTTTCTTTTTTCTTCTCACGGCTTAGTTTTTTTTTGCTGTGGTTATTGTCACCTCAATCCTGGAAAATAGGCAGGGGATTGAGCTGAAGGAGGAAATATCCACCCCCAAACACTCTGTATTTTGTGGTGTGCCCTGCCCTCCAGAGGAGGGACTCAACCTTCATGGTATCTTTTGTTCCATATTTACTAAAGAAAAAAGGATTTAATGGGAAATGACACTAAAATTCTAGTTTCTATGGCTGCCTTTGCACTTTCTGACTCTTCCTTAGCCTCCAGGACTTTTAAAAGGCTCTCAGAGCCCACCTTGTCAGGGAAGTCTATCAGATAACATAACAATGCCCTCATAACCTCTCCACAGCTAACACATCTATTGTTCCCTCCCTGTAACATTATCACACTCTTTATACAGAGGCTGTGTTTTTGCTGGACCTCATTACACCCTTACTCTCCTACGCTGTGATAATCATTTTTATTTGCCCATGCTGCAACCCAAACATACTCAACCACTCTCACTTCTCAGAATTTCTCCATAGTATTAACTGAATTTTCTTCCCTACGGTTCCTTCTAGCCTCTTCCTCCCCCTATTATGTCACAACCTGTGGCTGGACCACTCAGCAGCTAAAAGGCTTTAGATCTTCTGTATCTGTCTCTAGCTCCCTGTAGAATGTAAGCTCTAGTTAACTAGGCCCTCCTATCCTTGTTTTCAATGCTTTTTAATGTTATTTTTTTAATATTATATATTGTACTTTTTACAATGTTTTGTTGAACTGTTGTACAACACTGCAGAATCTGTTTTTCACTTTTTAGATATTTTTTTTTTCTGATTCTTACCTTTTAAGTAGTACAAAATAAATATTTAATTAAAGCTGTAAGGTTAAAATCCAGTTAACAAGTGAAGCAAAGATGTACTACCAGAAAAGGAAGTGCAAACGATTTTCACATTTTTGGGGTTTAAATAGTAATTAAAAGTGAGCCTTTAGGTTTGAACTATTGGATTAATATAGTGATAGACTAAGCTGCCTTTTTAACCCTACTTTATCAACATGTTGCAGAGTCGATATCTTGAAAAACCCATGGAAATTGCTCGAATCGTTGCAAGGTGCCTGTGGGAGGAGGGAAGACTTCTTCAAACCGCTGCAGCTGCTACCCAGGTTAGGGCAACCTAATAAGTCCTGATTTCTTAACATAACACTTTAAGGGATACTAAACTTTTATTTTGACTTTACACATTATGCACTTATTATTAAAGGGATAGTAATGTTTCACAGAAAAAGCAGTTACAATTAATCTTCGTAGAATTTGGGACATGAAGGGTGTTATTTCAGTACTGTTAGAGTTCTAGTTCGAGTAATCTCCCTCTCACCCCTTTTACCTAGTTTAAGCCACCTCCCCTCAGATGTGGAATCTGCTTTGTTGACCAGACAGATCACAGCAAGGGACAATCTTCTTACTGTGAGCATAAGGAAAACCATGCCCCCCTTTGACAGGTTTTTCCTTATGCTCACTGAAGATTGTCCCTTTCTGAGATCCATCTGGACAGTCTTGCTGCTCTGAGGTGAGCAGTGTTGCATCAGTAAAAGGGGTGTGAGTGGGGTACTTTAGCATTCATTTACTCTTGAACTACAACTGTGACAGTACTGAAATAAAACTCTCCGATAAAACCTGTTCCATCCAAATACCATGATGATTAATTGGAGCTACTTTTATTGTGATACGTTAGTATCCCTTTAATTGTATCTTCTTTTTCTCTGTCGTCCAATACAGGTTACTGGTAACTCTGGGTAGGCGATCTGCCCCTTTAAGTAGGCAGGAACAATTCTAGAATTGATTGCAGGTGGTGGAGCCTGCCTTCCCTCCTTGGCTGCAGCTAGCCAACCAGCTCCAAAAAGATTTGTTCCTTGGCGAAGTTAACACAGGCAAGAGAACAGTTCTGCTATAGCTTTAGAAGTTTTTTTATTTTTCTGTTAGATATGGAATACCACCATTAGGCGGATTACCATAACTGACAATGCCCTTCGATGTGGCTAGCTCAGTGACCAGGTGCTTTTTGTGGACCTTAAGCCCTGGGGGGGGGGGAAATCTTGGTTACAAGTTCTTTCCTTAGGAGTCACCCATTGAGGCTTCTTCTTTAACCCCTTAAGGACTGGCTGCGCACGCATCTCGTTACTTACACGGAATCCCTTCATTGGAATGGTCTAAAACGTGTGCCTGAACACTAGGCACACATTTTAGACCATTCCAATGAAGGGATTCCGTGTAAGTAACGAGATCCCGGCACTCCTCAAGCGCCACCGTGTCGACCGACACGGATCTCCTGCTGACAGCTTTACAGCTGTCAGTAGGAGAAATCAAACTTTAAACGCCTGTATTTCTTAAACCATAGCGGTTTGAGAGAGAGTTTTTTGCATTTAGATCAGCTTTTTAAGCTCTTCTAAATGCAAAAAAGTTTGTGTTTTTTTAGACATTACTAACACTTTAAGGGGTTAAACATTATAATCTGAAGACAGAAGATCTGCAGGAAAGGTGAGCAACCCTTTGAGTGCTGCAGGTCCACTTGTCCCACAGTGCCCCTCCGCACAGGGGTGTTTTCATTTGGAGTTCCTGTTGCACACTCCTGCACTCATTGGGTCTATCTGTATGTCTGTTGGGTGTTTTGGAGCAGGTTTTTGTGGTAACTTAACCCTTTAGCTGCTGGATTGGCATTTTTTGGGGGGTTTTCTAACACTTTTCCTACTGGTTTAGTGTTTTTTGGGTGTCCTAACATGTTCTAGTGATGTTTTAGGTATTTTAGTTTTACACTTTCAATTTTGTAAAATTTGAGCCCGCGCTTTACCGCCATTGCTCCATTCACTTCTATGGGACTGTACTGTTTGGGACATATCTCTGCAACCATTTAACCTAGCGACTTCAGAGATGGCTCATTTTTCTTGTATGCCCTTGCTCTATCATCCAGTTCATGTTTCTAGTGTGTTGGGGAGCTCCAGGGTCTTAGGACACTGTTTGGGGTACTTTTCTGGGAAAATGACATTTACCATGAGCGCTTGCTTTGCGTGCTCGTTTCTGATTGGCTCCAGCTGCCGTAGCACCATTTTGTGCTAATTCCAGAACGAGTATCCTACGCAGGGCTTGGACTCTACTTCTCTTCTCTGGTTATTAACCCTTCACCTGCCAGATAAGTTTATTTTAGCGATTTCTGGGGGGAAACTTTAATCCTACACACTATAATTGGGTGATTTCTTATACAGTAAGGTTATTTGACACTGTGAGAATGTCTTTACTGCTGGACCTTGGGACCAGACCTAAGACTAAGGAGGCTGGGGTCTCTGTATCCCCAATTGCGCATTGCTCTTCCTGTCACTCAGGGTTACCTAGAGAATTCTCGGGTCACTTATGCCCAGCATGCTCTGAAGTCCCTGAAAGTATTCCAGGGACATCCTGCCATGCATTAGAGCCAGTTGGGTTGCAAGAGTTCAAGGCTGCTACTAGGGACCTTAGGTCCACATTGCAACTCTATCCATCCCAGTTACAGGGATCTTTCATTAATGGCAGACCTCCTCCTCAGTCAAGTCTTCCCTGCGCAAACCTCAGGGAGTACCTGATGTGTCAGATTCCTCTGAAGAGGAACTGCTGGTGGATTCAGATGTTGAGGAATGTTTTTCTGTAGGCTCCTCTCAGGTTTATGGGGATCCTTTTGAGGCTGATCCTGAGCCTTCCTCTGAGGGCCTGATCAGGGCTCTCTTGACTGCTTTTAACATTTCCTTAGTTCAGGAGGTTCCTTCTGACCCCTCTGATGTGTTCCAGGAGCCTAAAAAGCCCCTTACTTACTTTCCACCTAACTCCACTCTTGACCGCCTTGTGTCTGAGGAGTGGAAATCCCCGGACAGGAAACCCTCTGTGTCCAAGAAATCTGCTAAGCTTTATCCCTTTTCTGAGGCTGCTCTTACTCAGTGGGTTCATCCTCCCAAAGTGGATGCTCCTATTTCCAGGCTATCTAAGTCTACTGCCTTACCAGTCTCTGATGTGTCTGTTCTGAAGGACTGGACTGACAAGAAATTTGAGGTCTCCCTCAAATACATTTTTGCCACTGCTGGTTCTGCCATATGTCCAGCATTAGCTGCTGCATGGGTGAACCGGGCCATTGTAGTCTGGACTTAACAGCTCTCCCTGGCTGTCCGTCAGGGTGCTCCTACTTCGGATATGTTGCGCCTTCTCGACAACATTTCCTAGACACAGCACTATGTTTCTGCTGCCTTATTTGATGCCATCCGTTTGGTGGCTATGGTTTCCACCTTGTCTGAGGTGGCCAGAAAAGCTCTTTAGCTCAAGATCTTGTCTGCTGACACTGCTTCTAAGAAAGCATTGCTCTCCCTACCCTTTCAGGGTACCTCCTTGTTTGGGCCAGATCTTAATCTGATCAGTGAGGCCACAGGGATTAAGAGTAGTCTTCTACCCTTGGTTCCCAGGAAGAAATTGCCGCTTAAGCATAATCGGTATTTTCGTTCCTTTTAGAATGAGACACACAGGGCCGGATTTAGAATTAGGCAGAGTAGACATCTGCCTACAGGCGCACCCAACAGAGGGGCGCCTGTCACTGGGTTCATGTGTGTGGTGTTTTTTTTATTTATTTTTTTTATTAAATTCGCCCGAGTCACCTCCCCACCCGGCGCCATGAAGACAAATCTGTGCCTCCTTCTTCGGCATAGACCGTAGCTGTTGCGCTTCCTCGTCGGGTTTTTAGTGATACAGAGCGCTGGGAGATCACATCATCTCCCAGCGCTCTGCATTACTGAAGACTGCGCCGGAGCTCCAGCAGCTACAGCTCTGTGCAGAAGGAGGAGACACAGACCTCTCTTGCCGCTGGACCACCAGGGAAGAGGTAGAAAACGGACACTGGGGCAATGTGAGGGTAATATGGAGATGATGGAGGGAATATTAAGCTGATGGGGAGCAATGTGAGGGCAATGTGGAGCTGATGGGGGCAATATGGAGCTGATGGGGGCAATATGGAGCTGAGGGGGGGCATTGTGAGGGCAATGTGGAGCTGATGGCGGCAATGTGGAGCTGATGGCGGGCAGTGTGAAGGCAATATGGTATATGGAGATGATGGGGGCAGTATGGGGCAATGTGAGGGCAATTTGGTATATGGAGATGGGGGCAATGTGAGGGCAATATGGACATGATGGGGGCAAGTTGGAGCTAATGAGGGGCAATGTGGAGATGATGGGGGGGGCAACGTGGAGATTAGGAGCATTGTCGAGATGTCCAGTGCAGATGGCCGTCGGGGGGGCGCTTCCGATTTCTGTGCCTACAGGCTCCTGAGAGGTAAATCTGGCCCTGGAGACACATCCGGCGAACCAGACGGTTCCCTCAGCTCCGCGTACCTCCTCTAAACCCAAACAACAATGGAAGCTCAAGGTCTCCTCCAAGCCCAAGGCTTCCAAGCCTTCTTCGGCATGACTCGCTGAACCCGGGTCCAAACTCTGCTGTGGGTGGTCGTCTGCGTCACTATCACAGCATTTGGGAGGATTCAGTGATGGACCCATGGGTTTTAAAGGTGGTGACGGAAGGGTACAGGATTCATTTTGTCTCTCTTCCTCCCTTTTGCTTTCTTCCTTCTCACATGCATCAGGGCGTGGAGAAACACCGTCTGTTCGACGGTGCTGTTCAGGCTTTTCTGGACAAGGATGTTCTAGAGCCGATTCCAGTTCAGGTCAGAGGTATGGGGTTTTACTCGAACTTCTTTGTGGCCTTCAAGAAGGACGGCGGCTGTCGTCCCATTTTGGATTTAAAGGATCTCAATTCCTTTGTGATCCGGACTCATTATCACCAGGAGTCTCTATGCATGGTGATTGCTGCCATGTTCCCACGGGAATTCCTTGCATCTCTGGATCTTCAGTACCTTCGATTTGCCTGCGACAGGGGACATATTCAGTTTTCAGCACTTCCATTTGGTCTGATGACTGCTCCTCAAGTCTTCACCCGTGTCCTGGGAGCCTTATTGTCCGTCCTCCACTGGAAGGGCATCAGAGTTACTCCATACATGGACTACCTGCTTCTGAAAACCCCTTCTGCGGAACTTCTTCATCAGCAGGTTCAGCAGTGCATTCATGCTCTCACCCACCACGGGTGGATAATCAGCTTGGGCAAGTCAGATCTTATCCCATCCCAGCGTCTGGTCTTCCTTGGCCTTCTCTTCGACACTCAGAAGAGCATGGTGTTCCTCATGGACGAGGTGGCTCACCAGATCGCCCACAGGCTTTCTGCGGTTCTGGCTCAAGATCCAGTTTTCAGCCAAGAAGCTGTCCTCTCTAGTGGGGAAATTCATCTCCACCATAGAAGCAGTCCCATTTGCCATGGCTTACACCAGGGAGCTCCAGAGGTTCGTGATCCAGGTATGAAAGGGTCAACCGGATCTTCTGAAAATCTCGGGTTCTCTTCCTCTTCATGTGGAACTGCGTTTGTCATGGTGGCTCGACCTCTCCAACATGCTGAAAGGCAAGTACTTCCTGGTATCCTTCTGGATCACGGTGACGACGTATGCCAGCCTCTCAGGCTGGGGAGCGGTCCTGGGTCGCCGAAGCGCTCAGGGTCTGTGTTCTTCAGAGGAATCTCTCCTTCCGATCAACATATTGGATCTTCGGGCAGTATTTCATGCCCTTCGACATTGGACATATCAGTTGGAATACTGTCTGGTCCGAGTAGAGTCTGACAACGCCACAGCCGTGGGTTACATCAACAATCAGGGTGGAACAAGAAGTCTTGCCGCTTGGTTAGAGGTCAAGGCTATTTTGTCCTGGGCAGAAGATCACGTTCCTGCCATTTCTGCAGTGCACATTCCTGGCATAGACAACGAGTCGACCCACAGTGGACAGCGGATAGTGGGAGCTGCGCCCATAGGTGTTCTGAAATAGGTTCTTCCTTACATCGACCTGATGGCGACAAGACACCACAGGAAGGTTCTGCTTTCGGTGGAGAGATCCTCTGGCTGTGGCAGTAGATGTGATGTCCATTCCATGGTTATTCCCTCTGGCCTACATCTTTCCTCCCCTCCCTATGTTGCATAGGTTGTTACGGTAATTACGACTGGAGCCTTGTCAAGTTATTCTGATTGCTCCGTACTGGCCTCGTCAGTCTTGGTTTCCGGAGCTTCTGGATCTGTCTGTGGCGGAGCCTTTTCGGCTCCCTTGCCATCTGGATCTTCTTCTACAGGGTTACCTGTGAAAAAAGGATGTTCATTGGCTAGCTTTGACGGCTTGGAAATTGAATCCTCAATATTGAAGAAAAAAGGGTTTTCTTCTGGTGTGGTGGCTACTATGATCAGTGCCCGCAAACCTGTGTCTTCCAAGATCTACCATTGTGTCTGGTCGACTTTTTTGTCTTGGTGTGCTGACAAGGACCTGTCTCAGGATTTTGATCTGCCTACGGTCCTGGCCTTCTTGCAGGACGGTGTGGATAAGGGCCTCAGTTTGAGTACCCTTAAGGTTTAGACTTCTGCTCTTAGTTTTCTTTCAGAGGCGCATTGCTGTCCTTTATGTCAAGGATTTCTTCCAGGGCGTTGCTCATGCTCGTCCTGCCTTTAAGGTTCCTGCTCCTTAGTGAGATCTTAACTTGGTTTTGGGCATTCTTCAGTGCCCCCCATTTGAGTCTTTGGCTACTATTCCTCTACGTCTCTTGACGTGGAAAATGGACTTTCTCCTGGCGATTGTCTGTCCGCCGTGTCGTGGAGTTACATACTCTATCCTGTAAACCACCCTATTTGGTGTTTCACAAGGACAAGGCGGTGCTTCTTACTTCTCAGGAGTTTCTACCGAAGGTGGTCTCTGAGTTCCACATCAATCAGGGGATTGTGGTGCCCTCTTTCTGCCTGGACCCCACCTCTGACAAGGAGAGGGATCTCCACTTGTTAGACGTGGTGCGTTGTCTCAAGTTTTATGTACATCGCACTGAGTCTTTCAGGCAATCAGACGTGCTGTTCGTCATTCCTGAGGGTCCTAGGGCAGGTAGACCTGCATCCAAGATGACTATTGCTTCTTGGATCAAGTCCACCATTCGTAAGGCTTATGAACTGAGGAAGAAGCCTGTCCCTTTCAGGGTCACATCTCATTCTACAAGATCTATTGGGGCCTCTTCGACTTACAAGAATCAGGCCTCCATTGATCAGTTGTGCAAGGCGGCCGCTTGGGCATCTGTGCACACCTTTTCAAAGCGCTACCGTGTTGATGTGCTGGCATCTCCTGGAGGCAGTCTTTCCTGTCTAGGATTTCCTTCGGTTCTTGGTGCTTCCTTCACTTTTCAGCCCTGTTGGCTCTAGTTTAGTGTGCTGTGTAACAGTTCCTGGGGTGGTGTTACCCCTGTTCAGTGTTCATTGACACTTCAGTTGTTTTGTTGGGCTATCTCTGATCTGATGGTTCATATCTTCTCTGGTGACTTTGGGAGCCTTGCTCCTGGTCCTTGCCTTACTTCCCACCTCAATGGTTGGACCTCCCAGAGTTACCAGTAATCTGTATTGGACGACAGAGAAACGAGGATTTTAGTCTTACCTGTTAAATCCTTTTCTCTTAGTCCATACAGGTTACTGGTCTCCCACCCTGTCAAGGGACCATGCTTGCTCTCCTGTGGCAGACCGTGGGGGTCCTTCGGGGTCATGCTCACAGGAGTCTTCTTTCCTTTCACTATCTAGTCAATAGTTGGTGTCTCAAATCTTTCTGGAGCTGGTTGGCTAGCTGCAGCCAAGGAGGGAAGGTAGGCTCCACCCCCTGCAATCAATTCTAGAATTGTTCCTGCCTACTTAAAGGGGTGGATCGCCTACCCAGAGTTACCAGTAACCTGTATGGACTAAGGGAAAAAGATTTAACAGGTAAGACTAAAATAATCTTATTTTTCAGTGCTATATCACTGATCTGTGTCAATATTTATCACCTGCAATCTAGCCCTGAGTCAGCTTTTTAATGTTCTAACACAAATATTTGTTTTTTTGCTTTTGCTGTGTCGTCTAGTCCTTTTAGGCATAATGTTCTCTCATACATTGCCCCTTGTTCCTCTGGTCTTGCAAAACTTTCATTGTCATTTTTTTCCCATGTACTCAATTAGGAATTATAGAAAATTCCAACTAAAAGGGGATCTATCACCCCTATACATGTTTGTCTATAGTTTAGTTTAGTTTATATATTGACTAGATGGAATAATGTTTTGTTTTTGTTTTTCCCTCTGTCCCAATATAGCTTACAGGTGCCATGGGGAGGCAACAGCTCCTCTTAGTAGGTTGGAACAATTCTTCAAAGAAGTTTCAGGGGCGGAGCCTCCCTCTCCTCCTTAGCAGGCTACATAGCTACTCACCCTCCCTAGTTAAGATGTGTTCCTTGTTCTGGCAGGAAGTTTAGTTATTTTATTATTTTTTGTTAGATATGGGGTGTCCAAATTCCCCCATTAGGCGGATTACCATTACTGGCTTTCCTTGGAGGGAATGCACAGTTATCAGGTTCTGTTGTGGACACTGCAACCCTGGGAGAGAATCATGCAACCCATGTCTTTCTCTCCAGAAGGAGTCTCTCTGAGGCTTCTCCCTTCCCGATGGTAATCTGAAGAAGGAAGACCTGCAGAAAGGTGAGCAACCCTTTGAGTGCCGTGGTCCACATGCCCCACAGTTCCCCCCCACACAGGGTTTTTTTCTGGAGTTTCTTATAACTCCTGCATTCATGTTGGGTATTTTATCTGGGTCTTTGGAGCATTTTGGTCTGTTTTGTGTTCATTAACTCCTTTCTTGCCAGTTTCATGGCTTTGTGGAACTTGTATCGAATTTTCCCTTTGGATTCGTGAGTGTTTATTGTATGTTCTATTTGTATTTTGGGTGTTTTTATTCACTTTTCAAAACGTTTGAATTTTTTGAATTCCGTGCTTTTAAGAGCATGCTATACAGCCCGCCCGCAATGCACCATTAACTTCTATGGGACAGACTGCTTTGGGACATATCTCTGAAACCTTTCCTCTTAGAGTTGAGGGAGGGCTAATTCTTCTAGTCTCCCCTTGCCCTGCATTCCGGTTCACATCCTCAGTGTCTTGGGTGTCCCTGGGGGATTCGGTCACTGTGGGGAACTACAAATTAGAGATGTTACTACATTGCCTAGAATGCCCCTTTTGCAGGCTTTTCTCTGATTGGCTGCTAGTTCGGTCACCATTTTCTTGCTCTTATTTGGAGTAATCTGCACAGAGGTTTGGATTCCCTTAATCTCCTCCACAAGTTAACTCTTCGCCTGCCAGATAAGTACTCTTTTGGGCCTTCGGAGGTGATTTATTAATCTGGGTGGCAGTATTTGGGTTCTCCTTTACTGTTGAACACTTCTCCTGTTAGGATGTCAGATCCAACGGGACATGGGACTAGACCTGGGGCTAGAGATTCAGGGGCATCTTGGGCCCCCCACTGACTATTGCTTTTCATGCCAAAGAGAGTAATCAGGGCTTTTATGCCCCTCAAGCATTGAACAAGAGCCACTCTGGGTTAAGGACTTAAATTCTTCTATGGCACAGTTCCCTCTTTCCCTTCAGGGGGTTCTCCAATTTTGGAAACCCCCCACCTCATTCAGGTTTGTGGCCCATAAGGCCCCTGGTGTTCCTGATCTTTCTGTTTCCTCTGAGGAGGATTAATTTGAGGTTGATTCTGAGCCCTCTGCAAAAGGTCTCATCAAGGTGTTTTTGACTTCCTAAACATTCCTGTTAACCCTGTAGAGACTGTCTACTTATGACGTAGGAACAAGAAGTCCTGTACTGTTTTTCTGTCTAATCCCACTCTAGACCAGCTTATCCTGGATGAGTGGAGGACTCCAGACAAGAGTCTTTCTCTTTCCAAAAGATTCTCTAAGATGTACCCCTTTTCTGATGTAGCCTCGATTCAGTGGGCTACACCTCCTCAGGTTGATTACCCTATTTCCAGACGGTCTAAATCCACTGCCTTGCCTTTGGCTGATTCCACGCTGCTTAAGGATTTAACTGATGGGAAACTTGAGGCTATCCTGAAGTCTTAATTCGCTGCCATAGGTGTGTCTTTTGAGGTGTACCTTGGCTTCATTCTGAGTGCCAGAGCCATTGCTGCTTGGACTGAACAGCTTGCTGACGCAGTCTGCAAAGGTGCACCTAAGGAGGACCTTTTGGCCCTTTTAGCCAACATATTTGAGGGGCAGAACTATGTGACGGATATCCTTTTCGATGGTGTCAGGCTTGAGGCTAAGGCTACTGCCTTTTCTGTTGCTGCTAGACTCACTCTGTGGCTCAAGATTTGGTCTGCTGACCTATCATCTAAGAAGTTACTGATTTCTCACCCTTTTCTGGGTATTTTTCGTTTTGGGACTTTAACTGAAGAACATCATCAGTGAGGCCACTGGGGGCAAAAGCACTTTGTTGCTTGAGGTCCCCAAGCACCCTAATCTGGCAAGGAAGCAGCGTCTTTTTCATCCCCGCCAATGTGAAGGGCAAAGGCCGAATCCGGCTTGGTCTCAGGCCATCATCCTGTGCTCTGCCCCCAAGCCCAGGCAGCAGTGGAGGTCTAAGCATGACTTGCCGAACCCTGATCCGCATCTCCCTGTGGGTGGTCACCTGCAGCATTTTTACAGCATTTGGGCAGGCTCTGTTGCGGATCAGTGGGTAGTTTCAGGAGGCTACAGGATTCCCTTCTTAACCCTGCCTCCCTTCAGATTCTTCCTTTCTCGGTCCCCTCTGGGTGAAGAAAAGCTCAGCCTTTTCAACAGGGTGATCCAGGCTGTCTTGGACAAGGGAGTTCAGCTTCCGGTATCTTCGCAAGAGAGAGGTTTAGGTTTTTATTCAAACCTATTTGTTGTTCCCAAGAAGGATGGTGGCAGTTGCCCCATCCTGGACCTCAAGTACCTCGACTCTTTTGTGGTCCATACGCACTACAAGATGGAGTCTTTGCACTCTGTCATCGCAACGAGGTGTCCAGGGGAATTTCTGGCCTCTGTTTCTGCAGGATGCTTACCTGTATGTCCCGATTCATCCAGACACTTAGAAGTACCTCAGGTTCGCTTGCATCTTGGGGCACTTCCAGTTCACTGGTTAGCCCTTGGGCTCACCACTGCTTGTCAGGTGTTTGCATGGGTCTTAGGGGCACTATTGCCTTCCTGCACTCCAAGGGGATTCAGGCGACTCCGTACATGGACGACATTCTGCTGAAGGCTCCTTCCAGGGATCTACTTGACTGTCAGGTCCAGGATTGTGTTCAGATCCTCCTCCATCACGGATGGATTCTGAACATGGACAAGTCTGCTCCAGTTTCTTCTCAGGACCTGGTTTTCCTTGGTCTCTGGTTTGACACCTTTCAGTGTAGGGCCTTTCTGACAGAGGTCTCTGTTCAGCAGATCACGACCATGGTGTCCCGGGCTCTGGGGTAGACCCCGGCTCCAGTTTGCAAGTTCTCATCCCTAGTGGGCAAGATGATATCCACCATGGACGCGGTTCTGTACTCCATGGTTCACAAAAGGGAGCTTCAGCGGTTTACCATCCGGGCTTGTTGGGGGAATCTGGATCTTTTGGATCATCTGGTTTCTATTCCCAGGAAGTGAGACATCATCTCCTTTGGTGTTTGGACAGTTCCATCCTGGTGAAGGGGAGTCCCTTTGTGATCCAGTACTGGATCTTGGTGACGACTGATGCCAGCCTTTAATGCTGGGGAGCTGTCCTGGGTCACCTGGGGGTTCAGGGACGATGGACTGTGGAGGAGACCCTCTTGCCCATCAACATTCTGGAGTTCAGGACGATTCTTCATGCTCTGGTGTAGTGGTCCTCTCCAGAGAGTGGCTGTCCAGTCCGTGTCCAGTCCGACAATGCCACGGCCGTGGCTTACATCAACAAGCAAGGAGGCACAAGAAGCATTTCTGCTTGGTCAGAGGTAGAGGCTGTCTTGGCCTGGGCAGAAGAACATGTTCTTGTCATTTCTGCAGTGAATATTCAAGGCATAGAGAAGGTTCTGTCGGACTATTTCAGTCACCAGATGGTGGTCCCCGGGGAATGGGAGTGCCATCTGGAGGTCTTCGACCTATTGGTCCAAAAATGGGGGCGTCACTGGATAGACCTGATGGCTACCAGGGATAACAGGAAGGTTCCGACATTTTGTTTGCTCTCGTTGAGGGGATCCTTTGGAGTTTGCAGCTGACACCTTTCCATTCCTTGGTGCTTTCATCTAGCCTACATTTTTCCTCCTCTTCCCCCTCATTCCCAGGGTGTTGAGCAAAATTCGGATGGAGGGCGCATAGGTTATCCTGATTGCTCCTCATTGGACCAGACAGCCTTGGTTTCCAAACTGTTGGCGTTGTCTGCTCAGGATCCATTTCCTCTGCCACACAGACCTGATCTCCTTCTCCAGGGCTATCTCTCGAAGGAGGACGTGAACAGTCTGGCGTTGATGGCATGGCTGTTGAAGCCTCCATCTTAAGGAGGATGGGCTTTTCTTCTGAGGTGATCTCCACCATGATCCAAGCCAGGAAGCCAGTTTCTTTTAAGGCCTACCACAGGGTTTGGTCTACCTTTCATTCTTGGTGTGTAGACAGGGATCTCTCCTCACAGGAATTTGATTTCCCTTCCATCCTTTCCCCCTTGCAGGATGGTGTGAACAAGGGTCTCAGCCTTAGTTCCTTAAAGGTGCAAATCTCAGCTGTCTCTGTCGTCTACCAGAGACGTATTGCCAGATGTCAAAGTCTTCTGTCAGGGTGTCTCTCGTGGTTTTCCTGCTCTATCAGGTTCCCACTTTCCAGTGGGACCTTAATCTGGTATTGGAGTTTTGCGCGGGCTCCCTTTGAGTCTTTGGCCACCATTTCTCTTCGTCTTTTGACGTGGCAGGTGGCTTTTCTGTTGGCTGTCGTCTGTCAGCAGGGTTGCTGAATTGCAGGCTCTGTCCTGCAAACCACCTTTCCTGGTGTTTCACAAGGATAAGGCTGTTCTCCATACCCCCCAGGAATTCTTCATAAGGTGGTCTCTGAGTTCCACATCAATTAAGAGATTGTTGTGCCTTCCTTTTGTCTTAACCCTAAATCTGACAATTTGAGGGATCTCCACTTGTTAGATGTGGTACGCTGCCTCAAGTTCTATGTGCACCATACTGAGTCTTGCCACAGGACCGTTGCATTATTTGTCGTCCCTGAGGGTCCCAGGACTGGTTTAGCTTCGTCCAAGGTGACTATTGCGTCCTAGATTAACCCTTTGAGTGCCAGAGGGGTATGTAACGCATTGCAAAGCAATGTGTTGCGTACCCCTCTAGCACTCAAAGGGGTAAGTCTACCATCCGCAAGGCTTATGAACTCAGAGGGAAATCTGTTCCCTTCCTCATTACAGCACACTCCACCAGGTCTCTTGGGGCCTTCTGAGCCTACAAGAATCAGTCTTCTGCTGAACAGCTGTGCAAGGCAGCCACTTGGTCTTCTGTGCACACCTTTGCCAAAAACTACCGTGTGGATGTGCTGGCCTCAGCTGAAGCCAGCTTTGGCAGGAAATTCCTGGAGGCAGTTTTGCTTGTTGAGGGCTTTATAATTCCTGTGCCCTATAGCTCTGTAACTGTTTGAGATCTGTTGGCTCTTGTTGTTGTGTGCTGTGTTATGTTATTCAGGATGGGGACTCTAGTACCTTGGGGGACTGGTGCTTGTTCCTTTCCTCCTCCTTCTTCTCACCCTGGGAGCTCAATGTTGGTATATCCCCATAGTACCTGTGAGTTATATTGGACGACAGAGAAAAGAGGATTTTAGTCTTACCTGTTAAATCCTTTTCTCTTAGTCCTTATAACTCACAGGTCTTCCACCCAGTGAAAGGGACCATGCTATATCTCCTGTGGCTGTATGTGGGAGTTCTCTTGGGTTCATCGCTCACAGGAGTTTTCCTCTCTTCTTGCTTTCTTACTTAGTAGGTTTATTTTCTCAAATCTATGCGGGGCTAGTGAGGTAGCCTGAATATGGAGGAGGTGGAGGCTCCAACCCTGCATTTCTTTCTAGAATTGTTCCAGCCCCCTGGGAGGAGCTGTCACACCTCCCCATGGTACTTGTGAGTTATATGGACAAAGAGAAAAGTATTTAACAGGTAAGACTAAAATCCTCTCTTGTAATCCACCCTGTTTGCTTTTTACAGCAGTTCTATAACAAAATAGACTAAGTGACTCTAAGCACTTAATAGATCACCCCTTTGTAAACACACAAACTCATGCATGCTGATGTTTTCTTAAAAAATAAACTGAATGTCTGTATCTGCAATTAATTGATAGAACAAAGTTTACGGCTGAAACAGACTGTGCAGGCTAGATTCTTTTTTGAGTTTGTTTCCTTCGGTCAAAGCAGTGAGCATGTAATATTTGATTACAGTCTGTCCCATAATCTCTCATACAGTAGCTTTGCAAAAGAACGGTCTGTAGTGTCTAGCTACATAAATCAAAGCATCCAGGTTTAAATAAAACTGGCTGACCAGATAGAGCAGTTTGCTCTGCCACAGTAGCATTTATGAGAGACGTGACCTGTTTTTCTTTTTTTCTTTGCAATGCTCCCAGGTACAGGCATAATTTTTTTTCACCTTTTTCATTTGCAGACTTGAATACACATATTTGTGTGGGGTAAAATCCAGAGATTGGACTTGTATTAGTTGAAGGATTACGAACAGCTTGATATCAGGGCCAACAAGAATCATTGGGGTGGGGGAGGGGGGTAGATGGCTGCTGTCTCTGCGAGTGATTTGTTTTCTCCACATATAGCAAGGAGGACCAGCCTCTCATTCCACTGCAGCAGTTGTCACAGAAAAGCAGCAAATGCTGGAGCAACACTTACAGGATGTGCGGAAGAAAGTGCAGGTAGGAACTACATTTTATGTAGCCAAGTGCTCCTCATTAAAACCCTCTCTCCTAGACCTTTATTCCTAACTCCTTAAAATATGAATTCATCATCCTACAGGATCTTGAGCAGAAGATGAAAGTTGTTGAAAATCTTCAGGATGACTTTGATTTCAACTACAAGACTTTAAAAAGCCAAAGTGGTAAGTTAAACACATGACCTCATTCTGAACCGTAACTAACCACCCTGTCATCTTGGCAGTAATACATGTATTGGAGATAGAAGTGGCCGCACTCCATATAAAATGGTCATTTGCCAGGGTGCACATAATGAAAGAACTATGGTATAGTAAGGAATAAACATTGCCATGTTTATTGTGAAGTCAACATTTCAGTAAGCACCTTTTTCGTGACCAACTTAACAGTGCAATAACACCACTTTAAATACCTAAAATGGTGCTAAAGCTACAAGCTGACGCTATAGGAGGTGTCAGAATGGCATCAAATGTGAATCCCCCTCATCATCCTAACCCTGTGACAAGTGTAATGGTTAAATCAAGTGATATACGAAGTTTGTTAACATAAAACACTGACGATCCATGCTAACAATCCACATAGGTTGACCATACCTCAACTTTAAAAAGTGACACATAGGAAATAGGCATATTTCCGGAGAGCACCAAAATCAGAGCAACCCTGTAATATGCATTTTTCATGTGTGTCCCTTTTTAAAGGTGAGGTATGGTCAGCCTAAATCCACATTGAATCTAATATTAAATGTTGTAAAATACCAAATCTAAAAAACTGAAAAGAATAAAGATGTAACCATAAATGCAATTACGGTATTGCAAATAACTCAAGCTGACATTATACCAAAGTGGATGCTGAAAAAGACACAAAGATAGATGCACTGGTGCACAGAGGGGGTGAGAACAAGAGGCCACCAACAATACAATCAAGTGACCCCCTCATCTTTGGTGCCATTTTAGGTATTTAAAGTGGTTTTATTGCACTGTTAAGTTTGTCTTGAAACAGGTGCTGGTTGGTATCGAAACACTGACTTCACAATAAACACGGCATTGTTAATCTAATTTTGCCTTTCATAAGAAGCCCATGGTGTGCTGTTTATTCCTTACTCTACAGTTAGGGAAAATATTATTTGATCCCCTGCTGATTTTGTACGTTTGCCTACTGACAAAGAGATGATCAGTCTATAATTTTAATGGTAGGTTTATTTGAACAGTGAGAGACAGAATAGCAACAAAAAAATCCAGAAGAACGCATTTCAAAACCGTTATAAATTGATTTGCATTTTTACTGAGTGAAATAAGTATTTGACCCCTTTGCAAAACATGGCTTAGTACCTGGTGGCAAAATCCTTGCTGGCAATCACAGAGGTCAGACATTTCTTGTAGTTGGCCACCAGGTTTGCACACCTCAGGAGGGATTTTGTCCCATTCCTTTTTGCAGATCCTCTCCAAGTTATAAAGGTTTCAAAGCTGACGTTTGGCAATGCGAACCTTCAGCTCCCTCCACAAATTTTCTATAGGATTAAGGTCTGGAGACTGGCTAGGCCACTCCAGGACCTTAATGTGCTTCTTCTTGAGCCACTCCTTTGTTGCCTTGGCTGTGTGTTTTGGGTCATTGTCATTCTGGAATACCCATCCACGACCCATTTTCAATGCCCTGGCTGAGGGAAGGAGGTTCTCACCCAAGATTTGACGGTTCATGGCCCCGTCCATCATCCCTTTGATGCGGTGAAGTTGTCCTGTCCCCTTAGCAGAAAAACACCCCCAAAGCATAATGTTTCCACCTCCATGTTTGACTATGGGGATAGTGTTCTTGGGGCCATGGGCAGCATTCCTCCTCCTCCAAACTCGGTGAGTTGATTCCAAAGAGCTCAATTTTGGTCTCATCTGACCACAACACTTTAACCCAGTTCTCCTTGGAATAATTCAGATGTTTATTGGCAAACTTCAGACGGGCCTGTACATTGCTTTCTTGAGCAGGGGACCCTGCGTGTGCTGCAGGATTTCAGTCCTTCTCGGCGTAATGTGTTACCATTTGTTTTCTTAGTGACTATGGTCCCAGCTGCTTTGAGATCATTGACAAGATCCTCCCGTGTAGTTCTGGGCTGATCCCTCACCGTTCTCATTTAAACTCCACAAGGTGAGACCTTGCATGGATTCCCAGACCGAGGGAGATTGACAGACATTTTGTGTTTCTTCCATTTGCGAATAATCACACCAACTGTTGTCACCTTCTCACCAAGCTGCTTGACGATGGTCTTGTAGCCCATTACAGCCTTGTGTAGGTCTACAATCTTGTCCCTGACATCCTTGCACAGCTCTTTGGTCTTGGGCATGGTGGAGAGTTTGGAATCTGATTGATTGCTTCTGTGGACAGGTGTCTTTTATACAGGTAACAAGCTGAGATTAGAAGCACTCGCTTTAAGAGAGTGCTCCTAATATCAGCTTGTTACCTGTATAAAAGACACCTGGGAGCCAGAAATCTTGCTGATTGATAGGGAGTCAAATACTTATTTCACTCAGTTAAATTCAAAACAATTTATAACTTTCTTGAAATGCGTTTTTCAGGATTTTTTTGTTATTCTGTCTCTCACTGTTCAAATAAACCTATCATTAAAATTGTGGACTGATCATTTCTTTGTCACTGGGCAAACGTACAAAATCAGCAGTGGATCAAATATTTTTTTGTGTATATGTATATTGCGGGCTTTCATACATACCTGCTGAGCTGATCTGCTGGCTGCCTCCGGAGGTTCACTTTTAAAAGGTTGCACGCAAAAGAGAGTGCAATCACATGACACATTAGCTATGTCGCCATGATAAAAATGGCGACATGAGAATCTTGCACTGCATGATAGCGCGAGATTCTCATGTCGCGTACTGAATGGTCACATACCTTCAAGCAGTCATTCCATCCAGAATAATTATAAAGCCAGTAGCCAGGAGCGGAACTTCTGTCATTCTCTTCACCTCCCAGCCACTCACTGAGTGGCAAGAAGAGGCTGTCCCGGACCATCTGCAAGGCACATTTAATAATCGTTGCAACATCTCAGCCAAAGTGGACATTGTACTGCGTGTTCTGCGTGCAGAGAAGGGGAGAGAAAGCCAGGGCAGCTCTCAGCAAGACTGGGATGAGCCTCTCCTCCTTCTCTGTGTCCACCAGATGGGTGGGAGGGGGCGTTACTGCACACTGAATTCAGGTAGAAATCCATATTTTAGAGGTGGTGTGAGTGCGTCACCTCTTTTGTGATACGCACATCCTTGCAGGTCCCTAGGTGTACCAATGGCTGAACAGAAGGAGGCGGTAATTAATAAGAAATTCCATTCACTGTTCAGCAAAGTGACGAAAGGGAAAGGGCTGGGAGTGCAAATGTGGTGGTGAAGGTGGAAGGGGGATACTAGGGTCCATAAGAGGCAAAACAAAGTTTGGGATAGGAGAATGAGGAAGTGAAGTAGCAGGTGGGAGTGTGAAATGGTAAGGCTCACAGTGAAAAAGTTGTTTGACGTAAGAAAACGTATGGAATTGAAATACAACAGGAGCAGCTTATGAATTGTCGGATTAAGGGTAAGCAGTATGGAAGAGATTAAAATATCTCCTCCTTACTGCCACCCCAGGGTGTGTGGCTGGCACATATGGAGAATTGTGGTCACATGCCAGCCTTCTCCTTTTATTAATATAGATTTATATTAATGCCTTTAACTCCTTGGATGCTAAAACCTTTTCCCAGAGAATTGCTTTCCGACATCCAAGGAAAGGAGTCAAGTTTTCAGGGCACAAAGATTTTTCCAGCACATGGTTAAATATAGCATTTTAGAGGGCATTATCACCACAAAATGAATAGGCTCCTATTTTTTTTTTTTTTTTTTTTTTAATATAATTAAATATATGGCTAGATGATGTATAAGTCAGTGTCTGTAGGTATTCTGGCTGTCTTGAGAAAGATTCAGCATAGGGCCAAAATGCTGTCCATTAAACTCTGCATTTTTTTCACCATATGAAGAGTTCTGTGGATGGGGTTTACTCAAACAATTTAAATGATAATTCATAGGGGGACTTCATTGTTGACAGTCTTCTATGAATTCAGCATGTTGACCCTTTCCTGCAAATGAATATGATCTGCAGGAAGTTGTAGCCATGTAGTGTCTGTATTTTGACTTAAGGTGCCAGTTACTCCTACTCGTAATTGTATTGTTGAGATACACATTGTGAAGTCCAGTCACTGACATGAGCCATTTGTGTCTCTGGTGTTACATGCTCCTGTCCATTGTTTTCTCAACCCTTGAAACGATCCCTGCATGAAACTGAGAGGTAATAATTGGGAGTTTGCATACCACATCGTTGGTGCCTTGTTCAAGTTGCTTTATTTTTCTTGTAGTACGATTTAAATTGTACAAAGTGGGTGGTTGAAATGTTTTAACTCTTAATGCATTAATAAGAGCAGGGTTTGTGCCTAACTGTGAAACAATTTTCTTTCACAGACCTATCTGACCTTAACGGCAACAATCAGTCTGTCACAAGACAGAAGATGCAACAGCTGGAACAGATGTTGACTGCATTGGATCAGTTGAGAAGAGTAAGATAACTGATGAAAACTACTTTACAAGTCCTCTTACTGGCAGTTTGTTATACCGCCTTCCTCTGTGTCTCAGCCTATCATGCAAATTTTCTTCTAATTAATGCCCATTGTTGAATAGAACTCAAAGCACTGCACACTGAATACGTTATTGAAATTACATGTAACAAACCAATGAGTATATGCTTAGGAACACACGTTCAAAAGAAAGTAGAGTAATTTTGGGGCAAACCAATTTCACCTTAGAGGAAAAATAAAAATTACAGATGATCCCTTTGACATAAATAGGAGTTTTAACCCAATGAATGCTAATAGGCCTAGCAACCAAAGGGCGAAAAACCCAGTTTAAATCAATGTGCATATTTGGTTCTTGTAGGGCAGTTGTTTGCCCCAACATTCCTCAACCTTTCATTTCAACATTTGGTCCAAAGAGGTACAGTGGTTTCAGAGCAAGGTATTTCTAATGTCGCAGTTACTTCAGTAAAAGGTCTGTTTTTACCACCTTACTAAACTAACATCCCCTCTGAGACCACAGAAAAAATTAGCCTATTGAATTTTGTCTTCATCTTTCCTCTTCCTCATATAGACTTCAAATGGCATTCCCTGTCAGCAGCTGTCATACCACCTCTGTTTAGATTAACCACTTTTTTCATCCTCTCTTGTCAGACTATTATAAGTGACCTGGCCAGTCTTCTTTCTGCAATGGAATATGTTCAGAAGACACTAACAGACGAGGAGCTTGCAGACTGGAAAAGAAGACAGCAGATTGCCTGCATTGGGGGACCTCCGAACATCTGTCTTGATCGTCTAGAAAACTGGTATGCTAGAAAAGGATTCCTAATCTCTTCTTAAATGGGATCTATACCTGTAGTAATAAGTGACTTTTAACTTTTCTTCCAGAAGGGCTTCCTTTGGAAGGAGACCTTCATGGTTTTTGGCATTGTAAGTGTAGCTTCCTGTGTTCGCCAAGCTCCTTTTTAGTCTGTCTTTGGGTTAAGCCCATTGGTCTTTGTGTGTAATTGCAAACATACTGAATTAGCTGACTCGCAGAAAAAAGCCCCACCCATGATGCTTTGGAATCATATAAGCATTTTCAGAAAGGAATATACATCAGTCCACCTACAGGTTGCATCAGAGTGTCAATAAAAAAAAAAATGTGTATGTATACCAAATTACTAAATGTAGTTCACATTATTAGGTAAGTCCTTCTGTTACATAAAGAGTCACTTATTCAATAGTTATAGTTTCCGTTTAATTCAAAGAATATATATACTATATATACACACATTTATTTAATTTAAGATGCAGTAAAGAGTTATAAAATATACTCATTCGTAATAATGGGAATCTTGCTGAAAATAATTACTTTCAATAAGAAGAGGTTAACAATGAATACACATTTCCCTCATAATTCCTTAAAGAACAAAATTAACAGATTGAAAGGGGAGCTATACCTGAAGGAATACGTTTCCTTTTATTTTTAAAAGGATGACTTACTGTGATAGGAATCATTCATACAGCAGTCAGGGATGTCTTTCTCGCTATCTATTTATTGTTCACTGTACCTGCTCTCCTGCCCCAGATTTCTTATAAATATTCCTTTTTTGCAGGGAATGAGCATGGATTTTGTTTCACCCAGCCATTTCAGGGTGCAGAGGGATCTAGCCCCTCAGGTCTCCCAGGTACGCATGGCCTCAAAGCCTAAACTGTCTTGGCAGAGCAAGAAATTCTGCTTCAAAACTCAAGTTTGACAAGCCAGCCTCTGCACAGCTTGTGGAGTCCTGATCTGTCATTGCCTGTAGGGGGTCATCTCCACCTTTTTTTTTCAAGACCTCTGGGCATCTTTCGTGATGGACCAGTGGGTTTTGAAGGTTGTCTCCTAAGGGTGTACCGCATATATTTGAAGTCTCTTCCTCCTCATTGTTACTTTTTTGTTAAAGGTTCCCGTGACCAGGGAGAGTGGGTCTCTTTGTAGACACTGTTTCTTCTCTGCTGAACAAGCAGGTTCTAGTTCTGATCCCAGCCCAAGAGCACTTTTCAGATTTTTATTCCAACCTTTTTTTAGTTCCCCAGAAGGATGGCGACTGTCACCCTATTCAGGACTTGAAATTCCTCAACCACTAAGCAGTGGTTAAGCGCTCATTGTCATCTCAGTGATGTGTCCAGGCAAATTCCTAGCTTTTCTGGATATTAAAGAAGCCTACCTGCACTCCCCGATCCATCCAGACCACCAGCCTTTCCTTAGTGTTTGCTTTTGCATGCAGTCATTACCAATTCACTGCACTGCCCTTCGGCCTGACCTCGGGTCCAAGAATCTTCATGAAGATCATGGCCGCATACTTCCACTCACAAGGCATATCTCTGATCACATATCTGGATGATCTACTGATCAAGACTCCTTCAGAAGAAATCTTGGTGATCTATATCCAAGAGTGGGTCCACATACTGGTGTACTACAGTTGGATTGTCAATCTTAAAAAGTCCTTTCCAGTTCTGTCCCAGGACCAATGTTTCTACCAGAGGACAAGCTACAGATCCTCTTCTGGGGCATGTCATGGGGGCTGTCATGGCCCTCTTCAAAAAAGGATGAGGATCCTAGGATGTGTAGTGGAGGTGGTCCCTTATGCTCTGTTCCACATGAAGGAACTTAACAGGACCTTCTTAGAAACTGGTACTGACAGTTTTATCATCTGTCTCACTCCATGGTCCTCTTTCATCAAACAAGAGAGGATCTCCATTGGTAGCTACATTGTCCTTATCTGATTCAGGAACATCCCTTCTTAATTCCAGAGTGGAATCTGGTCACAGCAGATGCCACCCTGAGAGGCTGTGATACAGCTCTAGGTCCCTTGACAGCTCAGGGATGGTGGACCGTAGTGCATATCCTCTTGTCAGTCAACATCCTGGAGATCCTTGCCATCTGGCACTTCTTCACTCGTCTTGAGTACTAGCAGGTACTCTAATCCGGTAAGTCAGATAATCTGACGGCAGTAGCTTACATCAACCTCTATAAAGGAACCTGAAGCAAGTCATTGTGGAAGGAAGTATGGCAACCTCACCACTGGGCAGAAATTATAGTTCCAGCCATCTTAGCAGTCCACATACCAGGGGTAGAAAATGTGGTCATGGATTTTCTCCGCTATCGAGATGTGGATCCAGAAAACTAGGAACTGAACCAGGAGGTGTTTGAACAGATAGTTCAATGTTGGTGTCTTCCAACAGTAGATCACATGGCCTCTCACAAAAACGGGAAGGGGCATCAATTTGGCAAAAAGGCAAAGGATCCCCTGGCCTTTCAAGGAATGTGATGTCCGTTCCATCAAACTTCCATCTGTTCTATGTGTTTACTCCAATTCCTCTCACTTCCATGGTGATTCAAAAGATCAGAATGTAGAAGCCTTTATTCATCCTGATTGCTCCATGCTGGCCCCGTCAGGCCTGGTTTGCAGGCTTTCATGCTCTTCCATCCAGGAGCCCTTCCATCTTTTTGAAACCACCATCCTAAGATGGAAAGTTTTTTTGGGCAATGTATTTTCTATAATGGCCAAGGCTAGAAACCTGTCACTTGTAAAGCATACCAAATGATTCAGTCCATCTTCTACCATGGGGCTGTTGACAAAGATATTCTTCCTATGGTTATGGCTTTCCTAGAAGACAGCATGAATAAAAGAGTCTTAGTCTGTTCTCATTAAGTACAGATCTCGGATCTTTCTCTCCTCTTCCAGAGGCATATTGCTATTTTGCTGGATGTTAAAACCTGTGTTCAATGGGTTGCTCATGTCTTCCCTTCCTTCAGTGATCTCTCACTCCTGTGGGACATTTCCTTGGACCTGAGTATTCTTCAGAAACCTCCCTTTGAACCCCTTGTTTCCTTAGTTTTTTTGACACTCAAGATAGCTTTCCTCTTAGCCATTGTCTCTGTACTGAGGGTTGCTGAGTTTCAAGCCGTCTTGCAAACCTCATTTCATGGTATTTCATCAGGACAAAATAGTACTTTGTATCTCTCAAGAGTTTTTCTTTTTCCTATGGTTGTTTCATATTTTCACATCAATCATATTTTGTGTGTGTGTGTGTGTGTGTGTGTTGACCCTTTTTTATGTGGTGCAGTGCCTCAAGTATAATGTGCATCGTACACAGCCTTTTTGCAAGGATGACTACCTCTTTGTCATTTCAGAGGGCTCTAGGGTGTATCAGGCCACATTTAAACTGTCACTGTTGGTTCTTGGATTAAGGGTAGCATACAGGAGGCATATGTGATCAGAAGATACCTGTTCCTTTCAAAGTCACTATGCTTTCCACCTGATCGGTGGGTGCCTCCTGGGCCTACATAAATCAGACCTCTGCTGAGCAGTTATGCAAGGCTTCACCAGACACTACTGTGTCAGTGTTTGGCCTTGGCTGAGGCCAGCTGTGACAAGAAGGTCCTTCAGGCAATAGAGCCTGTCTAAGTTTGAGCCCAGCTGACTCTTGTTTGGTTTGATAGTTCAGTATCAGTTGACACCTGAGGTTACATACACTACCGGTCAAAAGTTTTGGGACACCTCAATTTTTGCTATTTTTAGTTATTGCCATATAACTTGATAAAAACATTAGAAAAACATGTCAACATTGGGTATTTCTAAAATCAAGACAAATAGTATAAACTATTTAACAGTTTTTTTTTTTTTTTTTAGCGTTTGTAGATGTGTAAAAGATTTTTTTAGAAAGCCCATCTTATGGCAAGAAAAACAGTATATAATATATGTGGGTACATATAATATGAAAATTACAGCTAAACACAAACACATCAGAAGTGTTAAAACAGCCATGGTCCAGAAGGACCTGGAGAAGAGACCTACCCGTGTTCCCTTTCCCAGGTGGAGAGATTTCTCTTGGGGCTTTTGTTCAGGTGGTTTCCTGTTCTTTTTTGTGCTTTTGTTCTTTTCTGTGGTACTTGTTACACATGAATCTGGATTAGAGTCAGGGGTTGAGCTGGAAGAGGCATTGTTTGCTTCAAGCTACAATGGTAACCTGAATACTGAAGACTGGTGAGTAACCCTTTGAGTGCCTTGGTCCATACAGGGGCCTCTCCATGCAGTGGCATTCTGAGTTTTTTCAGGCTCTTGCACTCTTTTGGTACTCTGTTTGAATTATTAGTGAATTATTTGTCTGGATAATTGTTACTGGTTGTTTATGATAGTGTGAGACACTTTTACTGCTAGGAAGTCAGATTCTAAGGGACATACAGTTAAATCTAAGACTAAGGACTCTGGAGTCACTTACCCCCTTTGCTTACTGTTACTCGTGTCAGACAGGCTTCCTAGAGAGCTCTCTGCCCCTCTTGTACTGTGGTCCCTACTACTCCACTGGGGCCCTCTAGCACAGATAAATAGCCAGCTTGGGTTAAAACACTTCTGCCCCCAGTGGTCCAGATTTCCTTCAAGGGGTTCTCCAATCCACATTTGAATATGTGGCCCCAATCTCTGAGTGTTCCTCAGGTTATCGGGGCCTCCTCAGACAAGGAATTGTCTGAAGGGGGGGTGAGGAAGGGGAGTTTGAGGTTATGGACTCTTCCTACTCCTATGGGGACTCTTAAGAAATTTACCCCTTCCCACAGCTGAGGGGCTAATTAGAGCTGTTTTTGGAGACACTTCTTCAGGTCTTCCTCTACAGATGTCTTCCAGAGATTTACAAAATTTTCAACATTTTTTCTCCATAATGCCACTCTTAACAGGATCCTTCTGGATGAGTGAAAGACCCCAGATAAACCGCTGTCTATCACCAAGAGATTCTCTAAGCAGTATCCCTTCTCGATGGCAGCTTTGGCGCAGTGGGCCTCCCCTCCAACCATGCATCCCCCAGTGTCCAGATTGGCCAAATCTATTTCCCTGCCATTGGCAGGTGCAGTTGGGTTGAAGGATCCAGTGGACAAGAAGCTGGACTCTATCCCCTGGGCCAATTTTGTGGCCACTGGAACGGCTCTGAGACCTATACCTTCCATATGGGGTGAATAGCTGATTGAGGCTGTCTGCTCCAAGGTTTCAACAGAGGATTTTCTTGTTCTTGTTCTTTTGGCCAACATTTTTAAGAGGCTAATAATTATGTATCTGAGGCTCTTTTTGAGGCTGTTAGATTGTCTGCTAAAGAATCAGTCTTCTCTGTTGCTGCACAACACACTTTGTGGCTTAATATTTGGTTTGTGGATCAGTCTTCCAAGAAGTCACTGGTATAGTTGCCCGTTAAGAGCAAATCCCTGTTTGGACCAGAAGTGAAGCAGATGATCAGTGGGGAGAGCACCTTGTTGCCTCAGGTGCCTCCCAAACATCCACTTATGGTGAGGAAACTGTGATTTTCTCGTTCCCCCAGCCAAAATGAGGGACAAAGGCCACAAGCTTTGTGGGCATCCCACGCGAGCTCCTCTGCCAAGGCCAGATGGCAGCGACAGCTCAGGTGAACAGCTCTAAGGGCTAAGCCTGTCAAGCAATCTTCCACATGACTCACCGAATCCTTGTCCGCTCGTACCTGTGGATGGGCGTTGTCACAATTTTTGAGATGCCTGGGAGTACTTGGTTGTGAACCAGTGAATTTTGAGGATAATCCCAGAAGGGTACTGCATAGATTTTGCATCCCTCCCTCCATATAGCTTCTTTTTGTCAAGAGTGCCGAAAGAACCAGACAAGGCACGGCTGGTTCAGGAGGCAGTGGGTTGACTGCTGGCAAAGAGGGTCTGAATCCAGCACCTTCTCCAGAGCATGGTTCAGGTTTTTATTACAACCTTTTTTCTGGTTACGAAAAAAGGATGGTGCCTGTTGCATCCCATCTTGGACCTCAAATGTCTCAACAAACTTGTGTAACTATGAGCTTCAAGATGGAATCTGTGCATTCTATTGTCACAGAGATGTGCCCAGGGGAGTATCTGACATCCTTAGACCTTCAGGATCCATGTCTACACATCCCCATCCACCCAGACAGCCAACGCTATGTGCTATTTGTCTATGGCTCGGATCATTACTTGTTCACAGCTCTGCCTTTTGGCATGGCTTCTGTGCCAGGTGTTCACTGGAGTCTTGGGGGCCTTAGTGGCCTTCATTCAAACTCGGGGCATTTCCATGACACTCTGTGGACAACCTGTTGCTCAAAGCTCCCTCAGAGGATTTCTGGTCCATCATATGTTGAGCATGCTGTAGTCCTGTCCGGTCTCTACCCAGGAGCTGGAGTTCTGAGAGATGAGGTTCGACACCTGTCAGGGGAGAATTTTCCTGTTGGAAGAGAAGATTCTTCAGGTCATGCAGGAGGTGTCTCAAGTCTTGTAGTGACCTTCTGCCATGATCAAGGAGTACCTGAGTGTGCTGGGCAGGCTTGTGTCAACACTACAGGCTTTGCTTTGCGCTCAAGCGTATCCTTCAGAGTTGGTCCGGCAATCTGGCACCTGGATTTCCAGATCTCCCTCTCTCTCTGGAGGTCAGTTGGGACCTTCAGTGGTGGCTGTGCAGATGCAACCTGGAACAGGGGAAACACTTTCTCATCCCAGAATGGTGCGGTTCTGGGTCACCTGGGGGTCCAGGGAAGGTGGACTACGGAGGAGTCTGCCCAGTCCATCAGTGTTCTGAAACACCTGGCGATACGTCTGCCCCTTGTGTACTGGATATCTCTCCTGAGAGGGAAGGCCAGTGAGGGTCTGGTCAGACAAAGCCATAGCTGTGGCTTACTTAGATCAACAGCCATGGAGGCACTCGCTGTTCCTCTGCCTGGTTCAAGGTGATGTACATTCTCAGTTGGGCAGAAGCTTCCGGATGTCTCCGCCATGCATATTCCAGGGGTAGAAAATGTGCGGGAGGGAAGATACTCTGGCCTTTGCCACAGAGACAGTGTCTACTCTGTGGAACTTCCACCTCGCTTATGCCTTTTTTCTGACTCCTCTCATACCCAGGGTACTCAAGAAGATCAGGATGGATGGTCGCTCCTTATTTGACCAGGTCTATCCATTCAGGATCTGCTTCACTTTCCTCTCAGGCAGGATCTACTACTTCAGGATTACCTGTGGTATGAGGATGTGGAAAAAATGGGTATGATGGCATGGTGTCGAAGCCCACATCTTAAGGAGAAAAGGGTTCACCACTGATTCAGCCCTGCACTGAGGACTGTCGCTGAGAATAACTGCTCTAACCCTTTAGTGTTACATTAAAATCACTGTTTTCTTCACAAATTGATGTATTTTTAGTTTTTGTAAGAGGCAGCAACTATCACAATTTGCAATGTAAAACTGTGTGGGAAAAAATGTTAACCCTTGAAAAACCAGATAGGTGTGCAGCACGTTGCTTCACAATTCGTTGCACACCTCTTGGGTTCTTTAAAGGGTTAAACAGTAATTCCTTATGTCTAGTGTGTTGGTCACTCCCTGGAAAAAAAGGTTAATTGCAGTAGCTATTAGTCACTGAGGAGAGTACAGGACTTGTAAAGGGACTCCACTAATTTATTTTGCTAAATAATTTACCTCCAAAAGGGAATGACAGTGCAGGCACACGGACGTCACTATGACAAGATGTCTGTGCTTTCTGCTACTGTGAGCCTCCGAAAAACTCGAAAATCTTTGAAACCAGGTAATATTTCTGGCGACTAGCGCTACTAAGCAGCTAGTCGCCAGATGAAGACTTAATTAATGTAAAGTTTTTGCGAGGTGGTAGTTCCCCTTTAATTTAAAAAAAATAAATTAACTGAAATGTGCGATATTGTTAGAGGCCTATGAATGAAGCTCTGCTTTTGCCTACAGGATAACCTCACTGGCAGAGTCCCAGCTGCAGACACGTCAACAGATCAAGAAACTAGAAGAGCTACAACAAAAGGTGTCCTACAAGGGGGACCCCATTATTCAGCACCGACCCATGCTGGAGGAGAGGATCGTGGAGCTGTTCAGGAACCTCATGAAGAGGTTAGTGTGGCTTTCATTTTGAGAGCCTTTGACTTAGTTGTGCTTTGCAGTGAGTTGCACATTCTTCTGGCCCTGAAATGGTCAACAACATCAGCTACACCTGTGATAAGGAGATAACGCTAGGATATTTGCTGTACTGTGACTGAAGGCTTTTTAAACAGTGAACATGACTTTCCCCATTGATGGCAAACTGCATTCCCATAGGTCTGAGTAGTGCAGGTTTTAGGGATATCCCTGATTATGCACAGGTGCTGCAACGATTAAGGAACTCTGACTGCAGCTGCTCTGCAGAATCAGACACCCCAAAAGTGTGTTCTTTATTTGCCATTTAAGAATGTAGTTTGACACCCCTGGACCTTGCTGTGTTATGTTATGTTTCTTGGTTTTTACAGAATAAGCGCAATTATTTTAGTTGAAAGCGCTCCTTTCTTCCCATCTTAAAGGGAAAATAATGTTTTACAATAAAAGCAGCTCCAATTAGTCTTTATAGTATTTGGGCCATGGAGAGTGTTATTTTAATACCGTCAGAGTTGTAGTTCAAGAGTAATTGAGTGATAAAGTACCCCTTCCCACCCCTTTTGCTGATGCAACACTGCTCGCCTCGGAGCAGCAAGACTCGCAGAAAGGGACAATCTTCGGCAAAAACTTGTCAAGGGGGGCAGGGTTTTCCTTAGGTTCACAGTAAAAAGATTGTCCCTTGCTGTGAGCTGCTTGGTCTCAAGACCAGATTCCACATCTGAGGGGAGGTGTCTTACACTAGGTAAAAGGGGCGGGAGGGGGATACTTTATCATTCAGTTACTCTTGAACTACAACTGTGACAGTATTGAAATAACACTATCTGTGGCTCAAATACTATGAAGATTAATTGGAGCTGCTGTTTTTGTGAAATATTACAATCCCTTTAAAACCCCTTAAGGACCCATTATGTGCCAGGAACGTCATGGGAAAACTGTCCTAAAGGACCAGTGACGGTCCTGGCATGTTATGGATTTCAGGGCTCCCCACTAAGGGTTCCCTGAAGCTGAGGGAAAGGTACATAGTGACTGCTCTGACCTTACCTACTTCATGTCAGACATGTCTTTTCGGGATGAGGAATCTAAATCAGTGGAACATTTGATTTAGGCCATTCTGAAAGTTCTTATTTTATGGGATTACTCTTTAAAAGAAGATTTATTCATATCCCTATTTAGACACAAAAATAAATCTGCTGTCTTCTTCCCAGCCCATGTGAAAGTAGACCAAAATGTCCAATATGAATGACATTCTACTACGAAGCTTTGTCAATCCCTAAAAAGTTTACATATTTACCCTTTCCAAGAATTTAGATAGACATCTGGTCAGCCCCTCCATCTGTGTAGACTAAACCGTGTCCCACCTTTCCAAGCACACTTAAGGATTCCACTGAAAAGAAGCTGGTCTCCTTTCACTTTTTTTCTGCTTCAGACAAAGTAATTCTGTTGGCCTTTTGCCTCTGTTTGGGCCTATAGAGTGATGGACACATGGCAGAGCCAACTGCTAGAGGCTGTTCAGGAGGATGCTCCCAAAGATGAGGTCCTTGCCATACTGAATGTTATCCATGACACTACAGTATACATTGGTGAAGCAGCTCTTGAGATTGCAAAGAATGGGATCACAATGTTCCGCAAGTCACATTCCTATGCACCCTGTATTTGAAAATTTGGAATGCAGATTCACCTTCCAAGAAATCATACAACGCCATTACCCTTCGCAGGTTCTCTTCTTTTTGGAACTGAGCGGGAAAAAATTGTCAGCCAAGCCACAGCTGGCAAACGCTCCTTATCTATAAGGATCATCCACTTTTCACAACTCTGGTAAATCCAAACCTACTTGGCCCAAAAAGAAGCTTTCTCCCAAGGCACTGTCTACCTCAGCCTGAAGCTGGAGAGTCCGAATCCCCCAACAATCCTCCACTGGTTGAAGACTCCTTCAGTGGAGGAACGCTGTCTCTGATAACTGGGTTTTCAGATTGTCTCTGCAGGATACATCATATGTCCTTCACTGTCTTGCCCCCACCCAGACTTCATGTCCAAAGTGCTAGTAGACAGAAAGCTCACAGTGGCCTTCCATCATGCTCTACAAACTGTTTAAGGTTGGATGATGGTTCCAGTGCTACAAGACCAACATTTGAAGGACTGTTATCCCAATTTCTCCCAGCCCCTCACAAAGAAAGTTTTTATCTAGTCCTGGACCTAAAAACATTTTCTTTGATTCCTTCTGTAACTTGGCTACACAATCAGATCATGATAACTCTCATGGAAACAACAGAGCTCAAGGCATGTCTCAACATCAAATATGCCTTCCTTCATATTCCCACTTGGCCAGACCATTAACGGTCCTTTAAGTTTGTGTCTCAATCAATACCAGGTTGTGTCTCTTCCTTTCAGCCTTTGTACAGCCCCAAGGGTTTTCTCAAAATTAATGTTCCCCCATGGCCGCCTTCCTTCAGTCTTTGGGAGTGAATATAACTTTTTACCTGGAAGCCTCTTCAACTACAGGAACAGCTACAACACACCTTGGGGACTCTTCAATAACACGGTTTAGATTCTCAACATTCACAAATAAAAGCTTTGCCCTGCCCAACATTTAGTGTTTCTGGGGCTGTTTTTAGACACTGTTCTCCAGCGAATCTTCTTACCACCAGACAAGAAGGCAGTGCTATAAGCGATGGTCCGACATCTTCTGGATCCGTAAAGGCCTTCAGTCAGAGACCATGTTCTCCCCGATAGAGACAGTACCCCTCGCATAATTCCATCTACAAACAATGCAGCTGAATCTACATCACTCTTGGAACAAGGAACCCTCACATCTGCATCTCAAGATGCTTCTGCCTCTGTCCACACAGCTGTCACTCCAGTGGTGGAGCCAGGCTCTTTCAGTCAACATTCTGGAATGAAGAGCCATCCTCAAAGCACTCATAGCCTATATAATCCTTTTGAAGTGCCTTCCCATTTGTATTCAGTCTGACAATGCCACAGCAGCGGTATACATAATCGAACAGGAAGGCACCTTGAGCAAGATCTCTTGGACAAAAGTGGAAATAATAATTTTTTGGGGAGGATCCTCACATTCCATCTCTGTCAGCTGTCTATATCTCAGGAGTAGATCATTGCGAGATGGGCTGTCTCAGTAGAATGGGAGCTGAAACAAGAAATCTTCTTTCAAATAGTGGATTGCAGGGGACAACCAGAGATAGACCTGATGGCCTCCCACTCCATCTCAATCCTGTCAGTGTTTTGAGCAAGGATAAGTTACCCAAAGGCAGTGACTTTGGCCGCCTTGACGGTCCCCTAGCAGTATTACTTACTATTGTGTTTTTTTCCACCAGTGGCCATGATTCCGAAGGCGATTGCCAAGATTAAAAGAGGTGTTCAAATTCAGTTTATTTATCTGTCCCAGTGAGAACTTGGTTTTCATCACGTTCCCGACATATCAGTAGAATATCTTTGGCATCTTCCTTTGGTGATAGACCTTCTCTTCAAAGGTCCTGTTCATCATTCCTACATGAACAATCCTGCCTTAACAGTGTAGAATTGGAAGGTAAATTTTTGATGCGGCTGCTTAAAACAGACTATGCTGTGAGCCCGACAAACCAGTCTAATATCTACCATTGAATTTAGACACATCTACATTGCCCTTTGTGATCCACATTACCTTGGTCCTTTCCACTTTAAACTTCGTCTGCTCTGAACTTTTTCAGGACTGTGTGTTTGTTCCTTAAGTTTGGATTTCCACTATATCTTTTCCTTTCCAGGAGAAAATTGCCAGAATTCCTGAAACTTAAACTTTTGTACAGGTAGTATAGATAGTTTTGTACAGGTGGTATATATAGTTACTGTGTACAGGGATCTGACTACACTTTGGGGCTAGTCTTGGAAGTGCTTCAGTCATCTCCTTTTGAACCTCTCCTGCACAGAACTCTGTGCACTATTCTACTCTTCTCCTCACCAAGAAAAGGTTATATCACATACTTCTTTTGGTCCTCCACTCCTTGTCCTCTAATCCTTGCGACCACAAGGAGAAAATGATTAAATTCTCTTGATCTAATTAGATGTCTTCAATGCTCCTACAGAACAACAGAATCTTTCAGGCAAACAGACCTCTTGTTATACCTGAAGGCCCTAGGAAGGGCAGACATGCTTCTAAAGCCATGAGTGCCCCATGCCTTAAATGGACTATAATCTAAGCTTACATTTTCAAGTCTTGTCTGGCTGCATTCTGGGTTACTACTCATTCAACATGCTCCCTGGGTATTTCATGGCCTTTGAAGAACCAAGCATCTGTGGATCAGCTGTGCAAGACAACAACTTGGTCATCAGTTCATATGTTCACAAACTTCATGTTTTCACATCCAAGGATGCAGTTTTTGGCTGCATAGTTTTGAAGGATGCAGTGCATACCACCTGAGAAAACCGCTCCTAGTTATGGATCAAGGTGCCTTGCTGTTACTGAGCTTCTCTGTCCTACAGTTTGCCTTTCCTTGCTTGCTACATGAAAACAAAAGTCTAGCTAGTAGGTGGAGGGATACAGAGAGAGGGAGGAGGTTTGGAGTACCCAGCCCCCTGGGAGGAAGGGCTCTATACCCCATGCTACCTGCATCTCTTGATTGGCTAAGAGAAAAGGACTTCTAAGTAAGTTAGAGCTTCCCTTGGAGTGGATTGACCAGTTTACATGTGCTGTGTGGACCCTTACAACCCTGTGGCGGGAATCTTGCAGACCAAGTTTTCCTTCCCAAAAGAGTCTCTCTGAGGCTCTGTCTTACTTCACAATGGTAACCTGAAGAGAGAAGGCTGGTGAATAACCCTTTGAGTGCATTGGTCCACATTGTCCCAATCCTGTGTCTCTCCATAAAGAGACTGTTTTGAGGTTCCTGCACTCATGTTTGGAAACTTTATTCTATCCTTTCCCTGAGCTTTGGTGCATGGATGCCTGCAGTTTCTAGGGTTAAATTTTTCTCTGCTGGATTTCACTAGTTTGGGGGTGATGTTGGTCTGTTTTCACCTTCCCTACTGCTGGGATCTCATTTTTAGGCTACCCTAACATGTTCCCTGGCATTTTTGGGTCTTTTGGTAACTTCATTAATTTTGTCCAAAATCACATTGCAGTTCCTTTAACCCCTTAAGGACCAGCCGCACACGGAGCACAGTGACTGTTCTGCTGCCATCTTTTTTTTTTTTTTTTTTCTCCTTGATTTCTATGGGCAAACTTCTTTAGGACATAACTCTGCAATGGTTTGATATACAGAAGTCATAGTGGGCTCATTCTTCTTTTCTCCTTGTGTCCTTTCGTTCATTTCACATCCTGAGTGTCTTGGGGGCCCATGGAGATCCACAAATGGAGTAGTAGGCTTTGCTAGGCAACACCAATTGAAAAGGCTGTTTCCCAGAATACCCGTTTTGCAGACTTTCATTCAATTGACTCTGTTTTGTGTCTCCATTTTAATTCTTATGTTAAGCAGAGGCAGACTCTCCTTGCTCTCCTTCTCCAGATTAAACCTTTGCCTGCCAGATAAGTGATGTTCTGGGCTTTTTAGGGTGATCTATTAATCTAGGGATATCATTTACAGGTTTTATACTAGTTTAAGACCCTTTCATTGTCAAGATGTCAGATTTTTAGGGTCATGGGAGTAAGTCCAAGACTCAGGATTTGGGTATCCCTTACCCCCTTGCTTACGGATCCTCATGTCAAACGGGGCTTCCCAGAGAGTATTCCAGATCTCTCTGCCCCTCATGTACTGTGGCCCCTTACTACCCCACCGGGGCCCTCCAGCAGTGAACAAGAGCCAGCTTGGGTAAAAACACTTCTGTCCTCAGATCAAATCCCATTCTCCTTTCAAGGGGTTCTTTAATCATGGAAGCCCTCCTCTACTTTCAGATATGTGAGCCCTATATCACATAGTGTTCCCCAAATTCTAGGGGCTTTCTCAGAGGCAGAACTGTCTGAAGGGGAGGATGCGGACTTCTATGTGACTGACACCCTTCCCTCAGCTGAGGGACTCATTACAGCTGCTATGGAGATGTTTCGGGTCTCTGACACCTCTGATGAGGGTGTCTTCCTCTACAGATGGCTTCCAGAGGCATAAGAAATCTCCATCATGCTTCCCTCTTTAATGCCACTCTTGACCATATACTTCTAGATGAGTGGAAAACTCCAGACAAAAGGCTATTACCAAAAGGTTCTCTAAATTGCACCCTTTTTCAGAGGCTGCTTTAGTGCTGTGGGCCTCTCCTCCAACAGTAGGATCTACCTGTCTCCAGGTTAGCTAAATCTACACCCTTGCCTTTGACAGATCCAGCATACAAGAGATTGGATTTTACTCTAAGGGCCAACTTTGTGGCCACTGGTGTGGCACTTAGAACTATCTTCACTTCTGCCTGCGTCAAAGGGGCAGTTGCGGTTTACGGTGAGCAGCTTATGGAGGCTGTACGTGGCGAGGTTTCTAGGGATGACTTGTTGGTTCTATTGGTCAACATTACATAAGCCAGCACTGTTGCGTGTGAGGCTCTTTTTGAGGTGGTCAGACTGTCCACTTTTTCTGTTGCTGCACAACGCACCTTGTGGCATAAGATTTGGTCCGCTGCTCGGTCATCCAAGAGGTCACTGGTTTCCTCACCTTTTCAGAGCACTTTGTTACCTCTGATGTCTTTCAGACATCCAACTGTTGCTAGGAAATTGCGTCTTTTTCTTTCCCACCAAACAGAGGTGCAAAGGTTGCAAGCTTTGCAGGCCTCCCATGCACACTTCTCTGCCAAGCCTAGACAGCAGTGGCAGCCCAAGCCAGTAGCTCCTAGGGCTAAGTGTGACTAGCAATCTTCTGCATGACTCGTGGAATCCTGGTCCACATTTACCAGTTGGGGGGGTGGCTTTGCCTGTTTCAGGACATCTGGAAGTCCAGTGAATTTTGCAGGTAATCTTGTAAGGGTAATGCATAGATTTTGTGTCCCTTCCACCATTTTTTTTTTTTTTTGTCTAAAATGCCAAAAGATCCCAGTTCCTCCCCCAGACCACAGCGTAGGTTTCTTTTCCAACCTGTTTGTAGTCCCAAAGAAGGACAGCAGCTGTTGACCCATCCTGAACCTGATATGTCTCAATAAATATGTGGTGGCTATACGCTTCAAGATGGAATCTTTTGCATTCTGTCATTGGAGAGATGTGCCTTGGGGAGTATCTGGTGTCTCTAGACCTCCTGAGCCTCCATCAGGGAGTATATGAGAGTTTTGGGCAAACTAGTGTCAACAATAGAAAGGGTGCCTTACTCTAAGGTATGCACAAGGGAACTTCAAAGACATGCTCTCCAGAGTTGGGTGGGAAATCCGGGTCGCCTGGATTGTCAGATATTTCTTTCCCCGGATGCCACCACTCCAGTGGTGGTTGTGTTGGCGCAGTCTGTAACAGGGGAATATCTTTGTGTTACCGGAGGGGACTCTGATCACAACGTACACCAACCTGAGCAGCTCGGGTGTGGTTCTGGGTCACCTGGGGGTCCAGGGCAGGTGACTGTGGAGGAGTCTCTTCAGTTTATCAATGTTCTGGAACTCAGGATGATTCGTATGGCACTCATGTACTGGACCTCACACTTGAGGGGAAGACCACTGAAGGTACAGTCAGACAGTGCCACGGCCGTGGCATATATAAACCGTCAAGGAGGCACTTTGAGTGTGGCAACCTGGTTCGAGGTAAGGTTCATTCTAGGCTGGGCAGAGGCCCACGTACCAGCCATCTCCGCCGTACACATTCCAGGAGTAGAAAACGTGCTGGCGGACTTCCAAAGTCAACAGGACATGGATCCCGGAGAGTGGGAACTCAGTCCAGCGGCCTTTCATCTGCTTGTGCTGTGGTGTGGCATGCCCACAATAGATCTCATGGCCACCAAAGAGAACAGGAAGATTCCAGCCTTCTGCTCCTTGAGGGAAAATCCTCTGGCCTTCGACAAGGACACCATGTCGATTCCATGGAACTTCCATCTAGCTTATCCCTTTCCTTCAATCCCTCTCATTCCCAGGGTGCTTCGGAAAATCAGGACGGATGGCATGACTGTGATTCTGGTAACACTTTACAGAATTCGGAGGGTGTGGGTTGCAGACCTGGTCAGTCTCTCCATTCAGGACCAACTCCACTTTCCTCCCAGGCCTGACCTCCTTCTCCAGGGTTACCTGTGGAAAGAGGATATGGAAAAGATGGCTTTGACTGCATGATTGTTGAAGCTGACATCTTGAGGAGAATAGGGTTCGCCACTGAGGTCATTTTCACTATGATTCAAGCTCTCAAGCCTGTCTCTTCCAAAGCCTATCATAGAATTTGGTCTCTCTCATGCTTGCTACACGGACATATCTCTGTCCTCACAGAAGTTTGACCTTCCTTCGGTGTTATCCTTTCTCCAGTATAGTCTGAGCAAGGTATTCAGCTTCAGCTTCTTGAAGATTCAAATTTCGGGACATTGTCATTTTTTCAGAGACATATTGCCACCATTCCAGATGTCAATGTGTTCCTTCAGGGGGTGGCTCATGTCTATCCTATCTTTAAGGCTCCTACTCCTCCATGGGACTTTAATTTGGTTTTGGGGGTCTTAAAGAGACCTCCCTTTGAACCCATGGCTACCATCCCTCTGCGTCAGTCGATGCTTAAGATGGCTTTTCTTTTGGTGGTAGTTTGTTTGCAAGGTTGATGAACTGCAAGCTTTGTCTTTCAAACTGCTTTTTCTGGTTTTTCACAAGGACAAGGAGGTCCTTGGAACCTCTCAGGAGTTTCACCCTGTTGTGGTTTCTAAGTTTCACATCAATCAAGAGATTGTTGTGCTTTTGTTCCACCCTGACCAGACATGCAGCAAGTAGAGGGATCTCTACTTGTTGAATGTGGTGTATTGCCGTAAATTTTATGTGCACCTTTTGGCGAGGCTGACTTTGTCATACTTCAGGGTCCTAGTGCTGGACGACCTGCAGCCAAGGTTACTGTTGCTCTTGGATCAAGGCTACCATATGCCAGATGTATTGACTAAGAAAGAAACCTGTTCCCTTTAGGGTCACAGCATGTTCCACTAGGTCTGTGGGGTCCTCTTGGGCCTCCAAGAATCAGTCCTCGGCTGAGCAATTGTGCAAGGCAGCGACTTGGTCCTCCATGCATACCTTTGCAAAACAATAACGTGTTGATGTTCTGGTTATAGCTGAAGTCAGTTTTGGCCGGAAGGTCCTTCGGGTAGTACTGTCTAAGGGACCTTAGTTTGTTCTTTCTTTTTTACTGTTGTTCAGACGTTTGAGCCCTGTTGGCTCTCTTTTTTTTTTTTTTTTTTTTTTTTGTGGGCTATGCTTATTCATTGTCCACTGATACTTCATTTTCATTTGGCTATTCCGATTCTGGATAGTCCTTGGGAACTCCGGTGTCATGGGGACAAACGTGAGATCCTTTCTCCTTCTTCCCACCTGGGGAGCTTAGTGTTGGTATAATCCCCATGGTACCTATGTTCAATAGTGGACTTAAGAGAAAATAAGATTTTAGTGTTTTTACCTGTTAAATCCTTTTCTCTTTAGTCCACATGGAACATAGGTCTCCCACCCAGAGAAAGGGACCTCTGTTTGGTGTTTCCTGTCTGGGCTGCGGATCTTTCTTTTCACAGATTTCCTTCTTCTATTGCTTATCCTGGTCATTGTGACTGCAGTCACATTCAAAACTGTCTAGTATAAGATGAGGAAAGGGTTGACCTGGAGGAGTGGCAGGGAGTCTCACAAGACTGTGTCTTTTAAGATGTGTCGTGCCCTCTAGTGGAGGCACTGAACCTCTATTTTTTTACTCCTATTCATTATTGAATCAAATCCTTTTGCAGATTTTAAAAAATAAAACATCCTGCTTTTTGTATTTTCTTAAATAGTTTAGTGTCCTTAGAGAGAATTAGACATTAATTTCAATACCACTTCAAGATCATTAATAAACTATCAAAGTAAAAAGCATTGGTCCCAGGACATAACCCTGTGGCACTCCACGTATAACTTCACACCAACTTGAAAAGATTCCACTTACAAGTTGTGCTCTGTCATTTCATCTAGAATTTGGGCCCAGGGTGTACTAAAATTATTAAAGTAAAAATGCTGACCGATTTACAGTGAAAATAAAATTGTTTGAGGTGGATCAAAGAGCCTGAGTGTTTTGTCTTTGTTTCCCCAGTGCTTTTGTAGTGGAGAGGCAGCCTTGCATGCCGATGCATCCTGACCGTCCCCTGGTTATCAAGACAGGAGTACAGTTTACTACCAAAGTCAGGTTGGTTAATGAAATAAGTTGATGTATTGGGCTCTACCACGAGTAGAGCAGTGTACAACTGTGTTGCTGTGAAATAGCTCCCTTTAACTTCTTCTTTTGCTTTTTTTTTAGACCAGTACCCCCCATGTCAGCAGTTATCGCTGTGTGATCACTTATTATTTCCCCAAAAACAGATAAATAATCTTTGCAGAAGCTTATGTCATTTATCGCCATTTACATTCATACTTCTAGACAACCTCTGATATGTGAGGTGGGGGTGTAGGCTCAGTCAGTTATCCCTGCTGTATGTAGAAAGATATATACAAGTAAAGGAGTAATTTTTTTTTTCTTTTTAAATCTCCTCCAGTTAAGATGCATGCCTAAGTACAATTGCAATTGCTTTACCTGCCACAGTAGAGCAGCTACAACTGCCCCCCCCCCCCCCCAATTTGGACACAGGCTGACCCAAACAAAAATCCATAACTTTTTTAAAATTTAATTCAAACTTTTAAAATTAAATACAAAAATAGAACTTTGGCAACACAACTGACTTGCCAACAGCCTGCTCTGTTTGTTGTGAGCTGACATATTTATAACTTCAGGTCCCTCTGTGTATAAGGCTAGTTAGTTCTACATCTGATCTCTCTCTCTCTCTCTCTCTCTCTCTCTCTCTCTCTCTCTCTCTCTCTCTCTCTTTTAACCCTTTGAGTGCCAGAGGGGTACGGAACACATTGCAAAGCAATGCGTTCCATACCGCTCTGGCACTCAAAGGGTTAATCTCTCCAAAGTTCACACATATTTCAGCCTGTGACCTCCTTTTTTAAGGGAAACACTTTTTTGAGCCTAGACTATATCATTAATGTTCCAGGATTAGTGCAGCCCACTTCCAAGAATATCATGGTTAAAGGGGAACTACCACCCCATAAAATCTTTATCTAAATTAAGTCTCCATCTGGCGACTAGCTGCTTAGTAGCGCTAGTCGACAGAAATATTACCTGTTTTAACTGATTTACGAGTTCCGTGGCTGACAGTAGCAGGAAGCACGGACATCTTGCCATAGTGACATCTGTGCGCCTGCTCTGTCATCTCCTCTTATGTTTCTGACTGCCTCCTTTGCTCAGCACCCAATGCCCTTCTTCTTGCACCATCTACACCAGTGGTTCTCAACTCCTGTCCTCAGGACCCACTAACAGGCCAGGATTTGATGATTTCCTTGTTAGAGCACAGGTGAGTTAATCAATGTGAAGGAGCCTCTGATCACCACACATGCTCTAGCAGAGAAATCCCTAAGTCCTGGCCTGTTAGTGGGTCCTGAGGACAGGAGTTGAGAAACACTGATCTACACCCTCTGTCCTCTTCTGTCTCAAACTGTTTTCACTTTCCACTCCCTACCTATGGAATTCCATACCCCTCTCCCTATATCTTGAACAATCCCCCTTTGTCTTTAAGTCTACCCCGAAATTAAATCTGGAGCAATAGGACCATGCACTACCTTTGGGCAAACTCAGCACTTGTAACCTCAGAACTTGAAAGCTTCATACTCTGTTGTCTGTCTCCTATTACCCATTTAGACTGTAAGCTAATTGGGGCAGGTACCTCTCTCCTATTGTTTCTATGAATATGACACTTAGTTTATCCCCTTTTATTTATTGTAACATACATCTGTTGTAAGACCCTGAGTACACTGTGTGGCTCCATATAAATAAAGATATACAACATATCATCCATCTCTACTTTTCTTTCAGGTGACCCACATATATCAGTAGTGACATAGCAGACATGACTGTTGATCTTTTATGACGAACAACATGGTTGGACATGACTTCATTTTTTCTGATACTGTAATGGAAGGAAGTTAAATAACAGGCCATTAAGTCCTGAGAGGATGAGAAGTTGATAAATACACAACTCTGGGATCTCTTGTTCCCTTTCTCCTTTTACCTCTGAGCTATATATCGGTGAAATGCAATGAAGGTGACAGAAGGCAAGTGGACATTAAGTCTTGGGAGGTCAGCGATATCCCATTACAAGAGGAAGTGGTGGAGACATGGTGCATATTTTTTTATATGCTGCAACACTAGTCACCAAGTTTAATGCAGGCCTGCATTGGGTCTTCTGGTGATGATGCACTTCTTTATTCTCAGGGGAGGTGCAGCTTTACTAGCCGGTGACTTTCTCTTATCAGGTTTTCCAAAGCTCTGACATGGCAGTCATTTCTCTCCAATATCTTTAGTGTTGTTGCCCACAGGTCAGCGCCAATCATTATTATTGTTTTTTTTTCTTGTCCCTCATTCTATTTACATTCTGTGAGATGATGGGATTATTTTAGGAAAAAGCTATCTTGTTAGTTGTTGGGAAGGTATTTCAATCAATTGTATTAGGGGGAATTCAGTTTCAAGAAGCATTTACAGTTTGTTAGGGGAAGATCAGTTTCCTTTGTAAGTAGAGTGTATTTCCTTTTTTCTTTCTAACTGTATCTTTCTGGGAAATTAGGCTGCCATGTCAGAGTCCAAGGAGGGGAATCTTTAAGCCAAAAGTTAAAAAGTCCAGATCCTTTCTGGTAAATTTTTATTGCATAAAATGTAAAGTATATTACCTAGCAACCAATCTAGATATTTGTTAACATGTGTACTTGCAATTATAATACCTGCATCCCTGCCTCTTCTTTTATATATCCTCGCCATCAGTGGTTAATCTAACCTCTATGCTGGTACCAGAAAGCCAAGTGATGTTTTTGTCTGTCAGTCTATTATGAACATGCTAAACTTTCTTGACAAATTTTTAGGCGAGTGGTTACTAGGAAAAGTGCATCTTCACCTCCCACTGCATCTCAGTAGGAGGGCATCCACACCACATCTTGACTTTCGCTTTACTAGCAAATATATTTTTCTTTAGAAGAGGGTGAAGCTGGCAGTAAGGAGGAACATTTTACATGATATTTCAGAACAAGAAATCACGGAGGATGAGAATATATCCTCTCTGAAATACTTAATTAGATCCTTAAACTCTTCACATTTCTGACCAACAGCAACCTCAAGATCTTTCTAAGAACTTGCTAAAATCCCAAAACTTTTCCAGCCTGTGTCCGATTATAGGAGATTATTATGGATAAATGGAAGGTACATGATAATAAATTTATTATTCCCAAAAAGTTAAATCACAGTCATACTTTTACTAAGGATTATTTGGATAAAACTGCAACTCCTTCTGCTGTGGATGCTTCCGTCCCCTATCTTTCCATACATACCACCATACCAGTCCAGGAAGCATTTGTCTAAATTTTTCTTATTATAAATGAACAGTTGAAGATTATTTTCACTGGCACCAGAATCAGTTACAAACAGGCACTGGCATCAGGGCTATGGAATCTGGGGAAAAGCTTTTTGTTCAGGCTGTACAGGAGAATGCTCCAAAGGAAGAGCTCTTTCACAGTGGTCATCCAACTACATTGTCACCCAACTACAAGCACAGGTGCTCAGGATGTTGGCTAGATGTAGAGCATTTTCATTGCTGACTGTTGAACTATCTGGCTGAGGATTTGGCAGCAGGCATTACTTTTATAAAAAGGTATTTGATGTCCATACCTTTTCAGGAGAAAAGCTTGTTTGTTCCTAACTTGGACAAGGTTATCATTCATGAAACAGAGATCTACAGAGATTACAAGAATCTCTGTTCCAGACTATCTTTATCTTCATCTTCCTTTACCAGATATTCATGAAAGCTAAAGCTAACCTGGCATACCAGAAAGCAGAAGAAGCTTACCTTTTCCATGACTTACTCACCCTGATTGTCAAGCACTAGACCCACCGTTGGGGGGGGGGAGGGTAAGACTCAAACATTTTCATCATCTTAGGAATTACATCATTTTGGACAACTAGGTACTTCTTGTGGTGACACTCGGATACCAGATTCAATTAATATCTGTCCCATCATACAGGTGTTTCATATGCAGAGTACCGAATGAAGGAACATCATACAATGATAATCACTTAGCGCCTAATCATAAGACAAGATTACAAATATGAAAGGTTTAGTAGAACATCACTTGAATAAAATTATATAATGAATTAATAAAAAATATAAATTCACCATGTGTCCATAAAATCGATGGTCTATGAATCTCCAACGCTGCTGCAATTTTCAGCTATACTGGAATGGTGTCCAGGTACCCAGAAAAAAATAAAAGGGAAAAAGAAGGTGGAGGACAGAGAGGGCCAGCTACACTGTATAGTATATAAGAAAAATATCATAACACACAAGGTATCTCACTCACATTTGAAAGAAGCAACTAATAGATTCGCACCACAATACCACTCTAAACTTACTGTCAAAATGTCCAGTTGTCCACCGATTCTACTGTTTGTACTTCAAGTAGACTGGGTACACCTTGCTGATGCTAGGAGGCTATCCCCACTTGCAGTGGCACTGCCTGTGGTCTCCTTTTTTGTTGTGTCCTTATATGAACAGTGAAAGCTTATCTAAGTCTTCAGATACTATGTAACAGCAAACAACTATCACTAGGTGTATTTTTTGAATGGTTGGTCACTTAATCAGGGTTGTGTGCATTACAAAAAGAGACTCAAGGCAGAAGCTTTTTTCAGGCCATGCTATCCCTATTGTCATCGGAAGTCAATTTTCCATACCCAGCAGTACAATAACCAGATGATTTTATTCAAGCCATTATTGTAGGAAGTTCAGAGGTTTTTGACCTATATTTGGCTTGCAAATGCTAAACAATGTTCTCGGAATTACCAAGTTCAAGATGACATCTATAAGGTCCATCATGGCTGCCTTGGATCTGAAAGAATAATTTTACTCAATGGATACCAAAGATGTTTACCACCTCATACCTACATGGCCATAACACAATCCATAGGTGTCTCAAGATTCCCTTTCCAAAACAAAGATGGTGGAACTCTCTTGCAGCTTCCCTTTCGGACAAACAAAATTAGTATAACTCTCCATCTGGATGATTGGATGATCAAAGCCAGAACTGGACACATCTTTTTCAGGTGTTTCTCCCTCCAGAAAATATCTTAGGGTTTCCTGACCATGGTGCAGGTCTTCTGTAGATCCCAGAGAACAGCCATTTGTAACTGTGTGAACTTGGTGAGCACACATCAGAATCTCAGTAATGACAAGTAATTCTCCCTCATAAAGTAGTCTGTAGTCAGGACCGATGAATGTCTGTCCAGGTGGGAAACCATTTACACTCATCTTCCCAGGATTGCTCGTCAAAAGCAGTCTCTTCATTACTTATAATTGTGTTAGAAATTAGAACTGTTTACAAAAGTCTGATCACTTTGACAGTCCTCTTGAAGAACCATCCAATTTGAGTCAAATTGAGTAGTCAATTACATAAGTCACCAAGGAGGGATCAAGGACAAAGCAGTTTACCTAGAGGTTAAAAATATATATTACTGGGGAGAGCAATGTATCGTGGCTGTTTTGGCTAGCCACAGTCCAGGTGTGGACAGTTAGGAGGCAAATTATCTCAGCAGACCAAAACTAGATCCGTGCAAATGGTAAATGAACCAAGAATACTTCCATGTTACCTCAGCCCAATTAAGGATGCCGGAGATGGACCAGACTGTGTCCAGTCTCAACACCAAACTTTCAGTCTTTGCAGATGACACTAAATTATGCAGGGTAATACATTCAGAACAGGATATTTGTTCTCTACAGAGGGATTTACATAAAATGGCAGATTGGGTAACCAAATGGAATATGAAGTTTAATGTAGGAAAGTGTAAAGTCATGCATTTGGGAAGAAAAAATCCCAGTGCTACTTAATGGAATCATTTTAGGGGACTCATTGCTAGAGGAACCTGGGAATCCTTGTAAACTACATACTTGGATATAGTGACCAGTGTCAAAAATAGCTCCTGTCTTGCATGAAAAAGGGTATTGAAGCAAGCCATTGTACAAATCATTGGTAAGACCTCACCTCAATTATGCAGTGCAGTTTTGGGCACCAGTTCTGAAAAAGGATATTCTAGAACTGGAGAGAGTACAGTGAAAAGCTACAACATTAGTTAAGGGAATGGAGGACTTGATATATGATGAAAGACTAGACAATATTGGTTTATTTACTTTAGAGAAAAGACTGCTAAGAAGTGATCTTATAACAATGTACAAATATATGAGAGGTCAATACAGGAATCCTTCTAGTGAGCTATTCATTCCAGGGGACATCCCTTGAGATTAGCGGTAAGGAGGTTTCAACTTCAGCAAAGGAAAGGTTTTTTTTTTTGGTTTTTTTTGTTTTTTTTGCAGTAAGGTCTATTAAATTATGGAATTCCTTGCCCAGGGAGGTGGTTATGGCAGACACAATGGATACTTTTAAGAGGTTAGATACATTTCTTTCAAAAGGGAACATACAGGGTTAAACTGTGTATTCGTAGGCAAAACAGGAAGGTCTGATAAAGACTTGCTTATTTGGCAGCAGGAAAGCTATTTAATCCTCATGTCTGTGGGTTATTTTCTTGTGATGAACTTGTGTCTTTTTTCAACTTAATTTACTATGTACAAAGATTAGAGATCAAAAGTAGTGAATGACATGGTAATTACTTGTAACTACTTTTGTGTGCGTGTTCCCACTACTGGCAATAATTCTGAAGTCCTTGCAAGGATATAAAAATGGAGAAAGTACATATCATTCTAATAGCACCACAGTGGCCCAGAAGAGCACATTATAGTTCACTGATGGATCTGTTCATAGAGGAACCATGGTGTATACTCATGTTTCCAGACCTACTCACAGGGTCCATATGTCTCTCAAATTTAATGAATCTGTCCTTAATGACATGGAATTCTGCTACAAGCCAGGAAACAATTTCAGCAAAAATTTACCACTGGCTTGGAAAATGTTATTTTCTTGTGAGCTAAATGAACGGAATCCTCAGTAGTTGAACTGACTACAGGAGAGGTCTCAAATTCTATTCACTCAAGGTATACATTCTTGTGTGACAAGTTCTATTTCAAAGAAAAATTGTGGACATTCTAAAAATCAGACTTCACATGTAGCTATGCCTTACATGGATCCAACTCCTCCATGGGACTTAAATTTGTTATTGGAAGTGGTACAAGCTGAATATTTTGAACAAGTATCCTCTTGCTTCAAGTATGTAACTTGTAAAACTGTATTCCGTATAGCTATTTCCATGGTAAGATGCGTATCTGACTTTGGTCCTCTTTCATGTAGATCACCTCATCTCATATTCCAGAATTTAGAACGGTTTCTTCCTTTTAACTTAAAGTTGTTTCTTCCTTTCATATCTATTAGATATTGATTTTAATGTCATTATAGCCTAATCAACAAAACCAAACAAAGAAGGTCAACATACCTTCAGATGTTAATAAATGTGTTAAGAACTACATTCAATTGACCATTATCTATTTAGCATTCCACAATGCCCCAAAAAAGGCAAATCTGCTTCCACAGCTACGATTGCTTCTTGGATTAAATGTACTATAAAACAAGTTTATATTATTTGCTGTAAGTCAGTGTCTTTTATGGCCCATCCAAGAAGATCTGTAAGTGCATCCAGGGCCATCAAGTGTCTGTAGAACAAACCTACAAAGGTGCTGCTTGGTCATCAGTTCATACATTTACTAAATTCCGCAAGGCTAATGTTCTGTCATGTGTAGCGTTCTGTTTTGGGAGAAAAGTCCTGCAAACAGAGTTGGTTTGATTCAACTTTTCTCCCACTTCCTTTAATTTTTAGACCTCTTTGAGGCATCCCCCATTGTCCTAGTGTAACCCATTGGATGCAATAGAAAGTGATTTTTATATTCTCTGATAATTGTTTTCTCTTGGTCAACTGGAGGTCACTGGGAATCTTGCCCTAAGAAAAATTAATCTATTAAGGGCTATGGTGTCCATACATATACATTCTCTGCTTCTCAGTCCTCTGCATTGCTAGATGTATACTGAACAGCAGGTGGAGTCTTAAGGGTAAAGTAGTGTATGGGTAGGATGAGCTTAGTTCTTTAGTTCAAGCTCAAGATACAGTGGTACCTAAAACAGCACTGGTAATTCTGAAAGGTTTCAAAATCACCTATATGATGTTAGCCATTTTTTGTTTAGAAAATGCATTTTTGAGTTATTTAGATTAATTGATTATGCTAATTAAGGCATGCTGTGCAGGCATTTCCAGTCTTAGCCCTTCATAACCTATCCCACTGTAACGGAAGCTGAAGGAGAGGCACCCCGGATCGTCCCCTCCCTGCAACGGGAGCTCCAAGGACACTGGGTCTCCCTCATCTGTCGTTCCGTGTCTTTCCCTCTCGACGCTAGATGGCATCGTCGGATGCACCATTCGGAGGATGGCCAGACCAGTCGTCGACTCGAAGAGTCGTAGAAGAACACTTGGGGTCGACTCTACGTCGAACTAGGCGAGCCGATGTCACAGACTCTCAGTAAAGAAACACACAAAACAGTGCAAGTGAATTTAAACCAGTTCATTGAGAAATGGATAATAAGAATACTAGTAGTAATAATGAACACTTCCTCAGTCCGAGGGGAGATTGACATGAGGACAATGTCTAGTCCACTACCCAGGAGCTGACACTGAACCACCGTAGGTCTATGGAACCGAGTCTTAGAACCAGACTTGGCTCTACCACAACAGGAAGGAACGATAAGACTAGTACAGGAGTGTACCCAGCGGAGGCACAGAGAATGAATAGACCACTGATACCAATAGCGTAACTGGTAGCACCACTTGAGGCAGCAGAGTAGATGCTTAGATAGATGCAGCCAGATAGGAGCGCACTACTGATGCAAGGAGAGAGACAAGCTGCACTCTATCTTACCGAAGGCAACACAGAGCGTAGATAGCGCCATAAGTGCTAAGCCAGGCAACAGGTAAGCGAAGAGGCAAGTGCCCAGGAGCGAGACTAAGTTGCACTAGCAAACAGGGGCACCAAGTGGAGGCAACCTGCAAGCGACCAGCTGGTGGCTGAGTGACTAGGTAAAGGAGCGCTCCCTGGATCGGCCTAGTGGTAGTCAGACAGAAGCGAGGCACAAACGGAGCGTCAGACAGGCCCCAGTCAGGAACCGGATTGGGTAGTCGGCCACAGCAAAGGTCAGCACGGAGCGAGTAGTCAGACAAGCTAAGGATCGAACACCAGGCGACAAAGTAAGCTAAGCAAGGGTCAGAGGAACAAACTAAATGCGCACAGGAACACCACGAAAGGGCAACAAGTCCTAGCCTGAATGAGGTTTATAAAGCAGCAGAAGGAGGCGGGACCAGAATAGGGCCATAAACAGGCGTCCATGCCAGTGCCTGAAACATGACTATAGCAACAAGGAAGTGGCCGTAGGCCATGCTGGCCAGCGGCCATACAGAGGTAAGCACAGGATTGCCTAGGCCTCAAAGGGAGACTGTGATAGCCAAAGAATGTCGACGAGTCTCCAAACACAGCATCGACTGGCAAAATGGGAACCACGGGACGTAGAGAATGAATGGCTCTACTCCCGGTCACAGGCTTCGAGCAAAGTCCACGTCAACGAGTCCGACAGCATATGAATCTCCAAGTTCTGACTCTGCTTCAGATCCACAGGTAGCTAACAGCGGGCGGGTGACGATACAGGATACTTCACCTGCATGGGCGTCAGAGAGGACGCTTTCAACCACCCAAGAATAAAGACACCAGGACTCCGTCTTAGTTCTAAACAACTAACACACTTTATTGAACATAACTCAGACTTGTATACAGTTGACATGGGCCACTGCAGGAGACGCAATTCAATCACAGTACAGCAGGCATAATACAGACACAGTGGATACAATAGGTCACAGCAAATGGTAACAGGCATCACACAATGGGAGCATTCACAGGGATAATACAATCATAACACCTAATACAAAAGACTAACAACAGAAGGCTCAGGTTTACACAGTTGGCAGATGTGAGTGGATTAATACACAAAGAGCTTGGTTTAGAGTGAATAATTAAGCAAAAGGACTTGAGGGGCTGCAATACACATCTTGGTACAATGGCCAGGGGTTGAAGCAGTTCGCCGACTAGTTTGCATCTTCGGCTTCAATCCTGGCCAACCAGATCTTACAGTGGGTCCGCGGGTCGACCAATCCCTGAGCAGCCTACTTTTCTCCATGTTAGGTCTGTGGGAGACCTTGAAATGTCTTGCTCAGGGACTCGACCCATCAGGCGTTGACCCATTGTGCCCGCTACCGAGTGTTCAACGCGGTGTCGACTATTCGAACACCGAGACGGGGAATCTTCGACTGGTTGTCGTTGAAAGTGTAGCCCAGTAGTGTATTACACAGTCCCTCCAAACCAGTGGCTACTTTTTGAGTCGCTGACGCTCTCAAGCAAGGCAGTCCATGTGTTTCAGTCTCTTTTGTAGCTCTGTCTGCTGATAACTTGTATAAATGTCCTTGTGGTGAGAGATAATGGGCTGAAAGTTCGAACGCCCAGGGGCCGGCTTCCAGTAACGGACTATGATCCCTTACACCCACACACTGTTACTGCTCAGCAATGTATTGTCCATCTCCCCCAACACTGAAGGGGTTAAGTGTCAGGGCGTTAAAGAGGTAATGTAGGGCTAAGACCGGAAGTTCCTGCATAGCAAGCCTTAATTAGCGTGATGTAGAACTGTAACTCAAAACCTAGTTTTCCAAAAAAAAGTCTAAAACAACATACAGCCCTTTCAAAATCCCAAAATTTGGGGATTTAGGTGATATTGTGCATTTAACATGTTGAGCATTCTACCTTCTGATGGAAGGAAACTTACCCCAAAGTCCCTGTGTCCGCCTATGGACTAAGATAAATGGTTTTATCTGCAAGAATAACAATCCTTTTGTTTCTGTCCACAGGTTGCTGGTGAAGTTTCCTGAGCTGAATTACCAACTGAAAATCAAAGTTTGCATCGATAAGTAAGAGATTAATTCACTGTGGAAATATTTTCACATATATGTCCTAAAAATAAAAAATCAGCAAAATAATATTGTTTGCTTTCAGATTCTAACCATTTAGCACAGAAACAGCTTGTAAAAAAGGTTCATCTATATATATACTTCTGTGTTATGTTTATTCCCCAGTATACAGTGGCACAAAGGGAACCATTTCTAGTTATCAATCTGTCCTCTGCCGATATATAAAAAGCTCATATGAATCCCTCATGTGGAAAACTTGTGTTCATCTGTGCTTGTAAACTTGCACCATCACTGTCAGCCCTAATCAAATAACAGTGATGTTTCTCTCAGAGTAGGACTGCTCCTACACAGACATATTTTGTTACAAGAGAGAATATTTACTATTATTTTTTAGCAGTGCTATTCAAATAGGGTGGCCCTGCTTACAAGAGCTTATGATCCAGAACAGGGCTATCACACTTCATTCGAAAAGGGTAAAGTGTGTCTGCAGATTTTTGGGATATCCCTGATTTTGCAAAGTTGCTGCAGTCAAAATGTCTGAGTCAGTGATTACCACACTTAGCAATTCCTGCACTCTCAGCCCTTTAGCAATGGAGTTTGACACCCCTGATCTAGAGAGAGAAACTGAAACACAAGATATATCCTACAGTCTGTGGGCTGTGCCTAGATAAAGTCATAGCACATTGTGATATTGGCCTAGCACAGAAACTAATTAGTGTAAAGCATTAGACTGTGCCCCCAACAGATATTCAGTTTCTCAAAACAATATATGTATTACAAGCAAATGCCTAGCACAGCTTGTAGGCTGTTTTTTCTTCTCTATAAAGCGAACTTTGCTTAGATTGACACATTCCATTTCAAGATTACCTACAGAATTCATACTCAACATATCCTCCCCCTTTGATAAAGTAGAAATTTTATTAACTACTTATACCGGTCCTCATGATACTAAAGAAGATTGACTGCATATGTTAGACCTCAAGAAAGGTCCTAAATATTGCTTTAACAGAACAAATACCTTCAGGAAACATTCTTCACTCCATTAATTTCATCAGTGCCTCATTGGGTCTAAATCCCTCTAAGCCTACAGCTGCAACATGATTGCAGGAAGTTTGCATTTCTGGAGAAAAAGAACCTGAGAAGATGAGGTCAGTCATTAAGCTCTGTTGCCATTACTTGGGCTGCAAAGGTAGAAGCATCATCAGAACATATTTTTTTACTTCTGTCAAATGTTGGAGCATCCATACATTCACAAGAAGTTTAGACCTTCAGGTTATCTAGAGAAGCTGCACTTATCTGCTATTGTTTCTTAATCCATCACATTGGACTTTGTAGCTGATCTTCAGTCTGTTCAGGGAAGCTGGCATCCCTACGACCAATTCATTTCCGTCATGGAAAAATGCCAGAAGGGAGTTGTTCTCTTGATCCGACTCTGGTGATGTCTGCTGGATCAATGTAATGGGTTAAATCCTTCTCCAGCAATGTATTTAAATATTGACATGCGTCTTTTAAATACAGGACATGAGAATCTCGCTCTGTGAAGCAGCGAAATATTCTCATGTGGAGATTTGGATTACAGCTAATTTGATATATTACATTGCAGACCTTCAATTTCAATGCTATTTTGAAAAATTAAAACTTCCATTCAATTGGATTTCGATCGTTAGTTCTCTGTACCATGTGACCAAATAGTCACATGGTCTGCTGACATCACCAGGGTCCTTCTACTGGATAGGAACTAGCTGCTACCTTTGAGGCAGCAGCAGGTGGCTTTACACATAGTATTACAGCATATTGCATAAATAGCTCATTATGCATCTTGCCGTCTCATATTTAGGAAGATATGGAGATCAGTTTCTGAGAAAACTAATCTCCACTAAGATGGCTTTCGATTTTTATTGTGATGTGACATTAGAATCTATCAGGTTAAGCACTAGAACATATTCCCTATACATCTCATCAGGAAGAAGGATTTAAGGTTCTGGACAGCAGGCACATCTTCAAAGAACTGACTTTGTAGTATGCTAGTAGTATACTTGGATTTTGCAAAAGCCTTTGATACAGTGCCTCACAGCAGGTTACTGCATAAATTAGAAGGCTTTGGTTTGGGCAGTGTTATCTGTACATGGCTTGAGAACTGGTTAAATGATAGATGGCAGAGAGTTGTTGTAAATGGAACATTTTCAATTTGGTCTAAAGTTATAAATGGGGTGCCACATGGTTCATGGTTCAGTCCTGGGCCCAATACTTTTTAATTTGTTTATTTATGATCTAGAAGTGGGAATTGAAAGTAGCGTCTAAGTCTTTGCTGATGACACTAAGCTATATATGGAAATGCATACAGAGCTGGATGTTTTTTCTCTGCAGAAGGATTTAGATAAACTGAATGGGCAGAAAAGTGGCAGATGACATATAATGTAGAGAAATGTAAGGTTATGCATTTGGGCTGTAGAAATAAACATGCTACATAGTAGCATGGGAAATAACTTGGGGAATCCTCATTAGAGAAAGATTTAGGAGTCCTGATAGACTATAGATTTCACAGCAGTGTGCAGAGTCAAATAGGGTACTAGCGTGCATAAAAAGAGGTGTAGAAGCAAAGGATGCTAATATTACCCTACCTCTGTAAAAATCCTTGGTTAGGCCTCATCTAGAAAATGGAGTACAATTTTGGGCGCCAGTTCTTAAAAAAAGACATTGTTGAACTGGAAAGTGTGCAGAGACATGCAAAAAAACTGAGGGGCTGGAAGATCTGAGATAGAAAGAGAGACTAGCCAAACTGGGATTGTTTACGTTAGAGAAGAGATGTCTAAGGGGTAATTTGATTAACATTTATAAATACATTCAAGGTCAGTACAAAGAACTATCCAATGAATTATTCACGCAAAGAGCCAATAAGAACAAGCTGTCATCCATTAAGACTAAAGGAAAGGTGCCTTCGACTAAAACAAAGGCAGGGATTCTTTACGGTAAGGGCAGTAAAGCTATGGAATTTGTTGCCTTGGGATGTTGTACTTGCAGATAATGCAGTTGTTTTCAAAAAAGCAATGTATGCCTATCTATCACAGAACAACATTGGAAATTGTAACAGATGGCTTCAATGCAGATAGGTTGTTGATCCAGGGAAATATCGTACTGTCATTTGGAGTCGGGAAGGAATTTTCTTACCCACTTGCAGCTAAATTGGAAATGGTTTCAGAAGGTTTTTTTTTTGTTTTTTTTTTTTCTTTTTTGCCTTCCTCTGTATCAACAGGAGTGTTTTCAGCATGGGCTGGACTTGATGGACGCATGTCTCTTTTCAGCCTCATCAACTATGTAACTATACAGTGTAAATTAGGTCATCGTTTTGGGAAGATCTAAAACCTTTGATGGATAAACAAGAGATCTCTTCTGCTAAAAATATGCTTTCACAAGGGCTCTGTTTGAACATCCAGGCATCAAAGTAGAGAATACAGAAACTTGTCCAAAGAATAAAGGAAGAACCTACAAATCCCTAAATCATCCATTCCAGAAGGCAAAATAAACTATCACTTTTGGAGGCAGACTTTCAAACTTCAGTTGTATTTCATTGTATATTTTTATTTATATAGCACTAACCAGTGTACATTTAATATAGAAGGGGTACAAAAAGTGTGGTGATAAAGTGCTTATAAAGACAGTCATAAGGGGAACACCAGGTGAGTATACATTAGGATAAAATGTCCCTGCCCCGCAGAGCTACAGTCTAAGTATAGGATTGACATATACATACGAGCTGGTAGAGAAGGAAGTGCAGTTTTTGACATATGAGATAATGTGTTCAAATTATGCTGTTGCTATATTTAAAAGGTGCTGTTTTAGCTTGGATTTAAAGTTTGTTGAGGCTTGGCGAATACCAGGTTGTAGGGCGTTCCAGAGATAGGGAGCAGCAAGGAAGAAAGGCTTCAGTTGTGAAACAGTGATAGTGGTTAAAGGGGCAGAGAGTCGTCCACCATGCGTTGTGCGTAGTGGACGTGCAGGTATGTGTCAGGATATCAAAGATGAAATATAAGGCAGGGATAAGTGATGGAGAGTCTTGATGGTATTGAGGATGATTTTGAATGTGATACATGGAAGGCCTTTACCCCAGTCCACTAGATTCTTGGCATCATCTGAGAAGATTACAGGATAGTGTTCCTTCAATCTACACCCCACAAGTTTCTTGTTACTCATTTCCACTGCATGCTATAAAGTTGGTTCAAAGTCACTCGTTCCTCTTCATCTTTAGTGTTTTTTGGTTGGATAATCAATCTAGAAATATGGAAACTATTTCTGTCTTCAAGGAAGATGTTTTTAGGCCCGATCATTGATTCTGTAGAAGACAAGACCTTTCTGACAGCAGAACTTCCAGAATCAAGGAGCAGGTCAGGAAAGTAATCAGATCCAGAATCTTGACCATGATAATATCTGACTAAAGTATTCCTTTCAGTTTCCTTCAGTGCAGTTCTTTGGGCAGAGCTATATCTAAGAGCCAATAGTTCTTCTGTATTTTGTTAAGCGATCCTAATTTATACTCTTCAGTAAATCTTTTATTGCACTAAAGATAAACAGATTTATTTATGGATAAAAAACAATCTAATTTTACCATAAAAATATGGTAGTGAGCAGCAATATGCTTATTACTGTGGCTTTTTATCTTGCTAGTTATCGTTCTTCCTTTTGTGCTAGTTCTGAAGGTTGTACAGTTACTATAATCACTGTGAATTTTATCCCTTTCAAGACTGATGTTTGATATCCCAGCATGTCACTTGCAACAACGCTAAAGCCAGTAAATGGGGTTTTACTGCACTGCTTAATAAAGATGTGGCATCTGTTCCCAAGAAGTGTTGCTAGTATGGCCAGTTCAGAGAAGTAGGCTTTCTAGACCCCAGTTGCAACAAACTATGTTGTTTCTCAATGGTGAAGGACAATGCATTGGGAGGGATTGACGCCTTAAAGGGATAGTAATGTTTCTTTTTAAAAGCAGCTCTAATTAATCATCATAGTATTTGGACTTTGGAGAGTGTTATTTGAATTCTGTCAGAGTTGTAGTTCAAGAGTAATTCAATGACAAAGTGTCCCCCCTCCTGCCCCTTTTACTGATGTAACACTGCTCAGCCAGATCAGAAGGGAGGTGCCCAGGTAGACTGCAGAGAGGGACAATCTTCAATTAAGATAAGGGAAAAACATGAAAAACATGTCAAGGGGGGAAGGGCTTTCATTGTTCTTGTAGGAAGAAGATTGTCCCCTTCTGTTATCTGTCTGGTCTATGGACTGCATTCCACATTTGAGAAGAGATGGCTTACACTAGGTAAAAGGGGCGGGAGGGGAAGCTTTGCTTGTGGGTATCTCTCAAACCATAATGGTTTGAGAGATAAGACTTATATCGTTCTTCATGTTTTTTTTTTTTTTTTAATGCCTACAAAATAAAATAAAGCTAAAACGAAGTATTACTATACCTTTAAGAATCTGAACAAAATGTGGATACTTCTCTCTATTGATGACCTCACAACAGAGTAATCCATAAAGAGCAGTTCTGTGTTATAAGTGAAATAAACTTCTCCTGGCATTCCTTTGAGTAATACATCATTTTCCAAAATGGGGGAAGGTTTGTGTTCTAAAACACACCAGGAGGAATAGTAGTGTTTGAACTGTTTGTGTTTTGTCATTTGTGTGCTTTTGCATGAGCATTCTCCTGTCATCCATAACAATCCTCTTATTCTGTTTTGCAGGGACTCAGGGGATGTTGCTGCACTAAGAGGGTAAGAAAACTTCACATGTTTAATATTACTATATTAGACATCAGAGACACGCGAATAGAACATCAAGAGACTGTCACTTTGACTCTACTTCATTCATCCTTTATGTAACAGCCCATTGCATATTTAGGAGAAATCTCAAAATTCAACTTTCGGTGGGCAAAGAAAATGATCGCTGATTTAAATGGGGATTTAACCCCCTGATTGCTGGGGGGGGTTCTCTACTGCATTTCTCCAGTGAATAGGATACTGCTAGCATTCAAGGGTTTAAATTCCCTATTTAAATCAATGGGCATTTTTGTTTGTCCCCCGTGGTACATCTGGTTTGCCTCAGATATCTGATAAGCATGTCCGCGTCTGATATTGCTAGAGGGGTGTCCAGCATATTTTGTAGCTGAGAGATTCCATCTCGTACAGAAAGAAAACCTGTATTACAGCACCAGAAAGGTCAGAACAACTAATCTAATGCTAGGAGATGGCAGGCTATTGGGAGGTATTACTTCACAGAGACTGTGAGCTCGGTTCTAATAGAGGTCATAGAAGCAAATGCAGCAAGGGTGATCAACAGGAGGCATATCTGTACTGTGTATCATAGTCTGCGATTTTTGCTTATTGAAGTAGACCGCTGATAAGGGCACTTCATTTTCTAAGTATCATCCAGCACCTCTAGGCTTCGTTTTTTTCCAAGTCCTTACAAGACTGTATAGGATCATTTAGCTTGGAGCCCATATATGAATCTCAGAGGGAAGAGGAAGAGCATGAAGTTCTTGAATTCGCAGCACCTTTTGCAGTGAGTATTATAGTGGATGTGAGGGGATGATATGAAGGACAGAAGAGGGTTGTGCACTTGTTCCCTAAATAGTTGCTTCCGTGTCTATATCTGGCATATTTTCCATGCTTCCTACTTAATAGCTACATAATCATCTCTTCTATTCCATCTTTACACATCAGTTAGGTATTTAGAAAAGACCAAGCATCTTTCACTGTCGAGCAGTGGTGTGGAAGTTCAGTTCTCAAGAGCTACCAACAGTCCAGGACCTAAAGAGTTCCCTGTTTTGAACACAGGTGGGCCAATACGAATGAATAAGCCATTATTAACCTATGCTTAATGAGGGAAATCGTAAATCCTGGACTTTGGGTGGTCTTTGAGGATCAAACTTGGATTCCCTTGCTCTAGAGTAGGTTAAGCAGGAAAATACATTAGTAGTCCACATAAAATGTTCTCTTTCAGCCAGTGTGGAACACAGGAACCATGGGTTAAAGGGATAGTAATACTTAAGTATACTAATCCCTATAGCAAAGTACTACTTAAAAAAATGTATTGCCCCAAGTGTCATCTCTCAAGCCTTTATAGTTTGAGAGATGAACGCTTCTAAAGTTGCCCACTCCCTCCCCCTTCCCCGTAGTCAGCATTCTAGCTGACTGAAACGAAGAGAGTCGTACGACTTTCAGGTGGCTCTCCAGCACAGCTGGATCGCGTTACTAAAAAAGAAAACTTTCACTGAAATGGTCTTCTACGTGTGCTTGGCTTGCAAGCACACGTAGAAGACCGTTTTAATGAAAGTTTTCGCGGCTCTGCTGCAGAGCCGCCTGATGATCTCTGACCGGATTTCCCTGAGTCAACTAGAATGCTGACTACGGGGAAGGGGGAGGGAGAAGGCAACTTTAGAAGCATTCATCTCTCAAACCGAAAAGGTTTGAGAGATGACACTGGGAGCAATAGGTTTTTTTTTTTTTTTTAAGCAGTACTTTGCTATAGGGATTAGTAATACTTAAGTATTACTGTCCCTTTAAAGTTCCACTCCTCAAGATGGCAGCAGATTAAAAAAAAAAAAAAAAAAAAGACAGGGCCTCTGAGGCAGAGACTCAGCTATTTCCATCAGCTGTAGCCCCGCCTACTCCATTTCAAGATAACTGGCCTCATGAAAGGTTGTTCTTGCACTGCTCTTAGACTTGTTTTTCCTCATAGTTATATGGGGCTGTATAATCCCCCATTTGGTGGGCTCCCATTAACTGGCTTTCTTGGATAAGAATTATCCAGTTCACAGGTGTGTTTCTGGACCTTTCCCTGCAAAGATTGACTTTTTCTAGAAGTCTGTCCTTCATGGTTGAAGTTCTCTGAATTTCTTCATTTTATGTAATTGAAGACTGAAGTTTCTTAAAGGGGAACTACCACCCCGCAATAACTTTACATGTATTCCGTCTTCATCTGGCGACTAGCTGCTTAGTAGCGCTAGTCGCCAGAAATATTACCTGATTCCAAAGATTTTGCAGTTTTTCCGATGCTCACAGGAGCAGGAAGCACGGACATCTCGTCACAGTGACGTCCGTGCGCCTGCGCTGTCAGTCCCTTTTGGAGCCAGTCTTTGGAATCAGGTAATATTTCTGGCGACTAGCGCTACTAAGCAGCTAGTCGCCAGGTGAAGACTGAATACATGTAAAGTTATTGCGGGGTGGTAGTTCCCCTTTAAGTTAACGTATTGTGTGCCATGATACTATATTCTATGTACCTTCTATTCTGGCACCCACTTTTATATGGTGTTTTGAGGTTCCTTAACTCTATGTACTTGGTTCCACACTGTTTTTATTGTATTTCTCCTCTTTGTAGAATAGATGTCTATTCCTTCTGTATTTTGCTTGTGTCTTGTAAGGTTTCCAGCCTTATTTTTCTTTTCTTTATGTACTTTGTTAATATTGATGTAGCCCCTTTATGAATTGGGTGCCTGTAAGTTAGCCATCTTTCTTCCTTGCAGTTCTTCACAGGGACTTATCTCTGATCCTGTTTGTTTTCTGGGGGTCAGACAGGGCTCAGAATAGGTCATACTGGGACCTTTGTTCAGAACATAAGAGTTCCGTTTCGCACCACTTGAGAACTTGAGACGCATCATTTGCTGAGCAAGTGCAGTAAAAAAAAAAAAAAAAAAAAACTACATCCCCCAGAATACCCGGTTTTCTAGGCATTCTGGTTTAGGCAAGGTCTATCTTTGGCAGACATTTGCTTTCAGTTTAACCCCTTGCAGTCAGATAAGTATTTTTCTGGTATTTTCAAGTACTTTCTCACACTTTTCTGCTATTTGGACTACTTTTGTCCTACATAAGATTCCCATTTAAGTCTATGGAGAAATGTGTATATAAAACCTTTGATAAAATGATCAGCTGCAGTGGAATACTGGCCCTAACCGACTAGTTGATAGTTAGATCAGACAATAAAGAGTGGGTTTGCCCATTTTGCTGCAGCCATTGCCTGATCAGTTTTCTCTTCTCTCTTCAGTTCTAGGAAATTCAATATCCTCGGGACAAACACCAAGGTTATGAATATGGAGGAATCGAATAATGGGAGCTTGTCTGCTGAATTCAAACACTTGGTAAGGGCAAATGGGTGAATTGGACTATTAATATCTAAAGGTTTATTCGGTTTTCTTTTGCACCTGTTGTCTTAAAATTGAGTGTACTTCATTGTGCATCAGCTGCTGTGGACATGAAGAATTTTTTTGTTCACCAAGATGTTTGGATAAGCACTTTGCAGAAAGGCACTGAACTCCCCCTAAGATTCTCACCACACAAGCCATGAGCAGATTGAGGGGCAGTGGAATCTTCCATTAACCCCAACCCCCAAATTTAATACGCATTGATCACCAAGAAAAGGATGTCTTCAGGGGAAATCAAACTCTTAAGGTGGACCTGTCTTTTTAAGATATGTTTAGTTAAAGAAAATTAAAAAAAATGACATGTTACATTGAAAGACTAATAAAAGACCTTTTTAAAAAAAACAAAAAAAAAAAACCCTGGCTATACCCTCATAGCTGTGTGAGCACAGTTCCCATCTCATAACCATACCTGGGAACTCTCTGGATTTGCCCCGGAGACTCCGGTTCTGACAGAGCTTTACTGGGTCTACGGGGCAGAGGCTGATTCATCCAGATGTGGGGAGGTTCTATTGAAACACAGCCACATCCGCTTTTTCTCCCGCTGTTCCTCCTTCCCCACCCTTCTGTGTGACACTTTTAAGCCCTGCCCCCCCTTTCATCAAGCCCTGCCCCTTTTTACGAGAATAGTGTCCTTATTGTCACCCCCTGCTGAACAGAGGACTCCCCTCCAGGTAGCCCTCAATTGGAAGTTCCCAGGTATGCTCATAACTCACTGGCTCTCTCCCAGGTTGCTGTGCAGAACACGTAGATCAACACAGCTGGATGATAATATCTCCTTACTCAGAGCTCTTGGGAAAATCTCACCTCTTCATAAAAGACCACTGATGGGTGAGGGGAGAAGATCCTGTGAGAGCCAAGTAAGGTTTATTCTTAAACAATTATGCCCTGGGGGGGTGTGCCATATCGCTCCAGAGCAAAATAAACAGTTGTTTTTATTTTGCTATTGTTGGGTTGGACATCTCCCCAGAGCACAGTTTTGTTCCCTTTGCTATTGAGAAGCAGCAATTGTTCTTTTGCTGTTCTTACTAACTAATCATGAATCTTCAGCACATCACTTGATTTATATGCCCTATGAATGTACCATACATTGTCTGTATGTTGTTGGCTATTTGCTTTGAAATATGAATAGTTTTTGTGAACTTGCATTCGTTTTGTTGGTAGCAGTGTATGATATTTCATTTCTGCACCGCACACTGTGAAATGAATGAATCTATTTAGAGCCAATACACATCAAAAGATAAGTTTGTCCTTGAACTGGACTAATTAACATACTGCATAGAGAATTAGCATAACATTCCACTAAAACATAAAGCATCATTTCTCAAAACTTATTTATTTAATAAAAAATGGCAAGAACAACATAATAGACTTTCAAACTAAACTTGTCTTAGACTGACAGGTCTACTTTGTCTCACGTCTTCAGAATTAACCTGATTTTCAAAAACAAAAAAGTGACAATGTTTTGATTTCATCTATTAAGTTGTTTACTGCCTCCCTCAATTACCTATATGGTCATTAGTCAGCTCATTTGTATTCTTAACATATTAGTTACCAGTAACAAATGATTTTTCTGTAAGACTGGGTAATGTCACAAACCATACATGAGTACTATTCCTTCAGAAATAATAAGCTCTTAATCTGGTTAACAAATGCTCTTGTCTTGGCAGGTCTCCTTCAAATTGTGGTTTGTTTTTGGGGGGGGGGGTGTTTTTATGAACGTATTAGAGAAAAGCAGTAAAAACTATTTACACTCCAGCGCCCACCCACAATAGATGTCCTTCAATCTCAAAGTCCTAAGAGCTGCCATATATTAAAGGGATAGTAATACATGAAAATAAGTTTATTTTATATTGTAGTCCTTAAAAAACCACGAAAGATGATATAAGTCTTATCTCCCAGACCTTTATGGTTTGGGAGATATTCATATGTAAAATATAGTATAGTTCACTTTTCCTTGCTGTTTCAGCCAAGTCTGCCATCTAGTGGACAGATTTGGAATTTGGTCCACATAGCAACCGGCAGCTCTTTAGCAGTGCCGAGATCACGATCTTTGAAAAGAACTACTTACTTGGAACTGTGTACAAAGTGTGCCTGGCGTGAAAGCACACTTTGTAGACCTTTCAAATTAAGAAATTCTTTTTAAAGATCATGATCTCAGCACTTCTGGAGAGGCACTGCTGGTCGGGCGACTGGATTCCAAATCTGAAGGGTGGAGCAATTACATCACTCCAGGGGAAACTTTACTTCTGAATATCTCCCAAACCATAAAGGTTTGGGAGATAAGACTTATATCATTTTTCATGGTTTTTTAAGGGCTACAATATAAAATAAACTTATTTTCAGGTATTACTATCCCTTTAATAAATATACTACACCGAAGATATATCAAATTACATACTGTATTAAAAGATGATTGTAATAAGTAGTATATATTAATAAAGAGTCTCAAGATGCAAAAAAGATAAGAGTCCACTCGTGTTAGATATTCTTAATTTTAGTTTGAGACATGCAGACAGTTCTTCTAAGAGTCAGAAGGCCAGTAGTGAAGTAGTTGCAAGACAAAAAACAGAAGAAAGAACCACACCGCCTCCTTTAAGTGTAATACACCTCTGAACTTGGAATTCCAGACAAAGAAACCCCTTTTAACAGGGTGCTCAAATTTAATAAATGTTGAACCTGCCTCTCGGGCGTCTCAGATACCATTGAGGAAGTAACAAGAGTGTTAAGAAACAAGTGGGGTATATTGTTTTATGATTCCTTATGTATATTGGTATTGTTGTTTTATTAAATAGATGTAATTTTTTGATTTACAACATCAGTATCTCTAGTTGGTGTATCCAGATATACACTGCAACAGTTATCTTCCCTCTAACATCATAGCTTTAATTCTATAGGAGGTACTCTAGCCTCCTACACCCTTTGGAGGTTTTCCCTTTGAGTGGAGAGTACGTGAGAGAGAGAGACTAGGACTGAGGTTTAGACCCAGTCAAGGCAACACACCCGGGAGGCATGTTAAGCCTCTATTAAATGTGAGTACCCAGGGAGAAGGGTTTTCTTTGTTGGGAATATCACATTTATGGGTGTATTACATTAGAGGAGATTGTGCTGTTCTTTCTACTGTTTTTTTTTTTGTTTGTTTGTTTTTTTCTTTAAAGCCATGGTTCTTTATAATATCTTCAGGTGGTGAAATGCCACAGTCCAGCTACAGAATACAGCACTGTTCCAATGCAAAAATAAGTAAATAAAATACTGGGCTGCTGTGTGAAGGATAATCCTATATAATAATTTGCAAAAACATGTGTAACGACCAGTCATGCGCAGTACAGACTGCTGAACGTGCTGCAGTCATGCGCAGTAGAGACTGCCCGCGCCGCGGCTGATACAGGGCAGGACGCGGCGTGGGCAGTCTCTGCATCGCACTACTGCCCCGTGACAGGCTGGCACTGTATCAGGCGTGGGCAGTCTCTACTGTGCATGACTGCCCCATGACCGGCTGGCAGTGGCACTGTGGCCCGTGTAACGGGCTCTTCAACTAGTAACATTAATAAGACCTTATGGTAAACAAAATCAGATCTATCCATTAATGGACTTGTGATCTATTTTTAAATCTGTCTATATTGGTTATGGATCATCTTCATAAGATTTGTACCATGTGGTAATGCTGAGTATAAGAATTCATGATGCATTTGGGGGAATGTGCCAGAGAGAAGGAACAGATGTAGACTTGAGTCTCGGAAAGATAAGTGATCCTTTTACCAATCTGTTCCTTAAACGTAGGCTGCATTTGCTCAAGCAGCCTTTCCTCAGCTACATAGTTCCCTGAAAACAGAGGCAGATATACCCAGGTGAACTGGGACAAGCCAAACTAAATAATTCCCAAATTAAATAAATGAGTCGAGACAAACAGAATTGTGAGGAGCACCCATCGAGCACGAACAAGGTAAAGTGTCTTGTTCTAGGCATGGTAGCCTCTCAATGGTGCTACAACTCACGTTTTTCACTCCCATGTGCCATTGCAGAGAGGAAATCTCCATGTCCATATCAGACTGGTCCTGCCCACAGACAGTCCAGCTCCGAAATGTCAGGCAAATCCTCTCTGCACGAGAGAAACAGCATAACCACAGACGTACGTTTCGGCCTATATGGGCCTCATCAGTGCGGTGGCGCTGAATCCCTCTAGGCACACGGAAGCAAGGGCCCATGCCTGGGATGCCCTTATACTTATACTTCTGTTTGTCTCCCTAAGTATAAGGGCATCCCAGGCATGGGCCCTTGCTTCCGTGTGCCTAGAGGGATTCAGCGCCACCGCACTGATGAGGCCCATATAGGCCGAAACGTACGTCTGTGGTTATGCTGTTTCTCTCGTGCAGAGAGGATTTGCCTGACATTTCGGAGCTGGACTGTCTGTGGGCAGGACCAGTCTGATATGGACATGGAGATTTCCTCTCTGCAATGGCACATGGGAGTGAAAAACGTGAGTTGTAGCACCATTGAGAGGCTACCATGCCTAGAACAAGACACTTTACCTTGTTCGTGCTCGATGGGTGCTCCTCACAATTCTGTTTGTCTCCCTAAGTATAAGGGCATCCCAGGCATGGGCCCTTGCTTCCGTGTGCCTAGAGGGATTCAGCGCCACCGCACTGATGAGGCCCATATAGGCCGAAACGTACGTCTGTGGTTATGCTGTTTCTCTCGTGCAGAGAGGATTTGCCTGACATTTCGGAGCTGGACTGTCTATGGGCAGGACCAGTCTGATATGGACATGGAGATTTCCTCTCTGCAATGGCACATGGGAGTGAAAAACGTGAGTTGTAGCACCATTGAGAGGCTACCATGCCTAGAACAAGACACTTTACCTTGTTCGTGCTCGATGGGTGCTCCTCACAATTCTGTTTGTCTCCTTAAATAAATGAGTGTTTAATGCCTTCATTTCTCAGCTGTGAGTAGGAGACTTCTTTGGCATTCAGTATGTTAAAAATTATCATTTAAATTAAAGGGATAGTAATGTCTAAAATAAAGTAGATCTCTGAGTCTTCACTATGGTAAGCATAACAATTTGTGCTATAAACTACAGCAAAGTAAGTAAAGATATTCACTGTAAACTGATCCCCCTCCCGCCCTTGTGGACGCGTCACATTCATCTAAGCGTGTTTCGGATGGAGAGCAGTGAGGGACAAACTTCAGAGTAGGCATCTGCCTACAGGCACACCCTACAGAGAGGCGCCTGCCATAGAAATCATTTTTTTTTTTTTAAGTGGTGTGTCACACTGCGCAATTCCGCCCGCCGCAAATAAGGTCTGATCCTTCTTCGGCACAGGCCTGTAGCTGCTGAGCTCCCCCGGCTCTTTAGTAACACAGAGCACTGGGAGATGACATCATCTCCCAGCACTCTGCATTACTAAAGAGAAGACCGCGTGGGCACTCCAGCAGCAACAGGACTGTGCAGAAGCACAGATCTCTCCTGCCGCTGGACCACCAGGGAGGTAGGAAATCTGAGGCTTAATGTGGAGATGATGGGGGCAATGTGAGGACAATATGGAGATGATGGGGGGCAAGAAATGTGGAGCTGATGGGGGCAATGTAGAGTTAATGTGTGGATTTTATGGGGGGCAATGTGGAGCTGATGTGGGGCAATGTTGAGATGATGGGGCAATATGGGGGCAATGTGGAGCTGATGGGACAATGTAGATGTGGAGCTGATGGGGGGACAATGTGGAGCTGATGGGGGGGACAATGTGGAGCTGATGGGTGGTAACGTGAAGATTTGGAGCATTGTGGAAATGGCCAATGGGGGGGCACTTCAGATTTTTGTGCCCACAGGCTCCTGAGATGTAAATCTGGCCCTAACAGCAGAGTAATTAATTAAACGTAGCACAAATTGTTATGCTTACCATAGTGAAGACTCGGAGATCTACTTTATTTTAGACATTACTATCAATTTAACAGAAATGTTTTGGCTGCTCTGGTGCAGCTGTTTTGCTCAAGAATTTCTCCAGTGCATCAGCCCCTCTGTATTGCACCCTATTGAGCTTTCCAAACTACCTTTGCTGACAGCCCTTCAAAAATGTACTTTGCTTCAGCTTCTCCATGACTAGAGACTGTTGCCAGGCAAGGCGGGTTTTAAGCCACTACTAGGCATTGGACAGAGTACAAAGTAGCAGTCCCTGTTATTTGTCTTGGCTGCTACAGATGTCTCCCACATGGTGCTTTACAGTTAATTGTAGGTTAACTGTTTGAACTTTGAAGTTAACTTTATAGTGTGTTGCGTGCTCTCAGAGAGTGTGACACAATGCAAAGTATAGATAGTAGTTCAACAGATCATAACTTTTCCCACGCATCTACATAATATTGTGAGCTTCTATATGGAACATAGGAACCATGGCGTAAAGTATCCTCCAGCCACAAGGGCAGCCTTAAAAGGCTTTCAGAGGTGGAGACTCCCTCCACTAAGCCAGTTTTAAAAGTGCCTTCCATAGGAGTATATCAGGGTAAATATTATTCCTTAGTTATTCTTTTTGTTTGCTAGGATGGGGCTGTGGAATTATCCATTAGATGGTCTTCTATCTCTGGCCTCGATTGTCCACTTGAACCAGAGCACATATTTAAGGGACTGATAGAGCAATGGTTCTCAACGCTTGCCCTCAGTGGCTACTAACAGGCCAGGATTTGAGAATTTCCTTGTTAGAGTTAATCAATATGAATGAGCCTCTGATCAACACACTTGTGGTCTAGCAGGGAAATTCCTTAGTCCTTGCCTGTTAGCGGCCACTGAGGGCACAGGTTGAGAACCTCTGTGATAGAGGATGGCTTGCATTATCAACCCTCTCCTCACAGTTTCTGCTTAACTGTTCTGAGCAGACATTTCTATGGTACAAAGGAGCCTGAAGAGCCTGCACTTTTTTGTACCTTTCATTCATAGAGAGGGACCTCTGTTACATTTAACCCTTTAATGCCTTTCCTGTAAAGCATTCTTTTTGTATTCATTCTACTGCATAGATAATTAATTTCTAAGCTTTCATTCACATGCTTTCATTTTATTAATTCGTTTTTGAATGTATTGTCTTTTTACTAATGCTTACTATGTTTTAATTTCTTGGGGCCATGGTGCCTTTAAGAATGGGCATATGCGGTGATCATATTTGGAACATAGATGTGTATATGGGACTTCTCTTGCTATGGGTTTCATTTTAGAGGGTGTAAGGTGGACTTTTTATGTGCTTCTGTTTTTTACTCTACATAGCTGTTTCCAGAGGGGTGTAACACCCCACCCCCACCCCGATATCAGCTGGAGAGCCACCACTCCATTTTTATCACAACACCCATTTTTTGGGGTTTTAGAGCATGAGGAGAAGTTGTCCTACTCTGACCTCCTTCTGTTTTGGATTCAACATGCTAAGTTTGAGGCTCTCCCTCCTTGCTTGCCACATTAACTCTTTGCAGTCAGATAAGTACTTTTAACATTGTACTTTTTAATCCTACTTTTTTCTACTTCTACTATTCTGTTTAAGCGGTTTCTTGGCTATGTCTGATTCTAAAGGAGACATGAGCAAGCTAAGGCTTCAAGGTCCCTTTAACCCCACTAACCCGTTGCTCCTCCTTCCAGATTAATCTTCCTGTGGATTTTTCTGGTGCTCTGTCACCCATTCACACCCTCCAGGGCCTTTATCTGCTTAACATGAGCCTGCTTGGGTTAAGGCATTAATTTCCTCAATGAGTTTTATCTCTTCCTCTAATCAAGGGATTTTAGAATATTGGTCCCAGAGCCACCCTGTGCCCCCCACAAGGAGTTTAAACCACCTACCAGAGGGTTATGTCTCCATGATTGGGAATTCCTCCTCCGTGGAAGGAGAATGGACAACCTGGATTCTGTCTCGTCTGTTAGGGATTCTTTTGAGGAATACCCTGGTTCACCTGCCGAGGGTCTTATCTGGCTGTCCTGGAGACCTAAAAGGTCTCAGAGGGCTCAGATTAGCTCTTCCCCTGATATTTTAAGAGATGCATAAAGGAGACTGTAATTTTTCAGAGTAATGGAGGACACCTGACAAGAGGTTGTTCCTTCCCAAACATATCTCTCTTGTATCCTTTTTCTGCTAAGGCTTTAGTCCCTAGGCCCCCCCCCCTCCTCCCCGCAGAGATCCCTCCAACCCACTAACTTTCTAATACTATGGCTTTGTCTCTTGCAAATGCAGAAGCATGTAAGGATCAGGAGGGTAATAGCTTGGATTCACTTTTGTGGTTGCCGCTATTTGCCTCACGTTTGCTGTTGCTTGGGTGACTCAAACTATGACTGTTTGGGGGGAATCCACTGGAGCCAGTTTTAGCCAGAAGGTCTGTGCCTCTGTAGATGCCATTCCAGATTCAGTTTTGCCCAGTAACCGGTTAGTTCTTGTTACTTGGCTTGCAGTGCTGGTTTCCATTAACACCAAAAGTTCATACTGGACCAGACCATTTCTGTGAGAACTGGTCTGTGTTTTGAGGGTTTTTTCGTTCCCTCCCTGGAATTTCTGTGGATGCTTTGGTTTATCCCCATGGTTCCTGTGTTCCATATAGGACTTAGCGAAAAGGGGATTTTTGTGTACATGGTGATAAATCCTTTTCTCTTAGTCCATGTGGAAGAAAAGACTTCCCTCTCAGAGAAAAAAAAAACAGTTGTTTTGGGTTCTCTGGTCCAGGGAATTCCCTTTGTTCCATTTTTCATTTTGCTATACATAAATACGGAGTATGTCCAAGCAGGGGTAAAGTGGAGCAGACTGGGGCACCTAACACTAAGAGCCTTTATAGTCTTCTAGTCAAGTGCCCTGTTTTAGCCCATTATTCCTGTGTTCCACATGGACTAAGATAAAAGAATACATCAGTAAATAGACAAAAAGCCCCTTTTGTTGGTTGTCAACCTGGACTTTTTTTTTTTTCATTCTGTTACTATTCACACCTTTTACCCTTGCTAGTGTTAAATATGGTAAACAAAAAATTAAACCCCAAAAAATGGCTATATATAATTATATACTCTATTTAAAGCTTGATTTTAGCTTTGTTTTCAAATAACATTATGTATTGTTTTCTTTTCTTTGCAGACTCTGAGAGAACAGAGATGTGGCAATGGCGGGAGAGCAAACTGTGATGTGAGTGATAATAAAACCACCAATGTTGTGCAAACATCCCCTTTTTTAAAGAGTTTTAGTAGATAAAGACTTCCTGGGAACACTGAGTCTCAGATTAGTTAGATTTTGAAACTGCAGCATACACTGTTCTTTGCATGCGATAATCCGCTAGTACCTTCAGGCACCTCTGAAGGTTTCTCTTGCCTGCTAAAGACAGAAAAACATGTTAAATTTTCATGTTTTGCATGGTCATGCTCGATAGGTCAGCTGTCTGCTTTAAAGCGAGATACACTGGGTCTATGTGGACCTGAATTGCACATGAACAAAACTATCCTTCATAATGCAGCATCAAAATTCTGGGAAAGCATTGGTCTTTTTTCAGTTCTCTGTGGTTCTCTCATGTTTGTGCACTGGGCATCTCAATGTAGCTCCAACTTAACTGGCGCATCTGCTACCAGGGGAACATATCTGCTGATAGAAATAACAAGACGGTCCTATGTGGCTCCATACAAGTAAACCAAGTGTAAACCCTGTCTAAGGCGGCATATATCATACCAGTGTGCTACTTTGCGTATTTGAAAATGAGTGTTTTGTTGCATAGTTTGACCAAGTATGTGTAGGCTCACTTACTTTGCCATTCTCACAGTTCTAAACATAATATGTGATAAAATTCAGTTAATTTCAACATGCACAATTGTTTATTATTGTTAAAAAACATGGTACATGGCCTTATTTTCTGACTGGCTTGCCTGACCTTGGTATTTTCTTTAATTGTGTTGTTAAAAGGAATATATGTAGTTCGCAGTGGCTGGTGCAATGGACCTATAAAAGGAACTGGTGGTGGTCCGGTCCTTTTGGGTCCTTAACCACTTACCCACTGCAGATGATTCTTGCTTGAGAGAGGGTCAGTCTAAGCATTGGGATTCTGGATATTTTATTCCTCTGAGTAAAGTTTTAGCTGTTTTTAACTAGGTGTGCTACCATTTATTTAAAAACTATTTGGCCAGAAGGAAATTTTAAATGTGTTTTTAATCTAGAATGTTTTTGTGGGTTATATATATATATATAATTTGATCCCCATGGTGCGGGTGGAACACCAGAGGGACGCAACCAGAGGCAACAGGGAGCAAGAGCAGACCTGAACCATGCAAGTTCTCAGAGTATAGAGCCAGTAGTCAGCCAGAGCCACAGGCCAGACAAGCCAGGGACTAGACGGAGCGATAGGCAGGAAGAGCCAGAGGTCAGACAAACCGGGGACTACACGGAACGAGTAAGTGAGCCAGAGCCACAGGTCAGAACCGATGTGAGTAGTCAGAGAAGCCGGGGTCATACATGGAGCGAGTTAGTCAGCCAGAGCCACAGGTCAGAACCGATGTGGGTAGTCAGACAAGCCGGGATTCTAAGGAGAGCACAGGTCACAACGGAGTGCAAGAGACAATATCAGAAACGCCACATAAGGGCAATGACCCCCAGGCCCAAGGAGGTTTATAAAGGAGCAGAAGGACCCAATTAGGCCACCCAGAATAGGCCCATAAATATGCTCGTGCCTGTTACCTGATGTCGGCAATGAGGAATGGCCAGAGGCCATGCTGGTTGGCGGCCACACAGAGGTAGGAGGCACGGGAAAACTTGGCCTCTAAGGAAGACTGTGATAGCCTGCTAACAGTCTTTTTTCAAGGCTTACCTTGCCATATTGGGCTATGCTCCCAGTTTCTCTACAGGCTTTTGCCTTTCTGTATAATTCTTTTTCCAAAGGCTAACCAGTCCATAACATAAGCTACAAATTTGTTTAATGTGCTACATAGCATGTAAACTAGCTGTGATTCCATATTTTTAAATTCCTGTTGTAGTAGCTAACTTTCTTTCACTGTCGTCCAATACAGGTCACTGGTACTTCTGGGAGGCGATTCGCCCCTTTAATAGGCAGGAACAATTATGCAAATGATTGCAGGGGCGGAGCCTCCCCTCCTACTTAAGCCACCTTCAGGCCAGAGCCACCAGATTGATTTGTTCCTGGGTGCTGTGCACACCAGGTAGAGAACATCTATGCATTCAACTTAGTATTTTGTTATTTTTTGATTCAAATATGGAATACCACCATTAGGAGGGTGACCATGGCTGTGAATTGCCCTCTTTAAAGTGGCTGGTGCAGCTTCCAGGGATTTTCTGTGGACCTTATGCCCTGAAGAGGGAACAGCTTGAGTTTAGCAGCTTCCCTACTGGGGAATTTACCTCTGGTCTATTCCCACTTCATCATGGTCACCTGAAGACAGAAGTCCTTGCAGGAAAGGTGAGCCACCCATTGAGTGCTGAAGGTCCACTTGTCCCCACAGTGTCCCTTTACTGGGCTTGTATTTGGGAGTTTGCTTTGCACTCCAGCACTCATAGGGTGTTTTTATTTGCATTTAATGTATTTAATGCAGTTTCTGTGGTATTCTCTGGGTTAGGAGCCTTGAACAGTATTTCTTTATGTGTTTTATGTATGTTTGGGCACTTTTTAATGTTTTACTAAACTTTATTAAAAATGGTGTTCCGCGCCTTTAAGCGCGGCTTTTCCCGTTTAGACTCTATGGCTCCTTTACTCTCTATGAGATTTCACAGTCTGGGACATATCTCTGGAACCGCTTGTCACAGCAACTCCAGAGAGGGCTCATTTTAATGCTAAGCTCCTGCTCTATCATCCGGGTGTTTTATTAGTGTGGGGTGTTCAGGGGGGCTTCGGGCACTGTTTGAGGTACTTGTATGGGGGAAACTACATTTCCCATGAGCGCCCGGTTCGCGCTCGTTTCTGTTTGGCTATCCTGACGGCCGCCATTTTATGGAGCTCTTCCTCAGCGAGTACACTACGCAGGGACCGAGCCTTCTCTCCCCTCAACAGATTAACCCTTCGCTGGCCAGATAAGTCCAATATTAGGCATTTCTGGGGTGAAACTTTAATCTTCCACACTCTTACTGGGTGATAGAGTTTAAAGTGGGGTATATTGACGCTGTGAGCATGTCTGCTTCACTGGAGCTAGGGGCTAGACCCAAGTCTAAGGAGGATGGGGGGTCTGCTCCCCCCATGGCGTTTTGCTCCTCTTGTCACACTGGGCTATCTAGTGATAATGTGGGGGATCTATGACCTAAGTGCACTGGTCAAGATAGCAACCCTGGGCTTCCCAGCCATGCTATTGAGCCATCTTGGGTGAGGGAGTTTAAAGCTGCCACTAGGGATCTCAGATCCACTCTTCAACTCTTTCCCTCTCAGGTACAGGGGGCTCTCCAGGTCTGGCAGACCCCCGCTACAATCAGGACCTCCCTGCCTAAGCCACAGGGTGCTCCTGATGTGTCTGATTCTTCTGAGGCAGAACTCTTGCAGGATTCTGATGCTGAGGAACGCACTGTTATTGAGTCTAACAGGTCCATTGGGGACCCTTATGAATGTGACCTTGAAGTTTCGGCTGAGGGTCTGATTAGAGCTGTACTGAATACGCTCAACCTTCCTCTGACTCGGGAATCCACTTATGATCCTACTGATGTTTTTCAAAAGAAACCATCTAAGCCTGTTGTTTGTTTTCCAACTAACCCTACTCTTGCCCGTCTAGTCTCTGAGGCATGGAAGAATCCTGATAGATCCTCCTCTGTCTCTAAAAAGTTTGCTAAACTGTACCCTTTTCCTGAGACTGAGCTGGCAAAATGGGTTCATCCCCCCAAGGTGGATGCTCCTGTTTCCAGACTATCCAAGTCTACCGCTTTGGCTGTCTCTGAAGCCTCTGCCCTGCAGGATTGGACGGATAAAAAGCTAGAGCTTTCTCTTAAGTCTATTTTTGCCTCCATTGGCACTGCCATGCGTCCAACCTTTGCAGTGGCATGGGTTAATAGAGCCATTGCGGCCTGGACTGAACGACTGACTGAAGCAGTTCGCCAGGATGCACCAGTATCTGAACAGTTGCAGCTTCTTGCTAATATCACTGAAGCTCAGAACTATGTTGCTGACGCTGCTTTTGATGCTGTGCGCATGATGGCGAGGGCCTCCACTGCTTCTGTGGTGGCTAGACGTGCCCTTTGGCTGAAAATTTGGTCTGCTGATACAGCCTCTAAGAAAGCCTTGCTTTCCTTGCCCTTTCAGGGGAATTTGCTATTTGGGTCTGAGCTCAAAGAAATGATCAGTGAGGCTACTGGTGGTAAAAGTACTCTTCTACCCTCAGTCTTTAAGAAAAAGTTTCCAGCCAAACGCAATCGGTCCTTTCGTTCCTTTCAGACTGAGACACGCTCCTCGGCCCAGACGGGTCCTCCCGCTACGCGCTCCTCCTCCAAGCCCAAACAGTCCTGGAAGCCCAAAGTGGCCCCCAAGGCCAAGACCTCCAAGACTGCTTCGGCATGACTCGCCGAACCCGGGTCCGCATCCGGCTGTAGGTGGACGTCTCCGCATCTTTCGCCGGACTTGGGAGGAGTTAGTGGCGGACCCATGGGTTCTTCAGGTGGTGTCAGAGGGATACAGGATCCCTTTCTCCTCCCTTCCTCCTTTTCGGTTCCATTTTACTCGTCCTTCTCAGGAACCCACAAAAAGACGTCTGTTCGACGACGCTATTCAGGATCTCTTGGACAAAGAGGTTCTGGAAGTGGTTCCTCAGGAGGACACAGGTTCAGGATTTTATTCCAACCTGTTTGTGTTGGCCAAAAAGGACGGAGGGGCTCGTCCTATTTTGGATCTCAAAGATCTCAATGCCTATGTGGAGTCCCTGCGCTCTGTGATTGCAGCAATGTCTCCAGGGGAGTTCCTTGCCTCCCTGGACCTTCAGGATGCTTATCTTCACATCCCTATTCATCCAGAGAGCAGGCGGTACCTCAGGATTGCCTGCCACAGGGGACACTTTCAGTTTTCTGCTCTTCCCTTTGGGCTGACTTCAGCTCCTCAGGTCTTCCAGAGAGTGTTGGGCTCCCTGATAGCGGTGCTTCATCAGGACGGGGTCAGGGTGACTCCCTACATGGACGATCTCCTCATCAAAGCTTCCTCGGCGGAGCTTCTTCACCAGCAATTGCAGAAGTGTATCCACACTCTGACCCGCCATGGCTGGATCCTGAATCTGGACAAGTCGGACTTGGTCCCATCTCAGAGGCTTCTGTTCCTGGGTCTCCTGTTCGACACTCGCCGATGCATGGTGTTCCTGCCGGAGGATGTGGCTCATCAGATAGCTATCAGAGTGGCGGGGATTCTGGAACTGGACTTAGTGCCGGTAACGAAATTGTCGTCCCTGGTGGGGAAGTTCATTTCCACGATCGAAGCGGTTCCTTTTGCCATGGCCCACTCCAGGGAACTTCAGAGATTTGTGATCCAGACGTGCAAGAATCATCCAGATCATCAGCATCTGTCAGTCCCTCTACCTCCTCATGTGGAATCGAGTCTGCACTGGTGGTTGGACCTCTCCCATCTCCTGAAAGGGAGATCCTTTCAAGTTCCTTGTTGGACCACGATCACAACGGATGCCAGCCTTCAGTGCTCAGGGGAAATGGGGTCTGGAGGAATCTCTTCTCTCCATCAATGTTCTGGAACTGCGTGCCATCCGGCTTGCCCTGAGACACTGGGAATCTGAACTGACCGGTCTTCCGATCAGAGTGGAATCCAACAACGCCACTGCGGTGGCTTACATCAACAGGCAAGGCGGCACAAGAAGCGGCACCGCCTGGTTGGAGGTCAAGGATATTTTGTCTTAGGCAGAAGATCACGTGCCTGTCATCTCTGCAGTCCATATTCCAGGCGTGGACAACGTCATGGCAGACTTCCTCAGTCGTCATACCGTCGACAGCGGAGAATGGGCTCTTCATCCAGAGGTGTTTCATTTGCTCACCCAGAGGTGGGGGATGCCGGAGGTGGACCTGATGGCCTCCAGACACAACAAGAAGGTTCCGGTGTTTTGCTCCCGGCGGAGGGACTCCCTTGCTCTAGCAGTGGATGCCTTGTCGATCCCTTGGGATTTTTCTCTGGCTTACATCTTTCCTCCTCTTCCTCTATTGATCAGAGTCATCCAGAAACTGAAGCGGGAGCGTTGTCCTGTTATCCTGATCGCTCCAAACTGGCCTCGCCAGTCCTGGTATCCGGAGTTGATGGCCATGTCAGTGGCGGATCCGTTCCCACTTCCTGCCCGTCCGGACCTACTTCTTCAGGGATATCTGTGGAAGGAGGATGTTCACTCTCTCCATTTGATGGCATGGCGGTTGAATCCTCGATTCTAGCAAAGAAAGGATTTTCTCCTTCTGTGGTGTCGACTATGCTCAGTGCTCGTAAGCCTGTGTCTTCCAAGATCTATCATCGCACATGGTCAACTTTCGTGGCATGGTGCTCTGATAAGAAATTATCCCTTGATTTTCATCTTCCCACTGTCCTGGCCTTCTTGCAGGACGGTGTTGATAAGGGGCTCAGTCTGAGTTCCCTCAAAGTTCAGACTTCTGCCTTGTCTGTGTTTTTCCAGGAAAGGATTGCTATCCTTCCTGATGTGAAAGTTTTCTTCCAAGGTGTGACTCATGTTCGACCTGCCTTCAAGAGTCCTACTCCCCAGTGGGACCTCAATTTGGTGCTGGGAGTTCTCCAGCGACCACCGTTTGAATCCTTGGCTTCTATTCCATTACGTCTCTTGACTTGGAAGATGGCCTTCCTTTTGGCTATTGTTTCAGTTCGCCGGGTAGCAGAGTTACAGGCTCTGTCTTGTAAACCTCCTTACCTGGTGTTCCACAAGGATAAGGCTGTGCTTCGCACTACCAAGGAATTCTTACCCAAGGTTGTGTCCGAGTTTCACATCAATCAGGAGATTGTGGTTCCCTCTTTCTGCCCTAATCCTTCATCTGACAAGGAACGAGATCTCCATTTGTTGGATGTGGTGCGTTGCCTCAAGTTTTATGTTCATTGCACCGAGTCTATCAGGAAGTCTGACGCTCTATTCGTCATTCCTGAGGGGCCTAGGGCAGGGAGACCGGCCTCCAAAGTTACCATTGCCTCTTGGATTAAGGCTACTATCCGTGAAGCCTACAAGTTGCGGAATAAGCATGTTCCATTCCGGGTGACTGCCCATTCCACCAGATCTATTGGGGCCTCTTGGGCCTACAAGAATCAGGCTTCCGCTGATGAACTGTGCAGAGCGGCTACTTGGTCCTCTGTGCACACTTTTTCAAAGCACTACCGTGTTGATGTGCTGGCCTCGGCTGATGCCAGTTTTGGAAGGAAAGTCCTGGAGGCAGTTTTGCCTGTGTAGGTCTTCCACTCTGTGATCCTTAGTGCTTCCTTACTGTTGAGCCCAGTTGGCTCTAGTTCCGTGTGCTGTGTTAGTTCAGGGATTGTTCCCTTGATTGGTGTCCGTTGACACTTTCAGTTGGGCTATGTAATTAACTGGTTCATAGCAGTTTTAATGACTTGGGCCTTGTTCTGGTCCTTGCCTTCTTCCCACCTCTGGATCAGCTCAATGTTTGTACATCCAAGAAGTACCAGTGACCTGTATTGGACGACAGTGAAAATAGGATTTTAGTCTTACCTGTTAAATCCTTTTCACTTAGTCCATAAAGGTCACTGGTCTCCCACCCTGTCAAGGGACCAGACCTGGCTCTCCTGTGGCATTCAGTGGGGGACCTTTGGGGCATGCTCACAGGAGTCTTTCTTCTTGCTTACCTGGGGTCAGTTTTAGGGTCTCAAATCAATCTAGTGGCTCTGGCCTGAAGGTGGCTTAAGTAGGAGGGGAGGCTCCGCCCACTGCAATCATTTGCATAATTGTTCCTGCCTATTAAAGGGGCGAATCGCCTCCCAGAAGTACCAGTGACCTGTATGGACTAAGTGAAAAGGATTTAACAGGTAAGACTAAAATCCTATTTTAAACACTTTTCTTAAATTACAAACAGCATAAGCTTGTTTACAAAAAAATATTTTTTATTTATTTTACATACATTGTGGAACACAAGAACCACGGGGGTAAAGTATCCTCCTGCAGGAGGGCATGGCACTTGCCTTAAAAGGCTCTCAGAGGCAGAAAATCCCTCCCTGTTTCACTTTACTCCCCACGAGTATAGCTCAGATGTGAAAGCAACCTCACAGAACAGGCATGTGCAAAGTTCCTCTTTAGCCTTCTTTTTTAGCCAGTAGGATATGGTTCTGTAATCCCCTATTAGATGGTCGCCTACTTCTGGCCTCCATTGTCTGTTTGAACCAGAGTGCAGACTTAAGGGGCTTGGGTCTGTTAGAGGATGTCTTGCATTATCAGCCCTCTCACCTTGGTTCTGCTTAGCAGATCTTTGTTTGGTACATAAGAGCCAGAGGAATGAAGAAGACCAGCTTTCTTGCATGGGTCCTGTAATTGTGTCTTTATCTGTTTGTCTGGCAGGCTGTACATCTCTGTACATTTCTATGCATTTTTGTCTGTCCCACTAGCCTTCTCTTTTACAGAGAGAGATCTTAATACCTTTTATTTTAGTTTTAATTCTTGTACTACAGTTCATTCATTAATGCTTGTTTTACTTTCTCTTCATTCATATTTACCTTCAACTCCTGTTACTTCTGTTACTTTAGTTTTTTTTTTTACTTATTACATTTTATTTCATGTTTCATATTTTTACTTCATTCTTTATTCATTTTCATTTTTTTTTTTAAACTGGTGCTCTGTGCACCTTCATTTTTGGGAGCTGCAATGCCCTTCAAAACAGGCATATTGGCTTGAGACATCAAAGGTATTTGGGACTTTCTGTCCTTCCACCCACCACCCCACCCCCCAGCACGGCTGCATATTGGTGGGTGTAAGGAGCACGTTGTCACTCTCTTGGGGATCCCACCCCCCAATATTTTGGGGGAGACTATTGCATGGCAGCTGGAGAGCTACTGCACCATTTTTTCCAGGTTTTAGGGCATGGGAAAAGGGGGCTCTTCACAGACCCTCTTTATTTTTTGCATTCAACGTGCAACTCATGATGCTGGTCTCTTCCTCCTTTCCTACCACTTTAACCGTTTTCAGTCAGATGTACTTTTAACTTTTTATATGAGTACATTTATCTTTATTTTACTGTTCTGCATTTTATCTTTAATTCATGCCAATTTGGTCTTTCTATGGATTCTTCTGGTACTTTTATGTTCTTCTTCCTAAGTTTCCCCCAAACATCCAGGACCCTCATCTAATAAACAAGAGCCCAGTTGGGTTTAGACTTTCATTCCTTCTCCTATTCGAGGGATTTTAGAGACTTGGTGTTAGGACTGTCTTTTGTCCCCCAAAAGACATTTCAGCCATTTAATAGAGGGTAATTTTCCCATGACTGGGGATTCCTCTACTGAGGAAGGGGACTGTGATGTCAATGATCTGTATTTGTCCTTCTCTGTTGAGGATTATTTTGAGAAAAATATTGGTTCTCCTGCTGAGAGTCCTATTTCTGCCCTTCTGGAGGCCCTAAAGGTCTCAGAAGCCTCAGGTTACAGATCATCTTCCCCATATATATTTAAGAAATTAAAAAAGGAGGCTTCCATTTTTCTTTCACACCATTCCTTAGACCAGGTGCTCCTGGAAGACTGGAGGACACCTGAGAAGAGTTGGTTCCTTCCCAGGAATATCTAACAATCTGGTTTTCTGCTGATGCTTTAGCACAGTAACATAGTAGATGAGGCTGAAAAAAGACATGCGTCCATCAAGTCCAGCCCATGCAAAAAAAAACCCTGTTTATCCAATCTAGTCCCAAGTGTGTGTGTGGGGGGGGGGAGGAATTATTCCTTCCTGACTCCAATTGGTAGTCAAATAGTTCCCCGGATCAATATCCTATTTGCTTTGAAGCAATCTGTCATAATTGTCAATATTGTTCTGTGCTAGATAGTCCATTGTTTTTTTGAATGCAGTTGCATTATCTGCAAGCACAACATCCCAAGGCAAATAATTCCATAGCCTTATCGCCCTTACTGTAAAGAATCCCTGCCTTTGTTTTAGTCGAAAGCGCCTTTCCACTGATCTTAATGGATGACCTCTTGTTCTTAGCTCAGCTCTTTGCATAGATAATTAATTGGATAGTTCTTTGTATTGACCTTGAATGTATTTGTAAATGGTAATCATATCACCCCTTAGACGTCTCTTCTCTAATGTAAACAAACCCAGTTTGGCTAGTCTCTCTTTGTAACTCAGATCCTCCAATCCCTTTATCAGTTTTGTTGCACGTCTCTGCACCTTTTCCAGTTCAGTAATGTCTTTTTTTAGAACAGGTGCCCAAAATTGTACTCCATATTCTATATGAGGCCTAACCAAGGATTTATACAGAGGTAGGATAATATTAGCTACCCTTCCAGCAGTGGGTGCTCCAATTTCTCATCTTTCCAAAAATACACTTGTGGATGCCTGGGTTCTCTTTTGAAGGCAATTTTTGTGTCTTCTGGTAACTCCTTACATTCCATCTTGGCTGTTGCTTGGGTGAATAAGGCTGTATCTGTTTGAAGGGAAAACCTTTTTGAGGACATCCATGTTTACACGCCTAAAGAGGATATTGTGGTGGCTGTCTGTAAGATCCTTGAAGCTAATGCTTATATTTTAGAAGTGGCCTTTGATGTCACTAGGTTTACTGGAAAGGCTTCACCTTTCTCTGTGGCCACGTGTCATACTCCATGGCTCAAGCTTCTGACAAGTCTTTACTGTCCCTCTAGTTCATGAGCAAGCAGTTATTTGAGCAATCCTTTTTTCTCATTTAAGATACATGGTTTTCTTTACCCCCGCCAGTATGGGTAAGTGCCCAGGGTACTTCTGCAGTGGCCCAGGCTCTCTCTACCCCAAAACCCAAACAGGCCTGGACAGGCAAAAATCCTGTAGGAAGCCCAAAATTAATAAGCTTACCTCCACATGACTCACCGGGGGGGGGGGGTCTGGTCCACCTCGGGCAGTAGGAGGTCATTTATACCTTTTTTGCAGTGCATAGGCCTTTTCTGTGATGGTCAGCAGGTTTTGTAGGTAAATGCAGAACAGTAACTCAAAGAATTAAAGTCCCTTTTCCCTGTTGCTTCCTTATTTAAAGAGTTGCTCACAGTCCCATGTGGAGTCGTGATTTAATCTGATTACTCTGAGAAGTATTAAAGTCAATAAGAAACACTTTGGGCAACAATAGTACCATTTTGTATTGGCTCATTTAATTTTATGGGAAAGAAAAACCTTCACCTGGATGCAGTGAATAAGAATGATGTGAATTCGAATCCTTAAGGCAAAATACATTCATACATCTGGTGAGCATAATTTATAAGGGATGGGAGGTCATACTTTATTAACTCCGACAGTTAATGCTCTTTGAAGGGTCTGCAGACTTTTCTTTCTCTCTGTATATGTTCTCATAAAGAAACCTGTTCCCTTTCAGGTCACTGCTCAATCCTCCCAGGCCAGTGGGTGCCTCTTGGGCATACAAGTATCAGGTCTCAGTAGAACAGCTGTGTAAGGAGATGTCACGGCATTCTCATCACACGTTTGCTGAACACTACAGTGTCCGTGTTCTATCTTCGGCTGAAGCCACTTTAGTTGGAAGCTCCTACAGGCCATTGTGCCTGCAAAAGTGTCATAAATCATTTTCTCTTAGTACATGTGGAACACAGGATTTCCCTTCTGGACAGAAAACAGCTGTTTGAGTCCTGGGTATGGGGGTGCCCTCTTGGTTTCCCTAGTTTTTGGGACCCTTCCTGTTTTGCTTCTGTTTTCTTTGGTATTCTCTATTTATATCAGAACTGAGCTATACTGGTGGGGGGTAAATTGAGTCTCCACCTCCTGAGAGCAAGTGCCCTTCCCTCCTAGCACAAGTATACTTTACATGCATGGGTCCTGTGTTGGGACATGAACAAAGAGAGAAGTATTGGTAAGTACACAGAAAGTTGCATGTGTGTGTGTGTATATATGTATAATATATAGATATAATGTAAGATATGTAATAGTCATTAAAAACAGGTATGTTCACAATCCGGGATTCCATTCAGCTGAATCTTACCGTATTCATGGAGTCTGTAGTTTTGTTTAGCCGTTTCCTGATTCAGTTTATTCTTGCACTAAGCTGGGGCCCAGATGCTTAAATAGGGATGGGATTTCAGGACTGTCCCCGCTTTCAGGTATAGACTTCAGTATTCCATATAATCCTAAAAATAAGGATTTGGTACTTCTTTATTAGTTAAATCCTTAACAACCAATAACGTTCCAGGATCATCATCGGTGTCTGAGCTTTAAGGACCAGTGACGATCCTGGCACAATATGGAATTTCAGTCACGACACGCTGTGATTGCTGGGTCGACAGGATTAAAAAAAAAAAAAAAAAATATGCATTGGTCCTCCAGCGCACCCCACCCCTGACAGTGCAGTCCTTAAAGGGATAGTAATACTTGCAAATTACTGATTCCCATATTGTAGCTTTGTTAAAAAGAAACTTATTGCCCTCAGTGTCATCTCTCAAACCCTTATGGTTTGAGAGATGATAGCGCTCAAAGTTCTCCCCCTTCCCTGACTGAACGCTGACTGCAGGGATTACTTGCATCAGGTGGCTCTGCAGCATTGCCGAGATCGCGTTTATAAAAAAGAAATATTTCACTAAAACTGTCTTCTACGTGTGCTTGCAAACCAAACACACCTAGAAGACCATTTCAGTGAAAGAATTCTTTTTTATAAACGCAATCTCGGCTCAGCTGCAGAGCCTCCATATGCACATAAGACTGTCGTACGACCGCTTCCCCTGCAGTCAGAGTTCAGTCAGGGAAGGGGGAGGGAAACTTCAAGCGCTATCATCTCTCAAACCATAAGGGTTTGAGAGATGGCACTGGGGCAATAAGTTTCTTTTTAACAAAGCTACAATATGGTGATTAGTAATTTGCAAGTATTACTATCCCTTTAAGGGGTTAAATCCTATTATCTGTATTACTTTAGTTCACAGCCTCAACTGAATTGGTTTATTGGTTTTATGTTTAGATGTTTTAAAAGGATCGGGCTGCTTCCTTCATGATTTGTTTGTTCTTTTGAAAACAGTTATACACCCAAAATTTTTATAAACTACAGTGTTTTATTTTGGCTTACATTATCGCCATTAATCTTGAAAAGGTTGAAGAGTCATTTATGTCAAATCCTCCCCCCATTCTCTTTCAGGCATCCCTTATAGTAACAGAAGAACTTCATCTAATCACGTTTGAGACAGAGGTTTATCATCAGGGCTTGAAAATTGATCTGGAGGTATGCGATTCAACATTATGTAAGGAATTACATCTACTTTCAACACTGTACCAACCCTTATTGTCCATCACATACTGTTAAAGTGCTTATGAGAAGTACAGTTCACGGTATACGAAGGAAGAACGAGAAGACTTGTATACCCACTCAACACACCAACCTTCAAACAATTGCCTGGTTTTCTAGAAGGGACGCTCTGCTGAACCTTTTTTTAATTAATTGTCCCTATAATCTGAAGTCTAATTCAGTAGCGCTAACAAAAGTTGCATAAAAGGGTATATCAACCAGTGGGTCAGTCTCTTTGAAGTCAGCCTGTGCTAATATAAAGTTATCATAGATTCCCTGATACCTTGTAAAAATGTGGGTATATACACTTAGATACACTGTACTCATAGGTAGCAGTGGTACAATTTCTGTACTTGGTACTGGAGAAGTAAGACCCTCATTGACATAAGTACTCATGATGGAGTATCTCAGAATAGATAGAGTAATACTGTCTGTAAACAGATCAGCCTTTTTGAATAGGACTCTGTGCTGTTCTCAGTACATTAAAGGGATAGTATTACTTCAAAAATACTATCCCTCATATTGTAGCCAAGCACACATAGAAGGCTGTTTCAATGAATCATTTTTCCTTCCATAACGAGATATCGGCTCTGTTTAAGAGCCTCCGACTGTCCCAGGACCTGATTCTCCTGCTGGCAGCAGAACGCTGACAGCAGGGGAGAGGAAACTTTGAAAGTGGCTATCTCTTAAACCATAAAGGTTTGAGAGATGTCGCTGGTGTCATTTAACTCAGTTTATTAAGGGCTACAATATGAGGGATAGTAATTTTGAAGTAATACTATCCCTTTAAATGTTTGATCTGTAAACTCTTTATAAGCTGCTATAAAAGTAAGTGACTTATGGAACAAACTACACAGGCAGTAGAAATGTAAGTTTAAGATTCGATTTTTCAGGATCTGGAATGAAAAATATTTTATATATTTTTTTTATATGCAGATGGTAGTTTGAAGTACCAGTACATGACAATTTTAAATGCAATTTGCACTATTTAGTTTATAGTTTGTAGGTGTTAGTGTTCCTTTAAAACATGTATCTTTGACAAGACTAAGTGACTTGGAGAACCTGAGTTATAGGAAGGGATTCCTTGCTAAAGAGGTTTGTAATCCGTAGAAGAGGAGAGGACAAAATGATGTTATGGATTAATCAATGACTAGAGAGAGGGGATATGATTGAAACATTCAAATACATGAAGGGATTCAACAAAGTGCAGGATGGAAGTATATTTCAAAGGAGTAAAAATGTTTGGACAAGAGGCCATAGTTTAAAAATAGAGGGACACGGGCTTAGATGTAATGTAAGAAAGTTTTACTTCACTGAGAGGGTAGTAGATAAATGGAATAGCCTACCAGCAGAAGTGGTAGAAGTTAATTCAGTGACAGAATGTAAACATTCATGGGATAGGCATAAGGCTGTCCTTAACTTAAGAAAAGACCAAGGACCAAAAAAGGTTTGAGGTTTTTACTGTAGGAAAATGGGTAGACTAGATGGGCCGAAATGGTTCTTATCTGCAGTCAAATTCTATGTTTCTATGTATTTGGCCATTTGTGATTCTAGATAACTGTGAGAATCTCTGAGCTAGATTATTTCCTCCTGTTACTATTATGTGAAGTAAACATTGTGTAAAGAAAGTAATGAGCATGCATGTGATCTCGGAGTGTGGAATGTACAAAATAAAATTATGTTTAGAGCATATGTAGTAGGATTTATAGATGCAAATAGGTACCACAATCTACAGGCTTGTAGGAAGAGCAGGACGTTTAAAGCAATTATATGTTTCCTTTTCGTTACGTGTCAAGGTCGGGTGTATCAACTCCTAGTAAGCATATGCTTTAGTAGTGCTCTTACATCCTTCAAGGTACTGGCCCCTACCAGAGACACCACTTGCACCTCAAAATTACTTTAAGTATTAAAGTGGGCAATCAGTTTTAATTTTTAATTATTATTAACCCCTTAACGACAAATGACTTACCAGGTACGTCCCACAGAAACTGTCACTTAGTGACAGAGGACGTACCTGGTAAGTCCGGGTCTCCGTGCGGCTGCACGCCGCTCGGGGACTCCGGACTCATTTAAAAAAAAAAAAAAAAAGTACCACGGGCATTAAGGTGGCAGCCGCATACGCACGTGGCTGTCACTAAGGGCTTAACATATTTTTGTTGCATATTTCAAAACTACCTATGTTTCATGTTAGGCAAATGTAAGATTTAGAAGAAATTCCCACTTTCATTCCCACTCTCTGTGCACCACATATCTTAATTAGCATAAGAAAAAAACATTGAAAAACTTTATTACCATATGAAACCCTCACACACAGAACATAATTTATGTCTCCTCAGAAAACAAACACACATTGAACAGAATGCTTCATTACATTATGTATGTCTCATTAGGAGACACAACTCCTATTGGGTGATTCAGTGGGGACTTTACTGCTCCCATTGGGTGATTCAATGGGGGCATGTTTATCATACGGGGAGTTGGCCTGCCCCCTCAGATGTCTTTTGGAGAGAAATCTTATTAAAAAAAACTATGTATATTGTTTTTCCATGGATCCTAGATATGTCTCCAATGCATTGTAAAGCAAATAGGGGCTTAATATAGCTAGGCTAATGTAAAAGCCCGTGTACACGGGCCAAGGTCCGGGTAATGTTAAGAGGCCACTGCCTCACTGCTCCACGTGATGCAGTCTTGCATCGTCTCACTCACGCAATGCAGTCATTCGCAATAGAGACTGCCCGAACACGCACATTCTCTACTGCACATGACTGCATCGTGACAAACATCCTAGGTAATTATTATATAGGATGGTAGTGATGTTTATATACATTCTTTAAGGACAATGTATTTTTATTAATGTTGACTAATCCAGTACATATTTTATTTTATATGTAGACTCATTCATTGCCAGTCGTTGTAATTTCCAACATATGCCAAATGCCCAATGCCTGGGCATCCATCCTATGGTACAACATGTTGACCAACAACCCAAAGGTAGGACTATAATCTTGTTTCCGCTGTAGTTTGGAAGTAATTCCTCTGGAGCACATAATCCTCTTCTCTATTCAGTTTCAAATAAAGGGGTTTGATAAACCAAATGGATCCACCCTTGTTATGAGAAGTACATCCCTTACGCAGCATCCTGTCCCCAACATAATGATCATATGGAATCCAGTGTATCACTCCCCAAAGAGTTCAACTTAATCCACATCTACTATCTATGTTTAAAGGGGAAAGAATACCCTGTATTTGTCACTGGATATGGTGGCTCTTTTGCACTTTTGGTTGAGTAAAAGGGAGATTGTGTTTACTTGTAAGAAGCTCTTGAAAAATAGAGCAAAGCAATCATATATTCAGTTCCCAGAGTTCAACAGATCTGTTTTTATGACAAAGAATGCTCATTTTATTCTGGCAACAGAAATAATAAAGTTTTTATCGTATATACAACAACATCCCCTTCCCCCATTGTCTTTGTGCTGCCTCATGGTTGTTTTATCTCGTCTTCAGAATGTCAACTTTTTTACCAAGCCCCCCATTGGCACATGGGATCAGGTAGCAGAAGTACTAAGCTGGCAGTTTTCCTCCACCACAAAACGCGGCCTTAGCATTGAACAGCTAACCACCTTGGCAGAGAAATTGTTAGGTAGGTGTTCTGTGATTGCATTCAGAGGACTGATACCGCATTATTTTCGCTCTGTAAATCAGCACTCTCTCTTTTCTTGTATTTTTCAGGGCCTGGAGTCAACTACTCTGGATGTCAAATCACTTGGGCAAAGTTTTGCAAAGTAATAACCTTTACAGTGATTTTTTTTTTTTTTTTTTTTTTTTTTTTTTTTTTTTTTGTTATAATTGATGTTCATTAAAAGGAAATTATCTTTTTCTTTTCTTTTCCTATAAAAGTAATTATTTGGTGAAAATAGTGCTGGAATTTTGTTCAGTCATTTTGTTAGCATTTATGTACATTAAAGGGATAGTAATACTTGCAAATTACTAATCCCCATGTTGTAGCTTTGTTAAAAAGAAACTTATTGCCCCCAGTGTCATCTCTCAAACCCTTATGGTTTGAGAGATGATAGCGCTCAAAGTTCCCCCCTCCCTCCCCCTTCCCTGACTGAACGCTGACTGCAGGGATATCCGGTATTACTTGCATCAGGCGGCTCTGCAGCATTGACGAGATCGAGTTTATAAAAAAGAATTCTTTCACTAAAACGGTCTTCTACGTGTGTTTGAAAACTAAGCACACGTAGAAGACCATTTCACTGAAAGAATTCTTTTTTATAAACGTGATCTCGGCTCAGCTGCAGAGCCGCCTGATGCACATAAGACTGTCGTACAACAGCTTCCCCTGCAGTCAGCGTTCAGTCATGGAAGTGGGAGGGAGGGGGGAACTTTGAGCGCTATCATCTCTCAAACCATGAGGGTTTGAGAGATGACACTGGGGGCGATAAGTTTCTTTTTAACAAAGCTACAATATGGGGATTAGTAATTTGCAAGTATTATTATCCCTTTTACTGCACCCTCTGAATAGGGTTTTACTATTTGATTTTGGCTTCACTGCATAGAACACTCACCCTTCAGTCCATATTTGTTGTTAAAATGCTGTTTTGAAGGTGCAAATAATTCAAAGTAGCTTATTTTCCCCTGAGATAGGGGAATTCAAAGCAGCTGCTTACGCTCACCTCTGTGATGTCTGTAAATTCCCCCTGCAGAAACTGAGGAGAGATTCTTATTTTGCTGATAAATCAGTCTGCAACCTGACAGTTGGTCTCAGATGATTCCTCACTGTAGTACCACATAGCTCCCAGTTGTCAGAATGTCCCACAACTTTATCAGTATACCAATTTGATTATATGTCAAACAAGTCTCTCGCTAGTCCCAGATTCAATAGCGTTCCTTAGTCTGGGGGGCTAAGCCACTGTATAAGTTTATCTGTGCTCCCACAACAGTGATGTAATATGAAGAAACAAAAGAAACTGTGTAAAACATCATAATTAGGAACATCAGTGCTTTCATAAACACTCCCTGTGCACATATACCGGCAGAAACTCTCTATATTAAGAAGCCCCTGGTATCACTGGAACACTTTTGCCACGTTTCACCACAACTGCTGGCTCTGTTTTCAGTTGGAATAAACCGCTGCTCTCCAATAGTTGTATATGTTGATATTTAATGTAAATATCAATGTAAAATAAATGTATATATCTGTGCAGACATATACTTTTATTTTACATTGCAATTTGCAATAATTCTAAAAGGGATAGTAATGTTTCACAAAAACAGCAGCTCCAAATAATTTCCATAGTATTTGAGCCATAGAGTGTATTATTTCAATACTGTCAGAGTGGTAGTTCACGAGTAATTGAATTATAAAGTATCCCCCTCCCGCCCCTTTTACCTAGTGTAAGAAACCTCCCTTCGGATGTGGAATCTGGTCAACAGCTCACAGCAAGTGGCAATCTTCTTACTGTGAGAACAATGAAAACCCTTCCCCCTTGACCAGTTTTTCAGGTTTTCCCCTTATGCTAATTGAAGATTGTCCTTCTCTGCAAGACATCTGGACACCACCTTTCTTTTCTGAGGTGAGTAGTGTTACATCAGTGAAAGGGCCGGGAGGGAGATTTATCATTCAATTAATCTTGAACTACAACTCTGACAGTATTGAAATAACACTCTCCATGGCCCAAATTCTATGAAGACTAATAGGAGCTGCTTTTATTTTGAAACATTACTATCCCTTTAATATTTCTCTTTCGTCCTGTGTGGAACACAGAAACAACGGGGTGAAGTCCCCTCCGCAGGAAGGAAGATAGTATACTTGTAAAAAGAGTTCCCTGAGGTGGAAGCAAAAGACAGAAGCAATCCTGTGCTAATCCCAACAGAGTACCCAACATTTTGAACCCTGTGTAGATGTATTATATTATGTTAATGTCAAACAAATGAGTGTTTTCTTGCATAGTTTGGCAAAATAATGTTTAAAGAAACCCGTGCAGAAGCCCAAAACTGACACACCTTCCGAACTATAACTCTCTAGGACCTGGCCATCACACCAAATAGCAGGTAGTCTCCATTGTTTTCCACTGAGCATCGTCCATTTCCTTGGCAGATCAGTTCTTTTGTGTAGATGCGACTAAGAAAACACACAAACAATTGATGATGATAAAAATTATTATATTATGTATAAAATCAAAATACTATTACAGATGGTATAGATATATACCATATATAAAACAATATTATGAGTCACAGAAATGGAAAAAATGGAATGAAATTGGATACCAGTATATGATGACCATCTCCTCACATCCTCCAGCACTAATCTTGGTTTCTGGTCTGCTCCTCTGCTGGGCTTACATCATGATTCTCAAGGACAGGTCTCCCCTCTAGGAATCAGGACTGCTGTACTGCTCATTTCCCAGGCTGCTCTTCCCTCTCACATGCTGCTCCTCTCTTGCTGCCCTGATTTCACCCCAAAAATACTCCTCTTTTAAACCATTTTCTATCAATCAAGTCTGGTGATAACTAGTCAGCTTGCATAATAAGCTGCATCTCAACTGACCTTTTGTCACCACACCCATCTGCAATTTCATGGTGGCATCAAAGGGATAGTAGTGCTGGGGGAAGGCTCCAGGAAGAGATTTATCAGATGTGAAGCGTTTGTTTTTCTATCTGAACTCTTTGTTGACAAACAAGACCGTTTGGAAATTTGTCCTCACTCTTTTCATATTTAACTAGGATAGGACCTTTGAGTACGCATATGCCTAACTAAGGAATACATTCTGTCAAACCCTTTGAAGTCCCTTTTAGTGATTTCATGGTTTGTTCCCCAGGAGTTTGGGAAAGTTGATATTGACCTGGATTCTTAATTAAACCATGCAACAGATATCTATACACACGTATCTAAAATATATATATATATATATATATATATATATATATATATATATATATAATATACAATATACAAATCCATATCTGGAAAGCACTCGCTCTTAAAGTGGAAATTGCTCAGGTGCACAATCCCCAAAGTGATGTATAACATAAGTAAATGATTGGGCAGCACCCGTGGGACTTTTAAATAAATTTATTGAGTAAATATAGAGTCAAATATGGTCAACGTTTCAGTCCCTTATTGGACCTTACTCTTGAGAAAGGTCCAATAAGGGACCGAAACGTTGACCATATTTGACTCTATATTTACTCAATAAATTTATTTAAAAGTCCCACGGGTGCTGCCCAATCATTTACTTATGTTATTTATATATATATATATATATATATATATATATATATATATATATATATATATATATATAAATAATAATAACCACACAGATATAGACATACATGCATGCACAAACATATCTCCACAGACACAACCCCTGTTATAAGTCCTATTTAATCAATTTGACTTTCTTAACCCCTTAACGACCCTTGACGGTCATAGTACATCATGGGTCGATCTGAGTTAACGACCCATGATGTACTATGACCGTCATGGAATTCTGCGCTCCCCCTGCACGCTGTTTGGGGAGTCCGGAACCGGAATTAAAGAAAAAAAAAAATGCTCCGTGGTCCTTAAGTGACCGCGACGTGCCGGTCGTCCAGTCGTTAAGGGGTTAAAGTGTCATTGAGCGCCGTCATTGCCACTATGTGTCATGAGCAGTTTCTGGCTTCCATAGACATGGATTGAGAAGAAGAGAAAACAGGAGCTCTTATTGTAATAAGTACAAATACTTGACCTCCACCAATCACCACCATATTCACAATAACAGAACCACTACAAATGGTCAGACAAATGGTTGAGGGATTTAAGACTCCGCAAATCTCAGGACACCTCTTAGGGACACTTCATAGAACAAAACAACAAGAGACGCAAACAACAATTTCTGATCTCACACAATGATAATATAAAGTTTCAGCAATGAACACATAACTTATCGCCAGCAGCTATAGCAAACTGAAGCGGATCGTATGCATGCAAGGTATTGAAGCCCGCCCTGCTCGGGGATACACCTTCCTACACAAGGCTAAATAGATTGATCCACTTAAGTATCATAGTGTGTAATTTATTTAAAAAAAAAAAAAAAAACCAATATAATGCCAAACGCTCAACTGTTTTCTAAGCACTCTCATTTTTCGTCAAGAGAAGAAGGCAAAAAGATCTTGCCGTCTCCATGTGTATGCCAGCAAACTCCTCAAAAACCAGGAAATGAAATGAAGTGCATTTCAATAGTTACGTGTAATCAGCACACAACGTGAAGCACACGAGAACAAACTTCATTGGTACACAATAAATAACTATATAAAAGCAAATGTGAATTAGTACATAAAAACAAAGCAGAACCATAAACTTAAAAGAATTGACATAAAATGATGTCAAAAAATAATCTAATTAGTTAATTGTTTTTTTTTTTTAAATACATTTACATAGTTATACTTAAGTGGATCCAGTGGTGTGAGTTTCAGGTGTCGCAGTCACAACCTTTTCATCTAATGATAGTTTTGGCCTTTCATCGGGATTGTCTTCAGAAACGTCTTTGTCTTAGTTCTATTAAAGTTTAGATTTATGCTGCATATTTCCTCATTCCCTGATGTGCAATTGTTTTCAGTGTTGGTGTCTGTTGACACCTACTGTTCATTTTGGGTTTTTCTCTTTCCCTCTCTGGAACTTGGTGGATGCCTTGGTATAACCCCATGGTTCCAATGTCCCATGTAGCATGAAAGAGAGGAGATGTTTGTGTACTTGTATTTTAAATCCTTTTCTCTTAGTCCATGTGAAACACAAGACATCCATGCTGCAGAAAAAGAACCGGTTTAAGTCCTGGGCAGGGGTGCCCTCTTGTGTCCTCTGTTCAGGGGATTCCCTGTCTTGTTCCTTTTCTTGTCTTTAGCTCTGTTTTGCTATACATCAAACTTGACAGGGTGAAGTGGTGCAGGATGGGAATCTGTGCCACAGAAATCTTTTTATAAGTGCCCTACCTTCCTGCAGAGGGGACTCCACCCCGTGGTTCCTGTTTGACATGGACTAATAGAAAATAATTTATCAGTAAGTACACAAAAAGTTCCTTATCCAATACCAGAGAGCTGTGATTGATTACAGATGGACATAGAGCCAGCAGTCATGGAGAAGTGTGGAGACTGTGTTTCAGTGAAACTGAGGGCTTATTCTGTGAGTCATGGTTAGCCATACACTTTAGTAGCTGTCCTTAAAGATTTGTGTTTTGAAGGAGTGATGTTCCTAACTACTGGACTTGGAGGCAATTTATACATCTCTATCTATAATGGCATTTCAGAAGGTTTAGAGAGTGCAGGATTTAGGGGCATCTCTGATTTTATGCAGCTGTCAATCACCTGTGCAGTGATTTTCTCTGTCATCCAATACAGGTTACTGGTAACTTTGGGTAGGCCATCCTCCCCTTTAATTGTAGACAGGAACAATTCTAGAATTGTATGCAGAGGGTGGATCCTACCTTCCCTCCTTGGCTGCAGCTAGCCAACCAGCCCCAGAAATAGTTGTTCCTTGGTGAATACACAGGCAAGGGAACAGTTCTGCTATAGTTTTTAGAATTTTTTTTATTTTTCTGTTAGAAATGGAATACCACCATTAGGCGGATTACCATAACTGACAATGCCCTTAATGTGGCTAGCTCAGTAACCAAGTGCTTTTTGTGGACCTTAAGCCCTGGGGGGGAAATCTTGGCTACAAGTTCTTTCCACAGGAGTTGCCCACTGAGGTAATTCTTAATACATGGTAATCTGAAGACAGAAGATCTGAAGGAAAGATGAGCAACCCTTTGAGTGCTGCAGGTCCACATGTCCCACAATGCCTGTCCGCACAGGGGTTTACCTTTGGAGTTCCTGTTGCACACTCCTGCACTCATTGGTTCTATCTGCATGTCTTTTGGGTGTTTTGGAGCAGGTTTATGTGGTACTTTAACCCTTTAGCTGCTGGTTTTGCATCTTTTGGGGGATTTTCTGACACTTTTCCTACTGGTTGTGTTTTTGGGTATTCTAACATGTTCTAGTGATGTTTCATGCATTTTTATTTTACTGTTTCAATTTTGTAAAATTTGAGTTCTGGCGCGCTTTACCGCATAGGCGCCATTTCTCCATTCATTCCTATGGGACTGTACAGTTTGGGACATATCTCTGCAACTGCTTAACCTAAAGACTTCAGAGATGGCTCATTTTTCTTGTCTGTCCTTGCTCTATCATCCGGTTCATGTTTCTAGTGTGTTGGGGGGCTCAGGGACTTCGGGCACTGTTTGGGTACTTTTTCTGGGAAAACTACATTTCCCATGAGCGCTTGCTTCGCGTGCTCGTTTCTGATTGACAGCCATTTTGTGCTATTTCCAGAATGAGTATCCTACGCAGGGCTTGGACTCTCCTTCTCTCCTGTGATTAACCCTTCGTCTGCCAGATAAGTCTAGTTTACCGATTTCTGGGGTGAAACTTTAATCCTATACACTGTACTTGGGTGATTTCTTTTATTATATGGTTATTCAAATCCCACCAAGGACAACATCTGCAATGAGTTTGTATGTTCTCACTGTGTTTGCGTGGGTTTCCTCCGGGTACTCCGGTTTCCTCCCACACTCCAAAAACATACTGATAGGTGAATTTAGATTGTGAGCCCCAATGGGGACAGGAACCAATATGAGTGTAAAGCGCTGCGGAATCTGTGTGCGCTATATAAATAAAGGATTATTATTATTATTATTATTATTATTATTATTATTTGACACTGTGAGAATGTCTATAACGTTGGAGCTTAGGGCCAGACCTAAGACTAAAGATGCTGGTGGTCTCTGTATCCCCTATTGCGCATTATTCTTCCTGTCATTCAGGGTTACCAAGAGAATTCTCAGGTCATTTATGCCCAGCATGTTCTGATGTCTCTGAGAGTCTCCCAGGGACCTCCAGCCATGCATTAGAGCCAGTTGGGGGCAAGTGTTCAAGGCTGCTACTAGGGACCTTAGGTCTACATTGTAACTCTTTCCATCCCAGTTACAGAGGATTTTCCATTCCTGGCAGACCCCCTCCTCCGTCAAGTCTTCCTTGCAAAACCACAGGGTATACCTGATGTATCAGATTCCTCTGAGGAGGAAAAGCTGGTGTATTCAGATGTTGAGGAATGTTCCGCTGTGGTCTCCTCTCAGTTTTTTGGGGATCCCTTTGAGGCTGATCCTGAGCCCTCGGCTGAGGGCCTGATCAGGGCTGTTTTGACTACCCTAAACATTCCCTTAGTTCAGGAGGTTCCTTCTGATCCCTCTGATGTGTTTCAGGAGCCTAAAAAGCCCCTTACTTGCTTTCCACCTAACCCTACTCTTGACCGCTTTGTGTCTGAAGAGTGGAAATCTCCTGACAGGAAACCTTCTGTGTCCAAAAAATTTGCCAAGCTTTATCCCTTCTCTGAGACAGCGCTTGCTCAGTGGGCTCATCCTCCCAAGGTGGTTGCTCCTATCTCCAGGCTATCTAAGTCTACTGCCTTGCCAGTTTCTGATGCGTCCACTCTGAAAGACTGGACTGACAAGAAACTTGAGGTCTCCCTGAAGTCCATTTTTGCCACTGCTGGTACTGCCATGCATCCAGCATTCGCTGCAACATGGGTGAACCGGGCTATTGTAGTCTGGACTGAACAGCTCACGTTGGCTGTCCGTCAGGGTGCTCCTACTTCGGATATGTTGCGCCTTCTTGCCAACATTTCTGAGGCACAGCACTATGTTTCTACTGCCTTATTTGATGCCATCCATTTGGTGGCCAGGGTTTCCACCAGGTCTCTGGTTGCCAGAAGAGCTCTTTGGCTCGAGATCTTGTCTGCTGACACCACTTCCAAGAAAGCCTTGCTCTCCTTGCCTTTTCAAGGCACATCATTGTTTGGGCCAGATCTTAAGGATCTGATTAGTGAGGCCACAGGGGGTAAAAGTACACTTCTGCCTTTGGTTCACAGGAAGAAACCGCCTCTCAAGCGCAATGGAAGCCCAAGGTCTCCTCCAAGATTTCCAAGCCTTCTTCAGCATGACTCACCGAACCCAGTTCCCCACTCTGCTGTGGGTGGCCGTCTGCGTCGCCACTACAGCTTCTGGGAGGATTCATTGGTGGACCCATGGGTTTTACAGGTGGTTGCAGAAGGATACAGAATCCCTGTAGTCTCTCTCCTTCCCTTATATGCCTCAGGGCGCGGCGAAACACCGGCTGTTCAACGGCTCTATTCAGGCTCTTCTGGACAAGGATGTTCTAGAGCCGGTTCCAGTTCAGGACAGAGGTACGGGTTTTTCTCAAACCTCTTTGTCGTCTCCAAAAAGGACGGTGGTTGTCACCCTATTTTGGATTTGAAGGATCTCAATTCCATTATGATCCGGACTCATTATCACCAGGAGTGTCTATGGACGGTGATTGCTGCTATGTCCCGGGGCTATTCATGTTTCTCTGGATCTTCAGGACGCGTATTTACACATCGCTATTCATCCAGAAAGCTATTCATCTCAGATTTGCCTGAGACCGAGGGCACTTTCAGTTTTCAGCTCTTCCCTTTGGTCTGACTACAGCGCCTCAAGTTTTCAACAGTGTCCTGGGAACCTTAGTGTCCGTCCTCCACCGGGACAGCATCAGAGTTACTCCATACATGGGCAACCTCTTTCTGAAACCCCCCTCTGCGGATCGTCTTCATCAGCAGGTTCAGCTATGCATTCACGCGCTCGCCCATCACGGGTGGATCATCAACATGGACAAGTCAGATCTTGTCCCATCCCAGTGCCTGGTCTTCCTGGGCCTTCCCTTCGACACTCTGAAGAGCATGGTGTTTCTCACAGATGAGGTAGCTCACCAGATCGCCCACAGGGTTTCTGCTGTCCTGGCTCAAGATCCAGTTGCAGCCAAGAAGCTGTCCTCTCTAGTGGGGAAATTCATCTCCACCATAGAAGCGGTCCCGATTGCCATGGCACACACTAGGGAACGCCAGAGGTTTGTGATCCAGGTGTGGAAGGGTTAGCCGGACCTTCTGAAGATGTCAGTGTCCCTCCCTCTTCATGTGGAACTGAGTTTGTCATGGTGGTTCAACCTCTCCAGTGCTGAAGGGCAAGTGCTTCCTGGTATCTTTCTGGACCACGGTGACGACGGACGCCAGCCTCTCTGGCTGGGGAGCGGTCCTGGGTCACCTGAGTGCTTAGGGTCTGTGGTCTCCAGAGGAATCTCTCCTTCCCATCGACGTGCTGGAGCTTCAGCCGATATTTCACGCCCTTCGTCATTTGACATCTCAGCTGGAAGACTGTCCAGTCCGAGTAGAGTCCGACAACGCCACTGCCGTGGCTTACATCAACAAGCAGGGCAGAACAAGAAATCTAGCCGCTTGGTTAGAAGTCAGGGCTATTTTGTCCTGGGCAGAGGAACACGTTCCTGCCATATCCTTAGTGCACATTCCTGGTGTAGACAACATCATGGCGGACTTCCTCAGTCGACACATAGTGGAGAGTGGGAACTGCACCCAGAGGTGTTCACCCTCATTGTTCAGAACTGGGGTCTTCCTTACATCGACCTGATGGGGACAATACGCAACAGGAAGGTTCCGAGGTTCTGCTCTCGGTGGAGGGACCCTCTAGCTCTGGCGGTGCATGCAGTGTCCATTCCTTGGTTGTTTCATCTGGCTTATATCTTTCCTCCCCTCCCAGTGTTGCACAGGGTGTTATGGAAATTGAGACTGGAATGCTGTCCAGTCATTCTGATTGCGTCGTACTGGCCTTGCCAAATTTGGTGTCCGGAGTTGCTGGATCTGTCAAAGAAGGAGCCATTCCGGCTCCCTTGCTGTCCGGATCTTCTTCTACAGGGTTACCTGTGGAAGGAGGATGTTCATCGGCTAGCTTTGACGTCTTGGAAATTGAATCCTCAATATTGAAGAAAAAAGGTTTTTCTTCTGGGGTGTTGGCTACTATGCTCAGTGCCCGCAAACCTGTTTCTTCCAAGATCTACCATTGTGTCTGGTCGACCTTTCTATCTTGGTGTGCTGACAAGGACCTGTCTCAGGAATTTGATCTCCCTACAGTCCTAGCCTTTTTGCAGGACGGTGTGGATAAGGGCCTCAATTTGAGTTCCCTTAAGGTTCAGACTTCTTCTCTGTTTTCTTTCAGAGGCGCATTGCCATCCTTCCTGATGTCAAGATTTTCTTTCAGGGCGTTGCTCATACTCGTTCTTCAGCTCCCTCCATTTTAGTCTTTGGCTACTATTCCTCTACGTGTGTTTACGTGGAAAATGGCCTATCTCCTGGCGATCATGTCCGTTCGCCGTGTCGAGGCGTTACATGCTCTGTCCTGTAAACCACCGTTTTTGGTGTTTCACAAGGACAAGGCCGTGCTTCGCACTTCTCAGGAGTTTCTTCCAAAGGTGGTTTCAGAGTTCCTCATCCATCAGTAGATTGTGGTGCCTTCTTTCTTCCCTGACCCCACCTCTGACAAGGAGAGGGATCTCCACTTGTTGGATGTGGTGCATTGTCTCAAGGTTTATGTACATCGCAGTCTGTCAGGCAATCTGATGCTATGGTCGTCATTCCTGAGGGTCCCAGGGCAGGAAGACCTGCATCCAAAGTGACTATTGCTTCTTGGATCAAGTCCACTATTCATAAGGCTTACGAGCTGAGGAAGAAACCTCTCCCCTTTCGGGTCACAGCTCATTCTAAAAGATCTGTTGGGGCTTCTTGGGCTTACAAGAATCAAGCCTCTGCTGATCATTTGTGCAAGGCTGCCACTTGGTCATCTGTGCACACCTTTTCGAAGCACTACCTTGTTGATGTGCTGGCATCGGCTGACGCCAGCTTTGGGAGGAAGATCCTGGAGGCAGTCTTGCCTGTCTAGGATCTTCTTCAGTTCGTAGTGATTCCTTCACTTTTGAGCCCTGTTGGCTCTAATTCAGTGTGCTGTGTAACAGTTTGGGGTGTTGTTACCCCTGTTCCGTGTCCGTTGACATTTCATTGTTTTGTTGGGCTTTCTCTGATCTGATGGTTCATATCTGCTCTGGTAACTTTGGGGCCTTGCGCTGTGTCCTTGCCTTCCTTCCCACCTCTGGGAAACCCAATGGTTGGACATCCCAAAGTTACCAGTAACCTGTATTGGATGACAGAGAAAAGAGGATTTTAGTCTTACCTGTTAAATCCTTTTCTCTTAGTCCATACAGGTTACTGGTCTCCCCCCTGTCAAGGGACCGTGCTTGGCTCTCCTGTGGCAGACCGTGGGGGTCATGCTCACAGGTGTCTTCTTTCCCTTCCACTATCTAGTCAATAGTTAGTGTCTCAAATCTTTCTGGAGCTAGTTGGCTAGCTGCATCCCAGGAGGGAAGGTTGGCTCCACCCTCTGCATACAATTCCAGAATTGTTCCTGCCTACAATTAAAGGGGCGGATCGCCTACCCAAAGTTCCCAGTAACCTGTATGGATGAAGAGAAAAAGATTTAACAGGTAAGACTAAAATCCTCTTTTAATGAACAGCCAGTGCTAAATCAGGGCTATCCCTAAAACCTGCCCTGTCTCAGGAAGGCAGTTTGTGACAACTGCATTAGTAGAAAACAGCAGAAAATGTAGATTACACAGCGAGGAGCCATTAAATAGTACTAGAAGTAGAAGGTATAATAATGTTCATTATAATATATTTTTCTGTAAATGAAAGTAAAAGTCCCATAACTCAAAGTTTTCTGGGAGTGAGATGCAAGAATCTGTTCTCTGAGCAACTGAGGTCTTTGAATGTAGTGATGAGGTCTGTACCATATTTCAAATGCCTTTGCAACACCAACAGCTTTAAAGGGGAAGTAAATAACTGCATCTGTCCGATTCTGGCATCTGTTTATTTTAACAGGAAAACATGTCCGGCAAAGGTTTCTCCTTCTGGGTTTGGCTAGATAACATCATTGACCTTGTGAAGAAATATATATTGGCTCTCTGGAATGAAGGGTAAGTGGTAATAATAAGATAGCCAGTAAAATATTACACTTGAAAAAAATTGTTTCTCAAATGGACAATTTAACAAAACTTGATAAAACTGCTCAGACACTGGTGATAAGAGTTTCACCTCCGTGGGAATTCAGGTTCATCAGTTGTTTGCATCTCCCAGATGAACTCCATTTATTTGGGGACATTTTGTAACAAAACTATACACAGTGAAACAGTTGGACATAATTCAATCTTGCTGCTCCGATCCTCAGCCAGTGGGAATCTGAGTGACAAGAGACACGACTAAACTAACCAATCCCAGCCCAGCTGGCATTGTGTGCGGAGAGTGATTGAATTACCCGGGACCCAACATATTAATTCAGTCTCACATCTCCAGTTCCTCACCTCTCATTCGGAGCGTCCATCTTGTAAGGATTTGTATGATTAGAAATCTGTTCCACCCCTGAAATCTGATTTTTGTAAACTTAAAAGGTAGAGAGAGGCAATTATCTGTACATATGAGTAACTGCTTTACATGATCAAGTCAGAAAACAAACCTGTGCTGAGATTAAAAACCAGAACAACTAAATCAAACACCTCTATAAACTATGAACCTGTGTTGAAAACAAAACGTGGCCTCTATGGGCAGTTTAAATGCATTTAACGAGATTAAAAACTGTGTATGTAACAGGTCCTGTTTAACCTTTTGAGTACCAGAGGGGTACCCCCTCTGGCACTCAAAGGGTTAACCCTTAAAGGACCAAAAGGGTGTGCAACTTGTTAAAGATTTTCACACACCTCTGATCCTAAAGGAGTTAAAAGAAATCCAGGGTCACATGATCTGTAATTCTAGTCTACACCGGACATCATTTCTAGGAGTCTTATAACCTTTTTGTTTTTTGTGTGATCTCCACAGGTATATCTTGGGTTTTATCAGCAAAGAACGGGAGAGAGCAATTCTCAGTACCAAACCCCCTGGAACCTTCCTTTTGAGGTTCAGCGAAAGCAGCAAGGAGGGCGGGATCACCTTCACCTGGGTGGAAAAAGACATCAGTGGTACTGCAGCTTACTTAGTGCTTCATCTACTGGTCATTACGTAGGGTTTTATTCAGGAAGATAAAGATGAGCAGTTCTGGAAGAAACCAGCTGAAAAATGAAAACCCTATTTGATTTAAAATCCTTGAATTCTAGAGAATATATTGGGTGAAAAGCTCCATTTCAATCAATGGAAATTTGTAGAATTCTATTTTGTCATCGGTGCAGTTGGCTTACTGCAGAATTGCTTCTTTTGGCCTTCCTTAGTAAATACCTATATTGTGTGTATTTGTGTATGTCTATGTATTTATTTTATTACAGCATCACAGTCTCAGAATTTAATTTAATTAATATTAATTATTTATAAGGCATTTCAATTTGTAAGTGCTTTACACCTGTCTGTGTTTCTATCACCACTGGGAAGACGCGGGGACTATGGTGTTAAGATCCATTCATTCTAGTTAAAATTCTTTGTTGCACCATGACTTATTTCTTGAAGAAGGTAAAGGTCTATGCTGGGATCCATAACCAATATCTTCCACCAAGTTACAGTTTCCTTTTCTTGGGTAACACTCCTGTTTCTTTCACACAGGTAATGTGCAGCATGGTCCTGGTGGGCAATCGTAATATTTCCTGTTCTTTTTTTCCCTCCAGTTTGAGCTCCATCTATGCTAGCAGGAGCAGTTACTGAGTTTGTCTAGATAAACAGGGAGTTGTCTTTTATGTTTTAATATCTGTACAGCTCCAAACAAAAAAGGTGGTCCAGTTCTGGTAGATATAAACTATCAGATTCCAGTGCAAGGGACCCAAAGGATTACACATTTATTTTCTGCATATTCTATTTCTTGATATGCAGTCCCTAACTGTGAAGGGGGCTCAACTTGCTGAGGAGCCCGGAGTCTGAATAGGGCCTTGTAGCAGCGTGGTAGGCTAACTTGTGTCCCTTCCTGCTGGTAACTTTATTAACAGATGGTGAAATTCTTTAATAGCACCGAAAGGGTTACAATTTTTATTTATTTTTATTTATTTATTTATTTATTTATTTTTTTAATGTAGGTGAAACTGAAATGCGAAATTCTACACTAGTTTTCCATGCTAAGCCCTCCACAGCTCGTAAACCCAAACCCACGGACAATCCCATCTTTGATACGAGTTAGCATTACGGCCAGGCAAGTGGAAGGCTGATTTCTGACCCATGGGTTCTCGGGACTGTTTCCATGTGATTCAGATCAATTTTGTGCATCTCCCCCTCAGCACACGCTTTCATGCACAGGGTGCTAAGAGCCTGCACAAAAGCCAAAGTCTTAATAACAGTGGTTGATTCCGTGAAGGAATTGATGGGCCATATCTCCAGGGCCCAAGGTACATGAATTTACTCCAGCATTTTGCACCAAGTTGGTTGGTAGCTTTCATCTATTGCTAGATCTGTGCTCTCTCAATAACTTTCTTACTGCCAGGTTCAGCTTGAGTTGCTTCACTCTGGTACCCCAATGATTTTTGGGCATAATAGATGACAATGGATAATAGACCAACTCCCTGTCTTGCCTATATGGTTTCGAACAGCATTTTTTTTTTGCTTACAGTGGTGGCAGAATCTCTTCCTGATCGAAAAGTATTTGTATATCATTTCCTGAGAAGTGGGGAAAGCGGACACCACATTTATCTGGGGAGAGAGATTCTTCAACACACTCATCAGAACCCCAGTGGATTTTTATCAGAAAGGACCGTTTCAGTTCAATTCACTATAACATAGGAGAAGATTATTCTGTGAACTTCATTTCATGTTCTTGCAATTTGTTGTTTAGTTGTGGGAGTAGACTGTGTAGAAACAGATGTCCTCAGTCAGGTGCTACATCTGGGAGAGTAAAAGCTCAAGTAATCTGTCTTCTATTGTAGAATAGTCATCTGAGGAGTACCAGACCAGAGGTGGACTTGATGTCATCTCCAAGAAATCAAAAGGTTTCCTAATTATACTCAGGAATGAGATCCATTTGTAACAAACGATAAATGCTATGAGTATATGCTGGAGGTTGTCTAATGTGTGTTTACTGTTCTGCCTCTGTTTCCGCTGGGTGACCTGTAAGGTCAAGATTGATAGATCCCATGTCATTGTCATTCATCCAGCATGGCCCAGGGACACTTATGCATTTCCCCTATCAGATAGTTGATCCTCCTTGGCAACTGTCTGTTCTTTGGATCTACTCTCCCAAGGTTATATGTACTATTCAAATCTAGGAGCATTATGGTTACATGCATGGTACTTGAAGCAGACATTTTGAGACTCATAAAAAAAATGCTACTCTAGGCATCTCTTTGATGCATTAATGCATGCTAGTCAGCTCTTTCTTACCATGGGATCAGTTTTACTTTGATTGATTAGGGGAGCATCGATACCTCACAGTATGTCTCTCAAGTCCTATGTGGTACACTGGGACCATTGGTTAAAGGGATAGTAATACTTCATTTTATCTTTATTTTATTAGTAGGAATTACAAAAACATGAAGAATGATATAAGTCTTATCTCTCAAACCCACCCCTTTTACCTAGAGTAAGCCATCTCTTCTCAGATGTGGAATGCAGTCCATAGACCAGACAGATAACAGCAGGGGACAATCTTCTTCCTATGAGAACAATGAAAGCCCTGCCCCCCTTGACAAGATTTTCAGGTTTTTCCCCTTATCTTCATTGAATTGTCCCTCTCTGCACTCTACCTGGGCACCTCCCTTCTGCTCTGGCTGAGCAGTGTTACATCATTAAAAAGGGCGGGAGGGGGATACTTAATCATTGATTTACTCTTGAACTACAGCTCTGACAGAATTGAAATAACACTCTCCAAAGTCCAAATACTATGATGATTAATTAGAGCTGCTTTTATTATGAAACATTACTATCCCTTTAGAGTTTCCTCATCCAGGAGGCCAGAATACTTGCCAAAATAACTCACTGAGGCAGAGATTCCCTCCTTATTTGTTTTACCCCCACTTTAACATGCTCCGTTTTAAGTGAGCTTGCCCAGGCTAGATGCAGGGCAAAGATTCTCTCTTAGTTAGCCATTTTATTCTGTTAGGCATGGGGCTGTATAATCTCCCATTAAGTGGGTTTCCATTTCCATTCCATTTCTGGCTTCCACTGTTGATTGAAGAGACTTCAGGAGGGTCTGGTGGAGTATGGCTTGTAGTATCAGCCTCATTGTAATGTCTTTCTCTGCACACATTTCTTATGTTCTGTATATAAGACTGAAGATATAAGATTCTTTCCCTCAGAGTACATGTATTCTGTGAGTATGCCACTGTTTCCTTGTCTGGCAGCCACATTTCTCTCTGTGAAGTTGGAGCCTGACTACTGTCTTGTGATGTTGCTTTATCATGACATACACAAATTGGGATAGTTCTATGTTTCTATTTATTTATTACCTATGGCTGCTATAGTGGGATATCCATTTAACTCATACATTCCAACCCATGCATTCCTTTTTTTTTTTAGTTGGTAACTTAGTTTTCTTGGATTTTTCTTTATTTTGAACACAATCCTAATGAAGCTGCTGGACTACTTAGTTTGAGCTCTGGAATAAGTTCTGATTTATCCATTTCATACACAGGAGCTGCATTTGGAAATTCTCAGGAACTTATCCAGACAGTAATATCGTCAGTCCCTGTCCAACAGGAAGATGGTGGACCTTCATTGGTGGTGTCAGAGACCCCATCTGTCACTGGGATGGCCATGCTTACCCAAATTGCCACGACAAATTCCAGCCTGACAGGTTTTGATTCCACACTGGTTACTCAGATGGCTTGGGGTCTTTGGATCAGGGTGGAGAATTGTCTGTCCAGCAGTGTTCTGAAGCTTCAAGAGATTTGATTGGCTACATAGTATTGTTCCCAGTCCCTTCAGAGATCTCCAGTGCAGATCCAGTCTAGCAATGTGATGGTGGTGGCCTACATCAGTTGCCAGTGAGGCACCAGAAATATGGCCGCATTGTCCAAGGTCTAGATGATGCACATGTGGGAGTAGGCCTACGTGCCAGCTCTCACCGCCATTCATATCCCAAAGATAGACTATTTAGTGGGAGACACCAATGCCTAGATCCCGGCAAGTGGGAGCTCAAACAGAGAGTATTTGACACTGTAGTTTGCCTCTGGTGTCTTCTGCCGTTGGACCTAATGGCCTCTTGGCTGAACTGCATGGTTCCTCTAGCTCACACTGTGGATGTGATGGTCATTCTATGGCTTTTTTCCCCCTGATGTATGTATTTACTCAGTTTCCTCTGATTCCCAGACTTCTGAGAAAATCAGGATGGAGAGGGTGCATGTCTTTCTGATTTTCCCCATTCTGGCCCCGTCAGGCCTGATCTTCAGAGCTTCTCAATCTGTCTGTGGCAGAGCCATTTCGGCTTCCCTTGCATCCAGATGTCTTGTCTCGGGACCTGCTGTGTCACACCGCAGGTGGAGAAATTGGCTTTGATGGCCTGGCTCTTGAGGCCAGCATCCAGAGGAAGGAGTTTTTTTTTTTTTTTTCTTTTCATCATTGCTGCTTACTACAAGCTCACAAGCCAGTTTCTTCCAAGGCACACTCTAATGTGTGGTCCAAGTTCTATAATTTGTATGAAGACCAGCTGTGTAAGACTATGATGAGGTTGTTTCTTCACACATTTGTCAAAACCTACCATGTCAATGTGCTGGCTTTGCCTGAAGCAGATTTTGGCTGGCTGTCTTGCCTGTGTAGGTTTTCTTCTTGGTTTTGTTTCTGCACAGTAAAACCTTTTGGTTTTCGATTCTTTGGATTGCTGTGTTGGTGTCTGTTAACACCAGATTCATGAAGTTCCAGTTTGTCTGATAGAACTGATCTGTGTTGTTGAAGAGTTTTCCTTTTTCCCTCGCAGGAATCTTGGTGGAGTCTTTGCTATATCCCCATAGCTCTTCTTTCCAACACTTACCAATTTGAATCCTTTTCTCTTGTGCACACGGCACACAGGACTTCCCTCCTGGAGTAAAAACATATGTTTGAGTTTGGAGAAGGAGGGGGTCCTCTTAGGTTCTCTACTTCAGGAGATTCACTTCTGTTTTCTCTTACATCTTTGCTATACTTTTAAACTGGCTTAGACTGATGGGGTAAAGTGAAGCAGTGAGGAAGTCTCCATCTTTTAGAGGCTTTTAAGGCAAATGTCCATATCCTATTGTTCCTTTGTTCTACATGGACTAAGATAAAAGTATTTATCGGTAAGTACACAAATAGACCTTTATATAGTGATCCAATTTGTACCCAGCATTGTAAAAATAATGTTTCACTGTCGTCCAATACAGGTCACTGGTACTCTGGGAGGCGTAAGTCCCCTTTAATAGGCAGGAACAATTATGCAAATAATTTGCAGGGGGCGGAGCCTCCCCTCTTACTTAAGCCACCTTCTGGCCAGAGCCACTCATATTGATTTGTTCCTGGTGTGCTTGCACACCAGGCAGAGAACATCTATGCTTCTTAGAGTTTTATTATTTTTATTCAAATATGGAATACCACCATTAGGAGGGTGACCATGGCTGTGAATTGCCCTCTTTAAAGTGGCTGGTGCAGCTTCCAGGGATTTTCTGTGGACCTTAAACCCTGATGAGGGGACAGCTTGTGTGGAGCAGCTCCCCTGCTGAGGAATTGCCTCTGGGTTATTCCTCCCTTATCATGGTCACCTGAAGACAGAAGTCCTGCAGGAAAGGTGAGTCATCCTTTGAGTGCTGAAGGTCCACTTGTCCCCACAGTGTCCCTTTGATGGGCTTGTATTTGGGAGTTTTCAATACACTCCAGCACTCATAGGGTGTTTTTATTGCATTATTTTAGATTTATGCAATTTCTGTGGTATTCTCTGGGTTTTGGAGCTTAGTATATTTGTTTACTTATGTTTCTTATGTGTTTTATGCTTGTTTGGGCACTTTTGAAAGTTTTCTTAAACTTTATTAAAAATTGTGTTCTGCGCCTTTAAGCGCGGCGTTTCCCGCTCAGACGCATGGCTCCTTTACTCTCTATGGGAAATCACAGTGTGGGACATATCTCTGGAACCGCTTGTCACAGCAACTTCAGAGAGGGCTCATTTTAATGCTAGGCTCCTGCTCTATCATCCGGATGGTGTTTTATTAATGTGGGGGGTTCAGGGGGGCTTCGGGCACTGTTTGGGGTACTTGTATGGGGAAAACTACATTTCCCATGAGCGCTTGGTTCGCGCTCGTTTCTGATTGGCTGTCATGACGGCCGCCATTTTGTTGCACTTTTCCTATGCGAGTACACTACGCAGGGACCGAGCCTTCTCTCTCCTCAACTGATTAACCCTTCGCTGGCCAGATAAGTCCAATTTTAGACATTTCTGGGGTGAAACTTTAATCCTTTACACCTTTTCTGGGTGATAGAGTTATTAGTGGGGTATATTGACGCTGTGAGCATGTCTACTTCACTGGAGCTAGGGGCTAGACCCAAGTCTAAAGAGGATGGGGGGTCTGCTACCCCCATGGCGTTTTGCTCCTCTTGCCACATTGGGCTGTCTATCGATAATGTGGGGGATCTATGCCCTAATTGTACTAGTCAGGATAGCAACCCTGGGCTTCCCAGCTATGCTATTGAGCCATCTTGGGTGAAGGAGTTTAAAGCTGCCACTAGGGATCTCAGATCCACCCTTCAACTCTTTCCCTCTCAGGTACAGGGGGCTCTCCAGGTCTGGCAGACCCCCTCTACCATCAAGACCTCCCTGCCTAAGCCACAGGGGGCTCCTGATGTCACTGATTCTTCTGAGGAAGAACTCTTGCAGGATTCTGATGCTGAGGAACGTACTGTTATTGAATCTAACAGGTCCATTGGGGACCCCTATGAATGTGACCCTGAAGTTTCGGCTGAGGGTCTGATCAGAGCGGTTTTGAATACTCTCAATCTTCCTCTGACTCAAGAATCCACTTATGATCCTTCTGATGTTTTTCAGAAAAAGCCATCTAAGCCTGTTGTCTGTTTTCCAACTAATCCTACTCTTGCCCGTCTAGTCTCTGAGGTGTGGAAGAATCCTGATAGGTCTTCCTCTGTTTCCAAAAAGTTTGCTAAACTGTACCCCTTTCCTGAGACTGAGCTGGCGAAATGGGTACATCCTCCAAAGGTGGATGCCCCTGTTTCCAGGCTATCCAGGTCTACCGCTTTGGCTGTCTCTGATGCCTCTGCCCTGCATGATTGGACGGATAAGAAATTGGAACTTTCTCTTAAGTCCATTTTTGCCTCTATCGGCACTGCCATGCGTCCAACCTTTGCAGTGGCTTGGGTAAACAGGGCTATCGCGGCCTGGACTGAGCGACTGACTGAAGCAGTTCGCCAGGATGCTCCAGTTTCTGAACAGTTGCAGCTTCTTGCTAACATTACTGAAGCTCAGAATTATATTGCTGACGCTGCCTTTGATGCTGTGCGCATGATGGCGCGGGCCTCCACTTCTTCAGTGGTGGCTAGACGCGCCCTTTGGCTGAAAATTTGGTCTGCTGATACAGCCTCCTAGAAAGCTTTGCTTTCCTTGCCCTTTCAGGGGAACTTGCTATTTGGTTCTGAACTCAAAGAAATGATCAGTGAGGCTACTGGTGGTAAAAGTACTCTTCTACCCTCAGTCCTTAAGAAAAAGTTTCCAGCCAAACGCAACCGGTCCTTTCGTTCCTTTCAGACTGAGACACGCTCCTCGACCCCGTCGGGTCCTCCCGCTGCGCGCTCCTCCTCCAAGCCCAAACAGTCCTGGAAGCCCAAAGTTGCCCCCAAGGCCAAGTCCTCCAAGACTGCTTCGGCATGACTCGCCGAACCCGGGTCCGCATCCGGCTGTAGGTGGACGTCTCCACATCTTTCGCCGGATTTGGGAGGAGTCAGTGGCGGACCCGTGGGTTCTCCAGGTGGTGTCAGAGGGATACCGGATCCCTTTCTCCTCCCTTCCTCCTTTTCGGTTCCATTTTACTCGTCCTTCTCAGGAACCTGTAAAGAGACGTCTGTTCGACGACGCTATTCAGGATCTCTTGGACAAAGAGGTCCTGGAGGTGGTTCCTCAGGAGGACACAGGTTCAGGATTTTATTCCAACCTGTTTGTGGTGGCCAAAAAGGACGGAGGGGCCCGTCCCATTTTGGATCTCAAAGATCTCAATGCTTATGTGGTGACTTCCCACTTCCGCTAGGAATCCCTGCGATCTGTGATTGCAGCTATGTCTCCAGGGGAATTCCTTGCCTCCCTGGACCTTCAGGATGCGTATCTTCACATCCCCATTCATCCAGAGAGCAGGCGGTATCTCAGGATTGCCTGCCACAGGGGACACTTTCAGTTTACAGCGCTCCCCTTTGGGCTGACTTCAGCCCCTCAGGTCTTCCAGAGGGTGTTAGGCTCCTTCATAGCGGTGCTTCATCAGGATGGGATAAGGGTGACCCCCTACATGGACGATCTCCTACTAAAAGCCTCCTCAGCGGAGCTTCTCCATCAGCAACTGCAGAAGTGTATGCACACTCTGAACCATCATGGCTGGATACTGAATCTGGACAAGTCGGACTTGGTTCCATCTCAGAGGCTTCGGTTCTTGGGTCTCCTGTTCGACACTCACCAATGCATGGTGTTTCTTCCAGAGGATGTGGCTCACCAGATAGCCAGCAGAGTGGCTGGGATTCTGGACAGGGACGAAATTCCGGTTCCGAAGTTGTCGTCCTTAGTGGGGAAGTTCATTTCCACGATCGAAGCAGTGCCATTTGCCATGGCCCACTCCAGGGAACTTCAGAGATTTGTGATCCAGACGTGCAGGAATCATCCAGATCATCAACATCTGTCTGTGTCTCTACCTCCTCATGTCGAGTCGAGTCTGCACTGGTGGTTGGATCTCCCTCATCTTCTGAAAGGGAGATCCTTTCTAGTTCCTCGTTGGTCCACAGTCACAACGGATGCCAGCATTCGGGGCTGGGGTGCAGTCTGGGGTCGCTTCAGTGCTCAGGGGAAATGGGGTCTGGAGGAATCCCTTCTCTCCATCAATGTTCTGGAACTTCGAGCTGTCCGGCTTGCCCTGAGGCACTGGGAGTCTCAACTGACCGGTCGTCCGTTCAGAGTGGAGTCCGACAACGCCACGGCAGTGGCTTACATCAACAGGCAAGGCGGCACAAGAAGCGGTTCCGCCTGGTGGGAGGTCAAGGATATTTTGTCCTGGGCAGAAGATCACGTGCCTGTCATTTCTGCAGTTCACATCCCAGGCGTAGACAACGTCATGGCGGACTTCCTCAGTCGTCACACCGTCGACAGCGGAGAATGGGCTCTTCATCCAGAGGTGTTTCAGTTGCTCACCCGGAGGTGGGGGATGCCTGTGGTGGACCTGATGGCTACCAGACACAACAGGAAGGTTCCGGTGTTTTGCTCCCGGTGGAGGGACTCCCTTGCTCTAGCAGTGGATGCCTTGTCGATCCCTTGGGAATTTCCCCTGGCTTACATCTTCCCTCCTCTTCCTCTATTGATCAGAGTTATCCAGAAGTTGAAGCAGGAGCGTTGTCCTGTCATCCTGATCGCTCCAAACTGGCCTCGCCAGTCCTGGTATCCGGAGTTGATGGCCATGTCAGTGGCGGATCCAATCCCACTTCCTGCCCGTCCGGATCTTCTTCTTCAGGGTTATCTGTGGAAGGAGGACGTTCACACATTCCGTTTGATGGCTTGGCGGTTGAATCCTCGATTCTAGCAAAGAAAGGATTTTCTCCTTCTGTGGTGTCGACTATGCTCAGTGCTCGTAAGCCTGTGTCCTCCAAGATCTATCATCGCATATGGTCAACCTTTGTTGCATGGTGCAGTGATAAGAAGTTATCCCTTGATTTTCATCTTCCCACTGTCCTGGCCTTCTTGCAGGACGGCGTTGATAAGGGGCTCAGTCTGAGTTCCCTCAAGGTTCAGACTTCTGCCTTGTCTGTGTTTTTCCAGGAAAGGATTGCTATCCTTCCTGATGTCAAAGTTTTCTTCCAAGGTGTGACTCATGTTCGACCTGCCTTCAAGAGTCCTACTCCCCAGTGGGACCTCAATTTGGTGCTGGGAGTTCTCCAGCGACCCCCGTTTGAATCCTTGGCTTCTATTCCTTTACGTCTTTTGACTTGGAAAATGGCCTTTCTCTTGGCTATTGTTTCCGTTCGCCGGGTAGCAGAGTTACAAGCTCTGTCTTGTAAACCTCCTTACCTGGTGTTCCACGAGTATAAGGCTGTGCTTCGCACTTCCAAGGAATTCTTACCCAAGGTTGTGTCCGAATTTCACATCAATCAAGAGATTGTGGTTCCCTCTTTCTGCCCTAATCCTTCATCGGACAAGGAACGAGATCTCCATTTGTTGGATGTGGTGCGTTGCCTCAAGTTTTATGTTCATCGCACCGAGTCTATCAGGAAGTCTGACGCTCTATTCGTCATTCCTGAGGGGCCTAGGGCAGGGAGACCGGCTTCCAAGGTTACTATCGCCTCTTGGATTAAGGCTACCGTTCGTGAAGCCTATAAGATTCGGAATAAGCACGTTCCCTTCCGGGTGACTGCCCATTCCACCAGATCTATTGGGGCCTCCTGGGTCTACAAGAATCAGGCGTCTGCTGATCAACTGTGCAGAGCGGCCACTTGGTCCTCTGTGCACACGTTTTCTAGGCACTATCGAGTTGATGTACTGGCTTCGGCTGATGCCAGTTTTGGGAGGAAGGTCCTGGAGGCAGCTTTGCCTGTCTAGGCCTTCCGCCCTTTGATCCTTAGTGCTTCCTTACTGTTGAGCCCTGTTGGCTCTTGTTCAGTGTGCTGTGTTTGTTCAGGGATTGTTTTCCCTTGATGGGTGTCCGTTGACACTTACAGTTTGGGCTATGTTATTAACTGGTTCATAGCAGTTCTAGTGACTTGGGCCTTGCGCCTGGTCCTTGCCTTTCTTCCCGCCTCTGGGTCAGCTCAATGTTTGTACATCCCAGAGTACCAGTGACCTGTATTGAACGACAGTGAAAATAGGATTTTAGTCTTACCTGTTAAATCCTTTTCACTTAGTCCATACAGGTCACTGGTCTCCCACCCTGTCAAGGGACCAGACTTGGCTCTCCTGTGGCATTCAGTGGGAGACTGTTGGGCATGCTCACAGGAGTCTTTCTTTTTGCTTACCTGCGGTCAGTTCTTAGGGTCTCAAATCAATATGAGTGGCTCTGGCCAGAAGGTGGCTTAAGTAAGAGGGGAGGCTCCGCCCCCTGCAAATTATTTGCATAATTGTTCCTGCCTATTAAAGGGGACTTACACCTCCCAGAGTACCAGTGACCTGTATGGACTAAGTGAAAAGGATTTAACAGGTAAAACTAAAATCCTATTTTCAGGTACTGGGTTCCCTGTCCCATAGAGCTTAAAATAGAAGTTTTAGGTGCCTGAGGCACAGGGAGATAAAGTGACCTGCTAAGATAAGAAGATACTGACACTGGAAATTGAACCAGATTTGCACAACTACACAACCGCTGTCTTGTCTTTAAAAGGCAGTTACTTAACCAACTAAGCCACTGCTTCTTCCAAAGAACAAGTAAACACTTTATGGAAGAATGTTATGGGACTTTTCCTGCTCAGTAACGTAAGAGAAATGAGAGTACTTCATCTGCGGAGAGATAAGTGATTACACTTTAAGCAGCTTTTTTTACATTGACCATGCCATGCACGGTTTAGATGGCGACTTAAGCCACTGACTAAAATTATCCGTAGAATGTGATCATAACAGCTCCATCACTTTGTGACAGCTCAACTATTGATACTGTTGCATAAAGCAACTTCTAGCAATGTGAGTACCGTAATTAGCAAGAATGTCCTACAGTATATGTATTTTCATAATAAAAAATAGATACATGAAATCTTTCCCCATAATACATTCCACAAGGACATTTATGTCTCATGTGGTCTTTTGTGACATTGATGGAACATATGAAATTTTTGAATAGATGATTTGTTCCATGTATAGTATGTTCACTGTTTCAGTACATTTTGCGGACTATATGTCAAATTTGTTACTCTCTGAATAACCATCTAATAAAGACTTTTGGCTGATCCAGGCATTTGGATTGCATCTTCATAGAAAGTATGAGTGCTGGAAATGTATATAGATATATATATATTTTTTAATTATTATTATTTCTTATTTTTATTTTATTTTTTTGCTAACATATACATTTTTACCTCCCAGGTAAAACTCAGATCCAGTCTGTTGAACCATACACCAAGCAGCAACTGAACAACATGTCATTTGCTGAAATCATCATGGGATACAAGATCATGGATGCTACAAACATCCTGGTTTCCCCCCTTGTGTACCTGTACCCAGACATCCCCAAAGAGGAGGCCTTTGGAAAGTACTGCCGTCCAGAGAGCCAAGAGCATCCTGAACCCACAGATCCAGGTAGTAGTTGATTTTCCTTATTGGAATCTATCAAACCAGAGGGCAGGCAGTTGAAGAAGATGGATGTCCTGCTGTGGTGTTAGAGGGCAGTTCAACTTTATTTCAGGAAGACAATTCGGTTTCTTATCTTCCAATTGAAGAGATGTCTGCATATGCCTATAAATGTTGCAGGTCAAAATACAATACTTACAGTGGTTTCTGTTAACTTTTTAAAATGATGCCTCAAACATTGATCTGGGTTAAAATCCAAGGATAATACAACTTTTGATGATATTAAAAAAAAAAAAAAAAAAAAAAAAGGAAAGTGAATAAGAATGGGTATGGTGTCTTTCCGACTGGGGCCAGAAAATAATTTCCCTTGAAAATAAAATGTTTCTGTTTGCAGGCACTGCTCCATATCTTAAGACCAAGTTCATCTGTGTTACTCCGTAAGTATTGCCTCTCTTTTTTTATCTTTGTGCTGCTTTCTGTCTGATTGTCTTTCCACTGCAATATCTTATCTATCCACTTGGTTTATATCACTCATTAAAAGGGCAAACCCTGTTTCTGTGCTCTTGAAAGGTACCTGGGGAGTCAGACTTAGAAAGGGGCCGATACTAGGAGAAGAGAAGGGGGTATGAGCTGTAAGGTGAACAAAAAAATATAGGTGATGGGAAGGAAAATAAATAAAATAATAATAGAGAGGGGAAAAACACTGGACTTGGCTGTATTGGAACTTGATGGCAGAAGGTTTTTAGCACTGTTAGAGAAGGCATTGCAAAAGAGCCATATTTAATATATATTTTTTTTTTTTTTTACTGGATGTTTGGTGATACTGAAGAGAAGTCCTAAGGGCTGTGTGAATTGAGTTCCAGAGCTACTGGCTAAGTTTCTCATTTTCTATGGCATTATCTTGATGAGTGCTGCCGTTGATGACCCGGTGTGTCTAGGAGGGGTGTTAAATATGAATCTACACATGTTGTGTAGACCAGTGTGAGGTGTTTGAAAAATGCATACTGTTTTGTAGGTAACTAGTGTAATTTCTTGAGTTCATCTGAAGTTTGGTAGAGCTTGCGTCTGCCTGTGATATGGCTTACTGTGATTTTACTATAGTGAAAAAATGTTGAATTTCCACATGTGTTCGATTGTTTGTCATCTGCTTGTAAAGAAGCAGTAAACAGACTAATTTCTCGGTTATGCCATGAGCAACAGTCTTAGCAGTTTTGGTTGGTCCACTAAGGACGATGCCCATAACATCCTAAGCAGCAAGTGGTAAAGTCACTGGCATTTTGCTCATATGACTATTTTTTTGAGTTCCTTTGAGTATCAGAGAACCAGTTTGGTTGTTATAGGTGCTCTTGGTGGGTCTGCAGATTGGTGCAATATTGTCTTACCTTGTTTTTGAATGTTATTAGATATGTAACATCTATGGTGTTATCTGTTTCCATAGTAATGGTAGCCATTTCGGGGTTGTTGGTGGGCTTACAGATTTCCACTCTTTTGGTGAAGACTAGGTCAAAGGTGTGTCTATTTGTGGGTTGCGCTGGTGGAGATCAGGGTGAAGTCTGGGGTGGTCATTCCTTCTTTAAAGGCTGCAGCATTTGTCTCTGTGTCCATCAGGATATTGAGGTCACCTGTAATGATGGTGGTGAAGAGGTAGGCTGTGAGATCCTGAAGGTGTGTGAGGAATCTGTTAAATGATATTATGTTACATATGATGGTGTTATCTGTATTTGCTTTTCATATGGTGATGTGTTCAGATGATTCATAAGTGATATTGTTAACTGTTTTGAGTATCTTGCATGTTCCTCTGCATATCCAGTCCAGTCCTCCTCCCCTTCCTCACTGCCTGTAGTTTGGAGGTATCATCTTGTGCAGGGATGTGTGCATTGAGCCTTATATCTATTGTACCTATTTCTGTTGAGTGTGTTCTCCTGATGATGATGTTGATGTGTATTGCGTAAGTTGCTGCTGTAAGTATATTCTGTGTTCTGGGAATGCCTTTTTCCAAAGTATGTTGCGTTTGACTTTGTGGTTGCCTTATTTGAGCTTCTTGTTGGGCCCTTTTGCGGTATGATCTGAGTCCTGTTGTACATGATACTCTTCACATCTGTAATGAGTAGGGGATTGACAGAAAGTAAGAAATAAGAATTTGCTCTGTTTTGAGTGGAGGCACAATCCTTTCACAATGCACATGCCACCCAGACACAGTTTCTAGTGTATTTGTTTGTGGAATGTGCAGGCTGAAACTGGTCATTTCTTACACTCTAGGGAGAAATGGGTGGGTGAGGCAGAACAAATGAGGAAAGAATGACTGTAGGGGGAAGCAGAACACAGGGGAGAGAAGGCAGACCAGGTAAAGTGAATTGAAGTACAGGTAAGAAACTGTGAAGGATGGAATCAAGTATTGCTTGCTTCCAGTTGTGTTGGTGATGCCTGTCTGCTTTTTTCTGAAGGTCCAGCAGCTTTACTGTATTTATGTTTGTAGATGGGTGGGGAGAAACTCTTCCGACACTATTCACACACTCTAGAGCAGAGCTGTCCAAGTTCAGTCTTCAAGGGCCACCAACAGGTTAATTTGTATATTATTCTTTTTGATTGACTCGCCTCTGCTTAATCAGGAACATCTTTAAATCCTGGCCTATTGGTGGCCCTTGAGGACTGAACGTGGACAGTCCTGCTCTAGAGAAAAGAGTGGGCATGGGAGGCAGAGCAGTGGAGGAGGATTCAGAGCACAGTGGGGAAAAAGGCAGAGGCAAGTGAATGTGAACTGAAATGCAGGAAAGAATCTGTACAGGGGGAAATTAAGCAATACTTTTTTGTCTCTTCAAGAATATTCATGAAATGTCTGATTCAGTGTTAAAGGTTAGAAGGGATTTGTATAAACACAAAGGTGAACCAATTCTGTGGCAAAACTGCACCTACTCTAATGATTAGAAACTGCAGTTGATTCAAATCAAGCTTTTATCTCAATGTATGCTAGAAGTGTCTCTGGTACATTGTCTTGCAGTGTATTGAAGGCATCTCTAGTATACATATCCTATAACAAAGTCCTCGAATGCGTCGCTCACTGTGTTCTTAACCGCACATACGCAGTAGGGAGTCGCAGAACAGGCTGATCCGGAGCGGGGCGTTCTGGAAGGCTGACAGCCTGTCTGTGCTCCCAGCTTCGGGGCAGCAGCGGAGGTGGCTGGTTGACAAACTGTCACCAGCGCCTCCGCTGCTGCCCTGGAGCCGGGCGCACAGACAGGCTGTGAGCCATCCGGAGCTCCCTGCTCTGAATCAGCCCGTGTATATGGGCTTTGTAACTAGTAGGGATAACAATAAACAAATGTTGTATGAACAACAAAAATAAGTAATTGTATGCATGAATGGCATATTTTCTATAGAGTATACAGCAAAAAACTAGTTTTGTCTGTTGTGTACGACACAACTCCAGAACTGGTGGGCGAAGGGGCGGGGCAAGGCTGTGGCTAAACTATTATAATATGTTTATTAAACTACTATAACATCTCTTCAGGGGTCTTTTTAATTTTTATTTTATTTTATTTTGTTCATTTTTAGATAGGGACCTCAAGTGTTTAGAGTAGGACTTGCCACACTTGAGGAACCTTGGCGTGGTTGGTAAGCTTAAACCTCGTTTTTGGGCCAAAAATGTAGGCACTAATGCCTCATATTTATTCACAGTATTATAATATATGCCTAACACAGGGCACACTAGTCACATTTAGACTGGAGGAGCGCAGGGTTTTTTTGTTTATTCTATGTTTATTAAACTGTCTATTAAGACATTTTTGTCATTACATACAACAATTTCAGTCAGAAATCGTGCTTCAATGACAGAACGACATATTTCTGATCACAAACGTCTCTCTCTGAAAATAATAATGAGCCCAACAACAATGTACTTTGAAATGTCGTTACAAACGACAAAAGCTATTTCACTGCTTCTTTGAACATATGGCCTGTAGTGCAGTTGTTTTGCTCCAGAATTGCTCCACGTTTTTTTTGTACATCTTACCCTTGAGTGTCGCAACTTTCTCATTTGTGTTGATAGGACAACTTGTAGCAGCACAATAGATCTTCCTATGTCCCCTCGGACTTTGGACTCCCTGATGCAGTTTCCAGGAGAAGGAGCTGAAGCCAGTGCTGCAAACCAGTTTGGTATGTTGTTTTTTTGTCCTCAGAACAGTGGGTGGTGAAGGTGGTGGTCTGTGTTGGAAATTGTATGTGGGGTGAAATTTTGATATAAATCCATGCAAAGAATTGCTATTTTTTATATAGTATGAATTTTTTGTTTAAAACGACAAGTGAGTTGTTTTCATAATTTACCCAGTTAACAGCTGTTCTTTCAATCTGCAGAGACCCTGACGTTTGATATGGAGCTGACGTCTGATTGTGCAGCCTCCCCAATGTGACCAACCATTTGTTTGTTTTCTGCTTTGCCACCAAAAAATGTCCAGCGCTCATTGTATATCACGGAGCCACCATTTGGGTTAACTCGTACATTGCCCTGACAGACTTCCTCTTGGACTCATTGCAAATGTACTGCATTTCTGCCCACATATACTTTGTCTGTTAACGTTCTAGAGCGTACTGCAGAGCAATGCAGCACAGTGTTTTTTAGTAAGCTGTTCTAGAAAAGAACTGTGAATATAAGAACCAAATCAACGAATGACCGAGAACATGTATACATTTTGTGTTTAACGGTTTTCATTTTTGTTTATGCATTCGTAGAAGCGGCTCAGGCTGTATAGTAATGCGGTGTCACTCATTTTATTTTTTCCTCACTCTCTAAAGTGAAAAGAAAAAAAAAATTAATTTGTGTTTTGTTGTAGGAAAGATTAGGAGGAATTATTTTAAAGTGAGGAAAAAAGTTTAAATGGTTGGAGATATATATATATATATATATATATATATATATATATATATATATATATATATATATATATATTTTATTTTTTGAGTTCTAGAAAGGTATGCAATGTATTGCATACCCCGCTGGCACTCAGAGTTAAGGAAGCTGTTAACTAATTATGTTTACAGGATTTTTCCTGTTTGCTGAAACTAGGGGTACTACCCCTGCTGGAAGATTTGTCATTCAAAAGTTATTGCAGCGGAAACGTTTATTATTAACCCTTTGAGTGCCAGAGTGGTACGGAATGCATTCCATACCACTCTGGCACTCAGAGGGTTAATTCCTGTGGTCCTTAAGGGTTTAACAAACAGAACCTACAAGCAAAAGGGATTTATTTTATGGTAATGCACTGTATGGATGAGTCACTGACTGTGGCTTTCAATAATAAGCAATGTTAACATCACCTCCTAGTTACTGGAATACAGATTTGCAGCTCTAGTAATATTTGACTTAAAGGGGAACGTTCACATTATAAAAATGTTTGTGCGTGGGCTTTAATTCGTAAACTAGATTGGCAGTGTTTTTGGTTTTTTTTGTTTGTTTGTTTTTTCCCCCCCATTTCAGTTACCTACTATTGGAGATACGAAGACTGAGGCTCAGTAACATGGTAAACGGAGCTTGTTGTAACGATAGCCCACGTAAATGCCCCCACAAAGGGAAGCATGAACGTGCTCCCTGGGGCAGCTGGAAGGGAGGTGGTAAGTCTTGCGGCGTTGTGCTGCACATACAGGGTGCCGCAGAACGAGGAAGTGCCTGATTTTCAGTCTTCGTATCTCCAATAGTAGGTAACTAAAATTAACCAAAAAAAAAAACACTAATCTAGTTTTACTAATTAAAGCCCTTGCACAAAAGTTTTTATAATGTGAATCTCCGTGCAGTGAGGAGTGCCTTGAATTATTCAGCAAGGAAATGCCTTATGACATACAGTGTATTTTTGACATGTAAAGGTTTACTGCTTCTTTAAGTACTAACCTATAAAAAAGTAGGGCTACCTGTTGCCATCCTGCTGTTTTTTGACTATGAGTTCTTATGGCAAGCTGATGGTGATAGGAGTGATAGTCCAACCTTAGCTGGAGGGATGCAGGTTGTCGACCCCTGCTTTAAAATATTTTACCAGAATAACAAGCCTATATTAGCTTGTTTTATCTACTCTGTTTCTTTATATTACCTCTTCCAAAAACTATTTATGATTTCTTAAAGGTGCAATCCCTGGGAATGTTTAAGAGGATTTCAAAGAAAAGTTTTAATGCCATATTAAAGAAATCTTTGTACACATCTCGTAATCTGCTTCATTTTTGAATTTGAAAGGTGTAATAGTTTTGAAGGGATAGTAATACTTCGTTTTATCTTTATTTTATTTTGTAGGCATTAAAAAAACATGTAGAACGATATAAGTCCTATCTTTCAAACCTTTATGGTTTAAGAGATATTCACAAGCAATGTTTCCCCCTTCCGACCCTTTTACCTAATGTAAGCCATCTCTTCTCAGATGTGGAATGCAGTCCATAGACCAGACAGATAACAGCAGGGGACAGTCTTCTTCCTATGATAACAATGAAAGCCCTGCCCCCTTTGACAAGCTTTTCAGGTTTTTCCCTTATCTTAATTGAAGATTGTTCCCCTCTGCAGTCTACCTGGGAACCTCCCTTCTAATCTGGCTGAGCAGTGTTACATCAGTAAAAGGGGCAGGAGTGGGATACTTTGTCATTGAATTACTCCTAAACTACAACTCTGACAGAACTGAAATAACACTCTTCATGGCCCAAATACTATGAAGATTAATTAGAGCTGCTTTTATTATGAAACATTACTATCACTTTAAAGGGATAGTAATGCCTGCTGTTAAGAAACTTTAATATTGTAGACATTAAAATTTAAATTCAATGATGTATGGGTTGTCTCTCAAACATGTATATTTTGAGAGATATAAGCTGCTAAAGTCCCCCCCCCCCCCTTTCACTGACATCAGCCTCTAGCTGAGAGCAGGAGATTCGGATTGTGCGACCCAACGGCAGCTCTTCAGCAGAGCCGAAACAGCGCCATCTAAAAACAATACTTAATTGCAATGGTCTACAAAGTGTGTTTGCAAACCAGGCACATTTTATAGACCTTTCTAATGAAGTATTTCTTTGTAGATATCGCTGTTTCGACTCTGCTGAAGAGCCGCTGTTGAATCTCCTGCTGTCAGCTAGAGGCTGACGTCAGTGAAAGTGGAGGGAGGGGGGAACTTTAGCAATTAATATCTCTCAAACTATACATGTTTGAGAGACAACGCATACATCATTGAATTTATATTTTTAATGTCTGCAGTATAAAAGTTTCTTAAAAGCAGGCATTACTATCCCTTTAAAGGGATACTAACGGTTCATAATAAAAGAAGCTCTAAATAACACTCTCCAAGGTCCAAGTACTATGATGATTATTTCAATTCTGTCAGAGTTGTAGTACAAGAGAAATTCAATGACAAAGTATCCCCTCCCGCCCCTTTTACTGATGTCACACTGCTCAGCCAGAGCAGCAGGGAGGTGCCCAGGTAGATTGCAGAGAGGGACAATCTTCACTTAAGATAAGGGAAAAACCTGAAAAACTTGTCAAGGGGGGCAGGGCTTTCATTGTTATCATAGGAAGAAAATTGTCCCCTGCTGTTATCTGTCTGGTCTATGGACTGCATTCTATCGTTCATGTTTTTTTAATGCCTTCAAAATAAAATAAAGATACAACAAAGTATTACTATCCCTTTAAGAAATGTGTGGTAATAAGGTACTCAAAGTGTTCATGCAAAGTGTGTTTCCTTGTTTCTTTCAGTCGCCAGTGCACACTCTGGTTCTTGCTGACTGAGTGGATGCAATCCCGTAGCACTCTTGCAGTTTGAAGCTTTCTTGAAACAAGCTCCTAAATACAAGGATACATTCTAGTTCATAATACAGAAAGTTGAAAGTATATAAGTTTCATTTACAATTTTTTCTCTCACTTTCTAGAAGCCATCCTATATAATAATTCTCTAAGGATGTTTGTCAGAAGCCGTCATGTTCAGCAGAGACTGCCCGAATGCACAGAATGCTGGGAGATGTAGGAATGCTGGGAGCATTCTGTGCTTTCGGGCAGTCTCTACAGTGCATGACTGCACCTGCGGAAGAGACAGAGCAGGACTGGCCTCTTAACCCTTTGAGTGCCAGAGGGGTACGCAACTCATTGCAATGCTTTGCATACCCCTCTGGCACTCAAAGGGTTAACATCACCCAGACTTTGGCCCGTGTGCACGGGCTTTTACACTAGGAAGTAAAATATTAGGCACCTGTCTTGTATATGTGTACTACAAAAATTGACCTTCCTCCATTTACCATTTCATAGTTGAGGTGAATGGGGCAGAGGAGGTGTAAAGTGAATAGAAAGAAGATAACCAAGGGTGACATGTGGGTTGTATGAATTACCTCAGTCTCTGATGATTGTCTCCATCTTTTCTCAATGCAGTGCCTAATCCATGTTGGATTGGCTGCAGTAGGACTGAAGTACACCATTTCCAGTTTTGTTCCACTTAATACTGTATAAGGCTCTCATTTCTGTGGAAGTAAGTTGTCCTTTAAACCATATTCCTCATTAAATTATTCACATACTGTAATTGTACATACATCCTTTTGTCTTTATCCAACAACAGCATCAGCAAGCCAGTGAGAGGCCAAAGAGTTCATTTGTATGGAGAGTTGCCTTTGTTTTGTATGCCTTTTACTTTAAAGGGATAGTAATACTTAATAATTACTAATCCCTATATTAAAGTAATATTAAAAATAAATGTATTGCCCCCAGTGTCATCTCTCAAGCCTTTATGGTTTAAGATACAATCGCTCCTAAAGTTGCCCTCTTCCTCCCCCTTCCCCGAAGTCAGCATTCTAGCTGACTGCAGGGAAGCCTGTTGTACGACTTTCAGGAGACACTGCAGCACAGCCAAGATTGCGTTAATAAAAAAAGAACTCTTTCACTAAAACAGTCTTCCACGTGTGCTTGGTTTGCAAGCACACGTAGAAGACCGTTTTAGTGAAAGATTTTTTTTTTTTTTTTATTAACGCGATCGCGGCTCTGCTGCAGAGCCACCTGATGATCGTAAGACCGGATTTCCCTGCAGTCAGCTAGAATGTTGACTTCTGGGAAGGGGGAGGGAGAGGGCAACTTTAGGAGCGATTGTGTCTTAAACCATAAAGGCTTGAGAGATGACACTGGGGGCAATACATTTATTTTTAATATTACTTTAATATAGGGATTAGTAATAATTAAGTATTACTATCCCTTTAAGACTGGAAGAAAAGATATTTCAGCTATAACAAATGTAAAGATGTAGAATGTTTTGCCTTGGGAGTCTGTGTTGGCAGATACCAATATCTTTTTATCTTTGAATAGTATATAGAATTGTGATAGCTTTTTACAATGCAGATAGGATGCTGATCTAGGGAGATCTAGATTGCATTTTTGAGTTTCAGCAAGATTTGCTACCCACTTCCTCTGGATCAACAGGATTGATAAGGCAGTGGTAGAACATGGTGGATGTATGACTTTTTTTTTTTTTTTTTTTTCTTCAGCATTATCAGCTATATTACTATAAACATTACCCATTTGAAATTAGTTTGATCATGTGTATTTTTCTTTCTTTGTCAGTGTAGGCCACATTCTAGTCAATGGCATTTGCATTTAGGGCAACATTGTATGGCTCATACAATATTGAAAGGAATGTGTATTCTTGGAAGACTGAGATGTTGTTGATGCCCTCAAATTGCAGCGACACTATATTTCTAGTCGTTGACGTAGTTAGATCTTTCTCGGTATAAGAATGAAAGCAAATTACCACATTGCGTGGAGAATCTTGTGGAGCCTTTTTGGGTTTGATAACTCTGTGGGCTCTATCAAGTTCAAAAGTTTTGGTGTCACTCATGTTGTTAATGTGTTGCAACAGTCGTTGAAGGAAGGCTGATAATTCTTCTGGGCCCACCGTTTCAGGGATCCCACAGATTCTAAGATTTCTGCGATTCTCTAAGTCGTCTAGGAACATTAAGGTTTCGGTGTTGGGTATATGTAAGGCTTTAAATTGAACACTGACTGACTTGAGACAAGATGCACAGCGTTCCATGTCGTCTTCTAGGAACTCCCATCTGTCACCTAGATGTGCAGTGTCGGTTTTTATCTCTAGTCGCTCTTCCCGCAGGAAGGATTTTAGGTCAGTCAAAAGATTGACGGGGAAGTGGAATACTCATCGGAGTCGCTCTGATCGTTGTTCGCGGGTAGGTTTTCCATTACGCGGGTTTGTTGTGGAGCTGCTGAGTCGGCCATCTTAGATAATTGTGAAGTGCGCAATTTATCTTGAGATTTCTTAAAGAATAGGTGCATATCACTGTCTCTTCTCTGCGGTTTAGAGTTCGACAGAGTTTCACACAAATGCAGATGCTAAACAGCAGAGTAAATGCGATGGGTATGACCAAATTTTAAGTGATTTGTCCATCTCAGGGTTGGAGCTCACTCATCAGACATCCGTTCGGTTTGGGTGTCAGGCCACTCCTCCTCAGGAATGTGTAGTCTTGTCACAGGGGCCACAGTTCCAATCAGGCCACATTCTATGAATAACTCTGGTCATTCATAATTTATTTTCTGTTTTAAAGCTGGGACACTCTTCTAACCCAGCCTGATAGGGACTTTTTATGAATGGAGCTGGAGTAATAGGTTTGTTATCTATCAGGTAAAACGACTGGACAAATTTTCAGGAACTACCTGACATTTTGAGGCACTTTAACCTGGGACCTGTTACATTGCTGGGTTTTGTAATTGCAGTCAGATACTAAATATATTTCCTGCCATTTCTGTTCTACAGGTGCTTTGAAAGCCAGTATTGGTCATAGAAAATACTGTGTGTTGTTGGCCAGAATACAGTTTAAGCCCTTTGATGCTAGATGTCCCTTCAGAGAAATAGATAGTGTTCAGGGGGTTAAGGGCTGCATACATCTGTTTAGGGAGGTTTTTCGCAAAATAGATTTTTCAGACTGAAGAGGTCCCTTTGGAATGTGGAATGAGAACAACATCTGCAGTTTCAGCTGTGTATGTCACACAATATCTTATTAGGAAAATACACCGAACCATTAAGTCTGAGCACCAAAGAGGTAACCAGTGCATTGCAAAAGGTTAAATTCTGCTTCTGTCCTAATGTCGTCTTGCTAAAGAGTTTTCCACAGATAACGTGTTACCACCTTTTACGTATTTTATAAAATGATACATTCTGTTGAAATAAAGTTTTCATCTCAATGTTACAAATATAGTTTAAAGGGATAGTAATGTTTCATAATAAAAGCAGCTCTAATTAATCATCATAGTATTTGCACTTTGGAGAGTGTTATTTCAATTCTGTCAGAGTTGTAGTTCCAGAGTAATTCAATGACAAAGTGTCCCCCTCGTGTCCCTTTTACTGATGTCACACTGTTCAGCCACAGCAGAAGGGAGGTGCCCAGGTAGATTGCAGAGAGGGACAATCTTCAATTAAGATAAGGGAAAAAGCTGAAAAGCTTGTCAAGGGGGGCAGGGCTTTCATTGTTTTCATAGGAATAAGAGTGTCCCCTTCTGTTATCTGTCTGGTCTATAGACTGCATTCCACATCTGAGAAGAGATGGCTTACACTAAGTAAAAGGGGCGGGAGGGGGAAACTTTGCTTGTGAATATCTCTTAAACCATAAAGGTTTGAGAGATAAGACTTATATCATTCTTAATGTTTTTTTAATGCCTACAAAATAAAATAAAGTTAAAACGAAGTATTACTATCCCTTTAAATGTAAGGGTTTCTCTGAGTTTTGCAGGTGGCTCTTTAAAGCTATGTGCTAACATTAATTAAACTGTATGAATTTTACCCTTTCACTGCGAAAGAGGAATTATGGGTCACTGTACAATTAATTTCTTCTAAAATGTCATCCATTAAAATGACTTTAAAGGGATAGTAATACTTAAAAATGACTATCCTGCATCTTGTAGCCAGTAAAAAACGGAGTTAAATGAGCACAGCGGCATAATCCGCTTTCAAAGTTCCCTCTCCCCTGATGTCGGCGTTCTAGCTGACAGCAGGGGAATCTGATCCCAGGACTGGCGGAGGCCCTTCAGCAGAGCCGAGATCGTGTTATGGAAGAAAAAATCCTTCACTGAAACTGTTTTCTACATGTGCTTGCAAACCAAGCACATGTAGAAGACCATTTCAGCGAAGGATTTCTTCTTCCATAACGTGATCTTGGCTCTGCTGAAGGTCCTCTGCTTGCTCAGGGACTGGATTCCCCTGCTGTCAGCTAGAACGCTGACGTCAGGGGAAAAGGCAAAAAGCACAACTTTGAAAGCGGATATTTCTCAAACCATAAAGGACTGAGAGATGCTTCTGGGCTAATTTAACTCAGTTTTTTTACTGGCTACAAGATATAGGATAGTAATTTTTATTACTATCCCTTTAACAGCTTTTTCCAGTTTGTTTTCTAAATTAATACCTTAAAATTGGAATGATTTTGGACCAAAGCAACTGCACCATAGGGGACAAATAAAAATTATCATTAATATAATTTGGGCATATAAAGTGGAACTAACACCTTACAAACTTAGGGAATTAAAAGAAAAAGAACAAAAAAATATAAAATGTTCTATACCACTGAAACATTGTACCAATTTAAAAATAGCTGTTTATATATGTGCAGGAAAACTTCCATAGTGCTGTTTTTAGCATAGGAGATGCTTGTTCTCATTGTTTGAAAAACTCCCTTCCACTCGTTATCAGAAAAACCCAGTATTGATTGCCAAAGAGGTGTTCAACTTTCTTTCCACACTTACCTGATATTTAAAGGGTTAAATAATGAACTTGGGGCATAAAAATCCAAAGGAAATATATAGTATTAAGGGTACTGTGTCAGAGAGAACAGAGGAAAGAGATTTGGGAGTAATTATTTCTATTGACTTAAAAGTAGGAAGGCAGTGTAGCAGAATGCTGGGTTGTATAGCTAGGGGCATAACTAACAGAAAAAGGTAAGTGGTCATGCCACTGTACAGATCTCTAGTTAGACCTCACCTAGAGTATTGTGTACAGTACTGGAGACCCCATCTCCAGAAAGATATAGTTACTCTAGAGAAAATTCAGAGAAGGGCTACTAAAATGGTGACTGGTTTACAGGAAAAGAAATATCAGGACAGACTAAAGGGTCTGAATATGTATAGCTTGGAGCAGAGGAGAGAGAGGGGATGTGATAGAAACATTCAAATACATGAAGGGTTTCAACAGAGTGCAGGAGGAAAGTACATTTCAAAGGAGTAAAAATGTTAGGACAAGAGGGGGACACAGGTGTAGATGTAACATAAGAAAGTTTTACTTCGCTGAGAGGGTAGTAGATAGGTGGACTAGCCAGCAGAAGTGGTAGAAATTAATACAGTGACAGAATTTAAGCATGCATGGGATAGGCATAAGGTTGTCCTTAACTTAAGAAAAGACCAAGGACCAAAAAAGGTTTGAGGTTTTTACTGTAGGAAAATGGGCAGACTAGACGGGATGAATGGTTATTATCTGCTGTCAATGCTTTCAGTGCCAGAGGTATTTGCACACCTAGAGCTCAAAGGATTTAATACTTGACTTTTAATTACAACACATAAGCAGGTCCGACAAATCCAGTGCCAGAGAGGGGAGAAGTGCACTCTCCGTCAATCAAAGGGTTGACAGGGGTATTTTTTTGTGTATATATTTTCAGCCCTTGGATAGTGGAAGCTTTAGGGGAACCTCTCTGCCCAATAGATAAGTGGAAGAGCCACATGTGGACTTAGGGAGAGGAAACTTTGGGTAAACCATCTCCCCAGAATCAATTGCTAGTTGCATTTAACTCTGGTAGTGCAAAATATATGGGAACTGCTACATGGAAAGCAAAGGGTAAATGTTTCACTTTGGTTGGGATGGGAAGAAGGCCACACAGGTGGGCAGACCAGGTGATCTACAGAAAGTCACTTCTGTCGGCTGTGCCAGCAGGGGACTGCGTAGCAGAACAAATAAAACTGTTAATAGCTCTGAAATGTTGTTTAATAAATAAAATCTAATGCAACATACAGGTACTTTTGCAAGATGTTTTCAAATTGCCCAAGTTGTTTTAAGGTGACAGTTCCACGTTAAAACTTACGCGCTAGAGAGGTCAGAACACATTACGAAGCAATGTGTTGGAGACCTTCCTAGTATTCAAGCGGCTAAAATTCCGTTTAAATCTGTGAAAAATTCTATTTGTGCTTCATTTGGCAGTTAGTTTACCTGAGCATTGCACCAGTTCTTCTTGATAAATCGGACTTTTTCTGTCCCCAGTCCCTTTTACCTTCTCCAGCAAATCGATACAGAGTTTGGAATAGGAATGCCAATAGGACTTTAAATATTAATGCGAAATGCAGCTGCAGCCACCGGTTTAGTGACATTAGACATAAGTGGTATTCCATCTATATCAGGGGACTGTGCGGTCCTATTAAAGGGATAGTAATACTTAAAATGAAAAAAAAAAAAAAAAAAATAATGATGTAGGGTTTAACCCCCTGAGTAAAACAAGAGTACTCCCACTGCTGAAAGGGGTTTCATTCAAAAGTTATTAATTTTCAAAGCTGAATTTTTTAGGTGCAATATCACAGTGGCCTGAAATTGTACAGTGGCGCTGTTGCTACACCATCCTATGGAGATTTTTGGTCCCGGGACTAGAGCTGTCCATAGGATCGTGTAGCAACAGCGCCACGGTACAATTTCAGGCCACTGATATTGCACCTAAAAATGTCAACTTTTTAAATTAATAACTTTTGAATGAAACACCTTTCAGCAGTGGGAGTACTCTTGTTTTACTCAGGGGGATAAACCCTACAACGTATTTTTTTATTATTTTATTTTTTTTTTTTTTTATAAATTTTAATTATTACTATCCCTTTCAGTGCACCACGATTTACTAAAGAATTACTGCCCTGAGGTAAATGACACTTGGGACAGCTGGGGATCTTCCTATCTTGCTGGATGAATTAGTTCACATTTCCTGCACTGAAAAGGGTGTGTGTGTATAAAATATATATATATATATATATATATATATATATATATATATATATATATATATATATATATATATATATATATATATATAATACACAATATAGATGTGGTAAAAGTTGTACCAACAAGGACTATGTCAAAGCACTCACAGGACTTTCAAAATGTAGAAAAATGAGGTTTTTATTTCAAAGAAGGTAAAGGATGATTAAAATTTGCAAAGCGTTGTGCTACTTGGCTGTTCTTGTATTTTGGACTGCATTTTTATGGAATTGCTTTTGGATTTAATTTTTTCACGTATTTTTTTCATGTGTTTAATGGTTTAGGGTTAATTTGGGACAGGAGTGTTGAGCACAAATTGTCTTAGCAAACACAACAGTTTGATGTTTGCCAATTACCACACCGACGGCCAAACGTTAACGAGACCTGGTTGATTAGGTTGTAGTATTTAAGTCGGATATGTTCACCAGTAAGGTTGTCTTGATAAAGGCTCTTGTATGAGCCGAAACGTTGAACAAAATAGTCCTTGTTGGTACAACTTTTACCACATCTATACTGTAAATTTTGAATCGACACAGCACCAAGGCATTTTAGTATTAATTCAACAAGTATCGGAGTGCTCATTTCTTTTGGTTGGGGTGTGTATATGTGTATATATATATATGTATATATATATATATATATGTATATATATATATATATATACACACACATACCTGGGAACTCTCCGGATTTGCCCCGGAGACTCTGGTTCTGACAGAGCTTTACCGGGTCTCCGGGGCAAAGGCAGATTCCTCCGGATGTGGAGAGTTTCTATTGAAACTCTGCCACATCTGCTTTTTTCTCCCGTTGTGCCTCCGTCCCCAGCCTTCTGTGTATATATATATATATATATATATATATAGTGATATAATTTGACAAAAAAAAAACTTTGTGCCTATGTACTTAAAAGAAAAAAAGTATTAATGACTGGTTTAGTGATAAATCTCAAATGAAGGCATGGATGCCATTGCAGTTGATAACTTTATCACTGGTTTTATGTACAAATTTCCCAATAGAATTTAATAGTAATCTGCGAGATAAAACTGACGATGCCATTTATTAACTGCAATGTAGTGTAGGCCAATGTGTCTGAAATATGCACCATGGATCTATTTAAGACACTGTAAACATGTTGTCACATTCACATAATGCTGAGCATTATGACCAGTTATATAAGTTGGCCATTGTCAGATCAAAGGCAAAGGATTCTGGGAAATGTACCAATATTGTGTTTCTAGATTCCTCTTATCAGATTTACAGTGTTCATAAGGAGGTTTTGCCAATTTTACATGTTTTATTCTACTGCGTCAAATGATCAGGTGTTGTCATTTACTCATGTGTTTTCTATAGTCCATTATCAGTGTATGCATTTTGTTTAAAGATCTCTTAAATAAAGTTCTAAAACAAAGTTCTTTTGAAGGTGCCACACTTTTTTACCTTGATCTTATAATGTTGACTACTTTGCTGTTTCTTTAGAAATTGTTCATTTGGAAGTGTTTAGTTATTGCACTATTTTGTAATCGTCATCTGATAAATTACATATGTAGAGGCAGTAGTAGGTTTGTTTTGTTCCCATTGGTGAATATAAAAGAGAAATACAAAATGTAGTAAAGCTGCCCTTTTACAGACAGGAATATGCACTCATTTCAAGGTCTGCTATTCTTGAGAAGCATCTAAATGCAATTGTAAGCCTCATAATCTTCACACAATGGCTACCCAGAACATTATACCTTGCAAGACCCATAGCCACAGTGCAACATGCAGTGGCTTTCCATGCAATATGTTCCCAAACACACAAGCAGTGCTTGAGCTGAGCTGACTAGGGTTCACACGTAAAGGGATAGTAATACTTCGTTTTAACTTTATTTTATTTTGTAGGCATTAAAAAAACATGAAGAATGATCTAAGTCTTATCTCTCAAACCTTTATGGTTTATGAGATATTCACAAGCAAAGTTTCCCCCTCCTGCCCCTTTTACCTAGTGTAAGCCATCTCTTCTCAGATGTGGAATGCAGTCCATAGACCAGACAGATAACAGAAGGGGACACTCTTATTCCTATGAAATCCCTGCCCCCCTTGACAAGCTTTTCAGGTTTTTCCCTTATCTTAATTGAAGATTGTCCCTCTCTGCAGTCTACCTGGGCACCTCCCTTCTGCTCTAGCTGAACAGTGTGACATCAGTAAAAGGGGCAGGAGGGGGACACTTTGTCATTGAATTACTTTGGAACTACAACTCTGACAGAATTGAAATAACACTCTCCAAAGTCCAAATACTATGATGATTAATTAGAGCTGCTTTTATTATAAAACATTACTATCCTTTTAAGAAGATGAGTAGTAGAGAGCAGCATTTTAACTCATAGAGCCATCTTTACATTGGCAATTGGCCCATTGGAGAAGACCATCATTTCCTTTAATCTCAAGATGTAGTCTAGGTACTAAAATCTGTTCATTCAATGATTAAAATATTTGCATGGTACCCCCAACTTTTATTGAACTCCTGGTAATACATATATTGTAACAGTATCATCTGACTTTATGGTAAATCTGTTCCTCATAGCAGAGTCTCTGAGATTTTGCCATATTTACATAGGGGCCTGAAGACAAAAGATTAGTGAGTAATCCTTTGCCCACTATTTGTCCCAGTCTAGGTTGCCTCTCCTTATAGAGGCTGATGTGAGTTGATATCTGCTCTAGCACTCATTTTGGGGTCCATTCTACTCTCTAGAGTGCTTTGGTAGTACAGATGGCTGCTATTTCTTTACTGGGTTAACCCTTCCATTGCTGTAGTGCCTAGTTGGAGGGCTTTTTGTTTTGGGTTTCTTTATTTTTTTAGTTCTCTCAAGCAAGAGAGAAGACTACAGTTCCTAGAATGCCCATTTCCCTGGCTTTCTGATTTGTTATCACTTTTCTAATAACCATCTTCTCTCTTGCTTATCCTAAGCAGATGCTGACTCTCCTTGCTCTTCTTCCCCATATTAACCCTCTTATACCAGATAAGATTGGTGTCTGGGGTGCTACATGTATTCATTTTCCACTCAATAACACTCTGGATCAAATTCTTAAGCTTTATGGTTGAGGCTCTGGCTAAGTAGTCTTCTCCTCCTTCCATTGGCTGCCCATATCTAGCTCTTGGCAAAGAATACTGCCCTTCCCCTGATCGAATCTGTGGGGCTCAGGGACTAGGACAATAAGAGTCTTGACTCGAGGCTAACTTTTTGGCTACAGGGGCAGCATTGAGGTCTATTTTTGCCTATGCCAGGGTTATCAGGGCTGTAGCAGTTTTGGTTGTCAGATGCCATGCATGCTTCTCTAAATCTAATTCCCAGATCACCTAGCCCTTGTTTGATGTGGCCAGGGTTTCTGCTAAGTCCTCTGTTTTTACCAGGAAGAATTAATTGAGATTTCTCTCATTTTCAAGTATGTCTTGCTCACCTTGTGGCTTAAGATTTGGTTTGCGGGCCAATCTTCTAAGAAGTCACTGGTGTCCTTGCCTTTTTAGGGAAAGCTCTATTTGGGCATGAACTGAAATAGATTATTAGTGATGCTACAGGTGGTAAGAGTACATTGTTGGCTCAGCTTTCTTCCAAACATTCCTTTCTTGTGAGGAAAGCATGAGGTTTTACGTGCCCTGTCGCAAAGCCCAGCCAGACCAGGCAGCCCAAGTGATCAGTCTGACAAACCAACCCCAGCATGCCTTGTGGAATCCTGGTCCATTGTTGCCTATAGGGGACATTTTTTGAGACTCCTGGGCATCCTCCATAACAGATCAGTGGGTTTTGTGGATGGTATCAGAAGGGTACCACATAGATTTCAAATCAGATCCTCCTTATCACTTCTTCTCCTGCAATGTTCCAAGGAGCCCAGGCAGAGTAAAGTCGTTCCACAGCCTTAGCCAATCTATGGGAAAAGCAGGTACTGGTGCCAGTCCATGAGTGCTTTTCAGGCTTCTGTTCCAGCCTTTTTGTGGTCACCAATAAGGAGAGAGGCTGCTGCCCAATTCTGAACACCAAACTGGGGTGCAGTCCAGAAAAACCTGGGTGCCCAGGGCAGGTGGACAGGGAAGGAAGGAGAGTGTTCTGTCCATCAACATTCTGAGCTCAGAGCGATTCCTTTGGCTATCCTTCATTGGTCTCAGGTTCTCACTTGGATCCCAGTGAGAATGCAGTTGGACAATGCCACGGCAGTGGTTTGCATCTATTGCTAAGGGGGAACCTGCAGCGAGATAGCGTGCAGGAAGGTGGAGTATTTGTAAGCAAATGTTCCAGCCATCTTGGCTGTTGACGTTCCAGGCTTGGAAAACTTGCTGTCAGATTTTGGTTGACCTAAATTACTGAAGAAGCAGCATTAACTAATGTGAAATGTGTTTTTAGTGGGATTTTTAAATACACAGTATCTATATATGGTCTGTGAGTATTGTTTTAAATAAAAGAATACTGTTGTATCAAATTTAGCTGTTGGAGCGGTTGCAGTTTATTGAAGAGTGCCAGTGACTTATATACACCAGAGATCCACAAGAAAGACATCTGGAGAACCCAACTGAATGTGTACCGAGCAAGAGCAGTAAGATACCACTGCATGCTACATTTGCTTGGTCTATGCATAAGTGTTTACACAGCCTATTTTAAATGAGAGTGATTTTCAGTTCTGTTAGACATTCTTTTATTACTTGTTTGATAAGGCACTATTGGCACCCCCTATTTGTTTTTTCTTTTTTGGTTTATATTGATTCCTCCATGAGTGGAGTAGAAGGGTGAGCAGCCAGATACCAACAATGCTAATAGCTGAGTAAGGGACAGCTTACAAAAATCCCCGAGCATTACTGCTGGTTAAAATATAAGTGTATTACCAGCATTTTCCATTGTGAGTGCCATTACTTTTGGTGGTGGTGAGGTATCAGTTTTACAACAAAGGATATTGCACTAGGAAGCACCTCCTTTTTTTCTTCTTCTTTTTTTCCCCCCAACTCACTCTTCCTCATTTCATACTGGGTTTCCAAGGAATATTCTGGGTCTTCCCTGTAATGTGGCCCCTTCTTCCTCCCCGGGCCATCCAGCACTGATCAAAAGACAACTTCGGTTAAAACTTAGACATCTTCTGTGGCATCCATTCTCTGTTCTATTGAGGGGGGTCCTCCAATCTTGGAGACCCATGCCCACCATCTGACAGGTTGACCCTGTTTTAGGGGACATATCTAGGTAATTGAGGCATCATCTGATGATGAATTGGATTCAGAGGAAGAAGATATGGACTCTTCCTTGTCCTTTTGTGAGTCTGATACTGTCCCCTATGTGAAGGGGCTCATAAGAGTGGTGTTGGAGATCCTTCAGGCCTCTGATGTGAGGGTCTGTTTCTCCAGAGGTGCAAAAGAATCTCCTAAGACCCTTGATCAGCGTGGAAAAATTTCATGTAAAAGGCTTTTCCTTAACTAGCCTATCTCTAAACCTCTTTTACAGGCGAGGTGTTTATTTTTAATATTTTTTTAACAAATTGTAAAGTTGCAGATTGGTAACTATGAAAAGTAGGTCTTTTTATTAATGGATAGCACCTGCTTGATAAATGTGCCCCATAGTGTGTCAGGCAAAATAAATGCCTGTACCATTTTTAAGCTAGCATTTTCCCTCCCCCTCCCTCTTGTGCTAGTAGAACTCCTACAGATTCGACCTGTATATAAATCCTTGGTTAGGCCTCATATGGAATATGGAGTACAGTTTTGGATACCAATTCTTACATTGTAAAAATTGCAGAGACGTGCAATAAAATTGATAAAGGGATTGGAGAATCTGAGTTCTAAAGAAAGACTAGCCAAACTGGGTTTGTTTACATTAGAGAAGAGAGGTCTAAGGGGTAATATGATTACAATTTATAAATACATTCAAGGTCAATAAAAAGAACTATCCAATTAGTTATTTACGCAAAGAGCTGTGCTAAAAATGAAAGGTCACCCATTTAACACTAGAGGAAAGGCGCTTGCAGGAATTTTTTACTGTAAGGACGGTAAAGCTTGGGAATTCTTTGCCGAGGCTCCTCCATTCCATGGAAAACACTTTGCTTTCGTTACCACCACCAGTACTGGTATGCTCCCATAGTTTCCACTTTCTCTGCAAGCCAGTCATATCCTTCCCTGAAATCCAAGCAGGTTTGGGCAGGCATAAAACATACCCAAAATCACACCCATTGAGAAATATATATCCTATGACTCACATCTGGGTGTTTTTCTCAGTATGTGGACTCTCAGGGGAGGACTCCTGGGAGTTAAGGGTCATTTTGGAAGGTTATTTCATAGATTTCAAATCTATTCTTCTGCATCTCTTCTTCATATTCAGAGTTCAACGGTCTTTTGTGGGCCTTCTATTCTTCAAAGAGGTTTCTTCCCTGATGAACATGCAGGTCTTAGTACCTGTTCCACCACAAGAGAGATTCATGGAATTCTGTTCCAGACTTTTCATAGTCCCCAAAATGGATGGTGGTTGTTCATCCTATTCTGGACTTAGGTACACTCAAGCTCGTTGTTCATAAACCTAGGTTCAAAATGAAGTCTTTGCATTCGTCATCACCACCATGTGTCCAAAGGTGTTTTTAGCTTCCCTGTACATAACACTTATCTGTACATCCCCATTCATGCAGATCATCAGCATTTCCTTTGCTCTGTCTTTCAAGACAGTCATTTTCAGTTCATTTACCTCCTTTTGGGGTTTTCACAAAGGTTATGGCAGTGTGTCTTTCCACATTTGTCTGTTTAGGATTTCCCTTACTCCCTATCTGGACAATCTTTTACTAAAGGCTCCTGCCAGAGGATAAGGTTCAGTTTTTTGTTACATCAGTTGTCTCAGACCATGGGTTTCCAGTCAGTGATGTTGCAGGAATATATGAAGGTTATGGGTGTATCTGGTCTCTGCCTTGGAGACAGTTACATTTGTGGTCAGGGCTTCCAGAGTATGGAACGATTAGGAGGACTGCTGTCCCCCTGAGCTTCTGAAAGCCTCAGGGGATGAACGACAAAGGTGGCCTGAAAAGAGGGCTGCCTTAATGAGTGATTAAAGAAAGGGGTGTTGGTGTGGTGGCACAAAGACTATGCTCCCAATGGGAGAGGCTGTGGCCTGCTATTTAAGAGCTTGCAGCCCCTCCCATAAATACAGGCCCAGCCTTTAACTTGTACAAGGCTTCCAGAGCATGGAATGGTTAGGAGGAGTGTTGTCCCCCAAGTTTCCAAAAGCCTCAGGAGATGAACGACGAAGGTGGCTTGAAAAGAGGCAAAGACGACTGTACTGGTGCAACCACATTGCTGAACTAGAGTAAGAGGACATTTATTTAGATAGCTTGGTGAGAGCTGTGCAGATTTTATATAAGGTTAAGGGATATACATATGAAGCAAGCAGATTGCCATCTACAGAGATTGTATACTATGAGCAGGCACTTGATTTCTTGAGACTGAGGATGCTGCTCCTATCTATAAGAGTATCCTGAGAACTGATTTGGGTTGCAGCCTAGACATAACAGAAGGTTTGTATAAGATGTGAATATGGTTGTAGTGAGTGGGCATGATTAATGTGGAAGAACGGACTATCATCTGAGTACAGTGGAATAAAGGCGGTGATTTGAACTATAGATTGAAAGGGCACTACTGGTCGTGAGTAATGGAATATGGCATAAGGTGACCGGCGTGATACTGATCAGTTTTGCGTGAGTAATAAAGAGTGAAGTGATCTGAGTAGCAAGCAAGTTGGTCCCTTTGCATGAAAATGTCTGCTCTCGTGCTACAGGAGAATCCGTCCAGATGGAGAAGCCAAAAATGCAAGGCATGCTGCTGCCTGAAGTACTATTTACTTGCTGTTGAATGGCTAGTCATAATGCCACTGAATATGAGCCCAGTGCAAGGTGAGGGGCGGTAAATGTTTTAAATGCCTCTGAGGAATAGTTTGATGCTACGTATAGAAAAGTGTGGATATGTTGGATGGATGATGCAGAGCGTATTAGTGTTGTATTGCTGCTAATTATGCTGATAGAGGCAGCTGACCATTTGAAACCGGAGTGGCAGTGAGTGGTCAATGCTGGAATGCTGAATTGAGAATGTTTGGTTGGTTTAGAAACTGATGGGAAAATTGTTATTTTATAAACCCATGCCCACTCGTATGACTTCCTGGTGTAGGATGCCAGGGCTTGCTATATGATGGATGAAGCTTCTGAAAGGAGTGAGTTTGTTGCATGATTAGATCCGTGAAGGCTGGGGGGGGGGGGGGGGGGATGGTTGGAAGGCTGCTCCTGGGTACTGCTGAAGAACTGGAAAGATGGAGAAGGTTAAATGTCAGAACATAGTACTTCTTGTGGCCATGGTTCTGTGAACCATTGGGTGCCACAAATGGCCGAGTAGCCCAATTCTTCTGCTGTGTCCAAATAGACTGCTGGCTGGCTGGGGTATGTAAAGGGGAAAACATGGACAGTCATTTTAATGTTTAGGAATTTGACCATATGCATAGGTCTGAGAGGGCTGATTGATCTAAAGTAATTATGGAGTTAGACTGAAGTGCGAAAGGGAGTAGGCAGATGGGATGGGAATGAATGATCGCCCTTGTGGTATTACTCTCATGATGAACTGAGGTAGCCTATGAGGAGGTTTGGATATGTTATGTGACTGTCTGGAGTGTGAATTATCATCTTATTGAATGGGTACGTATTTTGTGTGTACCCTTCGACCTCTGCTAGGAGGTGAGGATTGGAGTGTGTAACCTTTGACATCTATTAAGGGGTAAGGTTATGAGAGTAGTCCCTCGGCCTCTGTGGAGAGGTAGGGATCAAGAGTGTGATTCCTTCGGCCTCTGCGAAGAGGTAAGGATTGAAGTATGAACCTTCGGGTTCTGCAAAGAGGTAAGGATTGAAGTATGATCCTTATGACTCTATGAGGAGGTAAGGATTTGAGTGTGTGTTTTTGGCCTCTATGAGGATGTAAGGATTGGGGTGTGTGGTTAGAACTCTGTGGAGAGGTGTGATCCTTCAGCGTCTAGTGAAGAGGTAAGGATTGGAGGGTGAAACTTTGAGGCCTGTGAATTACTAATTCGGCTGTGTGAAAGATTGGTGTCCGAGGACGGGAGAAGTTTTCCAGGGAGTCTCTTTGATATCGTTGATTGGTGATGTGATCGAACTTCTCGTGGACTGTAGGAGATGGGGGGGGGGGGGGGGGTGATAGAAATAGAAGCCAATATAACTTGGCTTCCTGGTGGAGGCTGGATATGGTGTGTGAAATCTTGTTAATTTATCCATAAGTTTGCCCACTGATCATCCACGGAGTGAAGGTCTTCTGGGGGTTGGGCTCAGATTTCCACTTGGGGTGCTTCTGAGTCGGACAAGGCTAGATGGACAGGGATCTTCATGATGGACTGTAGAATGAACAGAAGGGAGACTTGTTAGTAATAAATTTAGGTTAGGTGGGTGTGTGGCTTGACTTGGACCTGCTAAGTTGCATTATTAAACTTCGGCCTCTGCTAGAGGTAGGGTGTCTGTCTGAGGAACCTTCAGCCTCTCTGAGGAGGTAATGAGTCTGAATGGTGAACCTGTGGTTCCTTACAAGGGGGGGGGGGGGTTAAGTGTCTAACTGGAACATTCGGCCTCTATTAAGAGGTGAGGTGTCTGACTGGAGAACCTTCGTCCTCTATGAAGAGGTAAAGTGTCTGACTGGGGCACTTGGCCTCTATGAAAGGTGAGGTAGAGGGAAAAGAAGTAAAGGGGGAAGGTGGTGGGATGTGGTAGTGTGCCATGAAGGATTAGGAAGCTAATGGTTTTAGTGAATTGCACTATTCCCTGACCCCTATATGGATCGGTGGGCACCAGCCTATAGCTATAGGCAGTGGCTGGTCATCTAGTAGACAGGGGTCTTGTAGTTGGCGTTCACAAGCTAGAGTGGTGAGAGGTAACTGTTTGAGGTAGAGATGCACATTGCAGGACGGAGTCCAATCAGCCTTTGTACCCCTCTTGAGGGGAGGCGTAGCTGGCTGATGGGTGGATCTCTCTTGCTGAATCTACCTGGTGAAGTTGTGAGTGGTTATTTGGGGAAGATGGGAGGTCTCTTAGAACGTGACATGCCTATAAATGAAATCTTTAATGACTGGAATTATAATCTTACCTTATTTAAAACTAATTTAACACTAATTACAGGAAAACAGACAGCTGAGTGGGGGATGCAGGAGTGGATATGTTGTACAAGTTTAGGGGTCTTTTTTTTTTTTTTTTTTTAAAGAATGATCAGTGAGGGATGACGAAAGGGAAGGGTTGGGGTGGGGTGTGTGCAGTGAAGGATGAGGGTTAGGAGGATTATTATTGGACGCACTGAGCCCTGACTACCAACATAGGCTGGGCCATCTAGCAGTCCGAGGTCTGGGAATGGGGTAGAGGGGTAGATAAGTCAAATCAGTATGAGGTAATGTGATATGAAGTAGAGATGAGCGTGATTTAGACAGGGCCCGAACAGCCTAGTATACCCCGAGAGGTGGTGACTGGCGTTATGGGTAGATCAGTCTTGCTGTGTCTACCTAGTGAAGTGTGGATGGTTGTTCAAGTGAGATAAGAGGTCTCTGTGAATGTGACATGCCTGTGATTAATTGTTCTTATGAGTGAATAATATTCTTACCTTACTAGTCTGATTGGAGGTCTATGGGAGAATAGATAGCCTGGAGTGAGTTTATAATAGGTTTAATGTGAGATAGGGGCCTTGTTAAGAGGGGAATTTCTGGAGGGACTATACCTTTAATGAAGTAGTAGGGGGTGTCCTGTTGATCTGCAATTGATAGTAGAAGGTGTAGTGAACTGTTGGAGAATAAGGGAGGCTGGAAGGGAGGGGGGCAGGTGCGTTATTATATGGTTGGAGAGTTCCGGGTAATATGGCTGGATTAGACCATAGGACTTAATTATAATATTGGTTTAAATGCAGATGTATAGGACTGGATTGGCAGTCCCTGGTGCTCCTGGAACAGAGAACACCTGGGAATAACACATGCAAAATATGGCAAATGATGAGTATAACCTTATGACAGATATTAGTAAATAGCTTGTATGAGCATGATATACCTTGATTAACAGTTCTAGTGATTGTAGTTAACTGGTATATTAGTTCTTATCCATGAGTTAGTCTGAAAATGTCATGTTTTAATTGTGGAGAATGTAAAGGGGAGGGAGAAGGCGGGACTACAATTCCCATAATTCTCAGATTGCTGGGCATTGGGGTCGCTAGAATGGGATATGCAGTCTTGGTAAAGTATGCGTGGAGACGGATGAACCTTGTGCAGATAGCATGATGTAATAGACATATGTATGACTATCATGGCTCAGAAGGAAGCTGGGAGTCTGAGATTGCTTACTGCGTAATCCACAGCAAACAACCACAGAAGATGATAAGCATAGTGAGAACTAGTATACTTATTGAGAATGGCATAAATATGTTTGCTTTAACTTTGGGCTGCTGGTCGTCCCAGAATGCAACAGAGGAACATAGATGCTAGAAGACGCATCGCTTAACTCTGCGAGAGGTCTGGGTGGCTGGAGGATCGTAGGACCAGAAGTGCCACGACGTGAACTTTCTTGGCGGATTTACGACTCTGCTGATTGGTACTAGAATGCGCTACTGGCCTGAGACAGGAGACACTGCTTCAGACACAAAAGACGATGCACCCCATGGGAGAGGCTGCTGCCAGCTAATCATAGCCGGATTAAGACTCCACAGGGCCCTAAGCAGGATCCCAAACTGGGGCCCTGCCCAACTTGCCACCCCAACTCTGCTGCAAACCTCTTGGTTTGCACATTGTTCTTGTGGTTGAAGGTACTAGTACCAACTTAAAGACAAAGTGAATACTTTAAAGCGTAACTACCACCTTTAACAAAGATGACCCCAAATAATTCCTCATCTGGCAACTAGATGATCAGTAGCGATAGTCGCCAGAATTATTACCTGGTTAATGCGAATTATTGAAAAAGAAGAAAATAGTGTATAGTAGCCTCTAATTAAATTATAATATTGATTATGGCCGGGCCACTTTTACCGCCAGAGTCCAGTTCTATGCTCAATAACAAACAGTATATGTAGGGACCCTACAAAAACATAACTTTTATTTTGTATATATTAAAACCATATGATAGTCCTTTACTATTCAGGGCACTAAATTAAAATGAAATAAAAGTATATCACGTTAGTGCTCCAATTATCCGCTCTTTGGTACCACTTCTGAGCTCATACCTCCAATGTGTGGGAATGATAATGTATGTCTATTGTCTTATTATCTCTCTAGTGGAATATCTGAGAACATTCACAGTATTGTTATTTATTTATGTTCACTGAACTGCTCTAAATCAATGTCAGTCAGCTGTATTAATGATAAATACAATTAACCTATACCTCGGTAACACTTATTATAAAGTTGGTTTAATCCAACACCTAAAACAGATAGTAAATAGCCACTGGATAAAAAATCTAAGCTACGTAAGTGCACCTTTGTAAGATTACCCAATATATCGAAGGTTATAGCCTTATTAAAATATACAATCTCTAATATCTAGTCGTCATATAGTCTGTTATGAAAGGATAATATGTGTCTTCCAATCAGTATAGCCCCATAGTCTGTACATAACTGATATCCCAGAACTGTGAATATTATTCACTTCTGTATATAAGTAATGGTGGATCTTTGTTAGTAAGTTATCGTGCTGCTTCTACCCCTATTGTTCCACCTGTTATCCTCAGTCACCTATGGATGCCAGGCTGGTAAAGCCTCTGAATCTCCACGGTAAGAGGGAAACTTCCTTCAGGTGTTCTCGTATCTAATGTTTACCCAGTTCCATCACTGGAGTGTAGATCCAGTTCTAGCCCTATTAGTTGCACATATAATCAGGCACACAAATGGAACCAGAGTAGTGCACGCTCAAGATAGCCTATGTGCACTGGTGGTTCGGTCCCTATTACTAATCCCTCGGGGTTCGTTTAATACAACAAAATCATCCCAAGAATCTAGTCCCTATCCAATTTCTGGCCGCCAGTGTTAATAGAACTACCTGTAAAACTGAATAATCCACAATCTGGAAACAAAGACTACATAAAGCCTAAAGCCCTAACAAGTTTCCCCGCATTCTTCAGGGGGTAGTTAGGTCTCGAGCGGCCCATTTCTCACCATATTTATACTAACTGTAAGAAACGGTAACAAAGCAAAGGGTGTAATTAAAATGACATCACAATAATGCGCCTGCAACATTGTATCCAGTTGTTGTCACTAAAATCATTGTCTGGCGAAATTATGTTCTCTACCCCCAAATTTAGCACTTTTCTTTGAACGTCTCAATTTCTAGCAAATACTTCATTTCATCTTAGAATCTTATCCTTTAATCCTAATATAGAGATATCAGATCTCATAAAGTATTTTTGAAATTTTTCTTATTACGGATTTGTCATCTTGCACCCTTTCGCTGCCGGTATTAATGTCATTGTTCCTTTGCACTGCTGGTATTGCCTTCTTAGTGCTATTATCTTTTCTCTCCTAGTAAAGAAGCTATATCATGACGCTTTACTGATAAATCCTTACCACAATTATCATTTCTGATCATTTCTCTGACTTTACAATTTCTCTCATTGCTGTATCTTGATGTTAATTTTAGCTTTACATAATACTTATGTCCATATTAAGGACATTGATATATGAAGATAATAGCACTTGCTGTAGCAACAATATTGTCAATCAATGAAAAATAATCCTTATACTATTATAAAATATACCCTAGATATAATACATATATTAACGTCATATGACATACTATGACTATCCAGTTTCTTAGTCCTTTGTCTCCTAAACTGAGATGGTTTCAGTCCGTAATATTATATACATATGTTATTAGGAGGGTATCCCAAAAAGAAGCATAGATCAATACTCTCTTCTCACAATAATTCTTTTAACGAGATGTCTTTAATAAACTGTGTATAAGCAAAACCCTCATTCACTCCTAACGGATTGAGGGTACATCATTTATAAATCCATTCGGCTTCTTTGATCAATAATTACCTATCTGTATCCCCCCTTCTTATTGAACCCTTGATATGGCATATGCCCTGATCTGATCTGAAAAGCATTGCTTGCATTTGCAGGGCGTGAAAGACTGAGATGGGAGAGGTTTTGTGCAAAACTGTCTTCCACTAGAGATGTATATTGGCCATGATGTGATCTCTGAAGTGCCCGAGGGTTGCCCAAGGATTACTAAGGAAGTCAGATGGCTCTCTGTAGGCTGGAAAAGATAATCTTCCAGATTTCCAGTAGAACATCACAGCACTACCACCTGGTCACTGCAAAATCAGAAACCCCCAGCACCTCAGAAATAGACAGGATACCTTTGAAGTCCTGCTAGCTACACAGTCAAGCTGTGAGACATTTCTCATCCTATGCTACATTTACTCAAAACAGAGCTCAATCGTATACATTCATGACAATTGAAGGAAAGAAAAATCACAACCAGCACATTTACCTATCTTCTACCCTTATGGAGAGGAAGAAATACTGGTCATAGCACCCTTGGGCAAGTTGCCCTGCCTTTGCTTTGTGTAGGTTTATGTCAAAAGGTGTCAAAACATCTTATGGTTGTCTGATTGACTGGTCTTTTCAAATCTTTTTTTTATAAAAACAGTGTCATTTGACTTCACCTTCCTCTTAAATTTTTTTAATAAAGGGAGGAGTGTATTTGTTTTCTTTTTCCATTACAGTTAAAGCTCCTGGCATAATTTACACAAATGTAATTACACTGGTCATCTCCTCCCACGCCCAACTCCTAAGACTCTCACTATGGCCATGAAATCCTAATGTTCCCTATTAATTTTCTCTTTGTTCCTATGCTCAATATAATATATTCTGTCACTTGTGGATATCATGTCCATAGTTTCTGTTAGTTTTTTCAGACCGAAGAAGGCTGAGTGCAAGACACAATATCTGCTTCCAGATAGCATTGGACCTACAGTATTGCGCTGTGAGGACCATGAGGTTACATTACCATTGGTTCACATGCTGGATTCCTCTATCAGTGGAGGAGGAGGAAGTGGTATTGGGGAACAGCTGCAGAGGGGAGGAGGAGAAAATTGACAGGCTGAGGTACAGAGCTGTACCACAGCCTGTCCTGAACTGAGGTCACCCGGTTAGATTGTAAATCCTATATCTCTGTCAATACACCATTTAACCCCACCCAAAAAACAAAACAAAACACAGATGGAACATTAATTGGAAGATAAGAAGGACTTTACTGGAGGGGAGGGGAGAGTTCCCCTTTGAAAGTCCCTTTTCCATCAATGGGGATTTTTATATTTTGTGCTTTTGCTGCAGGAATTAATAGATTTTTTTTTTTTACTTTAAGAAATATCCTGGTATTGATAAAACATCCCGTTTACCACGTTGATTGATTTTTCTGTTTATTTTGCATGTATCTGCTCTGTAGTGTAGAGCAATGTCTCTCTAGTGGTTAAAGAATCCATTTCTGCTGCCATTATCTTAAAGGGATAGTAATACTTAAAATGTAAAAAAAAATATGTTGTAGGGTTTATCCCCCTGAGTAAAACAAGAGTACTCCCACTGCTGAAAGGCGTTTCATTCAAAAGTTATTAATTTTGAAAGTTGACTTTTTTAGGTGCGATATCACAGTGGCCTGAAATTGTAAAGTGGCGCTGTTGCTACACCATCCTATGGAGATTTATGGTCAACTGACCAGAGCTGTCCATAGGATCGTGTAGCAACAGCGCCACTGTACAATTTCAGGCCACTGTGATATTGCACCTAAAAAATTCAACTTTGAAAATTAATAACTTTTGAATGAAACACCTTTCAGCAGTGGGAATACCCTTGTTTTACTCAGGGGGATAAACCCTACAACATATTTTTTTTTACATTTTAAGTATTACTATCCCTTTAATGCTTTGCTTCTGTCTTGCTTTTTTTCACCCTCTTTCCCTTCTTGTCCTTCCGGTGTCCTGGACATGCTGTGTGTTTTACCTGTTGTGCTTTGTGTTGGTTGGGGTAACCTAAGTGTGTGTTACCCAAACGATCTCCCGGTGTGCAAAGCTTATTGGAACAAAGACAGCACAACGTCGTCGCCCGAAGACCTCTCTGCACCACTGGTACTCATGGTTACAGAAGCAAGTTCCGCCACGAGCCACATACACACAGACACACCTGAATGGCCATGGAGTAGGCATGGCAGAGCACACCTGAGGACTGTACCTAACAGATGCCACATTTTATACTTAAAGAAATAGAAATGTCATAATATAAACATAGATGGGATTATTCGGTATACTTTTATAAAAAGCATAAAATTATTCTTACTGAATGTACCTTTGGTTTGTTCTTGAAAACAGTCAAAAGTTTCCCCCTGCCGCCCCTTTTCATCTAATCTTTCACAGTTCACTGAGATCCGAAAGTCTGTTCCAGATGGATTGCAATGAGGGACAATATTGAGTGTGTCTATATAAGGGAAACCCTGCTCCGCTTAGTGATACAATATTGTCCCTCATTGCAATCTGTCCAGACCAGCTTTCACATTTCAGTGAATGACATGATGGAGAGGGGCGGGAGGGGAACATTTTTTACTCTGTTTTCAAGCATAATACAAAGGAACAGACCGTATGAAAGATGCATTATATCAAATTACATTGAACAATCCCATGTATGTGTAGATTATAACATTACTATTTGTTTAAGCAAAACTACAGATGGGTCTGCATTAGCTTTATTCTAATAAGTCTGAACCACAGGTCAGTTCTTAGCACTGGGGATTAGGTTACAGGGGAAGTAACACCTTAAGACAACTAGGGGGAGATTCACTAAAGTGTGATAAAGAGGTGACTTCTCCATTGATATCACATCACCAGTTCCTATTGTATTCTATGGAGCCTTTGCACTATCCAAAGCTGAAGAACTCTTAGTGCATTTGTTCTATAGAATAGAATTGGAGAAGTGAAATCACTGTAGAAGTAATGTCTGCTTAATCACCACTTCATCACACTTTATTGAATTTACCCCCTAATGTTTTGTTGCCGGTTGATAGAAGTTAAACAGAGCTCGCTGGCACAACCGCATTTCTGGTACTAGCATTCCTCACTACTCTTCATTCTACCCGGCCCTCCCCATGCCCTTCTCTCCTTGCACCAGTTTCTTTTGTTAACTGGAGAAAGGAGGTTTATTAAACACCTCTCTATAGTAAAAAAAAATATAAATAAAAAATGACTGTTTATTCTTAACACTTTAAGTTCCAGAACATGAGGGAGGGGCTGTTGGGAGGGAGAGTGGTGTAGAATGTTTGGATCTGGCACGAGGCTGTGCCACCCACTACTAACTTACATCGACCGACAAATAAATCTGAAATTAAAAAATGGCTATGGAATCATATAGATGATTTTAAAGGGCCTTTCCAATTAATGTAAAGTTGTCATAAGGTGTTACTTCTACTTTAATGCTGTGCAATGCACTGGATATCCCTCTGGCTCTCTCAAAGGGTTATACAATTTGTACACCTCCTAATAATAGCAACCTCCATTTACCTTAATCCTTTGAATGCCAAAGAGGTACACAATGCATTGCAAAGCAATGTGCATCTCAATGGTATTTAAAAGGTTAATTTCAGCAGAAAATCCTAATTGTTACTGTATATCAATTCTGCATGGACTGGTTCTCCGAAATGAATCTTTAATCAGTGCTGGATGTCATGTCCATAGATGTGACATCATTCTGTGTTGCAAGACTCCAAGACCTCAAACCCCTCCCATTCTAAGCATGGAATATTTTCGTGGGAGGGGTTTAGGGTCATTGTGTAGTATGAGGCTGCCCACTAGGATGATGGAAGCGCATGATGCAATCCCATGCAGATTTCTGCATCTTCTCTCTGATTACTCTTCTCTAATGTGATACAATGAGGCTGATACACAAAGTAAAGTAGAGTATGTCTGACTAAACCAACTGCATCATAGGGGATCACTAAAAATTCCCCAAATTCATACTGTGTAAAACCAGGCTTTTAACTTCTTGAATGCTAGTGTATTTCCAATGCATTGTTTCTTCTTCTTCTAGAGACCTCTCCAGCATTCACAGAGTTAAAACCTCCAATTAAATCAGTGGGTATTTTTACTTGTCCCCTATGGTGCAGTTGGTTTGCTCCTTAACCCCTTCAGTGCCAGAGGCTTGAGCCATTTCCTGTACCCTGCAGGCCAGACACCTTTTCAGCATTTTTGCTATCCTTCCGTTAGGCTTGATTTACTCTGGTGATTTTTTGTTACATATGGAAAGCTATATATTGTTTTTTTCAGAACAAATTGAGCTTTCTTGTGGTACCTTACATGAAGACAATTTTACATCATGCAAAAAGCTATGATGTCATAATGACAAAAAATTTACTCATACTTTGTATCAAAAACATTTACATTGATTGAAAAAATTTCATTTATTTGATAAAGCCCCGAGTCCCCTGAGGAAAAAAATACCAAATTTGTATAGTTTTACCTACATCCATGGCTAGCGCAGAGCCCTAATCACCAGCAGCGCAAAACTTTATAAACTAATATGCATATTCTAGGGTTGTTGTGGTAAAACTACCCTAAAACAGTGGAATAACTATATAAAACTATATATTTCTGAAAAGTAGACAACCTGCTGCATCTAATGATGGGTAACTTGCCTTCTTGCACCAAGCCTGTTGTGCCCAAATGGTGGCACTATAGGAAAAAAATGCATTTTCGTACATTTCTGCCCCTTCTACTGTACTGAAATCTGTAAAAACCATGGAATTTTCCACTGCATTCATTAGCTAGTACTCTTAGGAATCAAAGTACACCCCACTGGTATGAGTTGACCTACCTTAAGGGGTGCTAGAAGTAGAAAACTACACCTACTACAACCTCTGATGTTTCTAACATTTTCTCAAACGTGACTTGCCTGTACGAAAATAGCTATAACACCTCATCTAATGAGGGTTCACTTGCCTTCTTACCCCAATACTGGTGTGCATAAATGTTTCCAGGAGGCGATATAGGAAAAAAATTAATTTTTTTTTTTTTACATTTCTGCCCCTTCAAATGTATGGAGCGCTGTGAAAACCATGGAATTTTCAACTGCATTCATTAGCTTGTGCTCTTTGGAGTCAAACGACACCCCGTTGGTATGAGTTGACCTACCTTAGGGGGTGCTAGAAGTAGAAAACTACACCTACGAAAATGGCTATAACACCTTCAGAAGTGAAGAAAAGGTAGATAAACATTACCATTTTGGAAAGAAGATAACCTGCCGCATTGAATGTGGGGTCACTTGCCTTTTTACCCCTAAGTTAGTGTGCACAACTATTTCCAGAATGTGGTGCTACAGGAAAAAAACAAACATTTTTTTAACACATCAGTCACTTCAAAGATCCTAAAATGGTTCAATGGCGTGGGATTTCCTAGGAGGACTTCTTGCCAGCCTAAGAAAAATGGTACCTCACTGCTGTGGGTTGACATACCAATTTGGGTGACAGGAGCGTAGCTACCAGTGAAACGGGAATGGGAAAGCAAACAGTGTATGTGTGATTTAATGGCTAACAGTTGAAAGAAGCTAGGGCGTCAGACGGTATACGTGCGGACCTGTGACTACCAGTGTAACAAAGTGTGTGGGAGGGAGGGTGAGGGATTAGGCAGTGTGTGTGGGTATGAGCAGAAGAGCAAGGATGGTTGTGATGGTGGGGCAGTGTCTAATAGAGGATATGTGGGATCTGTGACTACCAGTGTGCACTGTATGTCCCCCTCATACAAAGTTTGATTCCCAGCCTGAATCTAGTGCATTCTGGTACTTTGAGTCTACTAGTAGGCAGTGGAAACTGGTTGGGGGTAGGCTGGGGAATGGGACTGCCAGTTGGCTGTGGAACCAGGCAGGGGGATACGGTATGTGGGGGATGGGGGGATTGGAGGCATTTTGTGTGCATGCCACAGGGGTGCCCAATGCACTGCAAAGCAATGCGTTGGACCCCCTGTTGCACACAAAGAGGTTTTTTTTAAATTATTATTTTGTATTCACACCTCGTTGGGGAGATGGTATCAGGAACATTCCTGGTGTCCCCCATCAAGGTCTAAAAACAGAATAATGAAAAAAAAAAAGTGTGTGTGTCACAGGAGGTCCAACGCATTGCAAAGCACTGCATTGGACCCCCCCTGTGACACGTGCATTTTTTGGGGCTTTTCCCCCCAATATTTTTGTGTAGACCTCGTTGGGGGCATCAGAACCCATACAATGAGGTCTAAATAAAAAATAAAAAGGGGAAAAAAAATAATCCTTTGTGTTACTCAGGGGTGTCCAGTGAATTGCAAAGCAATGCACTGGGCCACTGTGGCACACAAAGGGTTAATTTTTGTTTATTGTTACCTTGTATTCAGATGGCCACCAAACAAGCTCTAATCACAAAATAATGATAATAAGTCCTATGTGTGCCAGAGGAAGGGGGTCTGCATTGAACCCCACCTCCCAATTGCACACACAGGGTTACATTTTTATTTTTTTATTATAGACGTCATTGAGGGGCATCAGGACCCCCCGATCCCCCCCAATGAGGTCTTAGTCAAAAAATATATATATGTCTACAAAAGAAGTGACCCTGTGAGTGCCACAGGGGTCTCCAGCGCATTGCAAAGCAATGCATTGGACCCTTGTGGCCCTCAGAGGGTTAATTTTTTTAATCACTACTTTGTAATCAGAGCTTGTTGGGGGGCCATCGGGACCAACCCTGATGACCCCGCAACAATCTCTGTAAAAAAGTAAAGATAAAAGCTCTGTGTGTGCCACAGGAGGGGGTTGGGTTATTGGACCCCCTGTGGCACACACAGGGTTAAAAAAAAAAAATAATAATTTTCTTTTTTTTAAATGAAAGACCTCATTGAGGGGCATCGGGACCCCCCCTCTGATCCCCCCAATAAGGTCTTGCAATAAAAAAAATCCCCCCAAAGATGTGACCCTCTGAGTGACACAGGGGTCTCCAGCACATTGCAAAGCAATGTGCTGGGGACCCCTGCGGCAATCACAGGGTTACTTTGCCTTTTTTTTTTTTTTTTTTTTTTTTTTAAATGTTCAGACCTCGTGGGGGACATCAGGACCCCTCCTGGTGTCCCCTCAGAGCAAAAGCTCTCTTGTCCTTCTCTCATACCACTGGTAGGAGAGAACCAGACCGGGGAAACTTTCCTAACGTCATCAGTGACCATGTCACCGATTACGTTGGGAGGCTTCCCCCGGTCCCGCCCACTCCTACCTGGAAGTTCGGGCAGGAGAGTGGGGAAAGGAGAAACTATGTTTCTCCTTTGTGTTTATTGATCTCCCAGCACGATCGTCTTGGAGATCAATAACTGGGGAGGCATGAGGAGTGATCCTCCTGCCTCCCCAACAGTGCCAGGCATTTTTTTGTTTTAAATGTGGTCACTGCATGCTGGTTATATCGGATTATACAATGACCGAATTTAACACTTGCAGCGTACGAGACTGGCACAGCAGGTACAGTGTAAGTGCTTGGCACTCTAGGGGTTAATACATCAGCCTCGGTATTTGAGCCAACGATCCAGAAGCAATAAAGACACAGACAGGTATAGATAAATTCTATTTTATGTTTATTATTCTAACTAAATATAATCCTAATCTAACACTAAAATATAAATGGAATAAAACTAATTAATAAATATAATAGAAAAATATTAAGATAATATTTAAAAATGTTACTTAATACTAAATATATATAAAGATAATATTTAAAAATATAACTTATTACTAACTATATTTAAATATATAAAGATATTTACAAATATAACTTATTACTAAATATATTTAAATATATAAAGATAGTATTTAAAAATATAACTTATTATGAAATGTAATTATATAAATATACACTATTAAGATAATATATAAAAAGTTAACTTATTATAACGAAATATAATCCAAATCTAACACTAAAATATATATGAATAAAACTACTAAATATAATATAAATATATTAAGATAATATTTAAAAATGTTACTTACTACTAAATATATATATATATAAAGATAAAAATATAACTTATTACTAAATCTAATGTACATAAATTTACAGTATTAAGATAATATATAAAAAGGAAACTTATTATTAAATCTACTGTATATAAAATAACTCTTATCTCTATCTAAACTGTGTGTAATAACTAATGTGAGGTGTACAGTTCGTTGTAAAGACCCCAAATGTGAGCTGCCCGCAGGACAGGAAAAACCCCCTGTGGGGGAAACCTGCGAGGATCCGTGGCTGTCACACTGCCGTCCTCTCGGCATACTATGCGGGGGAACTGTACGATGTGTGTGGGTGCGGGTGTGCAGATTTAGACGTCCGATGCGGAGAGGCCTTCTGGTTGCTTCGGGAGATATTTGTTGTTTTTAGAAAAAGAAATAAGAGAATCATTAATAACTGGTTATTTTCCAGGCTACCTTTACATGCTACACAATCGGGCTGATGTACTAGACAACTTGTGGCTCTCCAGTTATTGGAGACTATGACTCAGTCAGTCCCAACTTGCCAATGGCTGTGGATGGCAAGATTTCTAGCTCAAAACAGCTGGGAGGCCACATGATGACACCCCCTATACCAAGGAAAAGATGGTGCAATTCTGGAGCAAACACAAATTCCAAAAAATTCCCATTGATTTTAATGGGGGTTTAGTCCTTTGAATGCTTCTTAATGCGTTATAAACCCCTTTAGCATTCAAGGGGATAAAAACTCCTTTTAATTCAATGGACTGGGAGAAGCAAAGGCAGGGTTTGCCTTGAGAATGGGAAGCAATTAGGTGGAACAGGGCAGGGAGAGGGAAGAATGTGGCGGGCAGGGTTACCTGGGAACTCACCAAGCAAGAGAATCAACCTGTGTCCACAGAGACTCTAAAAGCCAGAGTCTCCAGGGCAGATCCAGAGTTCCCAGATTTACCCAATATGGATCTATTAAATGAAAAGACCCATTTAAAAGAATGAACATTTTTTTTGTCTTCTATGGTGAATATGGTTTGCCCCAGAATTTCTCCACTTTTCAATTTTCAAGCAAAACAGTCACAACATAGGGAACATACAAGACAACCACTGACCTGTCTACTGGAAACGCTGTTTCAGTTAACCACATCGATGTCACTGTCCTCAGGAGATGCAACACTGGCCGGGATGATGTTGTCTGAAGACTGATCTTGTTCAGTGGTGTTTGTCCTGCACAGGAAACAGAAAGGGGGAGGAAAACCTGGAACACAGAGGAGGAATTCTTCCTTGTCCCGTGTGTGATTTCTAATGGCCCAGCCATGGTGCTCCTGTCTTTGGCGTTTCCAGGCCCAGTGGTTGGCGTTCTCCGACATGATCTGGAGGAAGAAAGAGACAGGCAGACAGAGAGCGAGTGGGACAAAAGACGGTTGTATTAAACTGATCAGTCAGGCTATTTCCCACCCCTTCCAAAACAACCCAACCCCCTTAGATCTATGGAGGCGAGAGGTGTCCAGTGCATTGTTCCACGATATGCTGGGCACTTGTGTGACACTCAGTGTGTTGAAGGAGTAGATAGATAGATAGATAATTGAGGGTTATTTGCACTGACAATAGCTGTGCATAGGCTGCTCTAACGCCACCAGTAATTTAAGGCCTTGGAACTACTGCACCCAAAACATACACGTTTGAGCTACAGTAAGTTTTGAATAGAACATCTGTCAGTAATGGGAGTAACCTTGTTTTACTCAGTAGAAAAAACATTAATATATATTTTTCTCCATCATAAGCAATACTATTCCTTTAATGAGTTTTCAGAAATATATATTACCTAAAAATGAATAAAAATCCTGCAATAATAATGAGTTATTTTATTAATTCTAAACGATAATATGAGGAAAGGGGAGTACGAGGGGTGGGGGGGTCTATAGACATGTCCCTGCTCCCTCTAATTCTACCATCTAGGTAACTGCCTAGTTTTCTTAGTACTTTCCCCGGCCCTGGGTTTGACGTTTCAGCAACATGAAGGACTCAGCTAGTTTTTTTCTAATATTACACATTTTAACCCTTTCAGTGCCAAAGGAGTAGGCAATGCAATAATAATCCCCTGTTTTCCTTACCCTGGAGAGAAAAACCTAATGGCCCCTATGAAGTTTATCCTTGTGAGTTGTTCAGTCAGTCTGGCATGTCAGCTCCATGGTGGAGGACACAGGACCACAGGAACTCAAACTCTGCACAGAGTAAGTAGGACAATGCTCTCTGACTGCTTCAGTTTGTAATAACTGCCAATAGCTATTCTGTTCATTTCCATGACACCCAGAACTGATGGAGTATGTTGGGTGGAGATGCACTAAGGTGTGATATAGAGGTTTTTAAACAGATATGACTTCTACAGTGAAATCACTTCTCCAAGTCCTATGTTATTCTATGGAGCCGATTCACTACGTTTTCTCTAACTTTGGAGATCTTAGTGCATTGGGTCCAAAGGATAACATAGGACCTGGAGAAATAATATCACTGGAGAAGTCATCTCCATTTTATCAAGTCTTTATCACCCCTTAGTGCATAACCCCTCTTATCTCTTGAACAAAACTCATAGGGATCATTTGGATTTTATGACAATAGTAGGGTAAATGAGGGGCTTATTATTAGATGCTGTTAGTTCTCCTATGATTCAATAAATATAAATACAAATCTATATATGTGTGGTCTAACATACCTGCTCGCACTCCTCTCTGGTCACTCTGGCGCGGTAGTCCATCCTGGCCCACAGGGTTCTTCGTATGCGATGGAAATATGTCCTCAGGTAAGGCCACATCATACCCAGAGCCCAGGGGTAGATGTTCTCACGGAAGGGCAGATCTTCCTCCATGTTACTCGCCATGTTACTGAGGTGGCAAATGAACATTGTGTAAAAGAAGCTGATAAACCCCTTAAGGACCTGCCGCGCATGCAGTAGGCCGACACTTAACCCTTTGAGTGCCAGAGAGGTACGGAACGCATTGCAAAGCAATGCGTTCCGTACCTCTCTGGCACTCAAAGGGTTAAAGACCACGGACCTTTTTTTTTTTTGCAATCTGGATTCAGGGTTCCCCGAACGCCGTGCAGCAGCGCGAGGAGCCCTGAATTCCATGACGTACATGTACTTCCTTGATCCATCAGGGACATCTACCCCATGACGTACATGTACGTCATAGGTCGTTAAGAGGTTAAAGATATAATACTTCATTACATATATATATATATATATATATATATATATATATATATATATATAATTTTTTTTTTTTTTTTTTTTTTTTTTTATATATCCTATTAAGTCAAAAGATATTGTAACTAAAATATGCATTTCGGGTGCAGTACGTCCATGGCCTGAACTGTTGCAGTGGTGCTGTTGTTACATCAGTCTAGGGAGGGTTATTGTCCCTAACATAAACTGCTGTAACAACAGCGCCACCATAACATTATAGGACTTAGAAATAATGCATAAAAAATACAAGTTTGAGCAGCAATAACATTTTAATATAAAATACAGTGGGTGATTTTCCTTAGAATTACCACCAGTTTGCTTCTATAAGTAAGACCCATTGTCTTTGATCAGATCATTTATAGTTAGAAGTGAAAGTTACTTACAAGGCAACAAAGAAGTTCATTGGTGTGTACTCAATCAGGAGAAGTCCAGCTCGCAGAAAGTAGCAGAACACCATGGCCATAAGATACTAGAGAGACAAGAGGAGTTAGATGGTTACAGTGTAGGTCTGAATGGACATTGGTGTGCATGTACAAATCTGCCAGCACAGCCCCACTGATGGTAACCTATATCATCTGTGGTTGTGGTTCAGGGTATACACTAGAGAAGTGATGTACTTAGGCTTTCTATTGCCCTAGGCCCAACCATGTGAATACTCTCCCCCAAATACACAAACACACACACACTCACATGTGTGTGCATGTGTGTGTATTGACAACATTTCCTGTATACCTTAATACATTGGCCTAAGCAAGGCACAGTACAGTGGTTTTCAGTCTTTATTTTACTCAAGGCATTCCTTACACATATTCTGGAATTTTCAAGGAATCCCTTACATCTTAAAGGTAGTTTGTCAAGGGTTTATTGAGGGGAAAATGAAATGTAAATAGGTATCCTTTTATCCCACTAATGAAAATAAAGAACATATTGAGCATTACAATTTCAGTGAATATATTCTGTAAAACAGACGTTACATTCTCATCAAAGTCTTCAAGGAAAAAAAATGTGAAACCCAAAGTTGGTACCCAAGGCATAAAAGAAAAGATGGTCAAAAAATACCCACATACTGCATCCTTGCCCTCCCCTTGGCATTAATGGTGCTTAGGGGAATATTTTATGCGCTTGTGGCTTATTTTTTGTGGAATTAATCTCTGGAATAACTTGCTTTGCCCCTGAGACTTAGTGATATATAAACAGAAATCCCTTCACACCCAGGATCTGCCCTGCAATCCACCCCTCTGAGCCCTGGGAACATACAATAAATACCTTATCAGATATCCTCTGGCAGGTGTCCTGGCTCAGGAACCCTTGGATGACATCATTCTCTACAAAAAACAGAACAAATTAAGTAAAATAAAGCTCAGCTCATTGGAGATGAAAGAGACAAATCATATACAGGTTTTATACTCTATTTACATTACAGGGCCACTTGGCAAGGCACTCTATGCACCCTTTGCTCCACCCTTGGTCACACCAACAATGATCACATGACCCCAGCTCCATCCACTGTTTCCTTTACCCAGAAATGTTCTCCTTTTTTATAATATGTAAGGCTTTATGAACCAAAGCAAAGAAAGGCAATTCTGGAGCAAACCATCTGTCCCACAGAAAAATAAAATTAACAACATTCCCATTGCTGTAAAAGTTTTTTTGTTATTTTAATCCCATTAATGATAGAGAGGTCTCCAACATATTGTTTTAAAATGCAATGCATTGGAGATTTCTCTGCATTCAAGGGGTTAAAAGTCCCAATTAAAACAAAGGGCATTTGTATTTGTATCCTAAGGTGCAGTTGGTTTTGCTTAGAATTGCTCCTCTTTGCTTTAATACATGAAGCCCATAATCATCTGTAAGGTTCCCAACTCTGATCCTCAGGGCATACTAATAGGGCATTTTTAAGCACGGGTAGGTCAATCACAATGACCAAGCCACTGTTGGTGTGCCTTGAGGAATAATACTGGAAAGCATTGCTCTATGTGTTATTTACAAACTGCTCAGAACACATTGAAATCATCCTACTGGCTTGCTGAGGCAACAGAGCTGATTGACTTACCCAGCAGCAAATAAAATGCGGTGCTTCTTAGCTTATGGAGCTCCTCCTCCTGCATCCTGTAAAGGGTACATGGAAACTCCTTGTCTAGGCAAGGGTCAGCCTCTGAAATCTCCTCTTTTTGGACGCTTCATGATCAGCACTATTGTAGGAGAGAATAAATTACATTTCTATAAGAATCCCAATTCAGCTATGTATATGCCTCCTTGTCGTAAAAAACTTTAACACCACCTAAAAACTCATCACTTATGTTATTGTGGTTGGAAAATCGTAATGACCCCATGAATGTTGTCCATTTGCCTTTGTTCCACAGATAACAACTTCAATCAGTCCTAAATGTCATATCTATGGAGGCGGACATGCCAGTTACTGGTAAGACTACAGGACCTTGAACTTTGTTCACTTCTCATCCCATCTTCCTGCCAGCAACTCCATGTCCACTTCCATGGAAATGACTTCCAATGGAAATGACTGACTGAAGATATTATGACTGAACAGACTATTTTAGTAATTAAATTGATTTTTTTAATTAACTTATTAGTTTCCACACTCGATAAGATAGTTATCTGATGCAGAGTTAAAAGAACACTAACACCTCATAAAGTTATTCCTCACTTAACCTTAATCAGGTGGATTGTTCCTCCCAAATTAATCTTTATTTAGTACTGGATGTCACCTGCATAGAGGCAGACATGACTCCAAACTCATCCCACTGAAACCCTCCATCCTAAGAAGTCTTCAGTGGGAGGAGTTTGGGGTGCTGGAGTCCTGGGACAAAGAAGCCTATCCACTTCTATGGACGTGATATCCCGTACTAATCTCAGGCCATGTTTATTCCCATAGAACTGATTCATAGTGGAGATTAGGATTTTCTACCCAGATTAAGGTAAGTGAGGGGATACAATTATAAGGTGTTATGGTCCATTTAACTCTCTACATCACATTACTATACTGATAATAAAAGTGATAGTGGGAGGATACTATCTTACATGATAAAGACAATGAAAACAAACATTTCTTATTAATGAGGAATTGTAAACTAAAAAAATCCCAATTTAATTTAAAGCGACAATAGTTATTATGAACATAAAATATAACATAGGACTTTTCCTGATGAATAAAATGGGCTACACACACTGTTTGGAGATGCTTCATTCAACATTATTATAGAACAAAGTAACATGGTATGTGAGAGGATGGGTACATTGGTTTCATAGCCTTTTTATTTTAACCCTTTAAGAGCCAGAAAAATATCCAATGCATTGTGCTGCAATGCATTAGATACCTCCTTGGCACTCATAGTTAAAAGGTGTGATTCTGCTTTTGCTGCCTATGGAGAGATTATATAATAATTTAAACAATAATTGTATTAACATGTTAATTCCATCCCTGCCAATTGGGAGTCTAATAAAACTTACTTCTGGTCACCGCAGGCCCCAGTCTCCTCTATGCTACGTTTCCTGGTCCTCGGAACTCGCTGGTCTGGGGCCTCTCCTCCTGGAGATCCGGTTCCTAGATGTCTGGAATAAAAGTATTGGTCCTTATTATATGGCTTATACTCATACCTGGGAACTTTACAACATGTACTTCCCGGAGGGTAGCTACTGGGTGAACTCTATGACGCGATTCACATCATAAAAAAGGGGTGAGGCTTAATCTTGACAGGTGTGGGTGGGAAAAAAAATACAGAAAAAGATAAAATAGACAGAATAGCCCTGGGAAAGTAGGAGAATAGGACGAGGAGTGGGAGGAAAGGGGAGGGATGGAGCACAAGTGGGCAGAGTGCCAACAGAAACGCCCAACATCCGGCAAATTATACTCTGCACCGGAGACCCGGTAATACAGTGTTATATCCGGAGTCTGCGGGGCAAATCCGGAGAGTTCCCTGCGATGCTTATACTTTATCCCAGTTTTATTGTTTTGATTATATCCAGGTGGACAGGAAGCTTAACCCTTAAAGGACCAGAGGGGTGTGCAATGCTTTTAGGGTTAAAGTTCCAATCAAATTCCATTTTGATATTACATGTCCAGCAAAGGCATATGTAAAGTCTAATTGCCTATTCCTTTTATTATTATTTTCAATGTAACTCTATCCCTGTAGCACTGAATGCTCTGTATGCTGTATTTAGTAGACTTGAGGAAGTCTTTTCTGCTTCAGGGATAGTGTTACATTGTATCACTATCTCTGCTTTTGCAATCCTTGACAGAAAGCTCTGTGGAAACAGAAATTTGGGGAGCTCACTGTCAGGGACACAAATGAAGATGAAAAATAATACTGATACAATTATAGGTAATGGGACTTTGCATATTATGTTCTTTCATGATATATAACTGCAAAAGGAAGCTGACTGTCACTTTAAACAGAAGGAAAAACTGTATCATGGGGAAAATAAAAATTCCCATTGTTTCACCATCGTTGGAGACCTCAATAGCATTAACCCAGTGAGTGCCAGAGGGGTATCCAATGCATTGCAAAGCAATATGTTGGATACCCCTCTGGCACTCCAAAGGTTAAATGTGAATGTTAGACATGTTTATTTGACCCCTATGGTGTAGTTGGTTTGCTCCAGAATGGCTCCTCTTCCTGGATTAGACCCTGTATCTTCTCTAGACACTGGGGAGATGAACAGCCAGAGCAGACTAGAGTATTAACTATTTGAATTCCAAAGAGGAACCCAACACAGTGCACTGCATAACAGTAGGGGCTTTTATACATAATAATACTGAGGTCCAACTGAAGAAAACAAATGTTCTAAATGTTCTATTTCAATTGCATCTGACATCAACATATTACCTCAACATATTCTCGTTTAAAGGGATAGTAATGTTTCATAATAAAAGCAGCTCTAATTAATAATCATCATAGTATTTGGACCTTGGAGAGTGCTATTTCAATTCTGTCAGTTGTAGTGCAAGAGTAATTCAATGCCAAAGTATCCCCCTCCCACCGCTTTTACTGATATAACACTGCTCAGCCAGATCAGAAGGGAGGTGCCCAGGTAGATTGCAGAGAGGGACAATCTTCAATTAAAATAAGAGAAAAATCTAAAAAGCTTGTCAAGGGGGGCAGGGCTTTCATTGTTTTCATATGAAGAAGATTGTCCGCTGCTGTTATCTGTCTGGTCTATGGACTGCATTCCACATCTGAGAAGAGATGGCTTACACTAAGTAAAAGGGGCGGGAGGGGGAACTTTGCTTATGAATATCTCTCAAACCATAAAGGATTGAGAGATAAGACTTATATCGTTCTTCATGTTTTTTAATGCCTACAAAATAAAATAAAGTTAAAATTAAGTATTACTATCCCTTTAAAGTGAAAGGACACTATGCATCAGGACAAATAGTCACAATTCTGGGAACAAACCCTCTGCCCCGTATGAGACTAATCAACCAAAATGCACATAAATATTCAAAGGGCTTTTAACCCCTTGAGTGCTAGCGAGATCTCCAACACATTTACTCAACATACTGTAAAAGCAATGCCATGGAGGCTTCTTTAGCATTTAAGGGTTTTATATGACCCAATTAAATCAATCACCATTTGGGGGATTGTTATTTGTCCCCTACAATGCAGTTGGTTTACTCCATAACTATCAGTGATATATGTGTCCTTCAATCAATTTTACTATAGTGGTAAGGATATAAATCCTTTTATACTCCTTATTAAAGGGATAGTAATACTTCGTTTTATCTTTATTTTATTTTGTAGGCATTAAAAAAACATGAAGAACGATATAAGTCTTATCTCTCAAACCTTTATGGTTTAAGAGATATTCACAAGCAAAGTATCCCCCCCCCCTGTTCAACCAGATCAGAAGGGAGGTGCCCAGGTAGACTGCAGAGAGGGACAATCTTCAATTAAGATAAGGGAAAAAGCTGAAAAACTTGTAAAGGGGGAAAGGGCTTTCATTCTTTTCATACAAAGAAGATTGTCCCCTGCTGTTATCTGTCTGGTCTTACAACCAGATTCACATCTGAGAAGAAATGGCTTACACTAGGAAAAAGGGACAGGAGGGGAAACTTTGCTTGTGAATATCTCTTAAACCATAAAGGTTTGAGAGATAAGACTGATATCGTTCTTCATGTTTTTTTAATGCCTACAAAATAAAATAAAGTTAAAACGAAGTATTACTATCCCTTTAAGTGCCGGCATTATTTAGAAATCTACAGACTCACTGCTACATGACAAAGCAGACATCTTGCTGAAGACAGATCTGTGCGCCTGCTCTGTCCGTCCATGTCTCCTCACTGATTGGTCAGTAACCGAAGGAGGAGTTGTACCGCACTATATAGACAGGTAGGGGCAGTGCAGGCCCACAGATCCATCTTTAGCAAGATGTCTGCTCTGTCATCTGGAGGTGTCTCCTAAGAACTTAGATTTCTAAATAATGCCTACATTTAATGAGGATTATAAAAGGATTTCAATGCTTATCGCTATAGTAAAATTAATTGGGGGGCACTTATATATCAGTGATAGTTCTGCTTTAAACCCTCTTTAGTCTGTTGGCCCCAGGGCTTTTCCATCCCTTTATCGCTTAGTTGTAGATTCCAAATAATTAGTTATTTATGTTCTTATTCACTTAGGCACTCGCTGTGATAATATCTATTTTGTTGTTTTATTTGCAAAATGAGATTATGTTGTCAACTACATACAATGGGAATTGAGACCTCTCTAATCTTCAATGGGTTAAAAATCCTGTTTATATCAAAGGGAATGTTACGTGTTCCCTGTGGTGCAGCTGGCTTGCCCCATAGAGTGTTTGATTGTATGAATATTGCCTGTGTGACTGTTGTGCCTAATAGGGACATGTTTATATAGATCAAGGGCTGGATTCTATTGCAGGTGATGAATGTTACCTCCCGTTTTATCAAATATTTTCCTATTGAAGTCTAAGGGGAAACCTCGAGATAAAAGCAGTGATAAAATTAGCACCTACAATACAATCCAGCCTCCAGAGCCTTAGGCACAAACCAGCTGCTGTACTGTGGGTAATATAAGATAATATAAACATCCCCACTGATTTAAAGGTGGCTTTAAAACACTTGAATGCTAGACAGGTCTCCAATGCATTGCAAAGCACTGCAATGTGTTTGAAAGCCCTCTAGCATTCAATGGATTAAAAGAACCATTTAAATCAAGGGGAAGTTGGGGAATATTTATTTTTCTAAACGTATCAACCATGAAATTCTTTGGAGACCTCTCTCTTTCATCCAAGGAGTTACATTTATAAATATATATCCCAGAGTTACTCTACTATTGACTTTAAACACACACCCATACATTTGAATTATAATCCAACAGGGCTTCCAGAATGTGACAGTTGGCTGCAGTGAAAAACAGCAGGGAATTGGGATTACATTGGAGGCAACAAAACATTAAATGATAGTAAAGTAATGGGCTATTTTGCATACAGGCAGGACAATTTACCCTGGTGCAGGCACCTTGCTCTTTTTGGGCTACAACTCCCATATTTCTCAGTCAGGCAACTGTTTTTGATAACATCTGCATGACTGAGGAGTTATGGAAAAAAAATCACCAAAATTCCCATTGCATTAAATGGGGCAAAGCACTATTTTGGAGACCACTCTCACATTCAAGGGGTTAACACTTTGAGTGCCAGAGGGTTACCCAGTGCATTGCTTTGCAATGCGTTGGATACACCTGGCACTCAAAGGGTTAAAAGCCCCATTTAAATGAAGGTGGGATTTGTGGGAATATTTATTTCTACCCTATGGAGTAGAATTACTCAGCTACTGATTTTAAACATATGTCCCGTAGATTAACATCTCAGTCCAACATGGCTTCCAGCTGTCAGAATGTGACAGTTGGCTGCAGTGAATAACAGCACAACATTGTGATTACATCGGAGGCAAAAAAACAAAACAAAAAACATAAAATGGCATTTAAATAAGGGGCTATTTTGCACACAGGCAGGGTGATTACTCGCTATGCACCTACCTACTGAACATTTTATCTGGATCCTATCTGATCCTGCCTGGTCTGGTCTCCTGGTCCTGATCCTAAACTTACTCTATAAGGGGAATAAAACAGATAATAATAACAATATACTATATAATATAAAAAATACTAGATAAAAAACTAACAAATTGTTTTCAATTTTTCAATTAATGAAAAAAATAATATATTTGTTTTATATTTTTTTGTATTTAGTATTAAGTGTTACTATTCCTTTGGGGAATGCATTTTTATTATATAAACTTGAGGGGAGGGGGTTGGGACCTGAAGCCTAAGCACTAGTCTAAGGGCCATATTCAGAAATAAATAGGAGCAATCTGGGGGCAAACCACCTTCATCATCATAGGGAGCAAACTAACCTTTAAATTGATTTAAAGGAACAGTAACATTATATTATGGGAATATATATAGTATTTGGTACAGCTTTTACTGCTTAGCATATCATAGTACTCCATTACAACTAAAATGTCTATGTGTTGTTTTTTTAATTTAAATCATTAAGGACCAGAGCGGAGTACAAGACATGCTTTACAATGCGTTACACATCCCTCTAGTCCTTGAAGGGTTACAATGCTATTTGTTAATTTTGCCTCCAGGTGGCACTGTTGCTATTCCTTACTATGGAAATTTGTAGTCGAAGACTCAAGCTTTCCCTTAGACTGCAATATAAACACAAAATCCTTTTAGATAACAGTATTAACAATATATAATATATATATATATATATATATATATATATATATATATATATATAAAATAAAAGAGATTAGATAAAAGATGGACAAATCATTATCAATTAACCCCTTAGTGACCAGCCTCGTGCACATGCGTCCGGCACTTAAGGCCTGCAGTGTATTTTTGTTTTTTAAATGATTCCAGAGTACCCGGATGGCGTGCAGCCGCACGGGGACACATAAATGGAGGACATACATGTACGTCCTCTGTCCTTAAGGAACATCCGCCTGAAGACGTACATCCTCGGGCATTAAGGGGTTAATCATAAGATGTGTAAATTCACCAGTGATCTGATGCAGCTCAGCTCAGTGCTCAAGGTTCACAGTTTGAATGAAAACAAGTTACCCCCTTAGCAGCAGCAGTGATATGGGGAGTGATGATATCAGCAGGCTGCCTTGAAGCTTTTGCTTTACATTACATTGCACACCCCTCTGGTTCTTAGCCCTTTCAGTGCCGGAGAGATAGCCAAAGCATTGCATCACAATGCATTGAATACCTCTCTGTCACTCAAAGGGTTAAAGGATAAAAATGCTATTTTTGTGGTAGTCAACAGGTGGCACCATTGCTATTGCTTACTATGGCATTACTATGACGAGTTGTAGTCTAATACTAAAGTTTCCCTTAAAAATCAATATAAAACTAACCTTGAGGAAAGCTGTTGGTGATGATGCTATAACAGCTTAACCCCAAAATGACCAGTGACCTTCCAGGACCGTCACCATTTTTGTTTCTCCTGAAGGGCAGATGACGTTCCTGTCACATCACATAGTATTTAATTATAGCGCTCCTGCATGAGAGCTGTAAGTAAAAACATGTTCTGAAATTGAGCAGTCCAAGACCGGAATGGTCTCTCTCAGTCCCTCACTTTAGCGAGCCGGTAAATGTCGACAAAGATCAAAGCGATCCTTAAGGGAAGGTATCTTCCTTGGACCACTGGTCATTAAGGGGTTAATTAAAACAGAAACCAAAGTTTCATTTGCCAAGATGTCTTGAAGCTAAAATCCTTCTATATATAATAAAGAAAGTGGAATCATCCTGGGGCAAACCAACTACATTATAGGGGAGAAATAATAATTTGATTAAAAAAAACAAATACTCTTATACAGCAATGTGCAAAAGTTTTAGACGGGTGTGAAAAAAATATGTAAAGTAAGAATGATTTCAAAAATAGATCAGTTTTGTTGCATGTCTCTGCACTTTTTCCAGTTCAATACTGTATTTTTTAAGAACTGGTGCCCAAAACTGTACATAGCAATAAAAAGCAGCACTGATCACAGCTAAAGTTACACGTAGCATCACTCACCAGCGTGAAGAAGGTACGGTGCAGGAGGACTAGATGAGCCGAATCATCTGATATAATGTAGAAAGCCGAAAAATCCACTGCACTCTGTAAACTTCTTAAAATTTAATAAATAACTCCAAAGACTATTGTTTAATAGTGTTGTATGTATTTCCCATGATAAAGAAGTGATTATAAGGAGTTTACAGAGTGCGGTAGATTTTTGGACCCAAAATTTTACTTCATATTCAAGATGTGGCCTCACCAATGATTTATATAAAGGTAGAATTATATTTGCATCCCTTGCATCTATATCCCCTTTTTATGCAGGATAGTACCCTATTTACTCTTGCAGCAGCTGAGTGACACTGCACACTACTCTGAAGTCTATCGTTTATCAGTAATCCTGAATATTTTTCTACTGAGGGCTCCCCAAGTAGTTTAACATTTAGTTTATATGTAACATGTTTGTTTAAACAGCTCAAATGCATAACCTTACATTTATCTACATTAAAGCTCATTTGACACTTTTCTACCCATTTACTCAGTTTGTATAAATTTCTATGCACAGAAAAAACATCCTGCTTTGTATGTATTTTCTTACACAAAATTGTTTCATCAGCTAAGATTGAGACATTACTTTCAATTTCCACATCTCGATCATTAATTAACAAATTAAAAAGCATTGGGCCCAGGACTGAACCCTGTGGCACCCTACTTATGACTTTAGAAGAAGGATCCATTTACAACAACTCTCTGCTATCTGTCATTTAACCTGTTCTCTATCCATGCACAGATATCACTTCCCAAACTGAAGACTTTTAATTTATACAGTAACGTGTTGTGCAGAACAGTATCAGAGGCCTTTGTAAAATCCTAGTATGCTACATCAACAGCAATTCACTTGTCCAGAATACTACTTATCCTTTCGTAAAATGCAAATAAATTAGTTTGACATGGTCTGTTCTTCGTAAAACCATGCTGGCTCCTACCAACAATATTCTTGTTTTTTACACAGTTCTGAATACTGTCAGTTAGTATTCCTTCTAATATCTAACCCACTACACAAAGCAGAGTTGTCACCTATGATTATTTTCTTACTTCACCAATGGCGTCCATGATAAAATCTGTGCAGAGGTGTGCAATGTAACTTTGTTATTTTCACAACAGCTCTTTTTTTGATAATCTGTATATTTGAACTGTGCAGTGTCACTGAGACCTTTTTAATATCACACTGGTATTATCATATAAGGGTTTGTATTCTTTTACTACTCTATAAGATGATTTTGTGTTCTGTGTATAAGCTTATAATAGTGATGTGAAACACTCAGTATAATGGATGTAATGGATAATGGACCTAAGTTCTGAGACAAATTATTTGGACTACAATTTTACATGGGACTGCATGAGTGACATTGTGATATTTTTGTATTATCCCCTTCTTGATCCAACTGTATGTGTATCACTGTCTTGTCCATGATTGATTAGGTGTTACTTCCCTAATCCCTATACCACTGTGGTGTATTCACCATTGATGTTTGTGTGATGCCATGGATGTCTGTTTAATATACTACCATTGTGTTATGTGGTAATTGTGTTAATCTGTTCCTGTTTCCTATTGCATGTCACATGTAAATTGGCTATATAAACCATGGCCAGGTACAATAAACTTGATACTGTTATTTTGCATCCTGACCAGTGTGTCATGTAGTGACTGGTGGTACAATTCTTTGGTAGACTTTCTCCCAGAGGAGCACTTTTAGCCTGAGGACCGGAGTGGCTACCCATCTTGTAGCCGGCTTTCGATACGAAGAAGGCAGCAATGATTGCCAAGGTGGTGCTGTCGCCATGGTGTACATGGTGTTCAATGGTGTACATTTAAAAAAACGTTACATGGCAATACATGTGCATTGCAATGTGATGGATACCTTTTTTTTATCCAGATATGCCCTGGCACACATAATTATATTTTATTTGTCTCTATTAAAAGTTTTCTTCAGTAGATTTTGTCCTTATATCAGGATATCTGTGAATGGGTGAATCTTTATTTGAGTGCTAATTTAGCAGGGTTACCTTTTGTCTCTTCTTATTTCTATGATGTTCCCCTGTAGTACCAATATTTAGTCCTCATTTTCTTTTTACTATATATGATTTTTGGATAAAAGTGAGTGTGAGTTCTTGTGTCTTACCAAACCCTTTTAGTGCCAGAGGGGTACGCAATGCAATGCTTGCCCTTCTGGCACTCCAAGGGTTAAATGAGTCTATTTAACAATTTGAATGCTAGCAAGGTCTCCACACATTGCAAACAAATGTCCCTTATGGTAAAGCTGGGTTGTCCCAGAATTTCTCCAGGTTTGCTTAGTATATCAGCCTCTTATCGTTTTTGTTAACAATACTCTCATTTTCTCTCTATCTATATCGTTGCTTTGAAAGTAACAATATTCTAATTAAAGATGGATTATTAATCCCATTTTTTTCCTCAGGGGTTTCCTTTCAAATAATTTCCAGTCTTTTTACTAATGCAATTGATTTTACCACGAGAACAATTGTATTGCTTTGCAATGCAATGGAGACCTCTCTAACATTCATGGGGTTAAAATCCCCATTTAAATCAATCTGACTCTGAAAGTGAGTAAAAGGGAGATTAGAAGGATCAGTGAGTCTGAGTGTGAGTGCGATAGAGCATTAAGGAGTTTGAGCTTGAGTGTGTAAGAGCAAGTGAGCATTTCAAGTCTGACTTCTAGGAAACATGGACAAATATTTATGTGAGTGTACACTAGATACTGAGAACATAAAGAAGAAGTCTGAACAAATGTGAGGATGAGTATGAGTGTGCACTAATGTTGAATATTTTGGGAGTTCTAGTGTTTGACATTTTAGTTACATTTAACATGAAGAAGTTAGGGACAGTATAGGAATGTGAGTGAGAGAGCAGGAATAAACACATGTGAGGATGAGTATGAGTGTGCACTAATTTTGAATATTCTGGTAGTTCTAGTGTTTGATGTTTTAGTTACATTTAACATGAAGAAGTTAGGGACGGTATAGGAATGTGAGTGAGAGAGCAGGAATAAACACGTGAGTGAACTTCAGAAAGCATGAGCAAGTGATCATTAGTAATTATAAAAGTGAGTATGCATGAGGGATTCTGAGTTTTAGTGGTCATGTGTAACAAAATCTTTTATCTCAACCTTGTATAACTAAATGTCTAAATAAATGGCAACCACAAGTCCAAAATAATCTGCATTTTGCTGTAATACCAGAATATCTGTATGTGAATATATGAACAACCACCAGTAATGGATTAATACATTCTTATTCAGTCTGAATGGGCCATAGTATGATGGATGATGATGAACAGGGTGGATGACAATGAAGAGATGTTAGCTGAACTGTATGGTGTTATGAAGGTGATAATGAAGAGATGTTAGCTGAACTGTATGGTGTTATGAAGATGAATGTGATAATGAATGCAGGTCTGGTTATTTAGAAGTACTTCCCTTTAGTGAGTCCAGGACCTCCTACTGAAAATTAAAAAAACAAAAACCAATGCTGGTAGAGAATGATTGCCATAACTGCTAAACTAGAGAGATACAGAGTAAGAGAGATAGACACACACTGAAAGGCAAACACACTGAAACAGAGATCAGGTCAGGTACAAACTGATAGTGAGAGAGAGAGGATTGGAAGAGACAGACAGTAACAGACCACAGTCCTTTACTGGAAGCCCTCTCCGGGCATACGGATTTTCAGCCCATTATCACAGACTATGGAGGACTGTGAGACATTATAACAGCAGACGGCTCTGCCAAATAGACTAAATTCATAGCTTGGCTTGCTTTTCAAAGGTGTATATTATCCCTGTGTGGTCCAGAGGTTGATCTTTTCTCTGTTGTGTATCCACTATTGTCTGTGGGGTGGGATTAGTCTGGGGTTCTGACTGCATGTAACACCTGTTTCCATTGACTGTGTTGGTGATAATATCAATCATACTGCCTGTCACAGCCTCTGTATTGTCCCTTTGTTCATGTGTGTACAATAACCCCAGGGGGTCTCATGCTATTGCAAGCACCTACACCAACAGTCCATTGTACCCCACTGTGTGATGTGTCCATCAGTTGCTGTGTCCCATTGTATCTACTGGGGTACAAGTGAGTAAGCACAAGAGCATAAACGATATAGAGCATGAGAATAAGCATAGAAAAAGGTTGAGGGAGTGTAACATTTAGCTCAAGTGAGAGAATGACAGAGAGCAAGAGAACATGAGACAAACAGAAAACGAGGGAAAATATGAGAGATGCACAGTGAGTGAGACAGAGTGACTCTGTGGTGCTGTCTGTGTGTGAGAACCAGACAGATAGAGATAATATAATAGAGACAGAGTAAGAGTGTGAAAAAGAGAGAATATAAACACTGATACATACAGCAACAGTGAGATAGTGACAGACAGTGAGAGAGAAACTGACAGTCAGATACAGAATGAGACTTTGCACAAGCATGGGAAAACCATTACTTAAGTGAATATGGAGACAGAGCAAAAGCAAGTCTGAACACAATTCTATGCAAATGTTAGAAAGTATGTGCACTACAGAGTGTGATGATGATTTCAGCTAAATGTATCATGAGCATGAGGGATTTGTATGAGAGTGAATAAGTGAATCTGAGAGTTCATGAATGAGAGAGGAGATTGATCCTGAGTGCAATAAAACATAAGTGAGTGATAATTAATGATTCTAAGTGTGAGCGAGCTTGAATTATTATTTATTAGTGGTCATGAGAAAGTAAGGGTTAGTAAGAATAAAATATAAGGAAAACAGTTAAAATACAGTAATAATAAAGTAAGCAGAGTAAAGACAGAGATGTATGATACAAATTAAAATGTTAGCACATCTAGATTGAACTCTAATAATTAGAACTTTTCACAATTCATCTCTGCATCTGTTATCTCTTCATACTGTAATTGATCATTCACTAATTTGGTAAAGAGACATAGGGCTTATCCAAGCCATTACCAGAAAGTTCTGCCTGTGGATAATTCCATGGGCCCTGAAAATATTCCATCATGGCATCAGGACTAGTGAAACCAGACAGAATCCCAGACAGATAACAACCCAATGCTGAGGTAAGGAGGGTGGGTGAAGAAGCTAGGCCACGAAGCAGATAGAAAGCTTCATTCTATGGAGGGCCACAAGTTAACATGCTGGAGCCTGAAGTAGTCCGCTGGCCTCATTTTTGACATTGTGATATTTTTTGGACACAGGCCTTGGCAACCATCATTTATTTAATATGTTACTAAATAATTGTCATAGCTCATGTGCTTGATTCTTCTGATTTATTAAAATAATGTTTTTGTGTATGTCTGTGATAGAAAGATAAGTAGATAGATAGACAGATAGATAGATAGATAGATAGAAGATAGATAGACAGATAGATAGATAGATAGATAGATAGATAGATAGATAGATAGATAGATAGATACATACATACATACATACATACATACATACATAGATAACCATTAGATTAGAAAAGTTGTTAAAGTGCTCAAAGTGTTCACATTTTATTGGATTTTCTTTATTATTCATGGTTGTGAAAATTCAATTGAAAGGCATTTTAATTACATACTCAGAGATGTCTAACTCCAGCATTGTACAGTAACACCTGACTATAAACATACTGACAATGTCCAAGGCCTCTCATCTTAATAAGATCTTCTTTAGTGATGAGCGAGCACCCCAATGCTCGGGTGTTCGGGTGCTCTGACCGAGCACCCCCTGAAGCTCGAGTGCTCGGCCGAGCACCCGAGCCCCATTGAAGTCAATGGGAGGACTCGAGCATTACACCAGGCACCCCCTGCTCTGATGAGGGGAGGGTGTCTGGTCCATAGGAAAAGGGCAGAAAATGATGGAAATACCACAGAAATGGTTCAGGGACAGCATAGGGAGGATGTCTGGATGCATCTTGGACTCCAACATCGCTGCTGGGAACGATCTTTCGCCCGTAGTACGCCATTTTTACAGACTGACCGTAAAACACACAAAAAGGAAAATAAAAACGACTTTAGGCGAAAAATTGTTACCAAACAATATTTGCTGTATATTTACTTGTATATCATCTGCAAATTATCCCAAAAATTTCCTTGATTTTCTGAAGTGAGGCCATGATTAAGAGGGAAACGTGCGCAGAGGCAAATTCTCCCAAAAATTTCCTTGATTTTCAGAACTGAGGCCATGATTAAGAGGGAAAAGTGCGCAGAGGCAAATTCTCCCAAAAATTTCCTTGATTTTCAGAACTGAGGCCATGATTAAGAGGGAAACGTGCGCAGAGGCAAATTCTCCCAAAAATTTCCTTGATTTTCAGAACTGAGGCCATGATTAAGAGGGAAACGTGCGCAGAGGCAAATTCTCCCAAAAATTTCCTTGATTTTATTGAACTGAGGCCATGATTAAGAGGGAAACGTGCGCTGAGCTGACCATCTAAAACATTATGGGTGAGGGTCTGCTGCAGAGCTGACCATCCTAAACATTATATGCGAAGGCCCGCTAGTGAGCTGACGCTATAAAACATTATATGAGAGGGCCCGCTAGAGAGCTGACCCAATAAAACATTATATGAGAAGGCCCGCTGGTGAGCTGACCTATATAAAAATTGTCAAACAGGGCCCGCTGGTGAGCTGGCCCTATATAAAAATTATATCACAGGGCCCGCTGGTGAGCTGGCCCTATATAAAAATTATATCACAGGGCCCGCTGGTGAGCTGGCCCTATATAAAAATTATATCCCAGGGCATATGGAAGAGGAGGAGGAGGATGAGAAGATTAAGAGTCAACCATATACCCGTTTTTTGGGTGGAAGGGGTGAATGGGAATACAGAGTATTCCCATCATTGTAAATAACATATATAAAGTGAGTTTATGTTCCCCCGGGGCTTTCCTCCAGTGGAGTGGAGAAGTCAGGGGAAATCCAGGCCTTGTTCATTTTTATAAGTGTCAACCTATCAGCATTGTCGGTGGAAAGGCGGATACGCTTATCTGTTATGATGCCACCAGCAGCACTAAATACCCGCTCAGACAGAACGCTGGCGGCAGGGCAGGCCAGCACCTCCAAGGCGTAGCGTGCCAGTTCATACCACGTGTCCAGCTTGGACACCCAGTAGTTGTAAGGCACAGAGGGATCATTGAGGACGCTGACACGGTCTGCTACGTACTCCTTCACCATCTTCCAAAACTTTTCCCTCCTTGTGACACTAGGCTGCGCATCAGGGTGAGGGTGCTGGCGGGGTATCATGAAGGTGTCCCACGCCTTGGAGAGTGTTGCCCTGCCTTTGTCGGAACTGCTGTGTGCTCCCCTTTTCTCCCCTTCTCTGTTGGCCAAGGTAGCACGTACTCTGCCGCCAGCGTTGTCAGATGGAAAATTTTGGAGCAATTTTTCAACAAGAACCTTCTGGTATTGCACCATTTTGCTTGTCCTCTCCACCGGAGGAATGAGAGATGAGAAATTCTCTTTGTAGCGGGGGTCCAGAAGGGTGAACACCCAGTAATCCGTGTTGTTTAAAATGCGTATAACGCGTGGGTCACGGGAAAGGCAGCCTAACATAAAGTCAGCCATGTGTGCCAGAGTACCAACAGTCAAGATTTCGCTGTCCTCACCAGGAGGATGACTCTCAATATCCTCATCCTCTTCCTCCTCTTCTGCCCACCCACGCTGAAGAGATGGAACTAAAGTTCCATGGCTACCCTCTGTAGCGGAGGCAACCGTGTCTTCCTCCTCCTCCTCCTCCTCCTCCGCCTCCTCCAATTGTCGCTGAGAAGACGAAGTGAGGGTGCTCTGGCTATCACCTTGTGTAAGCTCTTCCTCCCCCATTTCCACCTCTTCCACATGCAAAGCGTCGGTTTTAATTGTGAGCAGCGAGCGTTTCAGTAGACACAGAAGTGGGATGGTTACACTGATAATAGCGTTATCGCCGCTCACCATCTGTGTCGATTCCTCAAAATTGCGTAAAACCTCACAGAGGTCTGACATCCATTCCCACTCCTCACTTCTGATTACAGGAAGTTGAACGGAGAGGCGACGACCGTGTAACAGCTGGTACTCCACTACTGCCCTCTGCTGCTCACAAAGCCGGGCCAACATGTGGAAGGTGGAGTTCCAGCGCGTGCTCACGTCACACAGCAGCCGGTGAGCTGGCAATTGTAAGCGCTGCTGCAGCTTCAACAGGCCGGCCGAAGCTGTAGATGACTTACGGAAATGTGCACACACGCGGCGCACCTTGGTCAAGAGATCATGCACATTGGGGTAGGTTTTTAGAAATCGCTGCACCACTAAATTAAATACATGCGCTAGGCATGGTACGTGTGTGAGCTTGCCGAGCTCCAAAGCCGCCACCAAGTTACGCCCATTATCACACACAACCATGCCTGGTTGCAGGTTGAGTGGCGAGAGCCACTGCTCGGTCTGGTGACTAATCCCCTGCAACAGCTCTGAGGCCGTGTGCTGTTTGTCCCCAAGGCAGATCAGCTTCAGCACGGCCTGTTGACGCTTCCCCACTGCAGTGCTACACTGCTTCCAGCTACTGGCTGATGGGGGAGTGGCGCTGCGTGTAGAGAATTCGGAGGTGGAAACGGAGGAGGAGGAGCCAATAACGTAGGTGCTGGCGGAAACCCTGATGGAGGTAGGGCCCGCAATCCTCGGCGTGGGTAGCACCCGTGCCATCCCAGGGTCCGAGTCGCTCCCAGCCTCCACGACATTCACCCAGTGTGCCGTCAGGGAAATGTAGCGTCCCTGGCCACAAGCACTTGTCCATGTGTCAGTCGTTAAGTGGACCTTCCCAGTAACTGCGTTGGTCAGGGCACGGGTGATGTTACGGGACACATGGTGGTGTAATGCGGGGATGGCACACCGGGAAAAGTAGTGGCGGCTGGGGACCGCGTACCGAGGGACAGCTGCTGCCATCAGGCTGCGGAAGGACTCAGTGTCCACAAGCCTAAATGGCAGCATTTCGATGGCCAGTAATTTGGAAAGGTGTGAGGTTAGTGCTATGGCCTGTGGGTGGGTGGCTGGGTACTTTCTCTTGCGCTCAAATGCCTGGGGTAACGACATTTGGACGCTGCGCTGGGACAGGGAAGTGGATGTGGTCGCTGATGGTGCTTCAGATGGTACAGGTGCAGGGCGGGAGGTATGCGGGCCTGCGCCTTCGACAGGCGATTGGCCGGCACCGAAAACAGGGGAAGAGGAGGCAGTGGTGTGGCCTGCAGACACAGATGGGCGATCCAGGCGTTCCTCCCACTTACTACGGTGCTTGGATGCCATGTGTCGGATCATGCTGGTGGTGGTGAGGTTTCTAGTGTTCATGCCTCGGCTCATTCTGGTGTGGCACAGGTTGCAAACTACAATTCTTTTGTCGTCCGCACTTTCCTTAAAAAAACGCCATACCGCGGAACACCTACCCTTTGGCAAGGTAGATTTACGCAAGGGGGTGCTCCGTGGAACATTTGCGGGCCGGTTTGGTGCGGTCCGCCTTCTTTCTGTAGCCACACCACTGCCTCTTCCAGCCTGTTGCGGTGCTGCAGATGGCTCACCCTCAGGACTGCTGTCATCGCTCGGCTCTACACCTTCCCAGGTGGGGTCAGTCACCTCATCGTCCACCAAGTCCTCCTCCACTTCCTCACTCTGATCATCCTCCTCAAGTCTTGATCCCACCACATACTCAGTCATTGACAACTGTATAACATTCTCCTCAACAAGGTCTTGAGACGGAAATAGTGGTTGATTTAATGGCAACTGTGTCTCATCATCATCATCATCATCCACTACTTCCTTTGACCTTAAATGCCGTTCACATCTGTCATCTTCTTGTGATTGGGTAGCCTCTAGAGGTTGTGAATCAGGGCACAAGATGTCATGTTCCTCTGCAAGCGTGCTTGGAGAGAGGGTCAAATGAAGGATTGGTGATGAGACGAGCTCCTCACTATATCCCAGTGTAGGATCACTTCTTTGACCAGACCGTGTATGGTGGGAGGAAGGATGATCAGAGTGAGGATTATGTTGACCAGACTCTTGGCTACTGAGAGTGGACTTGGTGGAAGACAGGGTGGTGCTTAACCGACTGGAATCAGTATCAGCTGTCATCCAACCGACCACCTGTTCGCAGTGGTCGGACCTCGAGAGTGATGTCCTGCGACGCCCTGTAAAATTAGACATGAAGCTAGGTATGGTGGATGTCTTTCTTTCTTGTGCTCTTTCACCAGGCACAGTTTCTCCGCGTCCTGACCCGCACCCTGAACTATCAGGATCACGTCCACTTCCCCGTCCCTTTTTACCCGCCTTCTTCATCTTACACGGAATATGTGACTTTAATATTTGAGTTTGAAAACTTAACAGTATTTCTTCCTATTCTGCAACTGTGCAGAGTACACAGAATAGGCTGCTAAACGGCGGTGACACACACTGAATGGAATATGTGACTTTAATATTTGAGTTTGAAAACTTAACAGTATTTCTTCCTATTCTGCAACTGTGCAGAGTACACAGAATAGGCTGCTAAACGGCGGTGACACACACTGAATGGAATATGTGACTTTAATATTTGAGTTTGAAAACTTAACAGTATTTCTTCCTATTCTGCAACTGTGCAGAGTACACAGAATAGGCTGCTAAACTGCGGTGACGAACACAGAATGGAATATGTGACTTTAATATTTGAGTTTGAAAACTTAACAGTATTTCTTCCTATTCTGCAACTGTGCAGAGTACACAGAATAGGCTGCTAAACGGCGGTGACACACACTGAATGGAATATGTGACTTTAATATTTGAGTTTGAAAACTTAACAGTATTTCTTCCTATTCTGCAACTGTGCAGAGTACACAGAATAGGCTGCTAAACTGCGGTGACGAACACAGAATGGAATATGTGACTTTAATATTTGAGTTTGAAAACTTAACAGTATTTCTTCCTATTCTGCAACTGTGCAGAGTACACAGAATAGGCTGCTAAACTGCGGTGACACACACTGAATGGAATATGTGACTTTAATATTTGAGTTTGAAAACTTAACAGTATTTCTTCCTATTCTGCAACTGTGCAGAGTACACAGAATAGGCTGCTAAACGGTGGTGACACACACTGAATGGAATATGTGACTTTAATATTTGAGTTTGAAAACTTAACAGTATTTCTTCCTATTCTGCAACTGTGCAGAGTACACAGAATAGGCTGCTAAACGGCGGTGACACACACTGAATGGAATATGTGACTTTAATATTTGAGTTTGAAAACTTAACAGTATTTCTTCCTATTGTGCAACTGTGCAGAGTACACAGAATAGGCTGCTAAACTGCGGTGACGAACACAGAATGGAATATGTGACTTTAATATTTGAGTTTGAAAACTTAACAGTATTTCTTCCTATTCTGCAACTGTGCAGAGTACACAGAATAGGCTGCTAAACGGCGGTGACACACACTGAATGGAATATGTGACTTTAATATTTGAGTTTGAAAACTTAACAGTATTTCTTCCTATTCTGCAACTGTGCAGAGTACACAGAATAGGCTGCTAAACTGCGGTGACGAACACAGAATGGAATATGTGACTTTAATATTTGAGTTTGAAAACTTAACAGTATTTCTTCCTATTCTGCAACTGTGCAGAGTACACAGAATAGGCTGCTAAACGGCGGTGACACACACTGAATGGAATATGTGACTTTAATATTTGAGTTTGAAAACTTAACAGTATTTCTTCCTATTCTGCAACTGTGCAGAGTACACAGAATAGGCTGCTAAACGGCGGTGACACACACTGAATGGAATATGTGACTTTAATATTTGAGTTTGAAAACTTAACAGTATTTCTTCCTATTCTGCAACTGTGCAGAGTACACAGAATAGGCTGCTAAACTGCGGTGACGAACACAGAATGGAATATGTGACTTTAATATTTGAGTTTGAAAACTTAACAGTATTTCTTCCTATTCTGCAACTGTGCAGAGTACACAGAATAGGCTGCTAAACGGCGGTGAGACACACTGAATGGAATATGTGACTTTAATATTTGAGTTTGAAAACTTAACAGTATTTCTTCCTATTCTGCAACTGTGCAGAGTACACAGAATAGGCTGCTAAACGGCGGTGACACACACTGAATGGAATATGTGACTTTAATATTTGAGTTTGAAAACTTAACAGTATTTCTTCCTATTCTGCAACTGTGCACAGTACACAGAATGTGCTGCTAAACTGCGGCGAAGCACACTGAATGGAATATGTGACTTTGATATTTTAGTTTGAAGACTTAACAGTATTTCTTCCTATTCTGCAACTCTGCACAGTACACAGAATGTGCTGCTAAACTGTGGCGAAGCACACTGAATGGAATATGTGACTGATATTTTAGTTTGAAGACTTAACAGTATTTCTTCCTATTCTGCAACTCTGCACAGTACACAGAATGTGCTGCTACACTGCGGCGAAGCACACTGAATGGAATATGTGACTTTGATATTTTAGTTTGAAGACTTAACAGTATTTCTTCCTATTCTGCAACTCTGCACAGTACACAGAATGTGCTGCTACACTGCGGCGAAGCACACTGAATGGAATATGTGACTTTGATATTTTAGTTTGAAGACTTAACAGTATTTCTTCCTATTCTGCAACTCTGCACAGTACACAGAATGTGCTGCTAAAGTGCGGCGACGCACACTGAATGGAATATGTGACTTTGATATTTTAGTTTGAAGACTTAACAGAATGTGCTCTAATCTGCAACTTTGCACACTAAACAGAATGTGCTCTAATCTGCAACTTTGCACACTAAACAGAATGTGCTCTAATCTGCAACTTTGCACACTAAACAGAATGTGCTCTAATCTGCAACTGTGCACACTAAACAGAATGTGCTCTAATCTGCAACTTTGCACACTAAACAGAATATATATTTTTTTTTTTTTTTTTTTTTTTCCCCCCACACAAAATAACCTGCTGCCCCCACACACAGTAGTCCTAAAAAGGACTTTTGGTTCTTTTTTTTTCACAATTTTGCTTGTTTTCCTCCCTACACTGCCTTTCCCTTCCTATCCTCAGCTCTCCCTGGCTAAGACTGAGCCGAACTCGATGGTCAGGTGCTATACAGCACCCGACCACGGGTTCTGGCCAGCCAATCAGTGTAATGCCAGCAGCCAACATGGCTGCTGGCATTACACCGATGTCAGAGCCTCCCTGCACGTTTATTGGCTGTGCAGCAGCCGCAAAACGTGCGGGGAGGAGACCCGAACATGGCGGGCGAGCACATGCGGTACTCGTACGAGTACCGCCATGTGCCGAGCAGAGCGATGCTCGAGCCGATCCGAGCATCGGCCGAGCATGCTCGCTCAACACTAATCTTCTTACTTAATCAAATAATACATTGGAGGGGTGTGTGTGCTTATTTACATGTGTAAGGAATAGTAAAAACATGAGCACAAAAGGCCAGGTGGGGGCCATCCCTCTTCTCAATCTATTCAGCTGACACTGGTACACACCCAAAAACTTGTATAAAAAGACATTTGAAATTTAGTAAGAGCAATTGCATTGAGAGAGACTTCAAGGAGGATCTCCTGGAAAGAGGTCAGAGCTGAGAGGTTTCCATCCATACAGAGCTTCACCTGGGTGTTGGTAAATATACTTTAGACATCTGTGTATCCTTATATTTTAAAGTGGGGACACTGGCTATTTACAATTTTCTTTTTATGAAAATGCTGTTAGTGTCAAAATGTTACTGAGTTGTATGTTACTGAATCGTGCATCCTTTTTTGTGAATTAGAAAATATTTTCTCCTTTTAGTGAATACATGTCAAAAAAGTGCTCAATGCTAAAATATCCACAATTTTGTGGGAGGATTAGTGATTGAGTCTAGTTCTCCAAAATAATTAGCACTAATTTACATTGCTAAGTGTTCTGTTAAAGGAACAGTAATGTCCCATAACAATGTGCATGTTTTGTAGAGGTTTAAAAAATAAGTTATTTGGCACAAATCTTATCTCTCAAAACGCTATGGTTTGAGAGATACTTGCTTGTAAAGTTTCCCATTACTGCTGACAGAAGGAGATTTGAGTCATGCGACTCGAGGAAGCTCGTCAGCAGAGCCAAAATCATGTTGTTTAAAAAGAACAACTTCATGGTAACGGTATACAAAGTGTGCTTGCAAACCAGGCAAACTTTGTAGGCCTTTTCAGTGAACTAATTATTTTTAAATAATGCAGTTTCGGCTCTGCTGCAGAGACGCCAGCTGGTTCCCAGACCGTATCTCCTGCTGTCAGCTAGACGCTGATGTCAGGAGAAGGGGAGGGAGGAATGTTCCATATGAATATCTCTCAAACTGTAAATGTTTGAGAGATAGGATTTGTACCAAATTACTTATTTTTTTAAACCTCTACAAAACAAGTATACTTTTTTTTTGGGGACATTAGTGTCCGTTTAAATTAAAAGAGTATGTGATATTCCTCAGGAAGATGTTAGTATCTTTGTTTCATCAAAACATGAGCAATTGTTAAAAGCACAGAGTTATGACTTGGAAAACTAGCAGTGTTCCACTTTCTTGTATACTACCACTAAGGCCTTTTTCAAAAAGCTAAATAGGTCTTATCAATGAGACATAATGGGCAAATTAAATGAAACTAAACTAAAGCCCTGTACAGATATTTCAATGGAGTTACCGGCTGTTTTAAGTACAAATGGAGATAGTTATATACATGGTGGTCATATTTTGGACCTAAAATAAGTCTCTCTGGAAACAAAATCCACCTTATGCCTACATAGTCTTATTATGATATGTTCATATAAGTATATAGGATGTAAATAAAATAAGCCAGCATTTGTTAAAACCTTTTTCACCTGAAAATCAAATTATATTGTCAGCTGGAATCAACTAATGTGACTTTCTTTCTTTTTTTCTAAAAGATGCTCCCATGATCAGTAATACCCAAAGGATTTAACACCCCTACACTCTCCCCTGGCTACCTAAACAAAACATACTGTTACGAATAACCATGCAACCAAATAAGAATCAAAGAAAATGTGAAAGAAACATTCATGAGGAACCAGCTGTGTGGATTGGAGGAAATCTCTGTGATACTGACATTTATACACAAAGAGAACATGTATACACAACATCTAGTTATATTGCAGATCAATGCAATGGCAACAATAATACAAAGAATGCTCATCTTGTTAATTATAAAAGAATTCCCACTAAAGAAAGCACATTTCCATGTTCTGAATGTGGGAAAAGTTTCAGTCAATGCACAAAACTTGTTATTCATCAGAGAATTCACACTGGAGAGAAACCATATTCATGCTCTGAATGTGGGAAATGCTTTCGTTTACGTGTAAATCTTGTTGCTCATCAGAAAACTCACACTGGAGAGAAACCATATAAATGCTCTGAATGTGGGAAATGTTTCAGTCGAAGATCAAAACTCTTTATTCATCTGAGAATTCACACTGAAGAGAAACCATATTCATGTTCTGAATGTGGGAAATGTTTCAGTCAGAACGCAACTCTTTTTAGACATCAGAGAACTCACATTGCAGAGAAACCATATTCATGTTCTGAATGTGGGAAATGCTTTGGTTTACGTGGAAATCTTGTTAAACATCAGAGAATTCACACTGGAGAGAAACCCTATAAATGCTCTTAATGTGGGGAACTTCATCCAAAGAACAATTCTTTTTAAAAATAAGACAACTGATATTGGAAAGAAAGCTTCTGCATATTCTGATTGTTGACAGTTTTCAGTTCCAAGAAAGTTCATCAGAGATCGTCCACTGTCATTTTCATGCTCTGAGTAGGAAATCTTGTTCAACATCAGAAAATCCACTTACTAGAAATGGTCTATATGCTATGATTGTGATAAATGTTTCTGTCACAATGAAGTCTCCAAATGGAGTAAAATATAACATAGTAACATAGTAATTTAGGTTGAAAAAAAGACTTGCGTCCATCTTGTTCAACCCTTTTCCTATTCCTGTTTACCATTGTTGATCCAAAAGAAGGCAAAAAAACACCCTCAATATAGGAATTTCAAATTGTGCCTTGAATGGGGGGGGATTCCCTCTTGATTCCAAATGGCAATCAGATTTCTCCTTGGATCAACAAGTCCTAAGTAAATATTAATCCCAGTACTAACTTACATAGCCCTCTATGTTATGCTCTTTTAAATAAGTATCCAGGCCCTTTTTAAAGGCATCTAATGTATTCGATAGCACCACCTCCTCAGGCAGTGAATTCCATACCTTTATTGTCCTTACAGTAAAGAAACCCTTCCGCTGTTGTAGATTAAATCTCCTTTCCTCAAGTCTAAGTGGGTGGTCCCTTGTCCTATGTACTGTTCTGTTAATGAACAGGTCTTTGGAGACCCCTTTGTATGGGCCCTGAACATATTTATACTAGTTTTGTAGCCCGCCTCTGCACTTTCTCTAGTTCCATAATGTCCTTTTTCAGAAAGGGCGTCCAGAATTGAACAGCATTTTCTAGGTGGGGTCTTACCATGGACCTGTAAAGAGACATAATAATATCTTTCTCCCTTGAGTCAATACCCCTTTTAATACATGCCAATATGTTATTGGCCTTTGCAGCTGCCAGCTGGCACTGCATGCTACTGCTAAGTCTATTGTCTACCATTACTCCCAAATCCTTTTCATTTGTAGATTTCCCCAGAGAAACCCCATTTAAACTATATGTTGCATTTTTATTTTTATACCCCAAATACATAACTTTACACTTGTCTATATTGAATCGTATTTTCCATTTGCCTGCTCAGTTACTCAATTTGTCCAAATCCTCTTGTAATGAAGACACATCCAGTTCAGACTTTATTACCTTACTTAATTTTGTGTCATCAACAAACACTGATACATGGCTCCCTATGCCCTCTGGGAGGTCATTAATAAACAAATTAAAAAGAAGAGGACCCAGGACAGATCCCTGAGGTACTCCACTTATCATGTTTATCCAACTGGAGAACTTGCCATTTACTACCACTCTTTGCATTCTATCTTTCAGCCAATTTCCAATCCACACACAAACATTTTCCCCTAGGCCTATTTCATTCAAGAACAATATATACACTTATACACAGATATAAAATCTGCAAAAACATAAAATAAAAAATACCTTTTTATTTTATTTATATTACTATTATTAATCAGTGTATATGTTGAGTTTATAGTAAATTTTAGTCCTTTTGGAAATGAAATGGTGGAAAACAGCCTTGTTTTCATCTCTTCTAAATAATGGGAACCCCTGTGTAGAGACAAGCTATCTTCTCTAAAAACACAAGGAAGTCAGTTTATTGGGAGTTTTCCCACCCTGGCAACAGAACCACAAGAATGCATCACAAACATTGTGTGTATATTGTATTAGGTTTGTGACTTTATTACGCTATTGAGTGCCTTCTTCCTCTTCTTGGTTTATACTGGAGGCAGCAGATTTACAAGTCTAGGGCTATGGGATGCCTATACATAAGAGACAGTATGTGCAATGTATCACATGTTTGTTTTGTGTCCTAATAAAGATGTTACTTTTTGAACACCCTCTGTGTGCTCTTATTCTATAGATAATAAAGGATAAAGCAGAGCAATTATTTGTCAAAACAACTGCACCGTAAGAAACAAATCCAGATCTCAAAATTCTTACAATTCCACAAACTCCTAATGTTCTAAATGGGGCTTTTAACCCCTTGAAATGTCTAGAGGCATTTAGCACACTGCAAAGCAAAATATTCAAGACTTATTTATCATACAAAGGGTTAAGTGTCTGGTTAAAATCAAATGGACTTTTCATTTTACCACTAAGGTGACGTTGTTGTGTCCAGAATTGCCACCTTTTTCTTAGTACCCCAGCCTCTATCTGGGTATGATGAATGCAAATCTGTGCTACAGTAGGTTAAGAAGACTGTCCCCTGCTCACATTTAACCAGTCACAGGAGCAGAGGACTGGAATGAGAACCTCTGTGGTGCATGTTTTTTTAAATTTATCCGACTGTACAAGAGGTTTTGAAACCAGCGATCTGACAGCTGGAAATAAAAAGAAGCATACATCACTTACAGCTGCAATCAGACAGCATTTAACACTTCCATTGCCAAAGAGGTATCCAATGTGTTGCGTTGTATACCGTTCTGGCTCCCACAGTGTCAAAGTGTTAAAAAATTACAGGTACTGTAGAGAAGGATGGGGACAGTGAGATAAGAACTAGTATCTGTAAAAACCTTATATCTGTAAAAAAAAAAAACCTGTTTCTAGCCCATCCCATCCTCATTGGAAGCAGCAGTGGCTGGGAACATTAAGTGGTTGGCAGGCATGGCAGATCAGTTGCCTGGCTGTGTGACGGCAGCTGAACACAAGCAAATAACAGACAAACACCAGCAACTGTAAGTGTGTAGCTGGAGCTCTTAAGTTTTAAGCCGCCTGCTCTACTCCTTATCACAAGGCGTCGCTACCTGTTCACCCCCTGCCTGCTGTAATTTACATGTAACACAACAAGCTAGCAGGGCTACAGGTTTCTAATTTTCCAGTTACAATTACATTGCTTTCCAATGCGTTGGGCCCTCCTATGGCATACACAGGATTATTTTTTATTTATTTGTTTATTTGATATTCAGACCTTGTTGAGGGAGCATCAGGAGATGTCCTGATTCCCCCACCTAATGAGGTCTGAATAAAAAAAAAAGAAAAAAAAAATGTAACTTTGTGCGCACCACAGGGAGGTCAGCAGAGCCGAAATAGTGGTATCTAAAAAGAAATACTTCATTGTAATGGTCTACAAAGTGTGCTTGCAAACCAGCCACACTTTGTAGACCGTTCCAAAGAAGTATTTCTTTCTAGATAGCTCTATTTAGGCTCAGCTGAAGAGCCACCAGCAGGTCCTGGGACCAGGATCTCATGTTGTCAGATAGAGGCTGATGTCTGTGAAAGTGGTGGGAGGGGATACTTTAGTGTGTATATCTCTCAGACTGTACATGCATCAATGAATTTATTTTTTTAATATCTACAATATTAAACTTGGTTAAAAGAATCCATTCCTATCCCTTGAAGAAAAAAGCTTAGATTGATACAGATGCTACATGACGATCAATAAAATGATCATGGTTAGAGACTCACCCAGGCACCAAACCTACTGCAGATCTGGATCTACTGCCAACAGTCTTGGAAGGAAGCTTCAGCAGACAAGAAGACACAGGAAGGCAGTTCTCTACACAACCGCTCATTGTAATCAGCCAGATAACCAAAGATTCTGTCATAAAAAATAAACTTTTATTTTACACACGTTAAAAACAATTCCAAACTAGGAGATAATAGACACATGAGGACAAAACAAAGAAAAGAAAACATGTGATCTGCCTAATGTGTTTTGTAATAGTTACACCTAATCATATGTTGGATTAAGTGTGTGCTCAGTAACATTATATAATTAAAATTGTTATAAACTGTTCTAAAATAAAAGTTTGTTTTTTTAGGATAAGAATCTTTGGTTATCTGTCTAATTGCAACAAGTGGGTCTGTAGAGCACTCCCTTCCTGTGTCTTCTTATGTTGGGGACATGCACTGATCCACAGCCTGATTCCAGTGGGCAATGGTAATCACAGATTTCCCTATATGCACTATCCAACCCACCAGCTTTGTCTCACTGACCATTGTTAGACATACACATAAACACTGCCTGCCCCCCCCCCCCTCCAGTCCTACTGGCAGTCCAAGATCCTCACTGTTAGCCATAGAATCACACATACAGTGTTTGCTTCCCCATACTTGTTTCACTGGTACCCGCACTTCTGGTGCCCGATATGGTATGTCAACCCATACCCATGGCGTTCCATTTTTCTTAGGCTGGCAGCAGAGCCTTCATCCACTAGGAAATACCATAGTGTTGGACCATCTATACTATAAAAGAGAATGTGATCAGGTGACCATGAATTCTCCAGCTGTGCACACATACCCCAGGGCAAGCACAAGGAGGAGATATGCATATCTCCTCCACACTACCGAAGCCACTAATACACAGGGTTGTGATTTCACCTCTTTCTGCCATTGTCCAACTCCTGTCTCCATGCCCTCACTCCTGTTCCACTGCTTCTCATTATGTACGCCATCTCCCAATCTCCTCTGTTTCCCTGCATCTTCCTTGCCATGTGCCTCCTTTCCCTCATTATACTCATCCGCTCACTGTACTCTCCCCACCACTGAACATACCCAATCTGTTTCCTTTCCTCCTGTGATGCCTGCCTCATATCACCACAAACTCTACTCCGCGCACATTTTAACTGCCGGATGCTTCCTCTGCTGTTCTGCCATCTCCTTATATGATCATTTTCAGTCAACACACATTCGTGCCCTGTAAACAACTCACATGACAATACCAAAGTTTCAGTGCACAGAGGTCTGCATATTCAAACGATCGTAGTGTCCTGTCAGCTATTCACAGGGCATAAATGTGTCTTATGTGCAAGAAGTCTTGGTAATGGTATACCAGACTGTTCAATACATGTCTGTATTCAGCAGCTACTTAAAATTTAAAATGTTAAAATATCTTTACTGACAAAACCAACAGATACAGAGCAATATCAAACATTCAGCAGTTTGTAAGAAACATCAAAATGAGGGCAAACAGGACAATCATAGGTATCAGTGCATACCACACGTAGGTGGCAACTGCAGAAGGTATTCTGTGATATTGACATCTCAGTACAGATATTCAAAATTGAGTTGCGTGGCAAGAAGATGAGTAAGAGGAGCAGAAAGAAAAGAGAAAAAACAGAGAAAAAAAGGAGGGGGTCCGTCCAGGGTGTCCACTCAACCCCAAACACACGTCCAAACGCAACCCACTAACCACGACCGACCGGCCTCCTCGCCCCAGCTCCTCACCTACACACAGCCAGCTTCGAGATCAGCATCAGGGCAACCGGCATATGGGGTGACATCACAATGTGTCCACACATCCCGGTATGTTCCCAATTTGTGCATACGAAAGGCTTATAGGAACATTTCAGTCAACACACAGCAGTAAACAGCTCACATGACACTACCATAGTTTCAGTGCACAGAGGTCTGCATATTCAAATGATTGTAGTGTCCTGTCAGCTGTTCACAGGGCATAAATGTGTCTTATGTGCAAGAAGTCTTGGTAATGGTATACGAGTCTGTTCAATACATGTCTGTATTCAGCAGCTACTTAACAAAATTTATAAAAGAAACATTACTTTTAAAATTACAATCTACATTGATTTACAGTTATCAATAAAATACTATATTCAAGAAATAGAGCTCTTTTATTGTAAAGGGAATCTCTGCATGCACTTGGGCCATCATTAACTTCCCTCTGCTGAAAACAGATCATGTCCGACTCACTTCTCCCTAATCATTGGAACTTGCAAATATTAAATGTTACTTAACGCCTTTCAGTTCTTAAGCCCCTACAATGTGGCCCGGGTTATCCCTTTGACTAACAGAGGGCTACGCAAACCACTGCAAACCAATACATTGCATAACCCTCTGGCACTCAAACGGTTACAAATGTGCAGCACTGTGGATGTTTGCAGCGCAGACTTCCCATGCCATTAACCAACTATCACGGTACCCATGCTTTTGCTGGCGACCTTGTTATGTCAGGGTTACTTCCTGATTCCCTTTTATTGGCTACTGAGGTTGGTCTCCGCCCAGTTGTAGCCCTTTTATACTGAGCCCTGTCACTTCAGCGCTGCCCTTTCGTGGTGATCCAGTTGCTAGTGCTTGTTCCTGACTTCCATGTGAATCCTGTGAATGACCCGGACTGCCTGACTACTCTGCCTGACTATGTTCCGGCTTTGTCTACCGGCCCGGCCTGGCTGACGTTTCTGCTCTGTGTACTGACCCGGATTGGCTGACGTTCCTGCTCTGTGTACCTACCCGGCCTGGCTGAAATTCCAGCTCTGAGTACCGACCCGGTACTCTGTCCCATCCATTGTTCCATCTTGGGGGCTTGCCTCCGGTGCACTCAACTGTCTACTAGACAGATCCTCTGGTTGCCTCATTTACACTGCCACGGCAGTCCCGCTTTACTGTGGCCCAGTCTCCGGTCCATGCGCCTCGTGATCCTTACATCCCGGTGTTGGAGATCAGTTTGGCTGCACCACGGTACGCTTGACCTGTCCACCGCCTACAATCCGAGGTTGGTTTGGTCCCTGGGCGCCTTGGTTGTCTCCATGGCCTTGCAGCTGACTCCAGGTCTGAGCATTCGTTTAACCCCTTGTGGGTTGGTGCTGTTGCTCTTAGGGTCACATTCATTTGCAGCCTCGGGTTGGCGATACCATGAAATACAGGCTCAGTCACCCTCTGACTATTCCAGCAGTCTGTCACTTGTCCAGGGCCTTCGATTGCCTCCCTGTGGCCTCAGTCACTATTGGTGTCATTCTCTGCGTAGAGAGTGTCCTTTGGGTCTCAGTACTACTAGGGCCTTTTCGTATCTCTTGGCTTAGTGGTGCCCTATTCTCCACTGTCTCGTCAAGGATTCACACACACTGTAACCTGACCTGTGTCAGTAGTGAACCATTTGTGTTTTACTGGGCCCATGTGGGTTACTGAGTACCATTTTAACCTGACCTGTGTCAGTATTATATCTGTCAGTATATACTGGACCCGTGTGGGTTACTCTAATTTTTGTATTTTCAATAAAACTGTGTTTTTACCAAAATCTTCCGTGTCTGAATGTCCTTAAAACCGTTACAGTACGAAAGGGCCATGACCTCAGATGGTACAGGTGAGGGTAATACATAAAATATCCATTGGAGGATGGATTTACATGAGCAGCGTATGGATCAGTTGGCAGTGGCAATACAAATGATATTGGAGCATACCGCTCATGTGGATAAACCAGTACAAGCCTCGGTGGTCTCCCCCGCTATGACACCGGGAGCCCAGTCCCTGACTCTGGCAAACTCGAACAGAGGGTTTACAGCTACCGCTCCACTACCATTAAGATATCATGGCGAACCCACCCTGTGTAGGGGGTTTATTAATCAGTTGGAGATTTTCTTGGAGTTAACCCCTCAAGCCTTTCCCAGTGACCGAAGTAAGGTGGGCTTTATTATATCATTGCTGACAGGCAGAGCATTGGCTTGGGCTAACCCCTTGTGGAAATCAGCCAAACCATGTACCAAGAACTTCAATGAGTTCTTGCGTGCATTTCGTAGAGTGTACGAGGTCCCAGGAAGAGCCTCCTCTTCTGCCAAAAGATTGATGGAGATCCAACAATGGTACCGTACGGTTGCGGATTGAATTTCGTACACTGGCAGCAGAGGTAGGTTGGAACAATGAGGAGCTGGTGGCAGCATTCGCACAGGGACTCACTGACCGTATTAAAGATGAAATGGCAGCCAGAGACTTGCCGAGCGATTTGGACGAGATCATTGAATTTTCCGTTCTGATTGATTCGCGCATCAGGGAGCGGATAGCAGCTAAGGACCACAGGCAGTGGGCCAGAAATCTCAGACAGGAAGCCAAAGTTTCCCTCCCTCACCTCCCATGCCTCCTGAGTGTACCCAGAAGAGTTGTGAACCAATGCAGTTAGGGTTCACTAAGCTGACCAATGAGGAACGGGCTCACCGCTGCAGACAGGGCCTCTGCTTATATTGTGGTGAAGCTGGGCATTTGCTGCGCACCTGTCCTATATGTCCGGGAAACAGATGCACCTAGGTTACCTTAGGGGACAGGTCCTAGGTGGCATTCGGCGGTACCCAGACCCGGTGAATCAAAAACCCACAGTACAGGATGTAATTTCTTGGGCAGAACTCTCGGTGGAAGGTCTGGCTCTGGTGGACTCCAGTGTAGCCAGATTTTTTATGGACAACTCATTTGCTGCATTACACAAGATTCTGCTGGTTGAAAGGGAATCTCCTTTGGCTATCGAAGCCATTGACGGAAGACCGTTGGTACTGGCACAAATCACTATGGAAACTATACCGCTGTCTCTGCGCATTGGGGCTCTCCACACGGAGAAGCAGTGTTTCCAGATTATCCAGTCTCCTCACCGTGCTGTCATTTTGTGGTTCTCCTGGTTACATTTGCACAACCCTAAGTTCGATTGGCAGACATGTGAGATCACGGCCTGGTCTGACGTTTGTATTAAGCATTGTATTTCTCAATGCACTAAGATCATGTGTACCTCTCCCTCTGTGCCTGCTGAATACCAACAATTTAACAATGTCTTTAGCAAGGGAGAGGCTAGAGCTTTGCAGCAGCATTGGGCCTACGATTGCGCTATTAATTTGCCCCCTGGTACCATTCCTCCTTGGGGTCGCACGTACCCATTGTCTTGCGAGGAGAATCGGGCCATGGAGGAGTACATCTTGGATGCCCTGGAAAGAGGCATCATCAGGAAGTCATCCCCGCCCACGGGGGCTGGTTTCTTCTTTGTGAAAAAGAAGAGTGGCGAGTTACGACCATGTATCGATTATTGAGGTTTAAAGAAACTTATGTCCAAAAATGCCTACCCTATTCCACTCATGACGGAGCTTTTCAACCGGTTGAAATGCTCCTCCATTTTCACCAAGTCAGACTTGCGGGCTGCTTATAACTTGATCAGAATCAAAGCCGGTGATGAGTGGAAAACGGCGTTCAAAACACGATCTGGACACTATGAGTACCTGATAATGCCGTTTGGGTTATGTAACGCCCCCGCAGTGTTCCAAGAATTTATTAATGACATTCTCCATGACATGCTGCAGTGTTGTGTAGTTGTTTATTTAGATGAAATACTCATACATTCGTCCAATTTGTCTGAACACATCAAGGATGTGTCCGCAGTATTGCTGAGATTGCGTGAAAACAAATTATACTGCAAGATTGAGAAATGCAACTTCCACAAGTCTATGGTTCCATTTTTTGGCTTTGTGATTTCCAAAGACTGCATTGCTATGGATAAGGATAAGCTTGCAGCAGTTCTGCAATGGCCACGTCCTTCTGGGCTCAAGTCTATCCAACGTTTTCTTGGCTGGGGAGCCACATGATGACACCCCCTATACTAAGGAAAAGATGGTGCAATACTGGAGCAAACACAAATTCCAAAATTCACATTGATTTTAGTGTGGGGTTTAGTCCTTTGAATGCTTCTTAATGTGTTTTAAACCCCTTTAGCATTCAAGGGGGTAAGAACTCCTTTTAATTCAGTGGACCGGGAGAAGCAAAGGTAGGATTTGACTTGAGAATGGGAAGCAATCAGGTGGAACATGGCAGGGAGTGGGAAGAATGTGGTGGGCAGGGTTACCTGGGAACTCACCAAGCAAGAGAATCAACCTGTGTCCACAGAGACTCTAAAAGACAGAGTCTCCAGGGCAGATCCAGAGTTCCCAGATTTGCCCAATATGGATCTATTAAATGAAAAGACCCATTTAAAAGAATGAACAATTATTTTGTCTTCTATGGTGAATATGATTTGCCCCAGAATTTCTCCACTTTTCAATTTTCAAGCAAAACAGTCACAACTTAGGGAACATACAAGACAACCACTAACCTGTCTACTGGAAAAGCTGTTTCAGTTAACCACATCGATGTCACTTTCCTCAGGAGATGCAACACAGGCCGGGATGATGTTGTCGGAAGACTGATCTTGTTCAGTGGTGTTTGCCCTGCACAGGAAACAGAAAGGGGGAGGAAAATCTGGAACATAGAGGAGGAATTCTTCCTTGTCCCGTGCGTGTACATGTAGAAACAAAAACAAAAAGAAGAGAGGCGCATGCACTCTGAGTGCAGACTACTGATATCAGTAATGGACCACCACCATACAACCACTTTTTTCACATGCTGAATTTAAAAAGTGGTTTGCCCCCTTCTACGCTAACCTCTTTATGAGATATTAGGAGGAGTTAAGTGGTCTCGGTGTTGGCGTGGGAGGGGGCAGCCTGGTGCTCAATGGCAGATATATTGATGATATAATTATAGTTTGGGAGTGGACACATTCTTTGTTAGAGTTATTAATAGTAGGGATAAACCAAAATGATGGAGGAATGCATCTTACATACAATATAAGATCATCAGATGTTCAATTTTTATATTTGACGATTAGTGTAACTGAACAGGGGGAGATTACTACTACGATATATCAAAAACCAGTTTTGAGGAATCCATATATTCATTTTGATTGTTGTCATTTGCCCAGGTGGTTATGTAATGCGCCTTACGGCCAGTACCACCAGCTGCGAAGGAATTGTAGTATGAGGACTTTGAAGAAAACGGTGCTGTACTGTAAAAACAGTTTGAAGATAGGGGATACAATTAAAATAGAGTCTCTAAAGCTTTTGAAAGATCAAAAAAATTAAAATGGGAAAACATTATAAAGAGTAAAAATAAGAAACAGTTTGGTAATAATAAAAAATTAGGAGATAAGGTTCCCTTTATTTCACCATATAATTATTTCTCTAAAGATATATGTAAAATATTTAAAAAACATTAGGGAATTCTTTTGGAGGATAGTCTTTTGGAAGGTTACATAGGGTCACAACCAACAATGGTATAAAGAAAATGTAAAAGCCTTAGAGGTTATGTGGCCAAAGTAAACCAAAAAAGTTGGAAGATATTTAGAAAAAAAGAGGTTAGCTTTTTGCCACAAATAACAGGAAATTATAAGTGTAGTAAAAGGAGATACTGCAATAAAATGAAGCATAGAGCCAGACCTTTTGAGCGGAAAGGAGATACTAAGAATAAATATTCCATCTTACAATTTATCAATTGTGATAGTCAATTTGTAGTATATATGGTCACCTGTCCTTGTGGGAAAAGATATATAGGGAGAACGAGTCGTACCCTACGTATGCGGGTAGGGAAACATAGAAAAAGCATAGCCAAAAAAGACATAGATAAGAGTGTATGGAAACATTTTATTCAGTGTCAGTTGGGGATTACCTTGGGGTTTTCAGTTAAAGGGATAGAGAGTATTCCCACTTAGGTGGGTAATAGGATTCAGGTGTTGTGTCAGAAGGAGGCATTCTGGATCCATAGGTTGAGTATTATGGTTCCAAAGGGTCTCAATGAAGAGACTGAAGTGGGCACTTTTTGTGGAGAAAATATATCAATATTATAAACTGCACTTTATTAGGCGGTCACTCCAATTCTTGCCACGAGTGGGTTTAGATTATCTTATATATAGGAGTAGTTTTAGTATTTTATGCCCTTACATCATTTTCCTCAAATTTCCCATACTGGTAATAGCTCACTATAAAGGAATATGCAGCTTAAGTGGTGATGTATCTCTTGTAATTGATATATATTATATGATATGTATGTTATATGTTATATTTTTTTATACAATTATTTAGTTAGTCGGTTGTAGTAGAAGTCTCATGGCACGTACACATATAATTAGAATTGGATGCGGGAAGCATCTAATATAATATAGGTGAAATCAATATCAGCTATGAGTCTGATTAGATAAAAGGATAGATAGATAAGAATACTATAAGGTTTATATTAGTGTGGTATTATAAGATTATGTATAATGGAGGTGATATATGTAGGTATGCACTATATAGGTACAAAGAAGAGCTATAATAGATTAGTCTCAGCTATATAAAGAACAACATCCACTGTACTTAAAATGTATGTGTTGCATTGTGGGCTATAGCTTAAACAAGTGACATGCGGGTAGCTGGGGTGTGGTGATTGTTGGGGAGGGACTATGTGCGTGTGTTGCCTGATAGACGATATAGAGAAGATCCTGTCAGCGTATATGTGTATAAGAGCAAGTAGAGTAATACATGAAAGATTTGTTGAGTATGCGCAGTAGATCAGGTTTAGAGGTGCATGTGCAGAGATTCAAGGTTCACAGTATGGGAATAGGAGTCTTGGAATGCATATCCGCTCCCATGTATTCTCGTGAGAGGACCAAGGGATAGCGTGATGTGATAGGTATAGATGGTATTATCCGGAAGTGAGGAAATGTCTGTATGGGTAAAATGCAAAACTATGTGATTGGAGCACTTGATTTGGCGCAAATTTGAAACACTAGCCTACATAAAAGGTAAGAATTGGAGATAATAACAATAGACAAACCCCTGAGGAAGTGAATTTTGATCACGTAACGCGTAGGGTAAAGGATTTAGTGTAGAGTGTTTTATTATTTTTTATTTTATGTTATCTGTATTTTTGATGTGTAGCAGCAATATAGGTTTGTATTGTATTAGCACACTTGATGTCTGCATTTTAATATTGTTTGCTGCTTAGTATTTTTTATATATTTTTGAATATGCAATATTAAATATATTTGCTTATTAGCACCAGTGTATGACTGATGTATATTGATCAGGTATTGATTATATGACTCCCTATTACTGATTAGTAAGATCTTTATGATCTAAAGTCCTACAGTATAGGTACTTTGCCCACTAGATATAGAGCCCCCAGATTGATCCCTTAAAGCTGCAGAACTAGCAGGGAGATAGTTGGAGGAGTGTTCTGGGTGTGGTACAAGCCAGATTCGGGACTATTGACGGACACATACATATTGAGGGAGACATACATATACCTGCACTGGGGGTAACCCAGTGAATGCTGTGATACTGTGAGGTGAGTCTTGTGCCTCCATTACATGTGAGTAGAAAATTCAGCAGGTGAAAAAAGTGGTTATAGGGTGGTGATCCATTACTGATATCAGTAGTCTGCACTCAGAGTGTGTGCACCTCTCTTCTTTTTGTTTTTGCTTCTATATGTGACATGTAAAGTATATCTCCATTTCAACTGCATGGTCTGTGATATCAATAGTGTGGCCCCATTTCATTGCTCTGGGACTGACAGGCCGGGTGGAGCACAGACATCTTTCCATAGTGACGTCTACACGTCTGCCCTTTCAGTCCCAGCCGGCTGTAGGAGGAGTTGCTAGGAGCCGTTCGGCTCCAAAAGACACTGACAGCGCAGGAGTGCAGACGTCACTATGGAAAGATGTGTGCGCTACGTCTTGCCTGTCAATCCCGGAACAATGGATAATTGGCATTGCACACATTTATACTAATGTAGGGGACTTTCTAAAGTAGGATTGCATCGCAGGTCTAACTAGTAAATCGTAGAAAAAGAAGAAAATAGCGCATAGAAGCCTCTAATTAAATTATAATATTGATAATCGTTGGGCCACTTTTACACTCAGAGACTAGTTCCATGCTCAATAACAAACAGTATATGTAGGGACCCTACTAAAACTTAACTTTTATTTTGTATATATTAAAACCATATGATATTACTTTACTAGTCAGAACATTAAATTAAAATGAAATAAAAGAACACCACATTGGTGGTCCAATTATCCGCTCTTTGGCACCACTTCAATCTGAGGGAATCATAATGTATGTCTAATGTCTTATTATTTCTCTGGTGGAATATCAGAACGCTAAGAACATTAACAGTATTGTTATTTATTCATATCCACTGAACCACTGTAAATCAATGTCAATTAGCTGTGTTATTGATCAATACAATTAACCTATACCTCGGTAACACTCGTTATAAAATTGGTTTAATCCAACACCTAAAACAGATAGTGAATAGCTGCTGGATAAAAAAATCTAAGCTACATAAGTGCACCTTTGTAGGATTACCCAATATATAAAAGTTTATAGTCTTATTAAAATATACAATCTCTAATATCTAGTCGGCATATAGTCTGTTATGAAAGGATAATATGTGTCTTCCAATCAGTAGAACCTCATAGTCATAGACATAGACATAACTGATATCCCAAAACTCTGAATATTATTCACTTCTGTATATAAGTAATGGTGGATCTTTGTTAGTAAGCTATTGTGCTTCTTCTACCCCTATTGTTCCACCTGTTATCCTCAGTCACCTATGGATGCCAGGCTGGTAAAGTTCAGGACCTCCACGGTAAGTGAGAAACTTCATTCAGGTGTTCTTGTATCTAACGTTTACCCAGTTCCATCACTGGAGTGTAGACCCCGTTCTAGCTCCAATAGTTGTACATGTAACTGGGCACACAAATGGGACCAGAGTAGTGCACGCTCAAGATAGCCTATGTGGTTTGGTCCCTATTACTAATCGCTCAGGGTTCATTTAACACAAAGAAATCATCCCAAGAATCTAGTCCCTATTCAATTTCCGACCACCAATGTTAATAGTACTACTTGTAGAACTGAATAATCAAGTGATCTGGAAACAAAGACTACATAGCAATCCCTAAATCCCCAAAACATTTCCCAGCATAAAGTGGATTCTTCAGAGGGTAGTTCGGTCTCGAGCGACCCATTTCTCACTGTATTTATACTAACACTAGGAAATGAAAGGTAACAAAGCAAAGGTTTAATGGCCCACACGTCATAGAGTACTATACTCTTATGGAATGTAGTTTGCCTTAGCTGATATCAGCGTCTACACACACAAACTCTTTTAGGTGTCACAACCTAGCATTGGCGGGTAAACATAGGAGGAGCATCATGTGCTGAAGATTTTCTCTCCTTTCTCCCCAAATTTGCTGCAAGATTTAGAAAGACTGGTTAAAGAGATAACCTCTTTTCAAATTTAATCCAGGGAAAAACAAGCAACTCGGCCTTGCTAATTTTTCCTGGATCAAAAGAATATGCATGATGTGTGAGCGCTCTGCAGTAAAAGATATCATAACCAGGTACACCTACTGTTTGATGTTCAGCAAGTTTTGAATCTGTTCTCTGGTTTTCTGATTTTTGTTGCTTTCCACTTGTCCAACACATGCTCCTCCTCACAGTTCTTTACACAATCTGAGTGCACAAGAAGCTGTGTGTTGTTTTTTATATCCCTAACATTCAGTTATGACATCACAGTGCTATAATGATAACTTAAATTTCATCCACAATTTTCTTATGTAATGAATATGTGATAAATATATAGCCTTCGAGCTACTGTTGAATTACAACACCCATCATCCACAGGTAGCGAACGGCTAGTTAGGGTACTTCTAAAACGACTCAATACTGGAAAATGAACCTCTTAGTAAATATCATTCATTTTTCCCTCATTGCTCGAATAGGACTTGCTTATATGCAAATGAGACTGAAAATGGGACAAAGTACACCATTTCAGTGCCTTCTATTCCGTTTTTAGGCTCAAAAAATTGGTCTAGGTGCCAAAACAAGTTAAGAGCAGCTAGCCGGAGGGTAAGCATGCATTTGGTATATTGAATCTACTCGCCCTAAGTTTTCTAGAAACTTAATGAAGCTGGTGAAAGAGAAAGTCTATACTTTCTTTCATCCTCTTGCTTATGTTCACTCCACAGAAGCATGCAGGAATTTGACTTAACCATTTGAATGCTAGAGGGGTTCTCAAAGGTCTAAATAGAAATCCTGCTGCGCAAAGCTCTGCAATTAGGTGAAAAAAAACAACTTTTGTTGTGTGCCAGGGCTTAAAAGCACTATTGCTCTCCAAGTCATTCATGACGTTTTATGCATGACCCCTCTACTCCGAACGGCTGCTTTGCACTTGGACCAGTTCACTTTACTACATCAGACACAATCATATATTCCTCACATTCCCACATTTCCTACATGGGCATACATTTTAGACCATTTGCAGTTTGTTAAAGACATGAAACTTGCTATGCAAGATCAGCAAAACATTTGATTAGGAAACATACACGGTCATCAGTATGAATCATGGAACAGAGGTGCTAAGAATGCCCACAGGGACTCCCCCCTCCCCCCCCAGCCACCCCGCACCACCCCATAAACACAACAGTGAACCTGTTCAGGATGGCTTTTGATGAACACAACTGACTCTAGCAAGAGAACAGGATTATCTGCCAGAACGTATGAGCCACTTATTGACCCACCATGAACATGATGGGAAATCCTGAAAAGCAGTACTGTTGGGAGGGAGAGGGGGGGACTTGAGGACAGATTTTAGCACCCATGCCCTATTCTACCTTAGTGGGTTTTTTCCCACTGTTTCACAAGACCTAAAAAGTCATATAGAAATATCTGACGTTTAACCATTTGAAGTGCAATTAAAAAACAAAGCATTAAACCTATGGCCTTCCACCTGCTGTTGAATTACAAAACCATCATCCACAGGTAGCGGTCGGCTAGTTAGCATACTTCTAAAACGACACAATACTGGAAAATGAACCTCTTAGTAAATATCATTCTGTAACTCCTTAAATGCTACAGATGTATTAAATGCATTGCAAAGCACAGTAAGTGTGTCTGACGTGCACAAAGTGCAAAACAAGGAATGAGGGGAAAATCCAAAACACAGCAAAAACCTTTTAAGTAAGGAATAAAGTCCCCCTGTCATAAATTATTTTTCCCTCATTGCTCGAATAGGACTTGCTTATATGCAAATGAGACTGAAAATGGGACAAAGTACACCATTTCAGTGCCTTCTATTCCGTTTTTAGGCTCAAAAAATTGGTCTAGGTGCCAAAACAAGTTAAGAGCAGCTAGCCGGAGGGTAAGCATGCATTTGGTATATTGAATCTAGTCGCCCTAAGTTTTCTAGAAACTTAATGAAGCTGGTGAAAGAGAAAGTCTATACTTTCTTTCATCCTCTTGCTTATGTTCACTCCACAGAAGCATGCAGGAATTTGACTTAACCCTTTGAGTGCTAGAGGGGTTCTCAAAGGTCTAAATAGAAATCCTGCTGCGCAAAGCTCTGCAATTTGGTGAAAAAAAAACAACTTTTGTTGTGTGCCAGGGCTTAAAAGGACTATTGCTCTCCAAGTCATTCATGACGTTTTATGCATGACCCCTCTACTCCGAACGGCTGCTTTGCACTTGGACCAGTTCACTTTACTACATCAGACACAATCATATATTCCTCACATTCCCACATTTCCTACATGGGCATACATTTTAGACCATTTGCAGTTTGTTAAAGACATGAAAATTGCTATGCAAGATCAGCAAAACATTTGATTAGGAAACATACACGGTCATCAGTATGAATCATGGAACAGAGGTGCTAAGAATGCCCACAGGGCCTCCCCCCCCCCCCGGCCACCCCGCACCACCCCATAAACACAACAGTGAACCTGTTCAGGATGGCTTTTGATGAACACAACTGACTCTAGCAAGAGAACAGGATTATCTGCCAGAACGTATGAGCCACTTATTGACCCACCATGAACATGATGGGAAATCCTGAAAAGCAGTACTGTTTGGAGGGAGAGGGGGGGACTTGAGGACAGATTTTAGCACCCATGCCCTATTCTACCTTAGTGGGTTTTTTCCCACTGTTTCACAAGACCTAAAAAGTCATATAGAAATATCTGACGTTTAACCATTTGAAGTGCAATTAAAAAACAAATGCATTAAACCTATGGCCTTCCACCTGCTGTTGAATTACAAAACCATCATCCACAGGTAGCGGTCGGCTAGTTAGCATACTTCTAAAACGACACAATACTGGAAAATGAACCTCTTAGTAAATATCATTCTGTAACTCCTTAAATGCTACAGATGTATTAAATGCATTGCAAAGCACAGTAAGTGTGTCTGACGTGCACAAAGTGCAAAACAAGGAATGAGGGGAAAATCCAAAACACAGCAAAAACCTTTTAAGTAAGGAATAAAGTCCCCCTGTCATAAATTATTTTTCCCTCATTGCTCGAATAGGACTTGCTTATATGCAAATGAGACTGAAAATGGGACAAAGTACACCATTTCAGTGCCTTCTATTCCGTTTTTAGGCTCAAAAAATTGGTCTAGGTGCCAAAACAAGTTAAGAGCAGCTAGCCGGAGGGTAAGCATGCATTTGGTATATTGAATCTAGTCACCCTAAGTTTTCTAGAAACTTAATGAAGCTGGTGAAAGAGAAAGTCTATACTTTCTTTCATCCTCTTGCTTATGTTCACTCCACAGAAGCATGCAGGAATTTGACTTAACCCTTTGAGTGCTAGAGGGGTTCTCAAAGGCCTAAATTGAAATCTTGCTGCGCAAAGCTCTGCAATTTGGTAAAAAAAAACAACTTTTGTTGTGTGCCAGGGCTTAAAAGGACTATTGCTCTCCAAGTCATTCATGACGTTTTATGCATGACCCCTCTACTCCGAACGGCTGCTTTGCACTTGGACCAGTTCACTTTACTACATCAGACACAATCATATATTCCTCACATTCCCACATTTCCTACATGGGCATACATTTTAGACCATTTGCAGTTTGTTAAAGACATGAAAATTGCTATGCAAGATCAGCAAAACATTTGATTAGGAAACATACACGGTCATCAGTATGAATCATGGAACAGAGGTGCTAAGAATGCCCACAGGGCCTCCCCCCCCCCGGCCACCCCGCACCACCCCATAAACACAACAGTGAACCTGTTCAGGATGGCTTTTGATGAACACAACTGACTCTAGCAAGAGAACAGGATTATCTGCCAGAACGTATGAGCCACTTATTGACCCACCATGAACATGATGGGAAATCCTGAAAAGCAGTACTGTTTGGAGGGAGAGGGGGGGACTTGAGGACAGATTTTAGCACCCATGCCCTATTCTACCTTAGTGGGTTTTTTCCCACTGTTTCACAAGACCTAAAAAGTCATATAGAAATATCTGACGTTTAACCATTTGAAGTGCAATTAAAAAACAAAAGCATTAAACCTATGGCCTTCCACCTGCTGTTGAATTACAAAACCATCATCCACAGGTAGCGGTCGGCTAGTTAGCATACTTCTAAAACGACACAATACTGGAAAATGAACCTCTTAGTAAATATCATTCTGTAACTCCTTAAATGCTACAGATGTATTAAATGCATTGCAAAGCACAGTAAGTGTGTCTGACGTGCACAAAGTGCAAAACAAGGAATGAGGGGAAAATCCAAAACACAGCAAAAACCTTTTAAGTAAGGAATAAAGTCCCCCTGTCATAAATTATTTTTCCCTCATTGCTCGAATAGGACTTGCTTATATGCAAATGAGACTGAAAATGGGACAAAGTACACCATTTCAGTGCCTTCTATTCCGTTTTTAGGCTCAAAAAATTGGTCTAGGTGCCAAAACAAGTTAAGAGCAGCTAGCCGGAGGGTAAGCATGCATTTGGTATATTGAATCAAGTCGCCCTAAGTTTTCTAGAAACTTAATGAAGCTGGTGAAAGAGAAAGTCTATACTTTCTTTCATCCTCTTGCTTATGTTCACTCCACAGAAGCATGCAGGAATTTGACTTAACCCTTTGAGTGCTAGAGGGGTTCTCAAAGGTCTAAATAGAAATTCTGCAGAGCAAAGCTCTGCAATTTGGTAAAAAAAAACAACTTTTGTTGTGTGCCAGGGCTTAAAAGGACTATTGCTCTCCAAGTCATTCATGACGTTTTATGCATGACCCCTCTACTCCGAACGGCTGCTTTGCACTTGGACCAGTTCACTTTACTACATCAGACACAATCATATATTCCTCACATTCCCACATTTCCTACATGGGCATACATTTTAGACCATTTGCAGTTTGTTAAAGACATGAAAATTGCTATGCAAGATCAGCAAAACATTTGATTAGGAAACATACACGGTCATCAGTATGAATCATGGAACAGAGGTGCTAAGAATGCCCACAGGGCCTCCCCCCCCCCGGCCACCCCGCACCACCCCATAAACACAACAGTGAACCTGTTCAGGATGGCTTTTGATGAACACAACTGACTCTAGCAAGAGAACAGGATTATCTGCCAGAACGTATGAGCCACTTATTGACCCACCATGAACATGATGGGAAATCCTGAAAAGCAGTACTGTTTGGAGGGAGAGGGGGGGACTTGAGGACAGATTTTAGCACCCATGCCCTATTCTACCTTAGTGGGTTTTTTCCCACTGTTTCACAAGACCTAAAAAGTCATATAGAAATATCTGACGTTTAACCATTTGAAGTGCAATTAAAAAACAAAAGCATTAAACCTATGGCCTTCCACCTGCTGTTGAATTACAAAACCATCATCCACAGGTAGCGGTCGGCTAGTTAGAATACTTCTAAAACGACACAATACTGGAAAATGAACCTCTTAGTAAATATTATTCTGTAACTCCTTAAATGCTACAGATGTATTAAATGCATTGCAAAGCACAGTAAGTGTGTCTGACGTGCACAAAGTGCAAAACAAGGAATGAGGGGAAAATCCAAAACACAGCAAAAACCTTTTAAGTAAGGAATAAAGTCCCCCTGTCATAAATTATTTTTCCCTCATTGCTCGAATAGGACTTGCTTATATGCAAATGAGACTGAAAATGGGACAAAGTACACCATTTCAGTGCCTTCTATTCCGTTTTTAGGCTCAAAAAATTGGTCTAGGTGCCAAAACAAGTTAAGAGCAGCTAGCCGGAGGGTAAGCATGCATTTGGTATATTGAATCTAGTCACCCTAAGTTTTCTAGAAACTTAATGAAGCTGGTGAAAGAGAAAGTCTATACTTTCTTTCATCCTCTTGCTTATGTTCACTCCACAGAAGCATGCAGGAATTTGACTTAACCCTTTGAGTGCTAGAGGGGTTCTCAAAGGCCTAAATTGAAATCTTGCTGCGCAAAGCTCTGCAATTTGGTAAAAAAAAACAACTTTTGTTGTGTGCCAGGGCTTAAAAGGACTATTGCTCTCCAAGTCATTCATGACGTTTTATGCATGACCCCTCTACTCCGAACGGCTGCTTTGCACTTGGACCAGTTCACTTTACTACATCAGACACAATCATATATTCCTCACATTCCCACATTTCCTACATGGGCATACATTTTAGACCATTTGCAGTTTGTTAAAGACATGAAAATTGCTATGCAAGATCAGCAAAACATTTGATTAGGAAACATACACGGTCATCAGTATGAATCATGGAACAGAGGTGCTAAGAATGCCCACAGGGCCTCCCCCCCCCCGGCCACCCCGCACCACCCCATAAACACAACAGTGAACCTGTTCAGGATGGCTTTTGATGAACACAACTGACTCTAGCAAGAGAACAGGATTATCTGCCAGAACGTATGAGCCACTTATTGACCCACCATGAACATGATGGGAAATCCTGAAAAGCAGTACTGTTTGGAGGGAGAGGGGGGGACTTGAGGACAGATTTTAGCACCCATGCCCTATTCTACCTTAGTGGGTTTTTTCCCACTGTTTCACAAGACCTAAAAAGTCATATAGAAATATCTGACGTTTAACCATTTGAAGTGCAATTAAAAAACAAAAGCATTAAACCTATGGCCTTCCACCTGCTGTTGAATTACAAAACCATCATCCACAGGTAGCGGTCGGCTAGTTAGCATACTTCTAAAACGACACAATACTGGAAAATGAACCTCTTAGTAAATATCATTCTGTAACTCCTTAAATGCTACAGATGTATTAAATGCATTGCAAAGCACAGTAAGTGTGTCTGACGTGCACAAAGTGCAAAACAAGGAATGAGGGGAAAATCCAAAACACAGCAAAAACCTTTTAAGTAAGGAATAAAGTCCCCCTGTCATAAATTATTTTTCCCTCATTGCTCGAATAGGACTTGCTTATATGCAAATGAGACTGAAAATGGGACAAAGTACACCATTTCAGTGCCTTCTATTCCGTTTTTAGGCTCAAAAAATTGGTCTAGGTGCCAAAACAAGTTAAGAGCAGCTAGCCGGAGGGTAAGCATGCATTTGGTATATTGAATCTAGTCGCCCTAAGTTTTCTAGAAACTTAATGAAGCTGGTGAAAGAGAAAGTCTATACTTTCTTTCATCCTCTTGCTTATGTTCACTCCACAGAAGCATGCAGGAATTTGACTTAACCCTTTGAGTGCTAGAGGGGTTCTCAAAGGTCTAAATAGAAATTCTGCAGAGCAAAGCTCTGCAATTTGGTAAAAAAAAACAACTTTTGTTGTGTGCCAGGGCTTAAAAGGACTATTGCTCTCCAAGTCATTCATGACGTTTTATGCATGACCCCTCTACTCCGAACGGCTGCTTTGCACTTGGACCAGTTCACTTTACTACATCAGACACAATCATATATTCCTCACATTCCCACATTTCCTACATGGGCATACATTTTAGACCATTTGCAGTTTGTTAAAGACATGAAAATTGCTATGCAAGATCAGCAAAACATTTGATTAGGAAACATACACGGTCATCAGTATGAATCATGGAACAGAGGTGCTAAGAATGCCCACAGGGCCTCCCCCCCCCCGGCCACCCCGCACCACCCCATAAACACAACAGTGAACCTGTTCAGGATGGCTTTTGATGAACACAACTGACTCTAGCAAGAGAACAGGATTATCTGCCAGAACGTATGAGCCACTTATTGACCCACCATGAACATGATGGGAAATCCTGAAAAGCAGTACTGTTTGGAGGGAGAGGGGGGGACTTGAGGACAGATTTTAGCACCCATGCCCTATTCTACCTTAGTGGGTTTTTTCCCACTGTTTCACAAGACCTAAAAAGTCATATAGAAATATCTGACGTTTAACCATTTGAAGTGCAATTAAAAAACAAAAGCATTAAACCTATGGCCTTCCACCTGCTGTTGAATTACAAAACCATCATCCACAGGTAGCGGTCGGCTAGTTAGCATACTTCTAAAACGACACAATACTGGAAAATGAACCTCTTAGTAAATATTATTCTGTAACTCCTTAAATGCTACAGATGTATTAAATGCATTGCAAAGCACAGTAAGTGTGTCTGACGTGCACAAAGTGCAAAACAAGGAATGAGGGGAAAATCCAAAACACAGCAAAAACCTTTTAAGTAAGGAATAAAGTCCCCCTGTCATAAATTATTTTTCCCTCATTGCTCGAATAGGACTTGCTTATATGCAAATGAGACTGAAAATGGGACAAAGTACACCATTTCAGTGCCTTCTATTCCGTTTTTAGGCTCAAAAAATTGGTCTAGGTGCCAAAACAAGTTAAGAGCAGCTAGCCGGAGGGTAAGCATGCATTTGGTATATTGAATCTAGTCACCCTAAGTTTTCTAGAAACTTAATGAAGCTGGTGAAAGAGAAAGTCTATACTTTCTTTCATCCTCTTGCTTATGTTCACTCCACAGAAGCATGCAGGAATTTGACTTAACCCTTTGAGTGCTAGAGGGGTTCTCAAAGGCCTAAATTGAAATCTTGCTGCGCAAAGCTCTGCAATTTGGTAAAAAAAAACAACTTTTGTTGTGTGCCAGGGCTTAAAAGGACTATTGCTCTCCAAGTCATTCATGACGTTTTATGCATGACCCCTCTACTCCGAACGGCTGCTTTGCACTTGGACCAGTTCACTTTACTACATCAGACACAATCATATATTCCTCACATTCCCACATTTCCTACATGGGCATACATTTTAGACCATTTGCAGTTTGTTAAAGACATGAAAATTGCTATGCAAGATCAGCAAAACATTTGATTAGGAAACATACACGGTCATCAGTATGAATCATGGAACAGAGGTGCTAAGAATGCCCACAGGGCCTCCCCCCCCCCGGCCACCCCGCACCACCCCATAAACACAACAGTGAACCTGTTCAGGATGGCTTTTGATGAACACAACTGACTCTAGCAAGAGAACAGGATTATCTGCCAGAACGTATGAGCCACTTATTGACCCACCATGAACATGATGGGAAATCCTGAAAAGCAGTACTGTTTGGAGGGAGAGGGGGGGACTTGAGGACAGATTTTAGCACCCATGCCCTATTCTACCTTAGTGGGTTTTTTCCCACTGTTTCACAAGACCTAAAAAGTCATATAGAAATATCTGACGTTTAACCATTTGAAGTGCAATTAAAAAACAAAAGCATTAAACCTATGGCCTTCCACCTGCTGTTGAATTACAAAACCATCATCCACAGGTAGCGGTCGGCTAGTTAGCATACTTCTAAAACGACACAATACTGGAAAATGAACCTCTTAGTAAATATCATTCTGTAACTCCTTAAATGCTACAGATGTATTAAATGCATTGCAAAGCACAGTAAGTGTGTCTGACGTGCACAAAGTGCAAAACAAGGAATGAGGGGAAAATCCAAAACACAGCAAAAACCTTTTAAGTAAGGAATAAAGTCCCCCTGTCATAAATTATTTTTCCCTCATTGCTCGAATAGGACTTGCTTATATGCAAATGAGACTGAAAATGGGACAAAGTACACCATTTCAGTGCCTTCTATTCCGTTTTTAGGCTCAAAAAATTGGTCTAGGTGCCAAAACAAGTTAAGAGCAGCTAGCCGGAGGGTAAGCATGCATTTGGTATATTGAATCTAGTCGCCCTAAGTTTTCTAGAAACTTAATGAAGCTGGTGAAAGAGAAAGTCTATACTTTCTTTCATCCTCTTGCTTATGTTCACTCCACAGAAGCATGCAGGAATTTGACTTAACCCTTTGAGTGCTAGAGGGGTTCTCAAAGGTCTAAATAGAAATTCTGCAGAGCAAAGCTCTGCAATTTGGTAAAAAAAAACAACTTTTGTTGTGTGCCAGGGCTTAAAAGGACTATTGCTCTCCAAGTCATTCATGACGTTTTATGCATGACCCCTCTACTCCGAACGGCTGCTTTGCACTTGGACCAGTTCACTTTACTACATCAGACACAATCATATATTCCTCACATTCCCACATTTCCTACATGGGCATACATTTTAGACCATTTGCAGTTTGTTAAAGACATGAAAATTGCTATGCAAGATCAGCAAAACATTTGATTAGGAAACATACACGGTCATCAGTATGAATCATGGAACAGAGGTGCTAAGAATGCCCACAGGGCCTCCCCCCCCCCCGGCCACCCCGCAGCATCCCATAAACACAACAGTGAACCTGTTCAGGATGGCTTTTGATGAACACAACTGACTCTAGCAAGAGAACAGGATTATCTGCCAGAACGTATGAGCCACTTATTGACCCACCATGAACATGATAGGAAATCCTGAAAAGCAGTACTGTTTGGAGGGAGAGGGGGGGACTTGAGGACAGATTTTAGCACCCATGCCCTATTCTACCTTAGTGGGTTTTTTCCCACTGTTTCACAAGACCTAAAAAGTCATATAGAAATATCTGACGTTTAACCATTTGAAGTGCAATTAAAAAACAAAAGCATTAAACCTATGGCCTTCCACCTGCTGTTGAATTACAAAACCATCATCCACAGGTAGCGGTCGGCTAGTTAGCATACTTCTAAAACGACACAATACTGGAAAATGAACCTCTTAGTAAATATCATTCTGTAACTCCTTAAATGCTACAGATGTATTAAATGCATTGCAAAGCACAGTAAGTGTGTCTGACGTGCACAAAGTGCAAAACAAGGAATGAGGGGAAAATCCAAAACACAATAAAAACCTTTTAAGTAAGGAATAAAGTCCCCCTGTCATAAATTATTTTTCCCTCATTGCTCGAATAGGACTTGCTTATATGCAAATGAGACTGAAAATGGGACAAAGTACACCATTTCAGTGCCTTCTATTCCGTTTTTAGGCTCAAAAAATTGGTCTAGGTGCCAAAACAAGTTAAGAGCAGCTAGCCGGAGGGTAAGCATGCATTTGGTATATTGAATCTAGTCGCCCTAAGTTTTCTAGAAACTTAATGAAGCTGGTGAAAGAGAAAGTCTATACTTTCGTTCATCCTCTTGCTTATGTTCACTCCACAGAAGCATGCAGGAATTTGACTTAACCCTTTGAGTGCTAGAGGGGTTCTCAAAGGTCTAAATAGAAATCCTGCTGCGCAAAGCTCTGCAATTTGGTAAAAAAAACAACTTTTGTTGTGTGCCAGGGCTTAAAAGGACTATTGCTCTCCAAGTCATTCATGACGTTTTATGCATGACCCCTCTACTCCGAACGGCTACTTTGCACTTGGACCAGTTCACTTTACTACATCAGACACAATCATATATTCCTCGCATTCCCACATTTCCTACATGGGCATACATTTTAGACCATTTGCAGTTTGTTAAAGACATGAAAATTGCTATGCAAGATCAGCAAAACATTTGATTAGGAAACATACACGGTCATCAATATGAATCATGGAACAGAGGTGCTAAGAATGCCCACAGGGCCTCCCCCCCCCCCGGCCACCCCGCACCACCCCATAAACACAACAGTGAACCTGTTCAGGATGGCTTTTGATGAACACAACTGACTCTAGCAAGAGAACAGGATTATTTGCCAGAACGTATGAGCCACTTATTGACCCACCATGAATATGATGGGAAATCCTGAAAAGCAGTACTGTTTGGAGGGAGAGGGGGGGACTTGAGGACAGATTTTAGCACCCATGCCCTATTCTACCTTAGTGGGTTTTTTCCCACTGTTTCACAAGACCTAAAAAGTCATATAGAAATATCTGACGTTTAACCATTTGAAGTGCAATTAAAAAACAAAAGCATTAAACCTATGGCCTTCCACCTGCTGTTGAATTACAAAACCATCATCCACAGGTAGCGGTCGGCTAGTTAGCATACTTCTAAAATGACACAATACTGGAAAATGAACCTCTTAGTAAATATCATTCTGTAACTCCTTAAATGCTACAGATGTATTAAATGCATTGCAAAGCAGAGTAAGTGTGTCTGACGTGCACAAAGTGCAAAACAAGGAATGAGGGGAAAATCCAAAACACAGCAAAAACCTTTTAAGTAAGGAATAAAGTCCCCCTGTCATAAATTATTTTTCCCTCATTGCTCGAATAGGACTTGCTTATATGCAAATGAGACTGAAAATGGGACAAAGTACACCATTTCAGTGCCTTCTATTCCGTTTTTAGGCTCAAAAAATTGGTCTAGGTGCCAAAACAAGTTAAGAGCAGCTAGCCGGAGGGTAAGCATGCATTTGGTATATTGAATCTAGTCGCCCTAAGTTTTCTAGAAACTTAATGAAGCTGGTGAAAGAGAAAGTCTATACTTTCTTTCATGCTCTTGCTTATGTTCACTCCACAAAAACATGCAGGAATTTGACTTAACCCTTTGAGTGTTAGAGGGGTTCTCAAAGGTCTAAATAGAAATCCTGCTGCGCAAAGCTCTGCAATTTGGTGAAAAAAACAACTTTTGTTGTGTGCCAGGGTTTAAAAGCACTATTGCTCTCCAAGTCATTCATAACGTTTTATGCATGACCCCTCTACTCCGAACGGCTGCTTTGAACTTGGACCAGTTCACTTTACTACATCAGACACAATCATATATTCCTCACATTCCCACATTTCCTACATGGGCATACATTTTAGACCATTTGCAGTTTGTTAAAGACATGAAAATTGCTATGCAAGATCAGCAAAACATTTGATTAGGAAAGATACACGGTCATCAGTATGAATCATGGAACAGAGGTGCTAAGAATGCCCACAGGGCCCCCCCCCCCGGCCACCCCGCACCACCCCATAAACACAACAGTGAACCTGTTCAGGATGGCTTTTGATGAACACAACTGACTCTAGCAAGAGAACAGGATTATCTGCCAGAACGTATGAGCCACTTATTGACCCACCATGAACATGATGGGAAATCCTGAAAAGCAGTACTGTTTGGAGGGAGAGGGGGGGACTTGAGGACAGATTTTAGCACCCATGCCCTATTCTACCTTAGTGGGTTTTTTCCCACTGTTTCACAAGACCTAAAAAGTCATATAGAACTATCTGACGTTTAACCATTTGAAGTGCAATTAAAAAACAAAAGCATTAAACCTATGGCTTTCCACCTGCTGTTGAATTACAAAACCATCATCCACAGGTAGCGGTCGGCTAGTTAGCATACTTCTAAAACGACACAATACTGGAAAATGAACCTCTTAGTAAATATCATTCTGTAACTCCTTAAATGCTACAGATGTATTAAATGCATTGCAAAGCACAGTAAGTGTGTCTGACGTGCACAAAGTGCAAAACAAGGAATGAGGGGAAAATCCAAAACACAGCAAAAACCTTTTAAGTAAGGAATAAAGTCCCCCTGTCATAAATTATTTTTCCCTCATTGCTCGAATAGGACTTGCTTATATGCAAATGAGACTGAAAATGGGACAAAGTACACCATTTCAGTGCCTTCTATTCCGTTTTTAGGCTCAAAAAATTGGTCTAGGTGCCAAAACAAGTTAAGAGCAGCTAGCCGGAGGGTAAGCATGCATTTGGTATATTGAATCTAGTCGCCCTAAGTTTTCTAGAAACTTAATGAAGCTGGTGAAAGAGAAAGTCTATACTTTCTTTCATGCTCTTGCTTATGTTCACTCCACAAAAACATGCAGGAATTTGACTTAACCCTTTGAGTGCTAGAGGGGTTCTCAAAGATCTAAATAGAAATCCTGCTGCGCAAAGCTCTGCAATTTGGTGAAAAAAATAACTTTTGTTGTGTGCCAGGGTTTAAAAGCACTATTGCTCTCCAAGTCATTCATAACGTTTTATGCATGACCCCTTTACTCCGAACGGCTGCTTTGCACTTGGACCAGTTCACTTTACTACATCAGACACAATCATATATTCCTCACATTCCCACATTTCCTACATGGGCATACATTTTAGACCATTTGCAGTTTGTTAAAGACATGAAAATTGCTATGCAAGATCAGCAAAACATTTGATTAGGAAAGATACACGGTCATCAGTATGAATCATGGAACAGAGGTGCTAAGAATGCCCACAGGGCCCCCCCCCCCGGCCACCCCGCACCACCCCATAAACACAACAGTGAACCTGTTCAGGATGGCTTTTGATGAACACAACTGACTCTAGCAAGAGAATAGGATTATCTGCCAGAACGTATGAGCCACTTATTGACCCACCATGAACATGATGGGAAATCCTGAAAAGCAGTACTGTTTGGAGGGAGAGGGGGGGACTTGAGGACAGATTTTAGCACCCATGCCCTATTCTACCTTAGTGGTTTTTTTCCCACTGTTTCACAAGACCTAAAAAGTCATATAGAACTATCTGACGTTTAACCATTTGAAGTGCAATTAAAAAACAAAAGCATTAAACCTATGGCCTTCCACCTGCTGTTGAATTACAAAACCATCATCCACAGGTAGCGGTCGGCTAGTTAGCATACTTCTAAAACGACACAATACTGGAAAATGAACCTCTTAGTAAATATCATTCTGTAACTCCTTAAATACTACAGATGTATTAAATGCATTGCAAAGCACAGAAAGTGTGTCTGACGTGCACAAAGTGCAAAACAAGGAATGAGGGGAAAATCCAAAACACAGCAAAAACCTTTTAAGTAAGGAATAAAGTCCCCCTGTCATAAATTATTTTTCCCTCATTGCTCGAATAGGACTTGCTTATATGCAAATGAGACTGAAAATGGGACAAAGTACACCATTTCAGTGCCTTCTATTCCGTTTTTAGGCTCAAAAAATTGGTCTAGGTGCCAAAACAAGTTAAGAGCAGCTAGCCGGAGGGTAAGCATGCATTTGGTATATTGAATCTAGTCACCCTAAGTTTTCTAGAAACTTAATGAAGCTGGTGAAAGAGAAAGTCTATACTTTCTTTCATCCTCTTGCTTATGTTCACTCCACAGAAGCATGCAGGAATTTGACTTAACCCTTTAAGTGCTAGAGGGGTTTTCAAAGGCCTAAATAGAAATCCTGCTGCGCAAAGCTCTGCAATTTGGTAAAAAAAAACAACTTTTGTTGTGTGCCAGGGCTTAAAAGGACTATTGCTCTCCAAGTCATTCATGACGTTTTATGCATGACCCCTCTACTCCGAACGGCTGCTTTGCACTTGGACCAGTTCACTTTACTACATCAGACACAATCATATATTCCTCACATTCCCACATTTCCTACATGGGCATACATTTTAGACCATTTGCAGTTTGTTAAAGACATGAAAATTGCTATGCAAGATCAGCAAAACATTTGATTAGGAAACATACACGGTCATCAGTATGAATCATGGAACAGAGGTGCTAAGAATGCCCACAGGGCCTCCCCCCCCCCCAGCCACCCCGCACCACCCCATAAACACAACAGTGAACCTGTTCAGGATGGCTTTTGATGAACACAACTGACTCTAGCAAGAGAACAGGATTATCTTCCAGAACGTATGAGCCACTTATTGACCCACCATGAACATGATGGGAAATCCTGAAAAGCAGTACTGTTTGGAGGGAGAGGGGGGGACTTGAGGACAGATTTTAGCACCCATGCCCTATTCTACCTTAGTGGGTTTTTTCCCACTGTTTCACAAGACCTAAAAAGTCATATAGAAATATCTGACGTTTAACCATTTGAAGTGCAATTAAAAAACAAAAGCATTAAACCTATGGCCTTCCACCTGCTGTTGAATTACAAAACCATCATCCACAGGTAGCGGTCGGCTAGTTAGCATACTTCTAAAACGACACAATACTGGAAAATGAACCTCTTAGTAAATATCATTCTGTAACTCCTTAAATGCTACAGATGTATTAAATGCATTGCAAAGCACAGTAAGTGTGTCTGACGTGCACAAAGTGCAAAACAAGGAATGAGGGGAAAATCCAAAACACAGCAAAAACCTTTTAAGTAAGGAATAATGTCCCCCTGTCATAAATTATTTTTCCCTCATTGCTCGAATAGGACTTGCTTATATGCAAATGAGACTGAAAATGGGACAAAGTACACCATTTCAGTGCCTTCTATTCCGTTTTTAGGCTCAAAAAATTGGTCTAGGTGCCAAAACAAGTTAAGAGCAGCTAGCCGGAGGGTAAGCATGCATTTGGTATATTGAATCTAGTCACCCTAAGTTTTCTAGAAACTTAATGAAGCTGGTGAAAGAGAAAGTCTATACTTTCTTTCATCCTCTTGCTTATGTTCACTCCACAGAAGCATGCAGGAATTTGACTTAACCCTTTGAGTGCTAGAGGGGTTCTCAAATGTCTAAATAGAAATCCTGCTGCGCAAAGCTCTGCAATTTGGTGAAAAAAAAAACAACTTTTGTTGTGTGCCAGGGCTTAAAAGCACTATTGCTCTCCAAGTCATTCATGACGTTTTATGCATGAACCCTCTACTCCGAACAGCTGCTTTGCACTTGGACCAGTTCACTTTACTACATCAGACACAATCATATATTCCTCACATTCCCACATTTCCTACATGGGCATACATTTTAGACCATTTGCAGTTTGTTAAAGACATGAAAATTACTATGCAAGATCAGCAAAACATTTGATTAGGAAACATACACGGTCATCAGTATGAATCATGGAACAGAGGTGCTAAGAATGCCCACAGGGCCTCCCCCCCCCGGCCACCCCGCACCACCCCAGAAACACAACAGTGAACCTGTTCAGGATGGCTTTTGATGAACACAACTGACTCTAGCAAGAGAACAGGATTATCTGCCAGAACGTATGAGCCACTTATTGACCCACCATGAACATGATGGGAAATCCTGAAAAGCAGTACTGTTTGGAGGGAGAGGGGGGGACTTGAGGACAGATTTTAGCACCCATGCCCTATTCTACCTTAGTGGGTTTTTTCCCACTGTTTCACAAGACCTAAAAAGTCATATAGAAATATCTGATGTTTAACCATTTGAAGTGCAATTAAAAAACAAAAGCATTAAACCTATGGCCTTCCACCTGCTGTTGAATTACAAAACCATCATGCACATGTAGCGGTCGGCTAGTTAGCATACTTCTAAAACGACACAATACTGGAAAATGAACCTCTTAGTAAATATCATTCTGTAACTCCTTAAATGCTACAGATGTATTAAATGCATTGCAAAGCACAGTAAGTGTGTCTGACGTGCACAAAGTGCAAAACAAGGAATGAGGGGAAAATCCAAAACACAGCAAAAACCTTTTAAGTAAGGAATAAAGTCCCCCTGTCATAAATTATTTTTCCCTCATTGCTCGAATAGGACTTGCTTATATGCAAATGAGACTGAAAATGGGACAAAGTACACCATTTCAGTGCCTTCTATTCCGTTTTTAGGCTCAAAAAATTGGTCTAGGTGCCAAAACAAGTTAAGAGCAGCTAGCCGGAGGGTAAGCATGCATTTGGTATATTGAATCTAGTCACCCTAAGTTTTCTAGAAACTTAATGAAGCTGGTGAAAGAGAAAGTCTATACTTTTTTTCATCCTCTTGCTTATGTTCACTCCACAGAAGCATGCAGGAATTTGACTTAACCCTTTAAGTGCTAGAGGGGTTTTCAAAGGCCTAAATAGAAATCCTGCTGCGCAAAGCTCTGCAATTTGGTAAAAAAAAACGACTTTTGTTGTGTGCCAGGGCTTAAAAGGACTATTGCTCTCCAAGTCATTCATGACGTTTTATGCATGACCCCTCTACTCCGAACGGCTGCTTTGCACTTGGACCAGTTCACTTTACTACATCAGACACAATCATATATTCCTCACATTCCCACATTTCCTACATGGGCATACATTTTAGACCATTTGCAGTTTGTTAAAGACATGAAAATTGCTATGCAAGATCAGCAAAACATTTGATTAGGAAACATACACGGTCATCAGTATGAATCATGGAACAGAGGTGCTAAGAATGCCCACAGGGCCTCCCCCCCCCCCCAGCCACCCCGCACCACCCCATAAACACAACAGTGAACCTGTTCAGGATGGCTTTTGATGAACACAACTGACTCTAGCAAGAGAACAGGATTATCTTCCAGAACGTATGAGCCACTTATTGACCCACCATGAACATGATGGGAAATCCTGAAAAGCAGTACTGTTGGGAGGGAGAGGGGGGGACTTGAGGACAGATTTTAGCACCCATGCCCTATTCTACCTTAGTGGGTTTTTTCCCACTGTTTCACAAGACCTAAAAAGTCATATAGAAATATCTGACGTTTAACCATTTGAAGTGCAATTAAAAAACAAAAGCATTAAACCTATGGCCTTCCACCTGCTGTTGAATTACAAAACCATCATCCACAGGTAGCGGTCGGCTAGTTAGCATACTTCTAAAACGACACAATACTGGAAAATGAACCTCTTAGTAAATATCATTCTGTAACTCCTTAAATGCTACAGATGTATTAAATGCATTGCAAAGCACAGTAAGTGTGTCTGACGTGCACAAAGTGCAAAACAAGGAATGAGGGGAAAATCCAAAACACAGCAAAAACCTTTTAAGTAAGAAATAATGTCCCCCTGTCATAAATTATTTTTCCCTCATTGCTCGAATAGGACTTGCTTATATGCAAATGAGACTGAAAATGGGACAAAGTACACCATTTCAGTGCCTTCTATTCCGTTTTTAGGCTCAAAAAATTGGTCTAGGTGCCAAAACAAGTTAAGAGCAGCTAGCCGGAGGGTAAGCATGCATTTGGTATATTGAATCTAGTCACCCTAAGATTTCTAGAAACTTAATAAAGCTGGTGAAAGAGAAAGTCTATACTTTCTTTCATCCTCTTGCTTATGTTCACTCCACAGAAGCATGCAGGAATTTGACTTAACCCTTTGAGTGCTAGAGGGGTTCTCAAAGGTCTAAATAGAAATCCTGCTGCGCAAAGCTCTGCAATTTGGTGAAAAAAAAACAACTTTTGTTGTGTGCCAGGGCTTAAAAGCACTATTGCTCTCCAAGTCATTCATGACGTTTTATGCATGAACCCTCTACTCCGAACAGCTGCTTTGCACTTGGACCAGTTCACTTTACTACATCAGACACAATCATATATTCCTCACATTCCCACATTTCCTACATGGGCATACATTTTAGACCATTTGCAGTTTGTTAAAGACATGAAAATTACTATGCAAGATCAGCAAAACATTTGATTAGGAAACATACACGGTCATCAGTATGAATCATGGAACAGAGGTGCTAAGAATGCCCACAGGGCCTCCCCCCCCCGGCCACCCCGCACCACCCCAGAAACACAACAGTGAACCTGTTCAGGATGGCTTTTGATGAACACAACTGACTCTAGCAAGAGAACAGGATTATCTGCCAGAACGTGTGAGCCACTTATTGACCCACCATGAACATGATGGGAAATCCTGAAAAGCAGTACTGTTTGGAGGGAGAGGAGGGGACTTGAGGACAGATTTTAGCACCCATGCCCTATTCTACCTTAGTGGGTTTTTTCCCACTGTTTCACAAGACCTAAAAAGTCATATAGAAATATCTGATGTTTAACCATTTGAAGTGCAATTAAAAAACAAAAGCATTAAACCTATGGCCTTCCACCTGCTGTTGAATTACAAAACCATCATCCACAGGTAGCGGTCGGCTAGTTAGCATACTTCTAAAACGACACAATACTGGAAAATGAACCTCTTAGTAAATATCATTCTGTAACTCCTTAAATGCTACAGATGTATTAAATGCATTGCAAAGCACAGTAAGTGTGTCTGACGTGCACAAAGTGCAAAACAAGGAATGAGGGGAAAATCCAAAACACAGCAAAAACCTTTTAAGTAAGGAATAAAGTCCCCCTGTCATAAATTATTTTTCCCTCATTGCTCGAATAGGACTTGCTTATATGCAAATGAGACTGAAAATGGGACAAAGTACACCATTTCAGTGCCTTCTATTCCGTTTTTAGGCTCAAAAAATTGGTCTAGGTGCCAAAACAAGTTAAGAGCAGCTAGCCGGAGGGTAAGCATGCATTTGGTATATTGAATCTAGTGGCCCTAAGTTTTCTAGAAACTTAATGAAGCTGGTGAAAGAGAAAGTCTATACTTTCTTTCATCCTCTTGCTTATGTTCACTCCACAGAAGCATGCAGGAATTTGACTTAACCCTTTGAGTGCTAGAAGGGTTCTCAAAGGTCTAAATAGAAATCCTGCTGCGCAAAGCTCTACAATTTGGTGAAAAAAAAGAACTTTTGTTGTGTGCCAGGTCTTAAAAGCACTATTGCTCTCCAAGTCATTCATGACGTTTTATGCATGACCCCTCTACTCCGAACGGCTGCTTTGCACTTGGACCAGTTCACTTTACTACATCAGACACAAACATATATTCCTCACATTCCCACATTTCCTACATGGGCATACATTTTAGACCATTTGCAGTTTGTTAAAGACATGAAAATTGCTATGCAAGATCAGCAAAAAATTTGATTAGGAAACATACACGGTCATCAGTATGAATCATGGAACAGAGGTGCTAAGAATGCCCACAGGGCCTCCCCCCCCCCCCGGCCACCCCGCACCACCCCATAAACACAACAGTGAACCTGTTCAGGATGGCTTTTGATGAACACAACTGACTCTAGCAAGAGAACAGGATTATCTGCCAGAACGTATGATCCACTTATTGACCCACCATGAACATGATGGGAAATCCTGAAAAGCAGTATTGTTTGGAGGGAGAGGGGGGGACTTGAGGACAGATTTTAACACCCGTGCCCTATTCTGCCTTAGTGGGTTTTTTCCCACTGTTTCACAAGACCTAAAAAGTCATATAGAAATATCTGACGTTTAACCATTTGAAGTGCAATTAAAAAACAAAAGCATTAAACCTATGGCCTTCCACCTGCTGTTGAATTACAAAACCATCATCCACAGGTAGCGGTCGGCTAGTTAGCATACTTCTAAAACGACATAATACTGGAAAATGAACCTCTTAGTAAATATCATTCTGTAACTCCTTAAATGCTACAGATGTATTAAATGCATTGCAAAGCACAGAAAGTGTGTCTGACGTGCACAAAGTGCAAAACAAGGAATGAGGGGAAAATCCAAAACACAGCAAAAACCTTTTAATTAAGGAATAAAGTCCCCCTGTCATAAATTATTTTTCCCTCATTGCTCGAATAGGACTTGCTTATATGCAAATCAGACTGAAAATGGGACAAAGTACACCATTTCAGTGCCTTCTATTCCGTTTTTAGTCTCAAAAAATTGGTCTAGGTGCCAAAACAAGTTAAGAGCAGCTAGCCGGAGGGTAAGCATGCATTTGGTATATTGAATCTAGTCGCCCTAAGTTTTCTAGAAACTTAATGAAGCTGGTGAAAGAGAAAGTCTATACTTTCTTTCATCCTCTTGCTTATGTTCACTCCACAGAAGCATGCAGGAATTTGACTTAACCCTTTGAGTGCTAGAAGGATTCTCAAAGGTCTAAATAGAAATCCTGCTGCGCAAAGCTCTGCAATTTGGTGAAAAAAAACAACTTTTGTTGTGTGCCAGGTCTTAAAAGCACTATTGCTTTCCAAGTCATTCATGACGTTTTATGCATCACCCCTCTACTCCGAACGGCTGCTTTGCACTTGGACTAGTTCACTTTACTACATCAGACACAATCATATATTCCTCACATTCCCACATTTCCTACATGGGCATACATTTTAGACCATTTGCAGTTTGTTAAAGACATGAAAATTGCTATGCAAGATCAGCAAAACATTTGATTAGGAAAGATACACGGTCATCAGTATGAATCATGGAACAGAGGTGCTAAGAATGCCCACAGGGCCTACCCCCCCCCCCGGCAACCCCGCACCACCCCATAAACACAACAGTGAACCTGTTCAGGATGGCTTTTGATGAACACAACTGACTCTAGCAAGAGAACAGGATTATCTGCCAGAACGTATGAGCCACTTATTGACCCACCATGAACATGATGGGAAATCCTGAAAATCAATACTGTTTGGAGGGAGAGGGGGGGACTTGAGGACAGATTTTAGCACCCATGCCCTATTCTACCTTAGTGGGTTTTTTCCCACTGTTTCACAAGACCTAAAAAGTCATATAGAAATATCTGACGTTTAACCATTTGAAGTGCAATTAAAAAACAAAAGCATTAAAACTATGGCCTTCCACCTGCTGTTGAATTACAAAACCATCATCCACAGGTAGCGGTCGGCTAGTTAGCATACTTCTAAAACGACACAATACTGGAAAATGAACCTCTTAGTAAATATCATTCTGTAACTCCTTAAATGCTACAGATGCATTAAATGCATTGCAAAGCACAGTAAGTGTGCCTGATGTGCACAAAGTGCAAAACAAGGAATGAGGGGAAAATCCAAAACACAGCAAAAACCTTTTAAGTAAGGAATAAAGTCCCCCTGTCATAAATTATTTTTCCCTCATTGCTCGAATAGGACTTGCTTATATGCAAATGAGACTGAAAATGGGACAAAGTACACCATTTCAGTGCCTTCTATTCCGTTTTTAGGCTCAAAAAATTGGTCTAGGTGCCAAAACAAGTTAAGAGCAGCTAGCCGGAGGGTAAGCATGCATTTGGTATATTGAATCTAGTCACCCTAAGTCTTCTAGAAACTTAATGAAGCTGGTGAAAGAGAAAGTCTATACTTTCTTTCATCCTCTTGCTTATGTTCACTCCACAGAAGCATGCAGGAATTTGACTTAATCCTTTGAGTGCTAGAGGGGTTCTCAAAGGTCTAAATAGAAATCCTGCTGCGCAAAGCTCTGCAATTTGGTGAAAAAAAAAAACAACTTTTGTTGTGTGCCAGGGCTTAAAAGCACTATTGCTCTCCAAGTCATTCATGACGTTTTATGCATGACCCCTCTATTCCGAACAGCTGCTTTGCATTTGGACCAGTTCACTTTACTACATCAGACACAATCATATATTCCTCACATTCCCACATTTCCTACATGGGCATACATTTTAGACCATTTTCAGTTTGTTAAAGACATGAAAATTGCTATGCAAGATCAGCAAAACATTTGATTAGGAAACATACACGGTCATCAGTATGAATCATGGAACAGAGGTGCTAAGAATGCCCACAGGGCCTCCCCCCCCCCCGGCCACCCCGCACCACCCCATAAACACAACAGTGAACCTGTTCAGGATGGCTTTTGATGAACACAACTGACTCTAGCAAGAGAACAGGATTAACTGCCAGAACGTATGAGCCACTTATTGACCCACCATGAACATGATGGGAAATCCTGAAAAGCAGTACTGTTTGGAGGGAGAGGGGGGGACTTGAGGACAGATTTTAGCACCCATGCCCTATTCTACCTTAGTGGGTTTTTTCCCACTGTTTCACAAGACCTAAAAAGTCATATAGAAATATCTGACGTTTAACCATTTGAAGTGCAATTAAAAAACAAAAGCATTAAACCTATGGCCTTCCACCTGCTGTTGAATTACAAAACCATCATCCACAGGTAGCGGTCGGCTAGTTATCATACTTCTAAAACGACACAAAACTGGAAAATGAACCTCTTAGTAAATATCATTCTGTAACTCCTTAAATGCTACAGCTGTATTAAATGCATTGCAAAGCACAGTAAGTGTGTCTGACGTGCACAAAGTGCAAAACAAGGAATGAGGGGAAAATCCAAAACACAGCAAAAACCTTTTAAGTAAGAAATAAAGTCCCCCTGTCATAAATTATTTTTCCCTCATTGCTCGAATAGGACTTGCTTATATGCAAATGAGCCTGAAAATGGGACAAAGTACACCATTTCAGTGCCTTCTATTCCGTTTTTAGGCTCAAAAAATTGGTCTAGGTGCCAAAACAAGTTAAGAGCAGCTAGCCGGAGGGTAAGCTTGCATTTGGTATATTGAATCTAGTCACCCTAAGTTTTCTAGAAACTTAATGAAGCTGGTGAAAGAGAAAGTCTATACTTTCTTTCATCCTCTTGCTTATGTTCACTCCACAGAAGCATGCAGGAATTTGACTTAACCCTTTGAGTGCGAGAGGGGTTCTCAAAGGTCTAAATAGAAATCCTGCTGCGCAAAGCTCTGCAATTTGGTGAAAAAAAACAACTTTTGTTGTGTGCCAGGGTTTAAAAGCACTATTGCTCTCCAAGTCATTCATAACGTTTTATGCATGACCCCTCTACTCCGAACGGCTGCTTTGCACTTGGACCAGTTCACTTTACTACATCAGACACAATCATATATTCCTCACATTCCCACATTTCCTACATGGGCATACATTTTAGACCATTTGCAGTTTGTTAAAGACATGAAAATTGCTATGCAAGATCAGCAAAACATTTGATTAGGAAACATACACGGTCATCAGTATGAATCATGGAACAGAGGTGCTAAGAATGCCCACAGGGCCCCCCCCCCCCCCGGCCACCCCGCACCACCCCATAAACACAACAGTGAACCTGTTCAGGATGGCTTTTGATGAACACAACTGACTCTAGCAAGAGAACAGGATTATCTGCCAGAACGTATGAGCCACTTATTGACCCACCATGAACATGATGGGAAATCCTGAAAAGCAGTACTGTTTGGACGGAGAGGGGGGGACTTGAGGACAGATTTTAGCACCCATGCCCTATTCTACCTTAGTGGGTTTTTTCCCACTGTTTCACAAGACCTAAAAAGTCATATAGAAATATCTGACGTTTAACCATTTGAAGTGCAATTAAAAAACAAAAGCATTAAACCTATGGCCTTCCACCTGCTGTTGAATTACAAAACCATCATCCACAGGTAGCGGTCGGCTAGTTAGCATACTTCTAAAACGACACAATACTGGAAAATGAACCTCTTAGTAAATATCATTCTGTAACTCCTTAAATGCTACAGATGTATTTAATGCATTGCAAAGCACAGTAAGTGTGTCTGACGTGAACAAAGTGCAAAACAAGGAATGAGGGGAAAATCCAAAACACAGCAAAAACCTTTTAAGTAAGGAATAAAGTCCCCCTGTCATAAATTATTCTTCCCTCATTGCTCGAATAGGACTTGCTTATATGCAAATGAGACTGAAAATGGGACAAAGTACACCATTTCAGTGCCTTCTATCACGTTTTTAGGCTCAAAAAATTGGTCTAGGTGCCAAAACAAGTTAAGAGCAGCTAGCCGGAGGGTAAGCATGCATTTGGTATATTGAATCTAGTTGCCCTAAGTTTTCTAGAAACTTAATGAAGCTGGTGAAAGAGAAAGTCTGTACTTTCTTTCATCCTCTTGCTTATGTTCACTCCATAGAAGCATGCAGGAATTTGACTTAACCCTTTGAGTGCTAGAAGGGTTCTCAAAGGTCTAAATAGAAATCCTGCTGCGCAAAGCTCTGCACTTTGGTGAAAAAAAACAACTTTTGTTGTGTGCTAGGGCTTAAAAGCACTATTGCTCTCCAAGTCATTCATGACGTTTTATGCATGACCCCTCTACTCCGAACGGCTGCTTTGCACTTGGACCAGTTCACTTTACTACATCAGACACAATCATATATTCCTCACATTCCCACATTTCCTACATGGGCATACATTTTAGACCATTTGCAGTTTGTTAAAGACATGAAAATTGCTATGCAAGATCAGCAAAACATTTGATTAGGAAACATACACGGTCATCAGTATGAATCATGGAACAGAGGTGCTAAGAATGCCCACAGGGCCTCCCCCCCCCCCCGGCCACCCCGCACCACCCCATAAACACAACAGTGAACCTGTTCAGGATGGCTTTTGATGAACACAACTGACTCTAGCAAGAGAACAGGATTATCTGCCAGAACGTATGATCCACTTATTGACCCACCATGAACATGATGGGAAATCCTGAAAAGCAGTACTGTTTGGAGGGAGAGGGGGGGACTTGAGGACAGATTTTAGCACCCATGCCCTATTCTACCTTAGTGGGTTTTTTCCCACTGTTTCACAAGACCTAAAAAGTCATATAGAAATATCTGACGTTTAACCATTTGAAGTGCAATTAAAAAACAAAAGCATTAAACCTATGGCCTTCCACCTGCTGTTGAATTACAAAACCATCATCCACATGTAGCGGTCGGCTAGTTAGCATACTTCTAAAACGACACAATACTGGAAAATGAACCTCTTAGTAAATATCATTCTGTAACTCCTTAAATGCTACAGATGTATTAAATGCATTGCAAAGCACAGTAAGTGTGTCTGACGTGCACAAAGTGCAAAACAAGGAATGAGGGGAAAATCCAAAACACAGCAAAAACCTTTTAAGTAAGGAATAAAGTCCCCCTGTCATAAATTATTTTTCCCTCATTGCTCGAATAGTACTTGCTTATATGCAAATGAGACTGAAAATGGGACAAAGTACACCATTTCAGTGCCTTCTATTCCGTTTTTAGGCTCAAAAAATTGGTCTAGGTGCCAAAACAAGTTAAGAGCAGCTAGCCGGAGGGTAAGCATGCATTTGGTATATTGAATCTAGTCGCCCTAAGTTTTCTAGAAACTTAATGAAGCTGGTGAAAGAGAAAGTCTATACTTTCTTTCATCCTCTTGCTTATGTTCACTCCACAGAAGCATGCAGGAATTTGAGTTAACCCTTTGAGTGCTAGAAGGGTTCTCAAAGGTCTAAATAGAAATCCTGCTGCGCAAAGCTCTGCAATTTGGTGAAAAAAAAGAACTTTTGTTGTGTGCCAGGTCTTAAAAGCACTATTGCTCTCCAAGTCATTCATGACGTTTTATGCATGACCCCTCTACTCCGAACGGCTGCTTTGCACTTGGACCAGTTCACTTTACTACATCAGACACAATCATATATTCCTCACATTCCCACATTTCCTACATGGGCATACATTTTAGACCATTTGCAGTTTGTTAAAGACATGAAAATTGCTATGCAAGATCAGCAAAACATTTGATTAGGAAACATACACGGTCATCAGTATGAATCATGGAACAGAGGTGCTAAGAATGCCCACAGGGCCCCCCCCCCGGCCACCCCGCACCACCCCATAAACACAACAGTGAACCTGTTCAGGATGGCTTTTGATGAACACAACTGACTCTAGCAAGAGAACAGGATTATCTGCAAGAACGTATGAGCCACTTATTGACCCACCATGAACATGATGGGAAATCCTGAAAAGCAGTACTGTTTGGACGGAGAGGGGGGGACTTGAGGACAGATTTTAGCACCCATGCCCTATTCTACCTTAGTGGGTTTTTTCCCACTGTTTCACAAGATCTAAAAAGTCATATAGAAATATCTGACGTTTAACCATTTGAAGTGCAATTAAAAAACAAAAGCATTAAACCTATGGCCTTCCACCTGCTGTTGAATTACAAAACCATCATCCACAGGTAGCGGTCGGCTAGTTAGCATACTTCTAAAACGACACAATACTGGAAAATGAACCTCTTAGTAAATATCATTCTGTAACTCCTTAAATGCTACAGATGTATTAAATGCATTGCAAAGCACAGTAAGTGTGTCTGACGTGAACAAAGTGCAAAACAAGGAATGAGGGGAAAATCCAAAACACAGCAAAAACCTTTTAAGTAAGGAATAAAGTCCCCCTGTCATAAATTATTTTTCCCTCATTGCTCGAATAGGACTTGCTTATATGCAAATGAGACTGAAAATGGGACAAAGTACACCATTTCAGTGCCTTCTATTCCGTTTTTAGGCTCAAAAAATTGGTCTAGGTGCCAAAACAAGTTAAGAGCAGCTAGCCGGAGGGTAAGCATGCATTTGGTATATTGAATCTAGTCGCCCTAAGTTTTCTAGAAACTTAATGAAGCTGGTGAAAGAGAAAGTCTGTACTTTCTTTCATCCTCTTGCTTATGTTCACTCCACAGAAGCATGCAGGAATTTGACTTAACCCTTTGAGTGCTAGAAGGGTTCTCAAAGGTCTAAATAGAAATCCTGCTGCGCAAAGCTCTGCAATTTGGTGAAAAAAAACAACTTTTGTTGTGTGCTAGGGCTTAAAAGCACTATTGCTCTCCAAGTCATTCATGACGTTTTATGCATGACCCCTCTACTCCGAACGGCTGCTTTGCACTTGGACCAGTTCACTTTACTACATCAGACACAATCATATATTCCTCACATTCCCACATTTCCTACATGGGCATACATTTTAGACCATTTGCAGTTTGTTAAAGACATGAAAATTGCTATGCAAGATCAGCAAAACATTTGATTAGGAAACATACACGGTCATCAGTATGAATCATGGAACAGAGGTGCTAAGAATGCCCACAGGGCCTCCCCCCCCCCCCGGCCACCCCGCACCACCCCATAAACACAACAGTGAACCTGTTCAGGATGGCTTTTGATGAACACAACTGACTCTAGCAAGAGAACAGGATGATCTGCCAGAACGTATGATCCACTTATTGACCCACCATGAACATGATGGGAAATCCTGAAAAGCAGTACTGTTTGGAGGGAGAGGGGGGGACTTGAGGACAGATTTTAGCACACATGCCCTATTCTACCTTAGTGGGTTTTTTCCCACTGTTTCACAAGACCTAAAAAGTCATATAGAAATATCTGACGTTTAACCATTTGAAGTGCAATTAAAAAACAAAAGCATTAAACCTATGGCCTTCCACCTGCTGTTGAATTACAAAACCATCATCCACATGTAGCGGTCGGCTAGTTAGCATACTTCTAAAACGACACAATACTGGAAAATGAACCTCTTAGTAAATATCATTCTGTAACTCCTTAAATGCTACAGATGTATTAAATGCATTGCAAAGCACAGTAAGTGTGTCTGACGTGCACAAAGTGCAAAACAAGGAATGAGGGGAAAATCCAAAACACAGCAAAAACCTTTTAAGTAAGGAATAAAGTCCCCCTGTCATAAATTATTTTTCCCTCATTGCTCGAATAGTACTTGCTTATATGCAAATGAGACTGAAAATGGGACAAAGTACACCATTTCAGTGCCTTCTATTCCGTTTTTAGGCTCAAAAAATTGGTCTAGGTGCCAAAACAAGTTAAGAGCAGCTAGCCGGAGGGTAAGCATGCATTTGGTATATTGAATCTAGTCGCCCTAAGTTTTCTAGAAACTTAATGAAGCTGGTGAAAGAGAAAGTCTATACTTTCTTTCATCCTCTTGCTTATGTTCACTCCACAGAAGCATGCAGGAATTTGACTTAACCCTTTGAGTGCTAGAAGGGTTCTCAAAGGTCTAAATAGAAATCCTGCTGCGCAAAGCTCTGCAATTTGGTGAAAAAAAACAACTTTTGTTGTGTGCCAGGTCTTAAAAGCACTATTGCTCTCCAAGTCATTCATGACGTTTTATGCATGACCCCTCTACTCCGAACGGCTGCTTTGCACTTGGACCAGTTCACTTTACTACATCAGACACAAACATATATTCCTCACATTCCCACATTTCCTACATGGGCATACATTTTAGACCATTTGCAGTTTGTTAAAGACATGAAAATTGCTATGCAAGATCAGCAAAACATTTGATTAGGAAACATACACGGTCATCAGTATGAATCATGGAACAGAGGTGCTAAGAATGCCCACAGGGCCTCCCACCCACCCCAGCCACCCCGCACCACCCCATAAACACAACAGTGAACCTGTTCAGGATGGCTTTTGATGAACACAACTGACTCTAGCAAGAGAACAGGATTATCTTCCAGAACGTATGAGCCACTTATTGACCCACCATGAACATGATGGGAAATCCTGAAAAGCAGTACTGTTTGGAGGGAGAGGGGGGGACTTGAGGACAGATTTTAGCACCCATGCCCTATTCTACCTTAGTGGGTTTTTCCCACTGTTTCACAAGACCTAAAAAGTCATATAGAAATATCTGACGTTTAACCATTTGAAGTGCAATTAAAAAACAAAAGCATTAAACCTATGGCCTTCCACCTGCTGTTGAATTACAAAACCATCATCCACAGGTAGCGGTCGGCTAGTTAGCATACTTCTAAAACGACACAATACTGGAAAATGAACCTCTTAGTAAATATCATTCTGTAACTCCTTAAATGCTACAGATGTATTAAATGCATTGCAAAGCACAGTAAGTGTGTCTGACGTGCACAAAGTGCAAAACAAGGAATGAGGGAAAATCCAAAACACAGCAAAAACCTTTTAAGTAAGGAATAATGTCCCCCTGTCATAAATTATTTTTCCCTCATTGCTCGAATAGGACTTGCTTATATGCAAATGAGACTGAAAATGGGACAAAGTACACCATTTCAGTGCCTTCTATTCCGTTTTTAGGCTCAAAAAATTGGTCTAGGTGCCAAAACAAGTTAAGAGCAGCTAGCCGGAGGGTAAGCATGCATTTGGTATATTGAATCTAGTCACCCTAAGTTTTCTAGAAACTTAATGAAGCTGGTGAAAGAGAAAGTCTATACTTTCTTTCATCCTCTTGCTTATGTTCACTCCACAGAAGCATGCAGGAATTTGACTTAACCCTTTGAGTGCTAGAGGGGTTCTCAAAGGTCTAAATAGAAATCCTGCTGCGCAAAGCTCTGCAATTTGGTGAAAAAAAAACAACTTTTGTTGTGTGCCAGGGCTTAAAAGCACTATTGCTCTCCAAGTCATTCATGACGTTTTATGCATGAACCCTCTACTCCGAACAGCTGCTTTGCACTTGGACCAGTTCACTTTACTACATCAGACACAATCATATATTCCTCACATTCCCACATTCCTACATGGGCATACATTTTAGACCATTTGCAGTTTGTTAAAGACATGAAAATTACTATGCAAGATCAGCAAAACATTTGATTAGGAAACATACACGGTCATCAGTATGAATCATGGAACAGAGGTGCTAAGAATGCCCACAGGGCCTCCCCCCCCCGGCCACCCCGCACCACCCAGAAACACAACAGTGAACTTGTTCAGGATGGCTTTTGATGAACACAACTGACTCTAGCAAGAGAACAGGAATATCTGCCAGAACGTATGAGCCACTTATTGACCCACCATGAACATGATGGGAAATCATGAAAAGCAGTACTGTTTGGAGGGAGAGGGGGGGACTTGAGGACAGATTTTAGCACCCATGCCCTATTCTACCTTAGTGGGTTTTTTCCCACTGTTTCACAAGACCTAAAAAGTCATATAGAAATATCTGATGTTTAACCATTTGAAGTGCAATTAAAAAACAAAAGCATTAAACCTATGGCCTTCCACCTGCTGTTGAATTACAAAACCATCATGCACATGTAGCGGTCGGCTAGTTAGCATACTTCTAAAACGACACAATACTGGAAAATGAACCTCTTAGTAAATATCATTCTGTAACTCCTTAAATGCTACAGATGTATTAAATGCATTGCAAAGCACAGTAAGTGTGTCTGACGTGCACAAAGTGCAAAACAAGGAATGAGGGGAAAATCCAAAACACAGCAAAAACCTTTTAAGTAAGGAATAAAGTCCCCCTGTCATAAATTATTTTTCCCTCATTGCTCGAATAGGACTTGCTTATATGCAAATGTGACTGAAAATGGGACAAAGTACACCATTTCAGTGCCTTCTATTCCGTTTTTAGGCTCAAAAAATTGGTCTAGGTGCCAAAACAAGTTAAGAGCAGCTAGCCGGAGGGTAAGCATGCATTTGGTATATTGAATCTAGTCACCCTAAGTTTTCTAGAAACTTAATGAAGCTGGTGAAAGAGAAAGTCTATACTTTCTTTCATCCTCTTGCTTATGTTCACTCCACAGAAGCATGCAGGAATTTGACTTAACCCTTTAAGTGCTAGAGGGGTTTTCAAAGGCCTAAATAGAAATCCTGCTGCGCAAAGCTCTGCAATTTGGTAAAAAAAAAACGACTTTTGTTGTGTGCCAGGGCTTAAAAGGACTATTGCTCTCCAAGTCATTCATGACGTTTTATGCATGACCCTCTACTCCGAACGGCTGCTTTGCACTTGGACCAGTTCACTTTACTACATCAGACACAATCATATATTCCTCACATTCCCACATTTCCTACATGGGCATACATTTTAGACCATTTGCAGTTTGTTAAAGACATGAAAATTGCTATGCAAGATCAGCAAAACATTTGATTAGGAAACATACACGGTCATCAGTATGAATCATGGAACAGAGGTGCTAAGAATGCCCACAGGGCCTCCCCCCCCCCCCAGCCACCCCGCACCACCCCATAAACACAACAGTGAACCTGTTCAGGATGGCTTTTGATGAACACAACTGACTCTAGCAAGAGAACAGGATTATCTTCCAGAACGTATGAGCCACTTATTGACCCACCATGAACATGATGGGAAATCCTGAAAAGCAGTACTGTTGGGAGGGAGAGGGGGGGACTTGAGGACAGATTTTAGCACCCATGCCCTATTCTACCTTAGTGGGTTTTTTCCCACTGTTTCACAAGACCTAAAAAGTCATATAGAAATATCTGACGTTTAACCATTTGAAGTGCAATTAAAAAACAAAAGCATTAAACCTATGGCCTTCCACCTGCTGTTGAATTACAAAACCATCATCCACAGGTAGCGGTCGGCTAGTTAGCATACTTCTAAAACGACACAATACTGGAAAATGAACCTCTTAGTAAATATCATTCTGTAACTCCTTAAATGCTACAGATGTATTAAATGCAATGCAAAGCACAGTAAGTGTGTCTGACGTGCACAAAGTGCAAAACAAGGAATGAGGGGAAAATCCAAAACACAGCAAAAACCTTTTAAGTAAGAAATAATGTCCCCCTGTCATAAATTATTTTTCCCTCATTGCTCGAATAGGACTTGCTTATATGCAAATGAGACTGAAAATGGGACAAAGTACACCATTTCAGTGCCTTCTATTCCGTTTTTAGGCTCAAAAAATTGGTCTAGGTGCCAAAACAAGTTAAGAGCAGCTAGCCGGAGGGTAAGCATGCATTTGGTATATTGAATCTAGTCACCCTAAGATTTCTAGAAACTTAATAAAGCTGGTGAAAGAGAAAGTCTATACTTTCTTTCATCCTCTTGCTTATGTTCACTCCACAGAAGCATGCAGGAATTTGACTTAACCCTTTGAGTGCTAGAGGGGTTCTCAAAGGTCTAAATAGAAATCCTGCTGCGCAAAGCTCTGCAATTTGGTGAAAAAAAAACAACTTTTGTTGTGTGCCAGGGCTTAAAAGCACTATTGCTCTCCAAGTCATTCATGACGTTTTATGCATGAACCCTCTACTCCGAACAGCTGCTTTGCACTTGGACCAGTTCACTTTACTACATCAGACACAATCATATATTCCTCACATTCCACATTTCCTACATGGGCATACATTTTAGACCATTTGCAGTTTGTTAAAGACATGAAAATTACTATGCAAGATCAGCAAAACATTTGATTAGGAAACATACACGGTCATCAGTATGAATCATGGAACAGAGGTGCTAAGAATGCCCACAGGGCCTCCCCCCCCCGGCCACCCCGCACCACCCCAGAAACACAACAGTGAACCTGTTCAGGATGGCTTTTGATGAACACAACTGACTCTAGCAAGAGAACAGGATTATCTGCCAGAACGTGTGAGCCACTTATTGACCCACCATGAACATGATGGGAAATCCTGAAAAGCAGTACTGTTTGGAGGGAGAGGAGGGGACTTGAGGACAGATTTTAGCACCCATGCCCTATTCTACCTTAGTGGGTTTTTTCCCACTGTTTCACAAGACCTAAAAAGTCATATAGAAATATCTGATGTTTAACCATTTGAAGTGCAATTAAAAAACAAAAGCATTAAACCTATGGCCTTCCACCTGCTGTTGAATTACAAAACCATCATCCACAGGTAGCGGTCGGCTAGTTAGCATACTTCTAAAACGACACAATACTGGAAAATGAACCTCTTAGTAAATATCATTCTGTAACTCCTTAAATGCTACAGATGTATTAAATGCATTGCAAAGCACAGTAAGTGTGTCTGACGTGCACAAAGTGCAAAACAAGGAATGAGGGAAAATCCAAAACACAGCAAAAACCTTTTAAGTAAGGAATAAAGTCCCCCTGTCATAAATTATTTTTCCCTCATTGCTCGAATAGGACTTGCTTATATGCAAATGAGACTGAAAATGGGACAAAGTACACCATTTCAGTGCCTTCTATTCCGTTTTTAGGCTCAAAAAATTGGTCTAGGTGCCAAAACAAGTTAAGAGCAGCTAGCCGGAGGGTAAGCATGCATTTGGTATATTGAATCTAGTGGCCCTAAGTTTTCTAGAAACTTAATGAAGCTGGTGAAAGAGAAAGTCTATACTTTCTTTCATCCTCTTGCTTATGTTCACTCCACAGAAGCATGCAGGAATTTGACTTAACCCTTTGAGTGCTAGAAGGTTCTCAAAGGTCTAAATAGAAATCCTGCTGCGCAAAGCTCTGCAATTTGGTGAAAAAAAGAACTTTTGTTGTGTGCCAGGTCTTAAAAGCACTATTGCTCTCCAAGTCATTCATGACGTTTTATGCATGACCCCTCTACTCCGAACGGCTGCTTTGCACTTGGACCAGTTCACTTTACTACATCAGACACAAACATATATTCCTCACATTCCACATTTCCTACATGGGCATACATTTTAGACCATTTGCAGTTTGTTAAAGACATGAAAATTGCTATGCAAGATCAGCAAAAAATTTGATTAGGAAACATACACGGTCATCAGTATGAATCATGGAACAGAGGTGCTAAGAATGCCCACAGGGCCTCCCCCCCCCCCCGGCCACCCCGCACCACCCCATAAACACAACAGTGAACCTGTTCAGGATGGCTTTTGATGAACACAACTGACTCTAGCAAGAGAACAGGATTATCTGCCAGAACGTATGATCCACTTATTGACCCACCATGAACATGATGGGAAATCCTGAAAAGCAGTATTGTTTGGAGGGAGAGGGGGGACTTGAGGACAGATTTTAACACCCGTGCCCTATTCTGCCTTAGTGGGTTTTTTCCCACTGTTTCACAAGACCTAAAAAGTCAT